>CM057346.1:104840605-105440605 GCA_030015575.1 Agapanthus africanus | reverse complement strand
CAAGAAGAACAGGACATTCCCGCACCCCTCCGCAGGAGTAGTAGGCCGTCTCATCCGCCTGAGAGATACTATGGTTTTCTCATAGATGGGGATAGAGAGGATTGCATCATAGATGATGATGAACCTACTGACTTCCAGCAGGCCATCCAGAGCGGCGACTCGGTACGATGGCTAGATGCAATGCGGACCGAAATGGAGTCCATGTACACCAACAAAGTATGGACTTTGGACTTTGCTCCAGATAGGGTAAAACCCATAGGATGCAAATGGATCTTCAAGAAAAAGATTGGTGTAGATGGACAGGTGGAAACCTATAAGGCTAGACTTGTTGCAAAGGGTTTTCGTCAAAGACCTGGTTTGGACTATGACGAAACTTTTTCTCCAGTGGCTATGCTCAAATCCATTCGGGTCCTTCTTGCTATTACTGCCTTCCATGATTATGAAATCTGGCAGATGGACGTAAAGACGGCTTTTCTGAATGGAAATTTAGAAGAGTGCGTCTATATGGATCAGCCAGAGGGTTTCAATCAGAGTGGGAGCAGCGGGAAAGTATGTAAGCTGCTTAAGTCCATTTATGGACTAAAGCAGGCATCGCGGAGTTGGAACATCTGTTTTGATGAGACAGTCAAACAATATGACTATCAAAAATCCAGATGAACCGTGCATATATAGTAAAGTTGTAGCCAGAAGTGTCGTATTCCTCGTCTTGTACGTGGATGACATTCTATTGATAGGAAATGACATTCCTATGCTACAATCTATCAAAGGATTCTTGTCACACAGGTTCTCCATGAAAGACCTGGGTGATGCCTCTTACATTCTGGGGATCCGGATCTATCGTGATAGATCCAAGAGGATGTTGGGACTTTCGCAGTCCAGGTATATCGACACTGTACTGAAAAGATTCAGTATGGAAGATTCTAAGCGCGGTAATCTACCGGCTTGTCACGGAATCACCCTCTCTAAAGAGATATCTCCCAAGACTGATTTGGAAAGGGAACGCATGTCTATTATACCCTACGCTTCTGCGGTAGGCTCTATAATGTATGCGATGTTGTGCACCAGACCAGATGTAGCTTACGCACTGAGCGTAGTAAGCCGGTATCAGTCAGACCCAGGGGAGAAGCACTGGATAGCAGTAAAGAACATTCTCAAGTACCTGAGAAGGACTAAGGAGATGTTCTTGGTTTACGGCGGAAAAGACCTCAGGTTGGAGGCCTTTGCTGATTCCGGCTTCCAGAGTGATAAGGACGATTCCAAGTCCATGTCGGGTTATGTCTTTACCTTCAATGGAGGGGCGGTGTGCTGGAAGAGCTCCAAGCAGGACACCGTTGCTGACTCAACGATGGAAGCGGAGTATATAGCTGCTTGCGATGCCGCAAAAGAAGCAGTCTGGATGAAGAAGTTCCTAACAGAACTTCAGGTAGTTCCTACCATAGTTGATCCAATACCTCTGTATTGCGACAACAACGGAGCTATAGCTTTAGCGAAGGAACCAAGGTCCCATCAGAAGTCCAGACACATCTTAAGGCGGTATCACCTGATCAGGGAGATCATTGATCGTCAGGAGATCGAGGTTCGGAGAGTTGCTTCTGAAGAGAACATTGCTGATCCATTCACAAAGGCCCTACCTCAGATTCAGTTCGAGAGGCTACTCGAGATCATCGGTCTTCGATACGCCAGTACATGGCCCTAGTGCAAGTGGGAGATTGTTAGTGTTTATGCCCTAGAAGGCCATTACTGTATCATACTAGTTTGTATATTACTTAATGGAAGCTTGGGATATTCACATGTATATAACAGTCTTGCTAAACATGGTAGTATGCTACTTGGTTTTTCTATCTTAATATGTGAGTATACGTATTGATAGAGCTCTTAGGATCTTGCTTGACTACCAGCGTTGTGATGGCAGTCACATTAGTGGGGGCTGGGTAGTCTACAAGCACATCCTTATTCAGGCCCCTAGTCATTGGATTATCGAGACAGGGCATCGATACTCCGGAGTAGACTAGTGTGTACGCTTCTCATCCCAGTTGGGGAGATGGTCTGTCCCACAGCCGTCAGTACGTCGTACTGGAGATAGTATGCAGGTGCTCGTTAGGTTACGGGTACACCGGACAGGACTCACAGGGAACTGTTGGTTGGTTTTATACCAGTCGTCAGTGAACAGTTCCCAGGTGACATGAGTACAGCATAGTCCGCAGACTTGACACTGCTACTTCGCCTCGAGTGTGTCCCACTATTCTTAGATTGCTACCCTACCACGGCTCAAAGGAGTCGTGCAAACAGGTAGCAGTTGGGTGCAGTCCCGAGCACTTGGAGGCAGTGGCGGTTAGACAGGATTCGTCTCTCCCGGTATTGGGGGTTGATATCGCGCTGTGTCAGAGAGCCATTACGCAAAGTCCCTGGCCAGGGCAAGCAAGATTTGCTGGTAGGTTCCAGTAGTTTCTCAGGGTGTAATGGGCTTCCCTCCGACACGACTTATACCGCTATTAGGGGACTGACGCTTGCCGCCCCCCTAGGCCCGATATACGATAGTCTAAGACGAACGGACCGGACTGTATGGAGATTGTCACAGCAGGCTCAGTAGGAGTTCGGATGGGTTTCCTCATCGGCCTTCTTATCGACATCTACCTGGGGACCGTTACGTACAGCTAGTGCCGCTTGCGGTTTGTGGTTAAACCCACTGCCAGCGTAGTAGTCGAGTCTCTAGAGTCCCACACAGAGAGTTTCCCTACTCCAGGCGAAACGATATAAAGGTCGTATGGTTTTACGACAAGGGTTCGGACGCATACGTGTGTTTACGCACGTACGACTTTCGGACAGTTTTTACCAGTCGGCTTTGGTTTAAGCCAGTTACTGGTATCCGGTTATTGGATTTATACAGTCTAAAGTTTTTCCGTATTTTTGCGGAAAGGAGGGGCGTTCTTGTAATTGCGCGAGAAGCTTCTAGAAGATGGTGACTAAGGAGGTTTAGGTGGCATATACAATGAATGTGATGAATGAGTCATATGGATGATTCATCCATGTCATTAATGCATCATAAATGCTTAATGACTCATGGATGTGAATCATCACTAGATATTATCAAGCATGGTTGTTAAATTCATTTCTTTTCTTTTCTTGATAAAAAGAAATGCTTGATATATATTATCATAACTCATTCTTCTCACTTCATTATTATCTTCACCTTCTCTCTCCTCAAGCTCTCCCTCTTCAAACCCTAATCCTCCCCTCTCATGTGTTGAGTACAAGGATTAGTTAGACTAATTGAACCATAACCCTCACTCTATATCACCTAGCTTCTTTGATTAGCACTTAAAGAAGGTTAGTTGCCTCAAGTTTAGAGGCTAAGCTTGGAGTAAAGCTCTCGGGTGGATCGTCTACTACTTCGAGAAGGCCGAGGAGGAGGAGGAGTTCGCAAAGACGAAGGACACGATTCGTTAGGTATAATCCCTAAACATAGTAGTATAGAACTTCTATGTTTCTTGTTAGTTATCGTTTAGCTTCGATTCGTGCGGTTAGTCGATGTTTGAGTAAAGAACAAGATCGTTTTTCATATTTCCGCCTCCCCACAAGTCGTGGGGTGTTGTACATCGACTTACAATGGGTGTGCCTAGGAACCCTACATAGTTTGTATCATGTTTGATGATACATGCAAACTTGGGTGTGTTTTTATGTTAAACCATGTTTAGGTTAATGGTTAGGTTTTATATTTGTTTTATTTATTTTTTTAATTCATTTTTAGAAAGATAAAAGAAATGGTTGCTTGCTTTGTTCTTTTCTTGAAGCTTCATGAAGCTTTGACCATTTTTGTTTCTTTCCTAAACCTAACCATTCACCTAACCCTAGTTTATTCTCTACACTTGTTAAACTAACCCAAGGTTGCATAATGATAAGAATCACTTTATTTTCTATTATTCATAATTCTTATCATATATTCTTTCTTCTTCTTCTTCTTCTTCTTCTTCTTCAAGAAGAAGAAAACTTGCTACCTTCAATGGTGCCATGAGAAAAAGAGTGAGAAATCCAAATCCAAAGTGAACCCACTTCCTATTTCTTCATCCTCTACCACTTGCCATGTAGTATAGGGTGTTTTCTTCATAAGTTTCATGACTTGGTGAAGTTGGAGCTTGATCTTGAGTTGCCTCGACGTAGATCATCTTCGGCATCGAAGTCAACGACCTAGCCCGATCTTTTCACCGATGAAACCACCGTGAGAGTCCAGGATTCCGATGGTTGCAGCGGAGGGACGTCATCACGGAGCAAAAGAAGTGGTGGACCGGATCTACAAAGGTTGTATTTCCATTCACTTAGCAATAAAGTTGTTTATTTGCATGTTTCGCCTTTGCTTCTAGTTAACGATCTAACATTAGGGTTTCTCGGCACTCGGAAAATTTGATTTTGTCGTGTTTGATCAGTTGTGGAACCACTTGAGTGTGCCTAGGAACCCTACAATGTGTAGTTTAGCTTCGGTTTGTATAAAAAGTGAGATTTTGTGCTTGAAATGGTGATTTGTGTGAACTTATGGTTTAGTGCTGTTAATATTGGTTAACCTAGCCTAATTAGGTGTTATTAAGACCATGTAAACCTAGTTAGACCCCAGATTACACCAAAATACCATAGGGTTTCTAATTGTGCAAAATTTAGTGTTTTTAAGTGAACTTTTTGGATTTCTGTGATCTGCTATAGGCCCGAGTAGTTCAGGTTAAAATTGAGGAAACTGGAGCACACTAGATATACCCTGACCACAACACCTGAGCCCGAGACCCCCACCCCATAGAGAGGCCGCCGGTTTATTCTTTCTGGCCGCAATTTGCGGCCAGATAGGGGAACTTTTGGGTGATGTTTGCAAGGGTAGGAGTCTGTTGTTATTTCTAGGCCAGTGGTATGTATAGTTGTGTGAGTTATTAGCCTGGGTAGAATCTGGGACGTTATATCGTATTTCTAGTACGTTTGGTTCGCGCGATACGCGAGAGGGTTCCATGATTCAGCGTATCGTGGCGTGTCGGGGTTAGTTCTAGACGCGTGCACACGTTTAGCGTATCGCACACACGCGCGTTTAGTTCACGACGCGAGCGTATCGTTTGACTTCGATATCGCGTTTTGCGAGATAGTTGCTTATATATGGATTGTTGTGTAATTATAAGTTCGCAGGCGGGTACATCGGACGAAGCGAAGAAAGGGAAGCAGGTGGTCGGCTAAGAGTAGCGCACGATCAGGTGAGTAGATTTAACATCTAAGGGGAAATCGCCCGTATGGCGTTAAGCGTCAGGGCGAATCAGGATATTAGATTGTAGATGTTCATATGGACTGTAGTAGCATACCTTATTGTTGCATATAGAAATGATAGTATAGGATACTGCACTGTCACTAACGGTTCAAATCGCACGAGCACGATTGATATGCTACACTCACACCGTTAGTGATTGCCATGACACTCACATTATAGGATTGCTATAAATCATATATCATACTGATTCTACCTTATTGATGTTGTCATGCTTTGCCGCATAACAGCATATGTTATATCCATATTTGGGCACATATGCATCACATACCCATACTGGTACAACATACACATATATTGATATCTTCAAACCTGCGCACATGCACACTGTATATTCATACCAGTGCACACATATATTGATATCTTCATACCTGCGCACATGCACACTGTATATTCATACCAGTGCACACACATATCGATATCTTCGTACCTGCGCACATGCACACTGTATATTCATACCAGTGCACACATATATTGATATCTTCATACCTGCGTACATGTACACTGTATATTCATACCAGTGCACACATATATTGATATCTTCGTACCTGCGCACATGCACACTGTATATTCATACCAGTGCACACATATATTGATATCTTCGTATCTGCGCACATGCACACGGTATATTCATACCAGTGCACACATATATTGATATCTTCATACTTGCTTAGATTACGCATTGAGATATGTTGTTTCCATGTTAATTCTGGATTTGGGGAATCGTGGATATTTCAAAGAGAATAGTTAATTATTTAAAAACCCGGTTTCCCTTGATATGATATTTCGGTGCGTCCACCATGTGTTTTCTCGGTACTAGAGCGATATATATGAACCCGAATCGAAGAGTTGGATGAGGCCGATTACGGGTACATGGTGGACCCGGTATGATATCCCGGCGCGAGAACGGTTTCGCTGTGTAGTAGACGGTGAGCCTGGCAGAGGGACTACTACCTACCGGTGATTGGTTGGACCTGGCGGTTATCCAGAGGATACCGACCAGAGTCAATGGATGGATACGGGACGACTCGTACTGCCGGTGCCGAGGGCCGATACCGCAGACAGAGCCCGTGGGCTGATCCGGACTGACGGATGCCCTATACAGGAGGATTTGCGTGTCGATGCTTGGCACGAGTATTTCTTGATATTTTGGGTGCCGATGTTGGGTACTCACGATTATATGAGATTTACAGGATTTGAGAACCGAGGAGGATGACGACGCCTGAGTAGTATTGGGATTTGGGTGCATTGATGGGTACCGATTATACTTTCCACGATGACATTCCGTGTAGATGTTATATTTCCCATGCTCAGTATGTAGTAATTGATATCTCATCCTGTATCTATTGTACCTGACATAGTACACATGCTTGCACGATCATTGCATACCCTGTTCATTCTATATAGGGTGGTTAGACTGCATTGCTATACCTGATCATCACATTTCTTGCTCATCACATGGAGATGTTATTAGATCGCACTTGTTGCATGATTTGACCATCCAGTTCATCATATAGATGTTATCTGTTGATATAGGTTAGAGTATCGTAGCACGTGCATACTCGCGATTACCTTTATATGTTATCTTCTATTCACGAGTTGGCAACTCACCCCCGTTGTGCCACTGTGTTTGCAGGTTGCCCTTCAGAGTAGTCGCGGCAGGCTGCGTTCTTGCATCTTTTGAAACAGATACCCCTACAGTTGGTGTACTAGCTCTTTTGCTGATAGGTGGGTTTTGTGCGGTATCTGGTTATCTTTCAGTTATGTACATTGTTGTATCTAGTACTCTCCATCTACCACTTATGTATTGACTTAGAGACCAGTTGTGAGGACGATATATATTATTTTGTATTCTGGTGTCGAGCTCGTTGTGAGCCGACTTTACTTATGCAGTTTATTCTATCTGCGATGTTTCCCACTTGTTGCTCATTTTCTTCGCTACGGCGTCGTATATTGTTATCTTGGTGATTGTCTACTTAAGGTTTCTTGACATCTTAGTAATTGGTTCTATCAAATGCTTAAAACACTCTATACTTTTACTGGTTTGATTTCTGGGTTTTCGGCTTACTTAGTCGCGTTACGCCTGTAGACGTTACGTGGTTAAGTGCCGGTCACGGGCCAAACTTTGGGTCGTGACAACCCACGTCTCACCTGGCATCACCCTTGCATTGATCAATGTCGTTATTGGGGTGCGTCCACTCGCACTCACGAATCGCTGGGTGAATAATAACTCCATTTCTGCGAAAGTCTTGACGGAGTCGTTTGGAAGTTCGGAGTACCACTCAAATGCCATCTCCGACAAGCTGCCGACGAATTGGCGGAGCAAAAGCTTATCATCACTCCCGGTGTTGCCGCAAAGAGCCCTGAACTGAGCGGCATGCTGGTGTGGACTTCATGTCCTCTATTATACATGGAATTTGGGGATTTTGTACCCCGGCGGGTACTTTATTTGGTCATACCAGCCTGGATACGGCCGCCCAGTTTTAACGACTTGGCCAGCTGCCTCATTTGCCTGGTGAGCTCGTATTTGCTGAGCAATATAGTCATCCAGAGCGGCCTTGGAAATAGTTTCCTCTTTGGCTGCTGAAAGAGCTGGAGGAGGATTCGACGTCTCCCCTTTGTCGTCTTCAATAATGATCGGAAGATCTTCAGCTGGAGGTTCCGGTTGTAACATCATGCCAGCCATGTCTTGGAACAAGAAAGTCATTCGTTTGATGTTGGCCGTCTGTTCCGCAGCCTCTTTTTCTTTCCTCTCGAGCATTCTTCGGAGGAACTCGGTGTCAGTCTCTTGTTCCCGACGCCACTCCGAGGTCTCTGGATTTTCTTTTGGCCCAGTGAGTGCGGCCATTGCAGTCAGCATCTCCTGAAGCTTCTGCTGCGGTTGTTCCTGAGCCCTTGTTATTGATCGGGTGAGCGGTTGGTGACCCATCGAAGCGCGGCTTTCTTCCTTTCCAGAAGCCATGTAGACAGTATGTACCATCATGCCCACAGACCTGGGGCGTTTGGGTTCAACCCCTTTGCGGTTTGCCGCAATCACAGAGGCTTTCTCCGGCCTCCTTTTCTTTTGAGCAGTTGAAGTCAAGGGGGTGTCGCAGCGGGCACCCAGATAGCCTTTTGTGGCTTGCCAGGATGGTTCCCTTCTTGTTGAACCTGCGCCCTTTTCTGGCGGCGAGGGTAATCTTGATCAGTTACTGAGTCCTGAACCTGTCTCCAGACTTTATAGATTTTGGAGGACAGCCGCTGAGGGGACTGCTCCGGCTTTGTTTCCGCAACATTCTCCACTGATGGAGGAGATCTTTTCAATACGGAGGTAGGAGAGTTCCTGCGCACCTTGTTCAGCCATTCAAAGTTATTCCCAGTTGGAACAGCAGTATTGACTTCTACCATTGGGGCTGATGGAGTTAACCCAGAGGGGGAGTTGCCCCTAGCCTTCCTTACTCGGCGCCAGTAGCGACGTTGAGCGTGTCGAGCCGATGGTATTGGTTCGATGATGGGGATGGCTTTGTCATGCCCCCTGTTCTGATGAGGCGCTGCTGGCATCGGCCTCTTAAAGACTGATATCCGTTGAGTAGCAATATTTAATCTGTCAAAGACAGACTTTGGAGCGGGAACGGGAGCCGGAGTGGGAGCCGGGACAGTCAGTCTTGTAAAGACAGACCATTTGGCAGGAGAAGCTGCCTTGACGACTTCGAGAGCAAGGATGGTTACTCTCGTCGGAACAACATTTTCTTGAGCTGCAAGCTTCATCATAGGCCCACATGAACTTTGGCCCAATCTGGTGAAGACTGGGGCGCTGGAGCCGGACGACCCATTGAAGGGGGCCGCTGTAGTGGTAAGTCGATCGAAGACCGACTTCTTGGGAGCTTCTTGAGTTGGTATGCCGAAGCTCATCGGTGGGAGCATGGTCCCGAAAAATAATCCAGTGGTGGCCTGAGTCACCTGATCCACCGGCATTGTGAACAGAGAAGCCGCTTGGGGCCCGTAAGCTATGCCTCCAGATGAGGCGGAGCGTAAATTGCAGTTGGAACACTTCGTGCAAGTAGACGCTATTGATCCTTCGCTTTCTGCACCAACCAAGACGCCAAATCTTAATATCTCGAATCCAAGAGCAACCATATCAAACCGCGATTCGTTCGCGCACACGACACACGAAGTGTGGAGTGGAAAGAGGAAAAGGTCCCACCAGGCGTGCCAGAATCTGTTCCCCTCCGGAAGACGCGACCGGGACGTTGGGACGTCGGGGCCTGAATTCCGAGGGCAGATGCTAATTGGTGCTATCCGTCCACCTCTCCGAAGATGCCAAGTTGATTTCTGGCACCGTGTATCGAAGGTTTAAACGGATGTGGCCGATGTAGCAGACTTCGTCAGATTCCCCATCGTTGAGGGGTTTTTGATTGTGGGGACGCTCTTCCCTACAAGCGCAAGGCCCTGCAGTTAATTACGCTACCGCATCGCGGTAACCAGTTTCTCCTTCTTCAGATGGTCACTTCGTGTCGTGGGTGTTTGTTTTGTTTTTGGTTGCCCGTGGATTTTATACGGAAACTAATTTATGTTGTCGCCCGTAGGACATGGATTAGTCCAAATCCATATTTTCTTAGATTTGGGTTTGGGGGTTGGTTTAAGGATACGTTAGTCTCATTTGAGACTAAGATCAACTTAAACGTTTGTTAAGGATACGTTAGTCTAATTTTAGAATAAGATCAACTTAACGGGATCGTTTAGATCCAACAAAAGAGCGTTTGGGCTCTATTGTTTAGTTTAGGGACATTTCAGTCGATTACCAATTTAAGGACATAGTGGTCCAATGTTAGTTTAAGGACATCTCGGTCCAATATTAGTTTAAAGACATCTCGGTCAAGGTTAAGGAAATCATAGTCCGTGAGTTTTAAGACCTCACAGTCAAGGTTAAGGACATCATAGTCTGTGAGTTTAAAGACCTCACAGTCAAGGTTAAGGACATCATAGTCCGTGAGTTTTAAGACCTCACAGTCAAGGTTAAGGACATCATAGTCCGTGAGTTTTAAGACCTCACAGTCAAGGTTAAGGACATCATAGTCCATGGAATGTATGGTTGCCGGGACCCGTCACCTCTCTGAAGACATTGAAGGATTACAACGACATATATCAGAGGGGGTCAGAGATGTACCCTTGAACCGAAGTTGCTTGACAAATCTGTAGTCCAATTTGAGACTAAGATCTGGGATTTATGAGCATATAGGCTCAATTAATCTGAATTGAGGACTTATGGCCAATTTGGGCTAAGTACAGTTAATTAAAATGTTTAACATTTCTTCCTGGGCTGTTGAGCCTTTATTTGGGCTCGGCCCTTTTAATAATGCTGATCATTAGATCTTGACATTTTTTGTCTTGTATTGAATGCATAGCATTCATCAGAACAATGTGTGTTCTGACAGCGTACCACGTGGCGCGCCAGGCGCTTTGCGCTAATTAAAAAGCGCATTGCGCTTCCGCCAAGTAGCGCACACGAAAAGGACATGTGTCGCGCTTAGCGCTAAGCGCTAGATGATGGGCGCAAAGCGCTGATTTATGAGCGCCGAGCGCTGATTTATGAGCGCATTGCGCTATCAATTTAGAGGCACACACGTGAGTGACACGTGCCGTGCTTGGCACTGAGCGCCAGCCCATGAGCGCAGTACGCTGTTTCAGAAGCGCAAAGCGCAAGCTGCATACGTGGTTGACACGTGGCGCAGTTTGGCGCTGAGCGCCAGTCCAAGGAGCGCAGAAGCGCAGTTCATGAGTGCAAGGCACTTTTCAGTAGTGCAAAGCGCATTTGATCAGATTTATAATCAGAGAACAAATTTATGTTCTTTTAAAGGAGGCTTTGCCTCAAGATTCAAGAACAACAGTTCTTATTTTTTAAAAGGCTTTGCCTTTGTAGATCAATGATCTGTGAATGAAGTAAATATTTCTTTTATGATGAGATCTTTTGATCTCTCTTTTTTTATAAAATACCTTGGTCTTTTCTAGATCTATGGTCTCTTTTTTTTATTTTAGAAGATAGTTCTTCTTTTCATGTGATGATTTCATCTCTGTGTTCAAGAATCATGTTCTTTACCTTGAAGAAATTATCTTCTCTTGCTAAAAGCTTGCTTTTCCTTCTTTTAGTTTTCCCAAAGTTTGTAGGGGGGTCTCTCTCTCTCTCAGACTTGAAGTCTTGGGGCCTTTATATATGGCGAATTGATTTGTTAAATCAGTTAAAAAGATCTTTTTCTGATTGATTTGGGGGATATTTCCCCACCGTTGGATCTTTGATCCTAAGGCTTCTGTTTTAGAGAAGACAGTCTTCTTGTTTTTAACAAGATTGAAAAATCTTTCCATAACAGAATTTTAATTCTGATTAATTAATGATTTATCATTATTATTAGATCTTTTGATCTAACGGTGGGGAATTTTTAATTCCAGCGCTGGCGCACCTTGCGTTGTCGCACCTACGTTTAACACGTGGCGCGCAGCGCAGAGCGCAGCGCAACTGTGCTAGTGCGCCTACAATTGACACGTGGCGCGCAGCGCAGTGCAACTGCGCTAGTGCGCCTACGTTTGACATGTGGCGCGCAGTGCAGCGCAACTGCGCTAGCGTGCTTACGTTTGACACGTGGCGCGCAGTGCGGAGCACTAGATCTGAAGCGTTGCTTCAACTTTTGAATTTTAAAACAAAGCTTTGCTCTGATTGGGGTGCGCTGCCTAAGGCGCAGCGCACCTGGCGCCAGCATATCCGTGTTTGACACGTGGCGCGCAGCGCCCCTAGCGCTGGATCTGAAGCGTTGCTTCAATTTTTAAATTTTAAATTTCAAAACAGAGCTTTGCTCTGATTGGGGGAAACAGCAAGCTCCAAATCATAAGTTGGGTAATTCTTCTCATGGGTCTTCAACTGTCTCAATGCGTAAGCTATAACTTTCCCATGCTGCATCAAAATACATCCCAAACCTTTCTCAGATGCGTCGTTGTGAATCACCAATCCTCCGGAACCGTCTGGTACAGTCAAAATAGGAGCGGTTATCAATTTTTGCTTCAACGCCTCAAAAGCTGATGCACATCTATCCGTCCATACGAACGGTACTTCCTTTCCCGTAAGCTTGGTCAAAGGCTCAGCCAAACGAGAAAAATTCTCCACGAACCTTCTGTAATATCCAGCAAGTCCAAGAAAACTTCTGATCTCTGCTACGTTCTTCGGAATCGGCCAATTTTGAACTACTGCAATCTTCTTGGGATCAACGGCGATTCCATCTCCTGATACGACGTGCCCCAAAAACTTCACTTCTTCAAGCCAAAACTCGCACTTGTTCATCTTCGCATATAATCTTTCTTGCCTCAATGTCTGCAGTGCGATCTTCAAGTGTTCTGCATGCTTTTCAAGACTCCTCGAATAGACCAGAATATCATCGATGAACACCACTATAAACTGGTCCAAGAACGGTGAAAAGATTCGGTTCATCAAGTCCATAAATATCGCCGGTGCATTCGTGACTCCGAATGGCATCACTAAATACTCGTAATGTCCATACCGAGTTCGGAACGCAGTCTTGCAAATATCTTCTGATTTAACTCGGACCTGATGATATCCGGATCGCAAATCCAGCTTCGAGAATACCCTCACGCCACTAAGTTGCTCGAACAATTCGCCAATGCGAGGGATCGGGTACTTGTTCTTAATAAACACCCGGTTTAATTCTCGATAATCGGTGCACATTCTCCTTGTGATATCTTTCTTCTTTACTAGAAGAACTGGAGCTCCCCAAGGTGAATTACTGCTGAGAATCCAACCCTTCTCTAGCAATTCGGTAACCTGCTTCTTTACTTCTTCCAACTCCACTGGTGCCATCAGATAGTACGCCTTTGAGATTGGCGCTGCACCAGGAACAAGATCGATCGCGAACTCCACATCTCGTTTTGGTGGTAATCCCGAGATGTCCTCGAACACATCCATGAACTCTCGAACTACCACTGGCGCTTCCTCCTTATCAAGTTCCATCGACGAAAGAACACTGTTTGTCGGCCTAGCCCTAAACTCGACTGGCCCGACAGAACTGCTTCCTCCAGCAAAAACAAACTCCGGATGTCCGGGAATCTGGAAAATCACTTTCTTTGCCCTACAATCAATGTGAGGAAAGTGCCAAGAAAATCCATTCCCAAGACAACATCATAAATGCCGGTATCGATCACCAAGAAATCTGCAAATAACTCTCGTCCGCAAATAACAACAGAACAATCCTTGCACTTGCTACTAGATATGATCTTCCCGTTCCCAGTATGTATGTCCCAACAACAAGACAAGGTCATGCAAGCAATCAAGTGTGCAACAATAAACTTGGATGACATAAAACAATGGGATGCACAAGAATCGAATAATGCTAATGCGGGAAAATCATAAACAAGTAGGATACCGGAAACAACTTCATCTGAAACTAAGACACTGAAGAAGATAAGCACGGTAAACAGGATTCAAGCTTGTGATAAAACATGAACTGGTAAGCAAGAGAAGCAAGGCAATATAACGACCATGAAACAAGGAAGTGAATCAAGACTAGGACTCTAAGTTACTTAAATAGAGTACCGCATTGTAACCATGCTGCAGTTCATAATTACAATCACATAACTCCGTTCAAGTCGCCCAAATCCTAGCATCAGAATCGAAGGAATAGGACGCGATAAACAATAAAGAATCAAGAAGATTTCAAGTCGAGATGCAAAGATGTTTGCATATCGTCAAGACAAAGGGTCAAGAGAAAGATATGATTCAAGAATCACGATAACAATATGGCAGGACATGCTCCTAGTTACGAGTATTCTGATTCGTGTATTGGGTCCAATACCCAACTACAAAAGAATCAAACCCGATTAACCTAAATCCTATGGCTCTGATACCAAACAAACCCTGTCACGCCCCGCTTCCCAGAGTGCGCTAAGATCGGCACGTGACAGAGCCAACCATGCTATCTGTGGCTAGGAAACATCCCTCCACAGTCACATTACGGCTGTCTAGAGATATCAAGAACAGGAAAATAAAATAAACTATCTAGTACATGTCCATGAGCCAGAATGAACGAGTCAAGAAATAATATGCGGAAGCAATAAATCCAATAAACAAAACAATCTGGAAGGTACGTCCCAAATACGAGCTCACATCAGGAAATAAACAGAAATGCTAAAAGGAAACTAAACTAAAATACTAACAGGGTCCTCACTGCTCGGCCTGTCGGCTGAAGTACTCCTGCTCGGCCTGCGACAAGGGTAGCGGATCTAAGCCATGCAAAACCCAGACATCAGCGCGTCACAATATCAACAATAATATAATCAGTAGGTAACAGGATATGCAGGCATGAATTATAAATGGTAACATGAATGTAATAAGTAAGCAGGGATATCGAACAGTGAAGTGTAATAGTATAGGTGAAGTGCAGCGATAAAACTAAACTGTGCTGCTGGGTTAACTACTCTCAAGTCTGTGAAATCAATTTAATGAATCGTCGATAACTCAATAGTATCCCGTGCGTGCCCGGGACCACGGTCCAGATTCTCGGGCTGAATCCCAGACATGCCGCTAGGCACTAAACAAGAAACATGTACAGATGAATGATGTCAGCAGCAGCATCCCCGGGCTGGCCTAGCCCGTAAAACTGATCAGTATAAGCATTGAACTGTCGAGTTACAAGTCAAGTTTTATCATTGATTTTCCCATACCCCCAAGTTATGTGTTCAAGTCGGTATTGATAAATCTGAAGCTAATACCAACACAGGATCAAGCAGGAACAGGTTTGTCTATACAGACAACAGGATATGTCCATCGGGACAACATGTCAGGATTGTCGGCATTAGAAACAGGATCAGGTAACATGTCAAGTAGTGATATATCAGGTCATGTCAGGTAGTGTACATGTATCAAGTGGGTGCCTAACAGTAAAATGTAGCAAGTATCGAATCACAATAAAGGTACGGATGTACGGTGAAAGCATGGATGCACAAATATCTATCAGGGGTTACATCATGACTATGTAGGATGCACATTATCAAGTATGGGGACTAAAGTGATAATAATATGAGTTAAAGTAATATGGCATGTAGCTAGGTATGCAGAATTAATGGTATGGATACACAATAAAACATAGATGCATAAATAACTATCATGGGTTGCAACTATAGTTCTATTATTATGTAGGATGCACATTATCTAGCATGGGGTGTTAATGTAGCAGTAATATGAAATAACATGACATGGCATGCAATTAGATATAAATTAATGGTATGGACGCACAAATATCGATCAGGGTTATATTTACAGCTCCAAGACTAAATGTGATGCACATTATTAAGCATGAGTGTTACAACAACAATAACATGAATTAATATGATCTATAGACGCAGCTAGATATATTTTAAATGATACAGATGCATACGGGTATCCGAAAACTATAAAATTGTAATATGGATGCACCATGAAATAAACATGTAATATTATTGTTGAAGTCAAAATTGGCACCCCGGTTGACCAAGTCAAAGTCAAGGTCAACCCCAAGCCAGGTGGGCTTAAGCCCAAGCAAGTGGACCAATGCCCAGGTCGAGCCCGAACACGAAGCGTCCGGCCTTCCGCCATACCAAAATAAATAAAAATCATGTAACAAATAATTTTGATGTAATTTTTGTGTATGAATGTATTCAAAATGGGCATAAAGCCAATTTCTTGTAAGCCCATAGCTTATGTGCAAAAACAAATGACACATGAGCCATGGGATGGGCAAAATGCCATTTTGCAAAGCCCAAGAGGCTATATGTAAACATGTAAGTCTATAAAAGGCAACATGATGAAAATATCTAATATACAATTTTCATTCCCCCAAAAAATAGGGTTCTTTGTGCCTCCTGCTCCTTCTCCAAGGTTCTAAACCTTCTCATTTCTTTTAAATTAAATTAAGAGTTTTACTCTTTCTTTTCTAAAACTAAATAGTTTTTCACCACAAAACCCATAAAAAGGAACTCAAATCTGCCATCAGATCTCAGAAAGGAGAGATTTTTAGATCTCACATCTCTTGATCTTCAAGATCCGGCCAACAAAGGAAGAAGAAAGAGACCCATCTCCAGAAACCCCACTTTAGGGAAGAACTAGGGTTCAAGGGGAGAAGCCCTTAATCAGCTTCAAAACATCTTAGGAGTTTAACTCCTTATATATATATATATATATATATATATATATATATATATATATATATATATATATATATATATAAAAGTGCTCCTTTCTGGGAGTACAACTCCCATTGCAGGGACCAAGTCCTTTTTGCTGCTTGAGCGCCCACGTGGTGCGCTAGCGCTCAAAGCGCTAGTGCTCTAGCGCCCGAGCACCCATGTTGTCACGCCCCGCTTCCCGGTATACGGCGAAGGGGACGCGACGAGATCCGCTACGTATTTACTGTGAAGTAAATACGTTGAGCGTATCTAATCAATATAAAGTAAATCACAAGAGACAAGAAATATAGAAATAACAGCAACTTTATTAATAACATTCTTTTATACAATACATGAAAAGTAAATACAACTGGAATGAAAAGCGATGCCTAAACAATGGCATAACAGGAAATGAAAATACCGAATAGAACAAGGAACAATGTCTAGAGCTCGGGGTCTTCATGAAACTGATCCAAGTCTTCACCGGTGGGCTCGATCTCTGCTGGGTCCAAAACACCTGACGACATTCAAAGAAGAAAAAAATAGAATGTCGTCAACGAACAGGTCGCTCGGTAAGTCCCAAAGATAAAGAGGAATTAGAAAAGACAGAATAAGAGGTACCCTCTAAAGTATAATGTTATAGAATATTGTATTCACGCTGTTGTTTGTAGCTTGGTACGGAAGAATACCAGTGTATATGAGAGGGGTCTCGGTATGCTAGAGACCAGGGCAAACGGAATGTACAAGGAACAGTTAAGCCATGGTACAACAGCAACGGAATATAGGTTAGGTATCTTAATCTTACCGTCTCGTGCCACTTCTAACACCTTCCGCACCTATCTACCCATTAAACCCCGTAGTGTTTTGATAGTATTGTTGTATTGTATTGTGTAAGTTGGATGACTGACCAAAACCATGATATCAGTAAACAGATTGTAACTGCATAATCAGGTAAATAGAATAACGGAATAATGGATGTATATCCATGGTTTGATTCAGTCAAGTTGTATAGATTGTTAACTGGATTCTGGGATTCATGTGTTCATATTGAGTTGGAATATTAAAGAATGTAGATTGACTTGAATCATATTCAAGTCAGAAATAATCAGACTCAAACCCGAGTCAGACCAAAAGAAATGTAAGTCGCAGTTCTATAATTGTTAGGGTCCTTATTGTAATTTATAAAACTTGAGGGGGTTTTATGTAAAAATACTTTTGTATAGTTTTCAAGATACACCCCAAGTATTTATTATTCATCTTTATAGTTATAATGAGTGTAAATTTTATTTGTGATATTTCTTAGTGAAAATATTCTAATTCCATAAATAAAGGTATTTATCTGTAATATTGATTTATTTGAAATTCATGGTATCTTAATGTAAAAATCTAGTCTTGTGATTTTTAGAATAAGTAGGATATTTATATTATAACAAAATAGATCTTTTAATGATAATATACATATATTTATACAAAAATAATTTCAATAAATATTTTATATAAAAATATCATTTTCTTAAGATATCGTATTTTAAACCTTTCGAGACCGAATGCTCCTTGCGGAGGTCTGAATCTCGCACTACTAAGCCGAGGGTGCACGATAAACCATACTATCTCTAACGGGTTCCCCAAAGGTGGGTTGTAGTGGCACTTTGCAAAGGTTTATAAATACTAAACCTTTAGAATACGGTTTTATTAAAGTAAAAGGTATTTATTTGCAAAAGTCGATTTTCCGTATTTTAGATTTAGGGTTTTCCATTTCAACTAGACTATTTCTAAATGATCTAAACAACAAGTTGTTAGAAGTCTCAAATCGCCTCTTCACCGCCAATTGTGGCCAGGTAAGTACAAGTGAGGAAGGAGGGATCCGCTCACGAATCGTGAGACGGGCCTTTTAAAGTTACCTTTGCTCACTTGCCTAGCCTAGACACCACAAAGTCAGGTTTAGATAAACGATCGATGTCCATAACTTATCGTATTTTCCTATTAAAAGATATTTGTTTTAAAAGTGTAGCAACCTAAAACTTTTAGAAAATGTTTTATTAAGAATATGGTATTTAATTGTAAAATCTTGTATTATCGTATTCTAAGTTTTGATGATATCATTCAGGGTTGTATTTACGTGTGTGTGGAGGTAGGTCATTACCTCGTGATCTACTTTAAGGTATAACAATGTTAAAGGGTTAAATGTGAAAACTAAACATTATGGTATTTAAGTGAAAGAATACGATATATTGCAAAAGCTATCATTTCATGTGAGAAAACTTGTTCAAATTAGTTGTTAAGTGATTAATAGTCAACATGAAGATGTTTAAGCATTATGGAATCGGTGATAAGTGAGATTTTATAGAAAACCGAATCGGAGATCGGTTTGTTCTGATTTCCGTCGGGTTTGTAAAGTCGTATTTTTATGAAAGAAAAGAAAGGTAGAAAAGAGGGGAATTACGGGTTTGGACAACATTAGAGAGTGAGAGGGAAGTAGAGGGTTTGCTGGTGCGTCGAATCGTCATTGAGAGGTCCTAGCACGACCACCGGAATTTCTCGGTCGATTTCGTCAGCGTTTCGCCTTTCGCTCGTTTTCCAACGTACCAAAGTTCTCTTGAAATTTTGAGAGAGTGGACTTAGGAATTTAGGATGAGAAGGTAGAGGGTATGGGGGTATATATAAGGTTAGGCTAGGGTTAGGGTTTTCAATTAAAAACTGTAAAAATATACTAAAAAATCATTAAACTTTGGAGTAAAAGAGATTTATTGGGCTTTCTGTAACCGGTCAAGGAATTTAGTGTATGCATGGGGGAAGACAAAGTCAAGATGCTCACTTCCTATGTTGACGACTCGGCCGTTCGGCCAAGTCCGGCCGGCGGCGCCGGCCCGAGTCGGCCGGTCCGCCGGCCGACTCGGTCGAGTCGGGCCGAGTCGAAGGCTCGTCGGGTGGGGGATTTCCTGGGGGGATTTTTGGTGCATCTAACTTTTTATGTATAGAAGGAATTTTGTGAGAAACCCACGTGTAACAGTTGGTATTCTAAAAAATCAAAACAAAATAATATTAAAAATAATGTGGGGCGGGGGATTCGAACTCTGGTGGCTTGATTCAGCAGTGCAAGGTATTACAATTGAGCTACAAGCTCCTTCTTGTAATTATGGAGTGAAATAAATACTTAAAGAGATATCAGCCACAATAAATACTCCAAGTATACATTGAATTTAAATCAATTCTTTGTACATAAAAAATGGAGTTGTTACAGTCTACCCTCCTTACAAAAATTTCGTCCTCGAAATTTAGAACTTTTATTTGAGGACTAGTTTACAAAGAGGTGTGGATATCTAGTACGCATTTCATCCTCCCTTTCCCAAGTGGACTCTCCTGCAGTGTCTTTCCTCCACATCACTCGAACCAAGTTAACTTCCTTGTTCCGAAGTGTCTTCACTTTCCTATCCAGGATCTCCACAGGCTGTTACTCACAAGACAAATTGGGCTGTATGTAAGCTCGGAATGATCGAGAACATGGCTGGGGTCACTCACATACCTTCTGAGTTGGGATATATGGAACACATTATTCACTCCTTCCAATGAGGGTGGCAGCGCTAAGCGGTATGCCACTTCACCGACTCGTTCGAGTATGTCGAACGGTCCAATATATCTTGGACTTAGCTTACCCCGTCTTCCAAATCGGATCACTCCACGGTTCGGAGATATCTTCAAGAATACGTGATCTCCTGGCTGGAACTCCAAGTGTCGTCTCTTTGCATCAGCCCAGTGCTTCTGTCGATCTTGGGCTATGCGCATCCTTTCCCTGATAGTACGAACCACATCAACAGTTGCTACTATCATCTCTGGTCCAAGAAGTTCCCCATCTCCGATGTCGTCCCAACTTAATGGCGATCGACACTTCCTTCCATACAATGCTGCAAAAGGTGCCATTCCTATGCTTGCTTGGTAGCTGTTGTTGTACGAAAACTCCACAAGATGTAGGTGATCTTCCCACGATCCTTTAAAGTCTAACATACATGCTCTGAGCATATCCTCCAAGATCTGAATAGTTCGTTCCAACTGACCATCTGTTTGTGGATGATAAGCCGTGCTGAAGTTCAGACTTGTTCCCAAGCTTGCTTGCAGACTCTGCCAAAATTGCGATCGGAACCTGGTGTCACGATCGGAGACAATACAGACCGGTACTCCATGAAGTCTCACAATTTCCTGTATGAGTTCATGGGTATCAGAGATAGTACATTATGAAGAGTTTAAATCTTAATTAGATTATTACCTCCATGTACTTCTTCGCTAGTGTCTCAGTAGGTTGGCCAACTCTAAATGGAATGAAGTGAGCCGATTTTGTGAGTCGATCCACAATGACCCATATGGCATCGTTACCCTTTGTGCTGCGAGGAAGAGCAGTCACAAAGTCCATCGTGATGTGTTGCCACTTCCATTCTGGGATTAGTAACGGTTGAAGTAATCCAGCAGTCCTGTGATGTTCAGCCTTTACTTGCTGACACACCAAGCATTTTGCGACGCTTCTGGCTACTTCATGCTTCATTCCATACCACCAATAATTCTGACGTAGATATTTATACATTTTGGTACCTCCAGGGTGTACTGAATAGGGAGAGCTGTGAACTTCTTTCATTAACTCTTCCCGAACAGGACCTTTTGGTACACACAATCTGCTGCCGTATCTCAAAGATCCGTCCTCATGGATGATGAAGTCTGTTCTGAGTCCATTCTCCACTTGTTCTCTGATCTTTTACCACTTAGCATCACTTGCTTGGGCTGCTTTGATCTGATTGACAATGGTTGATTGAACTTGTAATCATCAAACTTGAAGCATTACCTGGCATGATTACTTCAATCTCCATCTGATGCAAGTCTTGTTGAAGCTTCCACTGAGCGGTGAGATTCATCGATAATGGTTGGCGACTAAGAGCATCAGGTACTACATTCACCTTCCCTGGGTGATATTGCAAGTTGATGTCAAAGTCCGCCATGAGTTCTAACCATCTTCTCTGCCGCATATTCAACTCCTTCTGGGTAAACACATACTTCAGGCTCTTATGATCTGTGTAGATGTTCACTCGTTCACCAAGTAGATAATGACGCCAAATCTTGAAAACAAAGATGACGGCTGCCAACTCCAGATCATGCGTCGGATAATTGCGCTCATGAATCTTCAGCTGTCTTGAAGCATAAGCCACAACCTTACCGTGATGATGTAGAACACATCCTAATCCCTTACCGGATGCATCGCAATGCACTTCGAATCCTCCAGATTGATCCGGTATGACGAGAATAGGTGCTGATGTCAACCTTGACTTGAGTTCTACGAAAGCTTGTTCGCATGCTTCTGACCACACAAATTCTTCATCTTTACGTGTAAGCTTGGTCAGGGGCGTTGCTATCTTTGAAAAGCCTTCAATAAACCTTCTGTAATATCTAGCTAAACCCAAGAAACTTCGAATATCCTTCACTGACTTTGGTGGAGGCCATTCGCTAACTGCTGAAACTTTCGCTGGATCCACAGAGATTCCTTCTCCTGATACGATATGTCCAAGAAAACCAACTTGCTTTAACCAAAACTCGCACTTGCTGTACTTGGCATAAAGCTGATGTTGTCGAAGAGTTTCTAGGATAATTCGTAAGTGCTCTGCATATTCTTTCCGACTCTTAGAATACACCAGGACGTCGTCGATGAAGATGACAACAAACCTGTCTAAGTACTCCCGGAAAACTTGATTCATTAGGTTCATGAATATTGCGGGTGCGTTGGTCACTCCAAATGGCATCACTAGAAATTCGTAATGTCCATAACGAGTTCTGAAAGCTGTTTTGTGAATATCAGCTTCCTTGACCTTCACTTGATGATAACCTGAACGAAGATCTAATTTAGAGAAAACACAAGATCCACTTAGCTGATCGAATAAATCGTCGATGCGCGGAAGTGGATACTTGTTCTTTATAGTGACTTCATTCAAGGCTCTGTAATCGATGCACATTCTGTATGAACCTTCCTTCTTCTTCACAAGTAATACAGGTGATCCCCAACTTGAAGTGCTGGGACGAATCCATCCTTTCGCCGGTAATTCGTCCAACTGTGTTCGGACTTCCTTCAAACCTTCCGAACTTAAACGATAGGGTGCTTTGATCACCGGTTGTGCTCCTGGTACTAAATCAATACTGAATTCAAGAGCTCGATCGGGAGGCAAACCTGATATATCGTCAGGAAATACATCGTCAAACTCTCGAACCACATCTGGTCTTGATTCTTCCTCCGCTTGAGCTGCTGCAACTACTGCTTCTCTTGGCTTCGCTTTGTAGGTACTTGGCTCCAGTGTACGGTCTCCGCTTTTGAAATAGAAGACCGGATGGTCTGGAATCTCGAATACTACCCTCCTTTGACGACAGTCTATGGTAGCATAAAAAGTTCCAAGCTAATCCATTCCTAGAACCACATCGAAGTTCGGTATGTCTAGCACTTTGAAGTCAGCATAAAACTCTCGACTGCAGATGACGACTGGACACAAGCTGTATCCCATAGTTGCCTTTAGAACGCCATTTCCTGAACTGACATTCCAGCTGGATACAAGCGGTGAGACTGGAATCGCATGGGTTCGGACAAACCGTTGCGACATAAAGCAGTGTGATGCTCCAGTATCAAACAGTGCTAGTGCAGGGATTGAGGATACTAAGATTGTACCTAAGATATGTGGGATATGTTTTAGGTATAGAAAATATGTAACTAAGTAGCAGGATAGAAAAGCAAAGTTTGAAAAGAAAAGTTTACCAGTGATGACTTGGCCAGTGGCCTCAGCTTCTTCCACTGACATAGTGAAAGCCTGGCGCCTTGGTACATTCCTCCTGACCTGAGGAGCACTCCTCGGAACGTTCCTTTGAGCTTGATGGAACTGACGAGGAGGTGGTGCAGCTTGTGGTCCTCTGGGTGGTACAGGTAGTGCAGGTCTTGGAGCAGGTGCCTAAAGAGCTGGTCGCTGCGGATAAGTAATTGCTGGCCTGGGTGCAGCAACTGGGTTCTGTCTTTGGGAACAAGACCCAATATCATGAGTAGCTGAGCCGCAGACTAAGCAAAGACGGTTGTCTCGACGGCAGTCTTTCATAATATGTCCAGTTCTCTTGCAGTAGGTGCAAAAGAGTGGGCTAGGACGATGGTTCGGTACTCCGGGTCTCCTTGGCACGAAAGGTGGCCTGGACGAGGCTCCACCTGCCATCTGGTTGGCAGGGCGCTTGACTCCTGCAGACTGAAGTCTGCCCTTTGCTTTTATCACTGCCTCATAACTGCGGGCAGCTTCCAGAGCATCCTCATGAGTCAGAAATTTTCCCGTGGCTAGAGCAGCCTGAATCTCCGTGTCCAGTCCTTGTTGAAAGCGACGGGCTCTGATCTCGTCCGTCGGTATCAAGTGTGCCGCGAATCTGTTTAAAGATTGTGTTAGCTGTGTAGTATGTGAGATTTAAAAATTGAACTGTTGTGGCATATCTTACCGGCTTAGCATGGTGAATTCAGCGTTGTATTCATCTACTGATTTGTCCCACATCGAACCCTGTTGTAGATGAATGAACTGCTGCTCCATGGCAAACTTGGCAGTCACAGGGAAGTATTTCGCGTCGAACTTCTCGCGAAAAGTCTTCCATTCAATAGGCTGTACCAGACGGCTTTCTTCCTGAAAGGTTCCTAGGCATCCTAATGAAGTCTCACAAGGCATCAACCATGCCAATTTCAAAAAATATTGGAGCCGAGAAACCCTAACACGGATCGTTGACTAGAAGTTTAGGCGAAATGAGAATCTAGTTAACTACTTAACTAAAAGTTAGATGCTACAACCTTTGTAGATCCGGTTCCCCACTTCCTTAGCTCCACGTGGGTGTGCTCTCGCTGTCCATCACGAATCCTAGACTCATTCGTCGGCTTCATCGGAAAAACGAACGAGCAAGGTCGTCGGCTTCGTGTCAAAGACGATCTACGTCGAGGTTGCACAAGTTCAAGCTCCGACTTCACCAAGTTGTGAAACTTATGAAGAAAACACCCAAAACCACTTGGCAAGAGGTAGAGGATGAAGAAATAGGAGGTGGGTTCACTTTAGATTTGGATTTCTCTCGCTAAAACTCAAGTTGCCATTGATGGCATCAAGGTTTCTATCTTGAAGAAGAAGGAAGAAGAAGAAGCTAGTTTATGATAAGTTCTTATAAAATGAAAAGAAAAATTCATACTTATCATAATCTAACTTGGGTTAAGTGTAAAGAATAAACCATGGTAAGTGGATGGGTTAGGGTTAAGCATGAAGACAAAATGGTCTCCTTGGTCAAAGCTTCATGAAGCTTCAACAAGCTTCATGACAAAAACAAACCATTATCTCTTCATTTATCCAATAAAATAAATAAAGAAACGAATAAATAAATGATAAGGCAAAACCCTAATTATCATTTAACCATGGTTTAATTCTTCACACTTAACCAAATGATCAAGTATCATCAAACATGATACAAATATGTGCACAAAAGTATATCACATATACAACTTGCACATCAAGTGAGAAAATCCGTATAAAGTGAACCAATACTAGTTAATGCAAAGTAATATATCAAATATATAATTATACATTAAATCATTAAATCAACATTTGATTCAATGATCCGGTCATGTCGCACATAACCGACTAGTATTCAATGTATCGATTTATCGAATCAATGATTCGATAACTAGGTCATATCGAATATAACCAATCGAAACATTTATCGGGAGAATGAAATGCGGTATCACATACACGCATTATTCTCGCTCCCGCACATATCTCATATGCACTCCTATTTCGTTTCGCTTGAGCCAGGAAACCTCTGTGTAGGACTCTAAAGACTCGTCAATACGCCGGTAGCAGATGATGATCATATCAAGCACCCACAAGCCGCAAGCGGTCTGCTAAACGTAACGGCCATCCGGGTATTGAGCGATCAGAAGATCGACGAGCTAGCCCGCTCACACTCCTGTGAATCCAACCAGTAACACTTACCGTAGAGTCCGGTCTGTTCGTCTGATACGTCGCATATCAAGTCTAGGGGTGGTATACGTCAGACCCCAATAACCGATAAGTCATGCCGATGTGAGGCTCATAACGGGTCGAGAAACTACTGGTAACACTTACCAGCAAATCTCTGATCAGCCCTGTCCAGGGACTTCCCTGCTACGGCCAATCGAGCACTGCGCAACATCAACCCCCAATACCGGGAGAGACGAAACCCCTCCTATCGCTCATTGCCTCCATGTGACTCGGGACTGTGCCCAAAGACCACCGTTTTGCACGCCCTCATGGACGTGGTAAGGTGGAGATCAAAGCACAGTGGGAATCACACAAGACTCTATGACGATCTCGGGTCTACAGACTAACCTGTACAAGTGTCACCTGAGAACTGCCATCTGACGTGAGGTATAATACCATCTGGGAGTTCTCGGCGAGTCCGTCCAATGTACTCAGTCTCCACTGAGCACCCGTATACCATCTCTGATTTCAAACACCAATGGATATGGGATCATCCATCGCCCATCTCATGGGTCGAGAAGCGTATACGCTAGTCTACTCTGGTTTATCGATGCCCCGTCTCGATACACCCACGACTAGGGACCTTGAAGGATGTACTTATGGACTACCATGTCCCCACTAGTATGATCTGCATCATAGTCCAGGTAGTCAAGTACACATCCTAAGGGCTTTACCAACATGTAACCATAAGACAGTTTAAAGAGACTAGTGTACATGTTAAGATAAAGAGTAACCAGATAGCATACTATCATATCGAGCAAGAAAGTCATCTCTATATATGTCCAAGCATCCAATATAATATACATCATCTATACAATACTGGCCTCTAGGGCATACATACAACTAACAATCTCCCACTTGCACTAGGGCCAGCTGCTGTAGTATCGCATACCGAGCATCCCGAAGAGTCTCTCAAACTGTATCTGGGGAATGGCCTTCGTGAGTGGATCCGCCGTGTTGTTCTTCGTGTCAACCCTCCTGACCTCGATCTCCCAGCGATCAACTATCTCCCGGATCAGGTGATACCGCCTCAGAATATGCCTGGATCGCTGATAGGACCTGGGTTCCTTGGCCAAAGCCACCGCTCCATTGTTATCGCAATACAATGGTATTGGATGCTCAATGAATGGAACCACACCAAGTTCAGTAATGAACTTCTTGATCCAGACAGCCTCTTTGGCAGCATCGTTGGCAGCGATGTATTCAGCCTCCATCGTCGAGTCTGCCACGGTTTCCTGCTTGGAACTCTTCCAGCTAACCGCCCCTCCGTAAAGGGTAAAGACAAAACCCGACTGCGACTTAGAGTCGTCCTTATCACTCTGGAAGCTCGAATCGGTAAAGGACTCCACTTGGAGCTCTCCGTTACCATACACCAAGAACATATCTCTAGTCCTTCGCAAGTACTTGAGAATGTTGTTCACAGCTGTCCAGTGACTCTCTCCAGGATCAGCTTGATACCTGCTCACTACACTTAGTGAGTATGCCACATCGGGTCTGGTACATAGCATCGCATACATGATAGAGCCTACTGCCGAAGCATAGGGTATCCCTTGCATGCGAGCTCTCTCCAAATCAGTCTTGGGAGACATCTCTTTGGAGAGAGTGACTCCAGAGATCGTGGGCAAGTTCCCACGCTTGGACTCTTCCATACTAAACCTCTTTAGTATGGTGTCAATGTACCTGGATTAGGACAATCCCAAAATCCTTTTGGATCTATCTCTATAGATCCTAATTCCCAATATGCAAGAGGCATCACCAAGATCTTTCATTGAGAATCTTTGTGATAAGAAGAGCTTGACCGATTGCAGCATAGGAATATCATTTCCTATCAAGAGTATGTCGTCCACGTACAATACGAGGAAGACAACCTTACTCTCTGCCACCTTCCTGTAGATACAAGGTTCATCTGGATTTTTGACGAAATCAAACTCTTTGATAACGACGTCAAAGCAGATGTTCCAACTCCGCGATGCTTGCTTTAATCCATAAATGGATTTAAGCAGCTTGCACACCTTCCCGCTGCTCCCACTGTCTACGAAGCCCTCTGGCTGAGTCATGTACACGCACTCTTCTAAATCACCGTTTAGAAAGGCGGTCTTAACATCCATTTGCCAGATTTCGTAATCATGATATGCAGCGATGGCAAGCATGATCCGGATGGATTTAAGCATAGCCACTGGAGAAAAGGTCTCGTCATAGTCCACACCTGGTCTTTGACGAAAACCCTTTGCTACAAGTCTAGCTTTGAAAGTCTCCACTTTCCCATCTACACCAAGTTTCTTCTTGAAGATCCACTTGCTCCCAATGGGTTTTACCCCTTCAGGAGCAACGTCCAAAGTCCATACTTTGTTGGTGTACATGGATTCCATCTCGGACCGCATAGCATCCAGCCATTTCACTGAGTCCCCACTCGTGATGGCCTGCTCGAAGCTAGTTGGGTCATCATCCTCCATGATGCAATCCTCGCTTCCACCATCAATGAGAAAACCGTAGTATCTCTCAGGTGGACGAGAAACCCTACTAGATCGGCGGAGAGGCTGGGGTTCGTCGGGTACTATCGAATCTTCTAGTTCCACTAAATCTTCAGTTATAGTTTGTGTATCTGGAATTTCTTCCAGCTCTACCACTTTGCCACTAATTTCTTTTTCAAGGAATTCCTTTTCTAAAAAGGTGGCATATTGAGAAACAAACACTTTTTGTTCTTCAGCATGGTAGAAAAAATATCCTTGAGAATTCTTAGGATATCCCACAAACTTGCAAAGAACTGACCGTGCCTCGAGTTTGTCTGGATTTTGCCTTTTGACATAGGCCGGACAACCCCGTATCTTAACTCGTTTAAAATATGGTCTCTTCCCACTCCATATCTCATATGGTGTGGTAGGTACAGATTTAGATGGAACTTGATTCAATAGGTATGCTGCTGTCTCCAGCGCATAACCCCAGAAGGAAATAGGTAACTCAGCTGTGCTCATCATAGAGCGCACCATATCTAATAGGGTGCGATTCCTCCGTTCTGATACACCGTTGTGCTGTGGTGTATATGGAGGAGTCAGCTGAGAGAGAATCCCATTCTCTTTTAGGAAGTCCAGGAATTCATTGTTTAAGTATTCACCTCCTCGATCAGATCGTAGGATTTTAATACTTTTTCCGGTTTGGTTCTCAACTTCTAGTTTATATTCCCTAAATTTCTCAAAAGCTTCTGATTTGTGTTTCATCAGGAACACATACCCGAACCTAGAGAGATCGTCAGCGAATGTAATGAAGTATGAAGAACCATCCCTGGCATGTGTAGACATGGGACCGCATACATCACTATGTATAAGTCCCAAGAGTTCGGTAACTCTTTCTCCGTGTCCCGTAAACGGAGTTTTGGTCATCTTGCCTTTGAGACATGACTGGCAAATGTCATAAGATGAAAATTCGAAAGGTTTCAAATATCCATCCTTATGCAACTTAGCCAGTCGTGTCACATTGATGTGACCCAGTCTACAATGCCACAAGAAGGATTCGTTGAGTTCAGAACTCTTCCTCTTGTGTGTGTTTGTTATGCTCAGAACTGTTGATTGATTTAGAACATAAATACCATTGCATAACGTGCCTGATCCAACCAACTTTTGGTTATGGAAAATGTTCATAACATTGTCCTGTAATACAAAATTATATCCTTCTTTGCTTAATAAAGAAACCGATATAATGTTGCATATCAGGTTCGGCATGTAATAGCATTCGTTCAGAACCAATGTATTACCAGTTGGTAATACAAGGTGATATTCCCCGACAGTCTTAGCTGCAACAATTGCACCATTTCCAACTCTAATGTCTTTATCACCTTCTCCAAGTTCTCTACCTTTCCTAAGCCCATGTAACTGATTACATATATGGGATCCTGACCCGGTATCTAATACCCAGGACGTAGAGCAAATGGAGAAACAGTTCTCAGTAACGAACACACCCGAAGAAAATGCATCAACATGTACTTTCTTCATTCGGGTGGCATGGGAATCCTGGTATTCCCCTATATCCTGTTCATTCCTATAACTCTTATAAGAAAGAACGGAACCAACGTTCCCCAGCACAGTATAACATGCGGGTTCGGTCAATACATCTATATTATTATCTTGATTAAGGCATGAACTGGTCGCTACCTGGAGAGAGAGAGAAGAAAACACTTTAGCGTATGCTCGTGCAAGATCAGATTGGTTATTATCTTATCTAATCAGGATGGCTCCCACTGCTTTTTATCAAATCTTCCTCCAAACCCTAAAAAGAAAGACTAGCCGGGATTAATTACACACTACAAGTTCGCCAATCTTTCAGCCAGGCCAGTGTCGGTACTTTGAGGGAGGTCCCTCATGCTTTCGCACGAACCTAATTAATGTAAACCTCGTTTTCCCAGAGGCGTAACCTTGTTAACACCTTTCTAGACACCTACTTGATCGGCTAATTGTAATGTGTAAAACTCTCCCAGGAGTAACTCTTACTCGCAGTGGGTATCGGGATCCAACTATCTCATAGAAGGTATGCAATCTCATTGCAAATTTCAACACTTGAAATTCCCGATAATATTTTGCCCCTAGCAGCTATATGACCTTAACATAGTCAACAAATCGTAAGTGCTAGTCAACTTCAACCCGTCATTTCCCGATTGAATTAAACCCACCCGCACGACCCTTAACATAGTCAACAAAGTCGCACGACTACCCTAATCCAATCTGCATCATATGCATAAGCAGATAAATACTGGTTAGCTACCGCACACTACGCCTTAACATAGTCAACAAACGTAGCACGAATACTAACTAGTGCTTATCTGAAATGACGGAGGGCTACGCAGGTTTTCATAAAACCATGAGCGTAATGAACTTGATATCGTTGTAGAATCAAATGCAGTTTTTTTTTTAAAAAGGAGTGATTTTGAGGCTTTTCCAGTTTTGCTAAAGGGGTCACTCCCGGTGAAGGGATCGTCGGCCCTTTCCTCGTCGAATGAGGTGCGGGATATATCATATATATCACTGTGCAAAGCATAAACTATAGAAGCAATCAAAAAGCAAACCGAGTGTGTAGCATCTGCCAGTTATTGCTAAAGGAGTCACTCCCGGTGAAGGGATCTCGGTCCTTTCCTCATCGAATAAGGTGCAGGATATATCATATATACCGCTGTGCAAAGCAAGAACTGTAGCTACCTGTTTTATTTTAAAATTTGATTCTACAACATCTTAGGTTTCTTATCTTTCATTAATCACATTAATGAAGTCCCATCATTTAAATACCTAAACATCACAGATAGATATGACGTACACTTATGCCATCCGCATTCGCCTCGATGTCCCCTCGTGCACCGTTAGGTTAGGTAACTAACGACAGAGCAGGGCAGGGCTAGCGCGGGTGTAAAACATAAATAACGTCTATATAATATATCATATATACTATATACTATATCCATCACAGAGTCACAACACAGATATCGCAGCAGAATAAACATATGAAATATTGGATATACTAGGACGTCCGTGTTTTCAATACGAGCCAGTATAAAACACGGATTCCACGGTCGTGATGAATAGCCAATCCCACACCCCTAGACCCCTACGAGAGCGGCAAGCAACCCTGCCAATTCTAGGGTTAGGAGACCCGGACTCGACTCCTCGAGTTGGTCTCCCACTGGACCCCAGAACCCGGTTACTTGTGCTCCCCTCCTTGGGTCTATCCTAATGCGGAAAAGTAAATAATATACAAAAGGTGACAACTTCCGCTACCTGGAAGTGCCCCAAATAAAAGAATATTACATACAAGTTTTTACATGAATGAAAATGAAAAACACTCATCTCACATAAAAAAACCCCGGCTATTCAAACACGACGATCCAATATAACATATCCAGCAACACATAACATCACATGTCATCAACGTAAGTAAGTATGCATACCCCAATTGTCTTTGACATATAGCAATGAAACCGGCGATATGAATATACTACACTTACGGTCACAGAAAAGAAAGTGTAAAACTACAACAATTGGAATCCGCAACTTCTTTAGACATCACATGCCTAATCAAATGAAATACTTAGACATCACATGCCTAACAGTTATAAATCCCGCATTTTAGTCTCATTATCGAAAACACTTTTCAATATAAAGTGAAACTAAACCGCTAGATTTATAACATTCATTCAGTTATCTCATAACTGTTTGTGAATTCCAATTATTGTATCACATTCCAGATAAACAGAAAATGTTAAACTTTCCGATCGAACAGTCGAATACCCAAGTTTTCCCGATACAGCTCAACACATGAAATAAGTCTAACAACATTTAGTTCGTGCCTCAGTACCGACGGTCCAGCCGTAGAAGGGTCAAGCCAACGCCTCACATGTGGCACGCCGTACTGCCCCAAACCCGAAGGTTCAAAGGGCAGTTCAAGACGGTCACATAATCGAGTTAAGGTTTGTTGTCTTCTAGAGGGTCCATCGCGTTACTTGCACTACTTAGAACGTCGTTAAACTACGGAAAAATCCAACACTTGGAAATTTCCCGACAGGGGAAAAATTGGGTATTTATATCCGGTCGAACTTTTTAACATATTCTAAAAATTATCCGGAAATACACAAAAGACGAAATTTGATAATCCGGTCGAAACACCGAAGCTCTAAAACAGCCCAGAAAATTAAACTCTGGAATAATTATTAAAAATACCCATAAAACTCAGCTGCAGAAACTATGAATTACTATACAGAGGAGGAGGGATGACGTCATCAAGCCGCCGCGGAACCGCCACCTAAGCTGGCTTAGGCCGCGGTTCCGCCGCGCTTGTCACTGTTCATTGAAAATAATTTGCATCGTAATTCTTAGAATTCCCTGCTGAATTTTTTAAGCATTTTTAATATTGAAAAATCCCAGATTTTAGAAAATGTACAGAGAGCATGTTTGGTTTAGGGTTTCGGGTTCGTTCGGGCTTCAAATCGCGTCTAGACTTCGCCTAAGGTTCTAGCTCGGCTCTGATACCAGTGAAAGGTTCCTAGGCATCCTAATGAAGTCTCACAAGGCATCAACCATGCCAATTTCAAAAAATATTGGTGCCGAGAAACCCTAACACGGATCGTTGACTAGAAGTTTAGGCGAAATGAGAATCTAGTTAACTACTTAACTAAAAGTTAGATGCTACAACCTTTGTAGATCCGGTTCCCCACTTCCTTAGCTCCACATGGGTGTGCTCTCGCTGTCCATCATGAATCCTAGACTCATTCGTCGGCTTCATCGGAAAAACGGGCGAGCAAGGTCGTCGGCTTCGTGTCAAAGACGATCTACGTCGAGGTTGCACAAGTTCAAGCTCCGACTTCACCAAGTTGTGAAACTTGTGAAGAAAACACCCAAAACCACTTGGCAAGAGGTAGAGGATGAAGAAATAGGAGGTGGGTTCACTTTAGATTTGGATTTCTCTCACTAAAACTCAAGTTGCCGTTGATGGCATCAAGGTTTCTATCTTGAAGAAGAAGGAAGAAGAAGAAGCTAGTTTATGATAAGTTCTTATAAAATGAAAAGAAAAATTCATACTTATCATAATCTAACTTGGGTTAAGTGTAGAGAATAAACCATGGTAAGTGGATGGGTTAGGGTTAAGCATGAAGACAAAATGGTCTCCTTGGTCAAAGCTTCATGAAGCTTCAACAAGCTTCATGACAAAAACAAACCATTATCTCTTCATTTATCCAATAAAATAAATAAAGAAATGAATAAATAAATGATAAGGCAAAACCCTAATTATCATTTAACCATGGTTTAATTCTTCACACTTAACCAAATGATCAAGTATCATCAAACATGATACAAATATGTGCACAAAAGTATATCACATATACAACTTGCACATTAAGTGAGAAAATCCGTATAAAGTGAACCAATACTAGTTAATGCAAAGTAATATATCAAATATATAATTATACATTAAATCATTAAATCAACATTTGATTCAATGATCCGGTCATGTCGCACATAACCGACTAGTATTCAATGTATCGATTTATCGAATCAATGATTCGATAACTAGGTCATATCGAATATAACCAATCGAAACATTTATCGCGAGAATGAAATGCGGTATCACATACACGCATTATTCTCGCTCCCGCACATATCTCATATGCACTCCTATTTCGTTTCGCTTGAGCCAGGAAACCTCTGTGTAGGACTCTAAAGACTCGTCAATACGCCGGTAGCAGATGATGATCATATCAAGCACCCACAAGCCGCAAGCGGTCTGCTAAACGTAACGGCCATCCGGGTATTGAGCGATCAGAAGATCGACGAGCTAGCCCGCTCACACTCCTGTGAATCCAACCAGTAACACTTACCGTAGAGTCCGGTCTGTTCGTCTGATACGTCGCATATCAAGTCTAGGGGTGGTATACGTCAGACCCCAATAACCGATAAGTCGTGCCGATGTGAGGCTCATAACGGGTCGAGAAACTACTGGTAACACTTACCAGCAAATCTCTGATCAGCCCTGGCCAAGGACTTTCCTGCTACGGCCAATCGAGCACTGCGCAACATCAACCCCCAATACCGGGAGAGACGAAACCCCTCCTATCGCTCATTGCCTCCATGTAACTCGGGACTGTGCCCAAAGACCACCGTTTTGCACGCCCTCATGGACGTGGTAAGGTGGAGATCAAAGCACAGTGGGAATCACACAAGACTCTATGACGATCTCGGGTCTACAGACTAACCTGTACAAGTGTCACCTGAGAACTGCCATCTGACGTGAGGTATAATACCATCTGGGAGTTCTCGGCGAGTCCGTCCAGTGTACTCAGTCTCCACTGAGCACCCGTATACCATCTCTGATGTCAAACACCAATGGATATGGGATCATCCATCGCCCATCTCATGGGTCGAGAAGCGTATACGCTAGTCTACTCTGGTATATCGATGCCCCGTCTCGATACACCCACGACTAGGGACCTTGAAGGATGTACTTATGGACTACCATGTCCCCACTAGTATGATCTGCATCATAGTCCAGGTAGTCAAGTACACATCCTAAGGGCTTTACCAACATGTAACCATAAGACAGTTTAAAGAGACTAGTGTACATGTTAAGATAAAGAGTAACCAGATAGCATACTATCATATCGAGTAAGAAAGTCATCTCTATATATGTCCAAGCATCCAATATAATATACATCATCTGTACAATACTGGCCTCTAGAGCATACATACAACTAACACTTCCGCCTTCCACCAGTTGCGAGAATTGTCCGTGAGCTGTAGTTTCGCCATACGGACCCAAGCGATGTCTGGCACTTGAGCTGCTGCCAGATCGTCTTCTATGCTTTGTGCCCATTCTTCCGCTTCAAGAGGGCTTCCTTTTCCAGAGAACTGCTTGGGATGTAAAGCCCTGAATTGCTTTACTCCCGGTGCGTCGGTCTCGGGACGGTTCAGGAGTTGTTGCTGTCCCTCGAGAAGGCTGCGGATCGCCTCAAGTAACACTGTTTGCTCGGTGGGTGGCGCAGGAACAGCTGGTGTGAGAGGTAGTGCTGGAAGTGTGTTGTTGACGTTGGTGCTGGTGTTGTTCGGGGAATCCATAACCTTGAAGAAAAATTTGGGTTAGGACAGATTCAAATACATGAAATGATAAGATTCAAGGAATAGGAATTGTAAGATTCAAGAAACATGAATTGTAAAGAATGTTTTAGTTGCTGGTTCTTGTGTTATATTGCTTAGGTTGTTCACGCAGAACAGAACTGCATAGTATGGTTCTATACAGCTCTGACCTGCATGGGCCACCAACAAAACCCTGTCACGCCCCGCTTCCCGGTATACAGCGAAGGGGACGCGACGAGGTCCGCTACGTATTTACTGTGAAGTAAATACGCTGAGCGTATCTAAGCAATATAAAGTAAATCACAAGAGACAAGAGATATAGAAATAACAGCAACTTTATTAATAACATTCTTTTGTACAATGCATGAAAAGTAAATACAACTGGAATGAAAAGCGATGCCTAAACAATGGCATAACAGGAAATGAAAATACTGAATAGAACAAGGTACAATGTCTAGAGCTCGAGGTCTTCGTGAAACTGATCCAAGTCTTCACCGGTGGGCTCGATCTCTGCTGGGTCCAAAACACCTGACGACATTCAAAGAAGAAAGAAATAGAATATCGTCAGCGAACAGGTCGCTCGGTAAGTCCCAAAGATAAAGAGGAATTAGAAAAGACAGAATAAGAGGTACCCTCTAAAGTATAATGTTATAGAATATTGTATTCACGCTGTTGTTTGTAGCTTGGTACGGAAGGATGCCAGTGTATACGAGAGGGGTCTCAGTATGCTAGAGACCAGGGTAAACGGAATGTACAAGGAACCGTTAAGCCACGGTACAACAGCAACGGAATATAGGTTAGGTGTCTTAATCTTACCGTCTCGTACCACTTCTAACACCTTCCGCACCAATCTACCCCTTAAACCCCATAGTGTTTTGATAGTATTGTTGTATTGTATTGTGTAAGTTGGATGACTGACCAAAACCATGATATCAGTAAATAGATTGTAACTGCATAATCAGGTAAATGGAATAACGGAATAATGGATGTATATCCATGGTTTGATTCAGTCAAGTTGTATAGATTGTTAACTGGATTATGGGATTCATGTGTTCATATTGAGTTGGAATATTAAATAATGTAGATTGACTTGAATCATATTCAAGTCAGAAATAATCAGACTCAAACCCGAGTCAGACCAAAAGAAATGTAAGTCGAAGTTCTATAATTGTTAGGGTCCTTATTGTAATTTATAAAACTTGAGGGGGTTTTATGTAAAAATACTTTTGTATAGTTTTCAAGATACACCCCAAGTATTTATTATTCATCTTTATAGTTATAATGAATGTAAATTTTATTTATGATATTTCTTAGTGAAAATATTCTAATTCCATAAATAAAGGTATTTATCTGTAATATTGATTTATTTGAAATTCATGGTATCTTAATATAAAAATCTAGTCTTGTGATTTTTAGAATAAGTGGGATATTTATATTATAACAAAATAGATCTTTTAATGATAATATACATATATTTATACAAAAATAATTTCAATAAATATTTTATATAAAAATATCATTTTCTTAAGATATCGTATTTTAAACCTTTCGAGACCGAATGCTCCTTGCGGAGGTCTGAATCTCGCACTACTAAGCTGAGGGTGCACGATAAACCGTACTATCTCTAACGGGTTCCCCAAAGGTGGGTTGTAGTGGTGCTTTGCAAAGATTTATAAATACTAAACCTTTAGAATACGGTTTTATTAAAGTAAAAGGTATTTATTTGCAAAAGTCGATTTTCCGTATTTTAGATTTAGGGTTTTCCATTTCAACTAGACTATTTCTAAATGATCTAAACAACAAGTTGTTAGAAGTCTCAAATCGCCTCTTCACCGCCAATTGTGGCCAGGTAAGTACAAGTGAGGAAGGAGGGATCCGCTCACAAATCGTGAGACGGGCCTTTTAAAGTTACCTTTGCTCACTTGCCTAGCCTAGACACCACAAAGTCAGGTTTAGATAAACGATCGATGTCCAAAACTTATCGTATTTTTCTATTAAAAGATATTTGTTTTAAAAGTGCAGCAACCTAAAACTTTTAGAAAATGTTTTACTAAGAATATGGTATTTAATTGTAAAATCTTGTATTATCGTATTCTAAGTTTTGATGATATCATTCAAGGTTGTATTTGCGTGTGTGTGGAGGTAGGTCATTACCTCGTGATCTACTTTATGGTATAACAATGTTAAAGGGTTAAATGTGAAAACTAAGCATTATGGTATTTAAGTGAAAGAATACGATATATTGCAAAAGCTATCATTTCATGTGAGAAAACTTGTTCAAATTAGTTGTTAAGTGATTGATAGTCAACATGAAGATGTTTAAGCATTATGGAATTGGTGATAAGTGAGATTTTATAGAAAACCGAATCGGAAATCGGTTTGTTCCGATTTCCGTCGGGTTTGTAAAGTCATATTTTTATGAAAGAAAAGAAAGGTAGAAAAGAGGAGACTTGCGAGTTTGGACAACACTAGAGAGTGAGAGGGAAGTAGAGGGTTTGCCGGTGCGTCGAATCGTCGTTGAGATGTCCTAGCACGATCACCGGAATTTCTCCGTCGATTTCGTCAGCGTTTCGCCTTTCGCTCGTTTTCCAACGTACCAAAGTTCTCTTGGAATTTTGAGAGAGTGGACTTAGGAATTTAGGATGAGATGGTAGAGGGTATGGGGGGTATATATAGGGTTAGGCTAGGGTTAGGGTTTTCAATTATAAAATATAAAAATATATTTAAAAAATCATTAAAAATCATTAAACTTTGGAGTAAAAGAGATTTATTGGGCTTTCTGTAACCGGTCAAGGAATTTAGTGTGTGCATGGGAGAAGACCAAGTCAAGATGCTCACTTCCTATGTTGACGACTCGGCCGTCCGGCCAAGTCTGGCCGGCGGCGCCGGCCGAGTCGGGCCGAGTCGAAGGCTCGTCGGGTGGGGGATTTCCTGGGGGGATTTTTGGTGCATCTAACTTTTTATGTGTAGAAGGAATTTTGTGAGAAACGCACGTGTAACGGTTGGTATTCTAAAAAATCAAAACAAAATAATATTAAAAATAATATGGGGCAGGGGATTCGAACTCTGGTGGGTTGGTTCAGCAGTGCAAGGTATTACCAATGAGCTACAAGCTCCTTCTTGTAATTATGGAGTGAAATAAATACTTAAAGAGATATCAGCCACAATAAATACTCCAAGTATACATTGAATTTAAATCAATTCTTTGTACATAAAAAATAGAGTTGTTACACACGTGCTGACACGTGGCGCGCTAGTGCTCAGTGCGCCAGCGTTCTTGCACTCAGAGCGCTAGCACCCAAAGCGCCAGCGCCCGAGCGCCCACGTGCTGACACGTGGCGCGCTAGCGCTCAGTGCGCTAGCCCCCGAGCGCCCACGTGCTGACACGTGGCGCGCTAGCGCTCAGTGCGCTAGTGCTCTTGCGCTCAGAGCGCTAGCGTCCGAGCGCCCACGTGCTGACACGTGGTGCGCTAGCGCTCTTGCGCTCAAAGCGCTGGCGCTGGCCCCACCCATCCCTTGGATGCTTTTTCCCCCCTTTTTATATATATACATACATATATATATATACACATATGTATACATATGTACACACACACACATACTCTACAACACTGTCCTTCCCAAAATAAATTTTAGGCCGGGGCGCTGCCCCGCACCCCGCAAAGGGGCTGCTAGCCCCTTGACCCCCAGCCCGCTAACCGGGTAGCGGGACCCCGTAAAAACTCTGCGTGGCTCCCGATATATCCAAGCCTCCTCCAAAAAAAAACACACGTACTGCACATTGAGTTCGCATGACCAGTTTAACCCGTCAATCGGAGGTTCCCTCGTTCCAAAGGCGAGGGGTAATTAACGGCAGCTTAGTCCGCGGCTACCGGAGATTCGGATCCCCACAATCAATAAACCCCGGCCTACCCTAGGCAGGGGGAATCTGTAGCACGCCTGACAAGCGCGCGCGTATTCCCATCTCAATGGGTTGACGAAAAAACACCCTACAATTATTATTAATATGGATGCAATTATAATAACATAGTATGTAGCAAGATAAACTTGCCTCGATCAGAACACACGATGGATGCGTACGGCAAGTCCGACGTCGGTAAATCGTCGCAACGCACACATGGCACGCTGGACGGGTCCAGGCAAGGCAAGAGGGTAATCACGCAAGCAAGGAACGTTCACTGGATCGCCTGGATCGGCAGCGGCGACACGACTCCGGCGGGTGATCACCGGAACTGTCACGCCCCGCTTCCCAGTGTACGGCGAAGGGGACGTAACGAGGTCCGCTACGTATATACTCATAAGTACATACGCTAAGCGTATCTAAGCAATATAAAATAAATACACAAGAGTTAAGAAATAAAAAGAACAGCAACTTTTATTTATTAACATTCTTTGTACAATACATGAAAGGAAATACAACTGAAATAAAAAGATACCTAAACAGTGGTATAACAGGAAATGAAAAGTACAGAGAGGAAAAGTGTACAATGAAACTAAAGTGCAGGGTCTTCAGCAAACTGCTCTAAGTCTTCTTGCGATGGCTCGATCTCCGCCGGGTCCAAATCACCTGACGACATTCAAAGAAGAAAGAAACAGAATGTCGTCAGCGAACAGGTCGCTCGGTAAGTCCCAAAGGTAAGGGAGGATTAGACAGAGCGTAAGAGAGAGAGAGAGTAGCTTTTACAGTGGTATTATATTATATTGTTGTATTTAATGTTAACGCTGTTGTTTGTAGCTTGGTACAGAAGGATACCAGTGTATACGAGGAGAGTCTCTATATGCCAGAGACTAGAGGCAAGTGTAGTACAAGGAACCGTTTATGCCACGGTACAACAGCAACGGAATATAGGTTAGGTGTCTTAATCTGACCACCTCGTGCCACCTTTAACACCTTCCGTACCAATCTACCCCTTAAATCCCGCGATATCTTGTTTGTATTGTTATCTTGTAAATTGTATTGGTTGTATGACTGATTGACTGACTGACCGAAACCATAATATCAGGAAACAGTTGTAACCGTAGAGTCATGTAAATGGAATACTGAGAATCATGTAAAAGGAATATATATCCATGGTTCGGTTCGGTCAAGTTGTATAAATTGATAATTGTATTCATGGATTCATGTGTTCATATTGAATTGGAATCTTATAGATTATAGATTGACTTGAATCATATTCAAGTCAGATTAATCAGACTCAAACCCGAGTCAGACAATCAAAACTGTGAATCGAGGTCTTATAATTGTTAGGGTCCTTAGGGTAATTTATAAAACTTGAGAGGGTTTTATGTAAAAATACTTTTATATACTTTTCAAAATACACCTCAAGTATTTATTACTCGTCTTTAGAGTTGTAATGAGGGTGGATTTTATATTATGACACTTCTAGTGAAAATATCCTAATTTTTATAAATAAAGGTATTTATCTATAATATTGATTTATTTGAAGTTCATGGTATTTTAGTGTAAAATTTATTCTTGTGATTTTTAGAAAAAGTGAAATATTTATATCATGATAAAATAGATATTTAAATGATAAAAATACATATATTTATACAAAGATAATTTTAATAAATATTTTATATTCCAAAAATCTCATTTTTCTTAAGATGTCGTATTTTAAACCTTTCGAGACCGAATGCTCCTTGCGGAGGTCTGAATCTCGCACTACTAAGCCCGAGGATGTGCGATAATCCGCACCATCCCAAACGGGTTCCCCAAAAGTAGGTTGTAGCGGCGCTTTGCAAAGATTGTAAAATACTAATCCTTCAGAAAACGGTTTTATAAAGTAAAAGGTATTTATTTGCAAAGGTGTAAATTTTCCGTATTTTAGATTCTAGAGTTTCCTAAGTCAACTAGGCTACTTCTAAATGGTCTAAACGACAAGTCGTTAGATACCTCAAATCGCCTCTTCACCTCCAATTGTAGCCAGGTAAGTACAAATGAGGAAAGGAGGGATCCGCTCACGAATCACCGTGAGACGGGCCTTTTAAAATTACCTTTTCTCACTTGCCTAGCCTAGACACCACAAAGTCAGGTTTAGATAAACGACCGATGTCCACAACTTATCGTGTTTTCCTAATAAGAGGTATTTATTTAAAAGTGTATCAAATCTAAAACTTTTAGGAATGGTTTTATTATGGTATTTAAATGAAAGTATTGTTTTATCGTATTCTAAGTTTTGATGATATCGTTTTAGGGTTGTATTTGCGTGTGTGTGTGGAGGTAGGTCATTACCTCGTGCTCTACTTTAAATGTATAGCAAAGTTAAGGGGTTAAATGTGAAATCGAAATATTGTGGTATTTAAGTGAAAAATACGATAATTTGAAAAGGCTATCATTTCATGTGATGAAACTTGTTCAAATTGTTCGTTGAATGTTTAATAGTCAACAATAAGATGTTTAAGCATGATTGAATTGGTTAGAAGTGAAATTTTATAGAAAACCGAATCGAAAATCGGATTTGTTCCGATTCCGTCGGGTTTCGTAATTTCGTATTTTTAGAGAAATAGAAATGGGGATAGAATGGGACTTACGGGTTTCGATTAGGCAAAGGAGTGTAGGGGGAACTAAAGGAGTTGCCGAGGCGTTGCTTCGTCACCGGTTGTTTCTAAAAACGTCGCCGGAATTTCGTCGGAGCTTCGCCGTGAACTTGTTTTCAAAGTACACAACTCTTGGAAAATTTTTGAGAGAGTGAGCTTAGGGTTTTGGGATGAGAGGGTAGAGGGTAGGAGGTGTATTTATAGGGTAGGCTAGGGTGAGGTAGGTGAAAGGTTTTTAATTAAAAAAATTTGTAAAAAAATGTAGAAATGCATTAAAAATTGTAGTAAATGGGGGATAATTAAGTTTCGGGAACCGATCCAATTAAATGGTGTGTGCATGGGAGTTGGGCAACTGAAAAGTCATAACTTTTCAGTTGCCGACTCGGTCGCCCGGCCGAGTCCGGCCGGCGGCGCCTGCCTGACTCGGCCGAGTCGGAAGGTCGGGAGGTGGGGGGTCTCGTGGGGTAAGCACTGGTATTTTTACTTTTTAAAGTTCAGTTCAAGTTTTGGGAGTTACAGTGTGTGGACTGTTGGGCTTTCAAAGGATTTAAAACAAAAACAATATAAAAATAATGTGGGGCAGGGGATTTGAACTCTGGTGGCTTGGTTCAGCAGTGCAAGGTATTACCATGAGCTACAAGCTCTTTCTTGTAATTATTGTGGAAAAATAAATACTTAAAGTGGTAACAACAACATTAAATACCCCAAGTATACTTCAAATTTAAAACAATTTTATATACACTAAAAATGGAGTTACTTAAAAACAAAATAATTACTTATATATTGTGCTCAGGTTAAAATACTCCTTTATGGATTTTGAAAAAAAATTGTATAGAAAAGCGTATAGAAAAATTAGGGTTGTTACAGGAAAAGATCAAGAACTCAAGAAAGAAGAAGAAAGAAGAAGAAGAAGAAAGAGAAGAAAAGAAAAGGTGCTCTGGAGTTGGTGTTGGGGTTTCTGTGCAGGAAACAGGAGAGAGGTGAGGGCGACAACGGGATCAACGAAGCTCCGGCGAGGGTGCAGGGTGCTCGGGTGATGGGTTGCAGGTGCAGATTGGGGCTCTGTTGGTGTAAGGTTCTAAACAGAAGAAGAGAAGAAATGAAGGAGGAGAAGAAAAGGAAGATAAGGGGGAGAGGAGAATGGGGTGAGGTCGGGATGGTGATCGGCGGTGAGATGAGTTGAGGAGCTAGGGTTTGGGTTTCTTGGGTTCTCGGGGTTTTGGAAGAAAAGGAGGGGAAGAGGGAGATGATGGAGATGAGAAGATAATGATGAGGGTTGAGGAGTGAGGTCGAGAGAGGAGGCAGGGGAGTAAGGGTTAAGGTTTGCAGTGGGTTCTCGTCACGAACGGGGGTTTTAAATAGAGGAGGAGAGAAAAGAAGAAGGGAGGTGAGGTTAGTGAGAGAAGGGAGGTGACGCGACTCAAGGAACGCACAGTAACCGCGAGAGGAGAGAGAAGGCGCTCGTGAGGAGAGAGAAAGTAAGAAACAGATAGTGTGTGCTGTGTAAGAGAGAGAGAGATAGAAAGGCAGAGAGAAGAGAGAGATAGAGAGAAAGAGAAAGAGAGACAGCGAGAAAGAGAGAGAGAGAGAAAGAGAAGGAGAGAGAGTGTCAGTGAGAGAGAAAGAAAGAGAGGCAAAGAGAAGAGAGAGATAGAGAGAAAGAGAAAAAGAAAGAAAGATGGCGTGAAAGAGAGAGAGAAAGAGAAGGAGAGAGAGTGTCAGTGAGAGAGAGAGATTGTGAGTTCTGTTAAAAATTTAAAAAGATTATTTTAGTTATAAATTTGTTAAACGGTTATAATTATATAAAATATAATATTAGTAAAACATTTAATATTCTGGTTAATACAAAAATAGTCCAAAATACGCCCGGGTCAGGTTTAAAAATCCAGTTTTAAAATACGAAAAATATATATGTCGACCAAAACTAAAACAGGATATCCGGGTCACGAAAAAGTGTACCCCCAAGAACGAATGCACGCATGCGTACGCAGCCATCCAAACAAATCTGTTACACTGAACAGGGCGAGAACAAGATGCGCGGATGCTACCACAGGACCAGAGGTATCATGCAGGCCATGCAATATATTTTTAAAATATTTTATGTGACTTTAAATGTTATATTAGAAAAATGCAGATGCCAGATAAAATGCCAGTATGCAGTATACATGAAAGTGCACGGATCCACGTAACAAGCCAGGATAAATCGTAAACAGGAATCAAGACGGGTTTCTAGCAAGCGGGTCGGGTCGGATGCAAATACAGATGTCAAAAACACTATTCGCACTCAAAACACAATAAATCAGAAAAACACCATAAATAAAGAAATACTTGAACTAGAACTGGTGTAAATGAACTAGGGTGTTACAACGGGTGATCAACTTAATGAGTTGAGACCCAGGTCGTCTCATTCTAGGGTTGGCGGATAGTTCGCCGTGCTTGTAGGGATATAGGATACACCCACGGTGGAGTGCACGAATTGCCGGATCCTATGAAGCGCTGGGTGGCCTACTCACGGCGTTGAGGAGGGTTGTCTCGTTTCTGGGATTGGTGAGCGGCTCACCGCGCTCGTAGGGGTCTAGGGTTGGCTTTGTGAGGGTTATTCACGCGAACGGGGAATTTCACGTTTCGTTTGCGGCTCAAACGAAACACGGGATTCCTAGGAAATCCGACTATTCCATTTCTGAGTTGTTTATCACTTGCTTATGATGTGATTGCTTGCTTGTGATGTTGTTTTCCCGCATGCTTGTAATGTGATTATATGCGTGTAATGATATATTGATATATGGTGATATATAGTATATATAAATAAATGTTGATATATGTTTTGCATCCGTGTTAGCCCTATCTCCGCCCTGCTGTAAGTTAAGTAACCTTACGATGAAGACCCGAGACCCCGTGGCTAATGCGGATGGTATATATAGCATTCTATTTTTCCTTTTCATGCTTTTTCTGTAATTGTGTGAAAAGATGCTGGGTAATGTGTTTATCTAAATGATGGGATTGCATTAATTCGGATTAATGCAAAAAAAAACCTAATACACATTGTATGAACTAATTTTTTTCTTAAAACTTATAATCGTATTCTTTTGCTTTGCATCGAGATATCCTGTTAGGAATATCCTGCACTTCATTCGATGAAATAAGAGCCATGATCCCTTCACGGGGAATCCGCACTATATTTGCATAACCACTCGGTTCCTACGATAATATCAAGTTCATTACATTGATGGTTTTCTTCAAAACCAGCCGTAACCCTCTGTCATTTCAGGAATTAGAGTACTTGGTATTCGTGCTACGTTTGATGACTATGTTATGCTGTAGTGTTCGGTTTGATGACTATGTTATGCTGTAGTGTTCGGCAGCTTAATGATGTCTTCCTGTTAGCATGTGATGCGATTGGTTAGGACGGTCATACGACTTTATTGACAATGTTAAGAGTCGTGCAGATGAATCTACATTAATCACGAAATGACAGGTTGAACTTGACTTGCGACTTATGATTTGTTGACTATGTTAAGGTCATAAGCTGAAATACCTTAAATTTTGAATACAATAAAATACCTTAAAGGCTTTAACTATGGTTTTCAAGGGATTTCTTTCAAATAAAATACCCTTAAAAGCACAATTAAGGTGTTTTACTGAGATAGAAAATTTCCAAGGTTTTTTAATTGAAAATTGCAATAGTGACGGGTATTTTAGTGTAATTTACCCTCATGCAAATATATAAGAAAAGACTAAACAAGTAGTTTGATAAAATTCTTCCCAATCTTGATGGTAGCAATTCTATCAAAAGGTTTTACTGAATCACACATGCAACCTAGCTTCCACTTGCACCAAAATATAACATGATTCTGAGTGGGGAAAAAAAGAAGAAAAACCTAATTTTTTACATCTTAATAGAAGTGGGGGGGGGGGGGGAATCATAATCCAAGAGTAGAGAGACCAAACACTTTCCTACTGCCAAGCGAAGGAAAGAGCAGCGTGCGAATTGGCGTTCGAGGAGCCTTGTTCATGCAACAAACCATGGCAGGAGCAAATCTGTGTCGCTGCTGCTGCTATCAGAGATCAACACGCTTCCAGCTTGCTCATGCTCCATTACTCCCGAGTAAAAAAAACCATTATTGTGTGAAATGCTAGTATTTGAAGAAGAAGCTCGAAAAGCATCGTGGTAATGCATGGGCATGGAATGGATCCGAGGCTGCTGCTGCTGCTGGCCCATTGATGAGATTCTATCTCCAGTGGTTGGAGATGACAGAAGAGAGAGAGCACATTCAGATTCAAACAGCTTGTGATGACATGTTGCTGAGGCTGATGCTGCCGCCGCCGCCGCATCCAGATTTTCTTTATTGTAAACCCCATGGGATGAAACAGGGAAGTGTTCATAGTTATTGTGGGGGTGTCCATTGAAGACGAGACCCTGAGGATAGACTGCCACTTCCTCGGCTTTCGGAGCAGGAGCCCAGGTGTCTGAATTGGTCGAGAATATTTGCGGGTATGAATTGATGAACCTGGCGCCTGTTAATATACCAACGGCTATAGATATTAAGCAAGGAAGAAAAACTACTTTCTATAAGAATTTCTTTTTCTTTTGTTAATTATAAAATTATGAGTCGACCTTGGTGAGTCAGAAAGGTCCCAGAAGTTAGGGGATGCAGCTGAGGCTTCCTTCGACGTCTGTTGTGCCCCTCGAGTCGTTTCCTACAGCTTCGTTTCTCCTCATCGAACTCCATCACCAAGTGAAATCTGTGGAACAAATTAATATTGAAAATAATGACAACCTTATCAAGGTTCTAAATTTAAGGGCATGAATCATGATTTATTGGGCTTTGAAGAAGATGAATCAGGAAAATATTGGTAATCAAATATATTACTAATATATATTTTCATAAGAAGAAATTAAGAAAGCTAAGATCTATATTTGGCAACTTAGAAATGCAATGTGTGTATACAAAAGGAGGAGCAAGAAGGAAGGAATGGAAAAGAAAGGAATGATACAAGTCGAGTGGCATATCCTAATAAACTTTACGCTCACAGCTAGTATCAATGTAATTGAAAGCGTAACGTTTTACAAGAATCGCTGAATCAATACACATATAGAGAAAGGCGTTTTCTGACTCCCAATGTAAATGACACGAGTAAAAGAAGCGGAATGTCAAAGCGGGTCTGACAAGGGAGTGTCCGGTAAAGGTGAATAAGATTTACAGGAGAATGAACAAACTGACAAAAAATATAACGAAGGCATTTTCCATATTCTATCAGCTGAAGGAAATTTTGTTACATGTTACATGCAAAAGATTGGAGTCAAGAGACTTTTAACATCTTGATATAAAGCATCCAGATATACATACACTGAAGAAAATCTTAGGGGGGAATTCATTTTCTAGTCAGAAGAGTGATTACTGGCATAACTTATTTATATGGCAAGAACACGAAACATCTCAAATTAAGCATTTTTCTTTTAATCTTGCAGTATCACATGCATAGAGAAACTAGGAGGATCTTAATAGCAAAATATTTAAACACTAATATAGATCAATCAAATTTGCATGCCCCCAGGAATTAACATCCATCTTTAATATTTAGACTAATTTTGTGATCCATACTTACCATGTGATGGTGAAACTAGAAAGGTTTCAAATATTGGATATCGGGACCGTATCAAGTGAATGTTTTCCATATCAGATTGAGGATAACGGATGTTATATCAGGGATACAGGTCAATATTTGATGCTCAAGTGGAAGTTTGGAATTTCGGGCATATCGGATTACATAGGCATTATACATATTTATATATTTATATATTTATATATAATGCATATAGATACATGATTAAAATATAAAATGTCATGTATTAAAGAGATTTATTGTAAGCCACACGCAAGAGCATTGAAGTAGCACAACGGGGGTAGATGTCTTTCTTTGGACGGATGGGGGGCAGATGTCTTTCTTTGGCGACGAAGATACTAGGGCACAGAGAATAATTCTCTAAATTTTAATTTATTCATAAACAATCTTCTTACAAAGTTATAATAATGCCTCTTATATAGGCATAGATTAAAATCCGATAAGTCTAAAATCTAAATAAAATCAAGGGTTTTTTAATATAGGCCTCTCTAAAACATTGCTATTTTGAAGAACACCCCCAAAAACTTCGTATTTTTAAATACACCCCATAAAACTCGTAATTAAACTAAATCGGTCCCTACGCTTTTCATCCTAACACCGTTAGAAATCTCCATTAGGGAACTAAAATAACAACTCTGTCCTTCTAATGACTTTATATTTGCATGAGAGAGAGAGAGTATTAAGTAATATTGTGTAGGATTGAAAGAGAAAACATGTGTTTTGCATTTAAGAGTTAAGAAAAGAGTAAAATGGATTAGATGTTGAGAGAGAGAGAGATGAGGATTTTGAAGATGAAAGTTGGAAAGAGTGAGAATGATGGGTTTTGCATAAAATAACAAGAGATTAGGGCTTTTTAAAAATGACAAGGGTATATAAGACTTTTTATCTCACAATTCATTATATTAGCTCTAACCCAATTTTTAATCCAAAATAACACAAGGAAAGAGGTATTTTTAATTAACGGATGGGTTTTAGAAGGTGTCTTTAAAAATATGAAGTTTTAAGGGGTGTTTTTCAAAATAGCAATGATTTAAGAGGCCTATATAAAACAACCCTTTAAAGAAGGGGCACCACGTGAAGCTCGTAGCTTCGTCCGATGGGTAACAACCTGGCTATGATTGGTTGTTTTCTAAAAAATTTGAAATGAGATGGTGGGTCCCAATCATGAAGCTAATCCTATATATCATCAACTAGCCTATGGAAATGAGATAGTCTTGATCTTTTTTATTCGTATAATTTTAAATTTTGTAACTGTTCCCATCAAAAATTTCTACGCAGAAGAGCCTAAGATATCTAATGGCAGCGATACGTTTAAGAAAATGCGAACCAGTATTTTCCGGGCTATATTTTGATAAACTCCCGAATGAGAAACAGCTAAATTCTGATGGTACTGAAAGCGTCTCGAAAAACTCTTCGATTTGATATATTATGGGCCTCATAATTCATCCGGGATCAAAAGTTATGAGGTATCACGTGCCCACACATGACCGGGCATCACGTGCCCACACGTGACCATTTACAGGCAAAGCCTGTTGGCACTGAATAAAATAAATAATTAAATAGGGTCACGTGGCAACACGTGATGGACTTTTTAAACCCACTGAAAAGAATTAAAAGTATAATAAAATATCAGGAAATACCCCAATGAGGTATCACGTGCTCACACGTGACCAAGGGTCACGTGCTGACACGTGATGGTTTTCTGAAACTCTGTTATAATAAAATTAAATTCTAATCAAGCAAGCAATTAGTGGAGTCGCGTGCCCCCACGTGATGGGTCTTTAAAGACACACTGAAGGAATTAAAAGATATAGTAAAAAACTAAGGAAAAATCCCAATGGGGCATCACGTGCTCACACGTGACCAAGGATCACGTGCTGACACGTGATGATCCTTAGTCCTTTAAAACAACAGAATTAAATTCTGGATAAAATGTTAATTAAGGGGGGTCACGTGCCAACACGTGATGGGTGCCTAAACTCTTTTATTAATAGAATTAAATTCTATTTTAATGATCAAACAATAGAATCACGTGCCAACACGTGATAGGCTTTTATGCCTTCTGAACTAATAAAATTAAATTCTAATTAAAAGAAATCAAAAACCTTAATATTTTCCTAGATCTTTTCAAATAGAAGGATTGTGCTCTATAAAATGGGGCACCATTGGATTAAAAATCCAATGGTGATTAAAAATCACCAATTTATGGAAAGATTTTATACAAGGAAAGATTTCCCTGAAATTCACCAAAAATAACAAACAGAATATCTTCTGGATTAAAAATCCAATAGTGAATAAAATTCACTGAGAGATCTAAAAGATCATGTTAGTTACAAAAACAACCAAAATCTTTCAATGAAAGATTGACAAAACAAATTGATTTTTTTCTTTCTCTTATAAATAGGAGCCAAGAAGAGAAGAGAGGGGATCTACTTTTTTAAGAGAAGAACAGAGAGAAAAAAGAGAGGAGAATTTAATTCTCAAGAGAGAAAAAAGATGGGAGAATTTAATTCTCAAGAGAGGAGAATTTAATTCTCAAGAGAGAAAAAAGAGAGGAGAATTTAATTCTCAAGAGAGGAAGAAAATTTCTTCAGAAGAAAAAGAAAACCCTAGGTGAGAAAGGGGAAAGCGATCCAAGCTCCATAAAAACTAAAAGAGAATTTAATTCTCAATTTAAGAGTTTAACTCTTCTGAACAAAAGAACTTAGTTCTTCCTTTGGTTAAAAATCTGCAGAAGCGGATCTCCCCACAAGTTGAGAATTTAATTTTCATCGGGGAGATTCTGTCATGCAGATCCAAAACTTAGAGGGAGAATTTAAGTTTAAGGAATTTAATTCCCCCAAATTCATAGGAATTTAATTCCTCAAAATAAAACTAGGGTTTAACCCTATATGAGAATTTAATTCTCCCAAATTCATAGGAATTTAATTCCTCTAAAAGAACAGAGCTAGGGTTTAACCCTATATGAGAATTTAATTCTCCCATATAAGAATTTAATTCTCCCACATACATAAAACTAGGGTTTAACCCTACAAGAGAATTTAATTCTTCCAAATACATAGGAATTTAATTCCTCAAAACAGAATTAGGGTTTAACCCTACCAAAGAATTTAATTCTCAAACAAAGGACTCAAATTATCCTGCATGTAAACGTGGTCACGTGGCAACACGTGACCCTTCCTTTAATGATCAGAAAAGAATGAATGAGACATGGTCACGTAACCCCACGTGACCCTCAAACAGATTTCTTAAAATGAGAAAGAAAAAGCTTGGAAGCAATGCCTCACGCGCTCACACGTGACCCTCAAAACAAAAGGGAACAAACCCAAAGGCTGAATCAATTTTGGGCGCCCTCACGTGTGCCCACGTGACCCCTAATAAGCACTTTAATAAATCAGTGCATGGGCGCCCTCACGTGTCCCCACGTGATCCCTAGCAAATCCCTTCAATAATCAGTGCATGGATGCCCATCACGTGCCCACACGTGATGATTTCAAAGACTAAAAGTGTTTAACACTTATTTGAATATTCTGAGAATAAAATAAAGGAGGTTGGGCCCAATTCTCAGGCGCCTCACGTGACCCCACGTGACCACCCTTTTTTTAGTGTTTTAACACTATTTTGGGCATTTTGTCCCCAGTGTTTAACACTGTTTCAAAGCGCATCACGTGGGAACACGTGATCGCCAAATATCTTCTAGTGTTTAACACTATTTTAAAACCGATCTAGCTCAAATTGGCTAAGTCTTCCAGAGGCAAATCCCTCCTTCAAATGAGCCTGAAAATCCAGAACTATAATGTTTAAGTGCTCAGCTGAAGACAAAATGTTCTCAGAGCTCTCAAACTCTTATTTAGCATTGCTAAATAATGAGGGGCTGAACCCAGACAAATGTTCAATAGGCCAACAAAGGGCCAACATTTCAAACTTAATTGGACTTAGCCCAAATTGGCCATAAGTCCTCAATTCAGATTTAACTGAGCCAACGTGCTCATAATCTAATTAATTGATCTTAGTTCCAAATTGGACTACAGATCTCCCAATCAACTTTGGTTCAAGGGTACATCTCTGAACTCTCCTGATATTTGTCGTTGTAATCCTTCAACGTCTTCAGAGAGGTGACGGGTCCCGACAACCATACATTTCATAGACTATGACGTCTTTAAACTGGACTGTGGGGTCCTTAAACCCATGGACTATGATGTCCTTAACCTTGACTGTGAGGTCTTTAAACTCACGGACTATGATATCCTTAATCTTGACCGAGATGTCTTTAAACTAACATTGGACCGAGATGTTCTTAAACTACCATTGGACCACCATGTCCTTAAACTGGTAATTGACCGCAGTGTCCCTAAACTAAACAATTGAGTCCAAATGCTCTCTTGTTGGATCTAAACGATCCCGTTAAGTTGATCTTAGTCTAAAATTAGGCTAACGTATGCTTAACAAACGTTTAAGTTGATCTTAGTCTCAAATGAGATTAACGTATTCTTAAACCTAACCCCAAACCCAAATCTAAGAAAATACGGATTTGGACTAATCCACGCCCTACGGACGATAACATAAATTAGTCTCCGTATACAATCCACGGGCAACCAAAAACAAAACAAACACCCACGATACGAAGTGACCATCTGGAGAAGGAGAAAGTGGTTACCGTGATGCGGTAGCGTAATTAACTGCAGGGGCTTGCGCCTGCAGGAAAGAGCGTCCCCACAATCAAAAACCCCTCAAATGAGGGGGAATCTGACGAAATCTGCTGCATCGGCCGCATCCGTTTAAACCTTCGATACGCGGTGCCATAAATCAACTTGGCATCTTCGGAGAGGTGGACGGATAGCACCAAATAGCATCTGCCCTCGGAATTCAGGTCCGGACGTCCCAACGTCCCGGTCGCGTTTTTCGGCGGGGAACAGTAACTTTATTTTTTAATATATAAAATTTAGGCTTCTTGCCCTCATCTTTGGCAAAAAAAACCCTAGACTTATCCACACAATCCCAATTGATGCTATTGGCATCTTAAAGTCGCTGTTCATGCGCACAAAAAAAAACAGCTCTGAAAGATCTATTTAAGCCCTCTGAACATATGCAGCGTTTAACCTATCTTTTTTGTCATCCTCTCAAATGTTTTTAGCTTAAAAACTACGGCATAATCTTCACAAACTCTAACAAAGTTATGTTATACATGTCACCGAGCTAATTGTGCTGAGGAAACCACAATTCCTTTATATGCATATCCGAGCAATTCTCTTATATCATTAGTACTGATCACATTTCAAAACATGCGGAATTTGGCATAAGATCACCCATACTAGTACTTCTAGCACTTGATGATTTAAAAACCGCATGGGTTATCTATTGTTCCTCCTTTGAAAACACTGGCCAACTTTCCTTGGAATTTTAGCTTCTGACCGAAATAGCACTTCACCTGGCACTTTGTGATTCTATAACGAAATCAAAATATATCCCACACCGCGGGCCGTAAGCCTCGTGACAGTTTGCTCGGTGAACAGTTCAACACACTTCTGAGTGGTGTTAAATCTAATGCCATTTGTAAAATTTCAAACAATGAGTTTCCTAAGAAGCCCCCATATTAATACAACTTATCACCACTCGAGCAAGCGTACCTACAATATTAACAATAATAATACATTTAGATAGATTAGCTATGATTAGTTTTCAGGTTCATCGTCTTAATACCAGAAATATCACTCGTGGATCAAGTTGGGACAGTAACTGCCTGCCCATAATCAACAAAAAATATTCCATGTGCCGGTCGTATACATCCGGACAAGAGAAAGAAGAAATAAAAGTGTGGGCCCCACACGCTGCCCAAGGCTACCCGAAATCTCTTCCTCTTTCACTTCCTGTCTGAGTGTATTATACCCAGCACATCGAATAATTTCTCATAATCAATTTCCCTTGCATTTGATGCTCCCACCAACATCCCCTTCAATTCTTCTCTAACAAGGGATTCACAATCTTAACTTATTCTTTTGTAACAATTATCTAGTAAGTGCAAACATCCATGACCAGTTTCACTTAAATTTATTAATTCTGATGATGCTCATAATTGAGAACTCCCCAGATCATGACACGGGGCAGATGACGTGCCCCGAGGCACACAGAAATAGGGCAAGCACCACATATTCGAGGCGTCCCCCCGGGCTATCGCCCCACTACCCGGACCCGACCTCCGAGAATGCCCTGAACATTCCTGTGCTCGCCATGTAAACGACCATTGGCTCGCCTCCAAGCCCTTTTACACGCCAAGCTCCTCGGCCCTTCGCCTCCGAGCTATCACAGAACCGAACTAGCTCGGGCTCCCGCTCTCTTTTAGGCCTCTCGCTGAGCTAGGCCTCATCGGTTCTACCGAGCGACCTAGAAGGCAAATCACCAAGCGTGAGATATCCGCCACCCCACAATCCCGCGTTCCACGTCGTCGCATCCCCCATTAACGAGCGTATCTCGTCATTAATGGAGGATCCCGCCATTCACGCAGGTGTAACGGCCGGCGTGAATCTCTCCCCAGCTAGCCTATGGCTACCGCTACATAAACCCCTCTCTAAGACGACTCAGGTAACGCAATTTTACTCCAATAGACCGCTACTCTGCTCAAATACCTCGGCTAACTTGATCGTCGGAGGGTCCACGATGGCACAACCACCCCGGGACTTCTTTGCAGGTAGCTCGGCTTCACTCCAAATCAAGCCCACTGAGATCCACACGCTCCATGAGGCAACTCTCAAACCTAATCTCAGCCGTTCATCAACGCTCGCGACAGATCGACGGAGGAAAACATCTGAAGGAGATCCTGACCTCCATCAGTTGGGGCGTCTGTGGGAATCTCGAAAATTCCACTCATCAAAAGTTGATCTTCCGATCTCGAATTCATGACGAGTGATCACCGCGACAATCCAAGCACAAGCCGCCGCCCTCCCCACAACGGGGGCGCGAACGGATCCTCTCCTCCCCCTAACGCCGTTCACGCCCTGTCTGTACGGATCGATGGGTTCACGTCCATCATGGATGCCCTTGTCCGCATCCAAACAGCGGGACAAGCCTCCAGGTCGTCGTTCCCCCATCTCGGGATCGCGACCTCCGCAGAGGGGGAGATGACACTGCTCATGCTGGCACCACCGAGCAGCGTCTCATTATCTCCGTCGGTTATAGGTCCCCCGCGGCTACCAATTCAATAGCACGTTGGGCGCCTCACAGCTCCACGCCGAGGTCTTGTGAAAAAGCGCCCCTCCCTGAGGCCCATCACGCTTATGTCCCTCCTGAGGAGGTGTCGGTCAGCTCGCCTGCTCCCAGACATGGCTGGCACCCTCTCCCTCGACGGGGTCGTGCGGACGGCACTCACCGCGGTGACTCGAGAACAACCTCGCCAGGGGACCTGAGGAACCTCATAGAACGGAACTGGAGTCGCAGCCAGGCGCAAGCCACCAGCGGGAGGGGTCATAACTCCGAATACGCCGAATTCTCGAGGTACCACGATCGTCTCGACGCCCTCGAAAAGAAAATCGAGGGTATACATCGGGAGGGTCGTCCTTCAAGCGAGGGGGCCAGGTATACCGCCGACTCGCTTACGAAGCCCTTTACTGAAGAGCTGCTCGCTGTGCGCATCTCGTCCAGAAATAAGCCTCCAAAAGTGGCCCTCTTTGATAGGAAGTCCGACTCAAAAGACCATCTGGACGCGTTTACGGCGGGCATAAGCTTCCAGGTCAACTCTGACGCCGCCCAATGCCGAACGTTCCCCGCCACTCTCATCCGGGATGGACGAGACTGGCTTCGAGGACTTACGCCATGCTCCATCTCTACCTTTGATGAGCTGGCGTCCAGTTCCTCAGGCATTTCGTCGGGAACAGACAGAAGCGGACCGTCGATTACCTCCACTATAAAGAGCGGGGATAAGAAACCCTTTAAGGGATACGTCACTCGCTTCTACAAAGCTCTTTTTTAGGTTCCCGAGTACCGGGATGAGACTGTAATCACCGTTCTGAGGTCAGGTCTTAGGCACAAGAAGTGGCTCCGCTCCTTTGCATTGGCGCAACCTAGGACCATGGCCGAGGTAAGAGCTTGGACCAAGCGAGAAATCCAGCTCGAGTCCGAAGTAAACGCCAACCTACCCCGGGCCGACCAGACCGACCTAAAGAAGAGGGGCAGAGAAGAGAAGGTTGACCGGTCAAAGCCATACTTCCCGAAGTTCCAGGAGTATACTCCGCTCAACATCTCTCAGACTGAGCTGTTGGAAGAGGCGAAGGGCGAGCGATTCTTCAAGCTCCCTCCGGTCACCAACAGGGCGGCCAAACGGACTCGAGGCCCGTACTGCGCCTTCCACAGGTCAAAAGGACACCCTACCGAGAACTGTAAACAACTCCGCGACTATATCGAGGAGTTGATTCGCTCGGGGCACTTAGCAAGGTACCTGCGGGAAAAACAAGCAAACCAGGAGCAAGAGAACCATCCCCCTCCCGGCGAATTGACGATCGGCCAAATCATGGTCATATCGCCGGGGGTGCGCCTGGAGCCGGCGAGATTCGACGCCTCCTGCCGGTCGAGGGAACTAGCAGCCAGCCCCGGAAGAAGAACAAAGCAGCCGAGCCCATCACCTTCACTGACGAAGACCTCCACAGGATATCCTTGCCTCACAACGACCCCCTCGTGATTACAGCACGGGTCCACCGCTACGAGGTTCAAAGGATACTGGTCGACTCGGGAAGTTCGGCGAACATCCTTTTCTATGACTGCTTCCTGCGTATGGGGCTCAGCCCATCGGACCTGAGGCCAACCGCCCACATTCTGTCGGGGTTTACTAACCACTCCATCCCGGCAGAGGGAGTGGTTACCCTCTTCCTTAACATAGGGGAGGCGGGCCGTACGAGAACCGTACCGGTGGAGTTCGTCGTTGCTAGAATTCCATCGTCCTACAATATTCTCTTGGGACGCCCGACGCTAAACTCCCTTCGGACACAAATCTCGACCTACCACCTCGCGATCAAGTTTCCACTGGAACAAGGGGGAATAGGCCGGGCCTACGGGAACCAGCAAATCGCAAAGATTTGCTTCACAGCGACGTCCACCTCTGAGGAGCGAAGCAACGACTTTGAAAGAGCGAGCGATCTCCAGGGGTCCTTGGATACCCGTGACGAGCAAAAGGAAATCCGAGGGGCCCCGGTGGAGGCGCTAACGGAGGTCCCCCTCGTCGAGGGGGGCAATGAACGAACTTTCCAGATCAGGTCACTCTTAACGGGAGCCCGGCGCGAAGACTTGATCCACTTTCTCCAAGGAAACTTGGACGTGTTCGCTTGGGCGCCCGCCGACATGCCCGGGATCGATCCCAAAGTAATCTCACATAAGCTCAGGGTCGACCCGACGGTCCGACCCGTCAAGCAGAAGACACGAAGTTTCGCTCCGATCAAACAAAAGGGGATCGAGGACGAATTCGACAGGTTGCTTGTCGGGAGACGGATAAGGCACAACGATACAAAGCAAAATTCCAAGCTTGATGCTCGGCAAGGCTCGGTTGGGTGTTGAAGATGGTGAAGAAGGATATGATGGCCTTGGGTTGAGGGTTAATCTGCCAATAACCATGATAAGTCATGTGTCTATGTTTCTGAGCTTGGTTCATTTGGATGTGAGTTACATAAATTATGTAATACCCAGTTCTTTTGTACACTAATATCCGTATTTTATAAAGGGTTGCTTACAAAATTTATTTATTTATATTTATAATTATTTTATTTATTTTTAAACCAAAATCCTTTCATTTTATTTGTTTCCTTCTCATAACCCAAACCCCGACCCTATTTCTATTTCCTTTTATATTCCATCCCCGAGCCCAGCCCACTCCCTCTCCCGAGCCAACCCACCATTCCATTCCCCCTCCATTTTTCCAATTTCTTTTGTTCAGCCCAGGGCCCGGCCCATGAACCCCAAACCCACACCCACTCTCGCCAACCCGACCCGATTCTCCCCTTTCTTTCTCCTTCGTTCTCACCTTCCCGCTCTTTTCGCCCCCATGTCCCTGCTTCTCTCGCGCCCACGACCAACGCTTGCGACCCCGTCCTCGCCCCAACGTTCCCCTTTTCTCGCGCCGAACTCCCCACTTCTCGGCCACGACCGCGCGCGCGGTACTCCCCTCTTTCGACCTCGCATCTCCTCTCTTCAACCTCAGCTGCTCTGCCGCCACCTCCTCGTCACCTTCCACTACCCGCCTGCATATCCATCGCCGAGCCTCCATCCCGTCGACGTCGATCGCGAGCGAACCCAACACCACCGAGCATCTCTCGCTGCACCCTGCAACCACCGAGCTTTCCCACTGCACCCCCTCTCACCGCCGGCGATCGCCTAGCTCCCCTCGCCAAAACCCCAGGCCACCTCACTGCAACCCCCTCATCTCTCCTCTCTCCTCCCTCCAGAAAAATCCCGAGCTCCCCTACCCATCACCTGCACACCCGACTTCGTGCTAGCCACCACCGCCTCCTCCTCGTCGCCGTTCCCCCTCGCCGCCGGCCACCTCGTCGATCCCTCAGCATCATCACCATCATCTCCTACTACCCCGAGCCCCCTCCACTACTTCACTCCCTTCACTGCACCCTACACCCAAGCTTCGAGCCTCGCCCCCGCTCCTGCCCCCTCACTGGCGACCACCTCAGCCACCGCCGTTCACCTCGACGTCTCCTCCTCTTCCGGCCACCACCACAGCAAGCAACCCCGCCACCATCGACACATCCTCGTCGCAGTCACAGCCGAGGCTCGAGCCTAGTCGTGTTGCCATGCCGCGTCCGTGTCGCGTTCGTGTCGTTGCCGCTGCCGTACCGTCGTCGACACGTTGTTAGGCAAGTATATTACTTGCTTCATGCTATTAGTTCGTATTTAAATCAGTTTAGAGTTAATATCGTATATATATAGTTTCGTGCGCACCAATGAATATAAGTGTTCGATATGAAACTTTAAATGAAAAATTAACTTTAAATGAAAAATTAACTTTAAATGATGGAACTTGTGATCATTGGACCCGTCTACTATTTACCGATGTGCTGTAGAAATTTGGTTGGAAACCACAGTCGCTTCACCTATGTAATGTTAATCCTGATAATCATTACGAAACCTGAATTTCCGGAACATGCTAGACCGTTAAATTCACATTAAATCCTTTACGAATCGGTTTATGGCGTTCCCTGGCTTGTATCGAAGCCAACAGAATAAGCTACAGAACCCTATTTTTGATACCTAAATTTGAACTAGTTACGATAGAGAAAATTGCGGAGAATTACGATTCTGGACTGCAGTCCAGAGCAGTATTCTCAGTTAACCCTTATTTTTAAATCTCTGTATATCCTTGCTCAAATGCGAAAATGTGCGGAACTCTATATCGTTACGTAGAAAATTGAGTTAGCCTTCTTACTCCACTGGTTTCACTGGATTCCTGTTCTGTATGATATTTTCAACACATTTTATAATGTCGACATGTCCAGCTAAATTCTGCAGTGACAGATTTTACACATCAACCTAAACCTGGCCATAACTCCCTGTGGCTATAGGATATTACTGATCCGCCAATTGCATTGGAAACCTAACTGATAACCCTAAATATTGTTCAACTATAGTGTCGCCTAATAATGATCCCAACTGAGATTAAAATGTGTTACGAAACGGACATTCCAGTTCTGAAACTGGATTTCCAGCAGTGAACACTTAAATTGAAATGGTCGTGTCTAGCAAACCTGAAATCTGATTGACGCGAAGCCAATTTTGACGGATAAATAATTGAACATAGTGCATATCCCTTTTACATTGTTTCGCTTAATTCTGCATGTATGATTTATAGTTAATTATGCAAGTGGTAGGACACTGGCTGATGATATTCTATTCATATCGTAATTATTGTATTCTCATCATATCATGTAAAACTCATATGCATTGGTAGCCTAGTGGTCGTGTACATTACCCAGTGTTAGATACTAGTGTTTTGATTGTGGCAAGTACGTTAGTGTTTAAGCGTGAATGAATAAGTGAAACTGACACGTACTTGTACACAATCAGCGGACCCTATTGATTTATTGCATTGTCGACGTCTATGGGACATGTATAAGTGTAACTATAATTGGTATGGGACGATTATGGAAGCACTTATATCGGTGTCATAGGTAAGGCACCAAACACTGTCCAGTTATCTTGGGTATCAGTCGAGACATGCTTGATGGAGATCATGTCTCCAGTTCTCGCGTAGACTTGTCATGGACCGACTAATATTTGAGTTTATGGTTGATGTTTGATGTAGACCACAGGGTGTGGGGTAGTTTGAGTGTGAGTTCAACAGAATCTCGGGAGTCTCATTGCCGGCACATACAGCGATTCTGGAGATATATGGGTGATATTACTGATTATTAGCGAGCGGCTCGGGCCCGTGTTCCCTTGCCCCTGGGTCCTACCCTTGGGTGGGGGATACTCACGAGTGGTTGACTCTCACACTTGGACTGACGATAGGTTTAACGACCTGAACAGTGAGACTTAGAGACTGATACGGTTAGTGACATTGACATGCATTGCTTACTGATTCGATATACCTGCTTTACTGTTTACCTATACTGGCTCCTTCATGCTCATATCGTCACTTCATGCTTACTGTTTCATATTCATCATTATTATACTTGTTATACATGTATTTCTATTTATTGCTATTGTGTCGCTCTGACGACCTGAGTATGCATGCTCAGAGTGAGAAGTGGATTTAGCTCGGACCAGGACCTGACGTACCTCGAGGATATTGCGGATATCTGGACTAGCGACTCAGAGCTATACTTCCTTGATCTCTATCTGGTTAGTGTTTTGTATTTGTTTCGATTTAGTGACTGCATTTCTCATTACCTGTGCATTGATTACTGATTGCCGCGCAGTGCTAGATGCCGAAGTGTGACTACGGCAGGATGTTTCCTTGACCGTAGGAGCATGGCTGGCCTTGTCAACCCCTCGTATTCCGTATTTTGGGAAGCGGGGCGTGACATGGTTTTGTTAGTATCAGAGCCAGGTTCAGAATGGGATTACAGTTTCCGTGTAAGGCTTGACAATCTAAGACATCCTTCGGTCTAGATTGTAAACTTGTTATCCTTGATCTTGATCCACATAGCGTGTTCTGCTACTTATTTTGATCCATCCGCTAGAGTTTTGGGTGACTTAGTAGAGTTATGTGATTGTAATTATGGACTGCAGCATAGTTACAATACTGTACTCTGCTTGAGTGACTTGGAGTTCTACATTTGATTCCCGCTTGATTGAGTTTCACCTCACCACCTATTCTTGTTCCATTCCGTATCTTATTCTGATTCTTATATCTTGTATCTTATGCCGTCCTAAAATTGTTGTTTCGGGACCATGTCTTCCAACGACTCTTCTTTTACCTCCACTCCCCAAAGTCAGGCCGTCGAGATTTTGAGTGTACTGCAAGAATTGAAGGAAGCCCAGGAGCGGACGAACGACCTTTTAGCTGAAGAATTAAGAAGGCAAATGGCTCAAGCACCAGCGGAAGCCTCCAATCGTAAGAGAATCCCCGATAAGCAAAGAAGAGATGTGAAGATGAAGCACCCATTTATTCCTCAGCAACAGAAGCAACAGAGAACTCAACGTTGTGGATACTGTAAGAGACCAGGACACCTTCAGAAAGACTGTCGCAGGGCTAAGGGGCAATGCCTGATTTGTGGATCCAACGAGCATCTTATCGATGGTTGCCCTAGAAGGAAGGAGCTGCAAGGAGGAGATTCATCCACACTCTCCACTCCTGCTAAGTGACTTGGTTATTTCGTAGTTCGAGCTTCGAGGATAGTACGGACCCGGCGCAGGATTCCACTCGCTTGACGAGGATGCAGCGGTCTAGATACCAACGAAGAACTATCGCCGTTTCTGCTTTCAATAAAAAATATTGTTACTCTTTTGTAAATGTTTCCTTTCGTTTAAAATCTTGTATCCGTTGAACCTTTTAGTTTGAATAAAATTTTGAGTTGTGATGTATGTATCGTCCCCTTGCCACTCATTTCCCTTATACCGCTTACTGCATCATTATTCTAAATTTTGATTTTCAATCCTTACCTACCGCATATTTTCCTTGTGCTCCGTATCCTTGGTTATTTTCTTGGTGTGTTCCATTGTCTGATCATGACTCCTTTTTTTTCAGGCCATGGCAAATCCTGGAGCAGCGCCGCCTATCGATGAGGACACTCGGTCCTGCGTTTCTTTGGACTGCATGCTGGTGAGTTCAGATGACGAGATCAACGGCCCACAGGTTATTTTCGGCAACAGCGATTCCGAGGACGAGGGAGTCGCAGCCCCAGAAGTCGACATGATCAGTGACTCCGACGAGGAGGAAGAGGACCCCGAAAAGGACCCGATAGAGGAAGATCCCGAGGAGGACCCGATAGAAGAAAATCCAGGAGAGGAAGACCTTGAGGAGAATCCAGTGGAAGGAAATCCCGTGGAAGAAGATCCAGAAGAAGTGAATCACGTGGAAGCATACCACGATGAAAAAGCTCCAGCCGAGGAAGGACCAGGAGAAGAAGACCTCATGGCAGAAGAACCTCCAATGGTAATCCCTGCGAGGCGCTATGGAAATGGACGCTCCTATCTTAGCGTGCGAGCTTACTGTAACCTGCTGAACTCCCATAACCGCGACTGACGCGGTTTATGTTGTCTCCTCTGGCCAAATAAAATCTATGAATAGTTTAGGGCCACCTTTTGTCTTTCGAAAGTGCATTATTTGAAATTTTCTGGAATAATAATAAAATTTCTGAGTTCACTAATCTTTTGATTTTTGATTCGCATGATGCAATGACTGTTTTCCCTCCCCAATAAATTTCTTTCTCTTCTGAGATTCATTACTATTCACCCTTGCACCTTATGCTGATCCGACCCCAGCCTCTTCGACATTCAGATTAAAAGTGCCACTATCCGACTTTTTGAATGGACCATACTCCATTGTAATCCCCACCCTGACTAGCCCTTATACATCAATAGTGCTTTCTTTTATTACATTCAGTAACGTCGTTATTCGAATTTTAGCTTTCATTATTGTGTTTATCGAAGAATTGTGTGTTATTAACTACTTCCGTTTTATTTATTTTAAATGCTTTGCTATTTCCCATGTTTTCAATAGCGCAAACATATATCGCACATGCTATTTCAATCTATTTTTCTTATTTTCACCATGTGAGTTTTCTCAAGTTATTTTAAATCATTTGATCGATACATTTATTCTAAAAATATTTTGGCCTATCGGCAAATCCTTCACTATTATTTGTTATTGTTATTTTTATTTTCTGGTACTGTGCATATAGTTTATCATCATAGATGGTTCTGCCTTGTGCTTACTTAGGCCTATTCTTTTAGTTCCGTTATTTCTTATACTTATTTAGACCTTAGATTTTTATCTAGCAGCTTTTAAATAAATCACCATATGTTAGAGTTTAATTTTGTGGCTTTCGCATTACACTTTATAGCTTATCGTTATTTTAATTTCGAGGACGAAATTTTCTTTAAGGGGAATATGATGTAATACCCAGTTCTTTTGTACACTAATATCCGTATTTTATAAAGGGTTGCTTACAAAATTTATTTATTTATATTTATAATTATTTTATTTATTTTAAAACCATAATCCTTTCATTTTATTTGTTTCCTTCTCATAACCCAAACCCTAACCCTATTTCTATTTCCTTTTATTTTCCATCCCCGAGCCCAGCCCACTCCCTCTCCCGAGCCAGCCCACCATTCCTTTCCCTCTCTTTTTCCAATTTCTTTTGTTCACCCCCGGGCCCGGCCCATGAACCCCAAACCCACACCCACTCTCCCCAACCCGACCCGCTTCTCCCCTTTCTTTCTCCTTCGTTCTCACCTTCCCGCTCTTTTCACCCCTACGTCCCCGCTTCTCTCGCGCCCACGACCAGCGCTCGCGACCCCGTCCTCGCCCCAACGTTCCCCTTTTTCTCGTGCCGAACTCCCCACTTGCGCGCTACTCCCCTCTCGACCTCGCCATCTCCTCTCTTCAACCTCAGCTGCTCTGCCGCCAACTCCTCGTCACCTTCCACTACCCGCCTGCATATCCATCGCCGAGCCTCCATCCCGTCGACGTCGATCGCGAGCGAACCCAACACCACCGAGCATCTCTCGCTCCACCCTGCAACCACCGAGCTTCCCCACTGCACCCCCTCTCACCGCCGGCGATCGCCTAGCTCCCCTCGCCAAAACCCCAGGCCACCTCACTGCAACCCCCTCCTCTGTCCTCTCTCCTCCCTCCAGAAAAATCCCGAGCTCCCCTACCCATCACCTGCACACCCGACTCCGTGCTAGCCACCACCACCGCCTCTTCGTCGCCGTTCCCCCTCACCGCCGGCCACCTCGTCGATCCCTCAGCATCATCACCATCATCTCCTACTACCCCGAGCCCCCTCCACTACTTCACTCCCTTCACTGCACCCTACACCCAAGCTTCGAGCCTCGCCCCCGCTCCTGCCCCCTCACTGGCGACCACCTCAGCCACCGCCGTTCACCTCGACGTCTCCTCCTCTTCCGGCCACCACCACAGCAAGCAACCCCGCCACCATCGACACCTCCTCGTCGCAGTCGCAGCCGAGGCTCGAGCTTAGTCGCGTTGTCGTGCCGCGTCCGTGTCGCGTTCGTGCCGTTGCCGCTGCCGTACCGTCGTCGACACGTTGTTAGGCAAGTATATTACTTGCTTCATGCTATTAGTTCGTATTTAAATCAGTTTAGAGTTAATATCGTATATATATAGTTTCGTGCGCACCAATGAATATAAGTGTTCGATATGAAACTTTAAATGAAAAATTAACTTTAAATGACGGAACTTGTGATCATTGGACCCGTCTACTATTTACCGATGTGCTGTAGAAATTTGGTTGGAAACCACGGTCGCTTCACCTATGAAATGTTAATCCCGATAATCATTACGAAACCTGAATTTCCGGAACATGCTAGACCGTTAAATTCACATTAAATCCTTTAAGAATCGGTTTATGGCGTTCCCTGGCTTGTATCGAAGCCAACAGAATAAGCTACAGAACCCTATTTTTGATACATAAATTTGAACTAGTTACGATAGAGAAAATTGCGGAGAATTACGATTCTGGACTGCAGTCCAGAGCAGTAATCCCAGTTAACCCTTATTTTTAAATCTCTGTATATCCTTGCTCAAATGCGAAAATGTGCGGAACCCTATATCGTTACGTAGAAAATTGAGTTAGCCTTCTTACTCCACTGGTTTCACTGGATTCCTGTTCTGTATGATATTTTTAACACATTTTATAATGTCGACATGTCCAGCTGAATTCTGCAGTGACGGATTTTACACATCAACCTAAACCTGGCCATAACTCCCTGTGGCTATAGGATATTACTGATCCGCCAATTGCGTTGGAAACCTAACTGATAACCCTAAATATTGTTCAACTATAGTGTCGCCTAATAATGATCCCAACTGAGATTAAAATGTGTTACGAAACGGACATTCCAGTTCTGAAACCGGATTTCCAGCAGTAAACACTTAAATTGAAATGGCCGTGTCCAGCAAACCTGAAATCCGATTGACGCGAAGCCAATTTTGACGGATAAATAATTGAACATAGTGCCTATCCCTTTTACATTGTTTCGCTTAATTCTGCATGTATGATTTATAGTTAATTATGCAAGTGGTAGGACACTGGCTGATGATATTCTATTCATATCGTAATTATTGTATTCTCATCATATCATGTAAAACTCATATGCATTGGTAGCCTAGTGGTCGTGTACATTACTCAGTGTTAGATACTAGTGTTTTGATTGTGGCAAGTACGTTAGTGTTTAAGCGTGAATGAATAAGTGAAACTGACACGTACTTGTACACAATCAGCGAACCCTGTTGATTTATTGCATTGTCGGCGTCTATGGGACATGTATAAGTGTAACTATGATTGGTATGAGACGATTATGGAAGCACTTATATTGGTGTCATAGGTAAAGCACCAAACACTGTCCATTTATCTTGGGTATCAGTCGAGACATGCTTGATGGAGATCCTGTCTCCAATTCTCGCGTAGACTTGTCATGGACCGACTAATATTTGAGTTTATGGTTGGTATTTGATGTAGACCACGGGGTGTGGGGTAGTTTGAGTGTGAGTTCAACAGAATCTCGGGAGTCCCATTGCCGGCACATACAGTGATTCTGGAGATATATGGGTGATATTACTGATTATTAGCGAGCGACTCGGGCCCGTGTTCCCTTGCTCCTGGGTCCTACCCTTGGGTGGGGGATTACTCACGAGTGGTTGACTCTCACACTTGGACTGACGATAGGTTTAACGACCTGAACAGTGAGACTTAGAGACTGATACGGTTAGTGACATTGACATGCATTGCTTACTGATTCGATATACCTGCTTTACTGTTTACCTATACTGGCTCCTTCATGCTCATATCGTCACTTCATGCTTACTGTTTCATATTCATCATTATTATACGTGTTATACATGTATTTCTATTTATTGCTATTGTGTCGCTCTGACGACCTGAGTATACATGCTCAGAGTGAGAAGTGGATTTAGCTCGGACCAGGACCTGACGTACCTCGAGGATATTGCGGATATCTGGACTAGCGACTCAGAGCTATACTTCCTTGATCTCTATCTGGTTAGTGTTTTGTATTTGTTTCGATTTAGTGACTACATTTCTCATTACCTGTGCATTGATTACTGATTACCACGTAGTGCTAGAAGCCGAAGTGTGACTACGGCAGGATATTTCCTTGACCGTAGGAGCATGGCTGGCCTTGTAAACCCCTCGTATTCCGTATTTTGGGAAGCAGAGCGTGACAAATTGCATTAACCTCCAAGCCCTTAACATCTGCATTGCTTTTAGCATTCTTAAGCAAGTCCAAGCTGAACTTGATTGATCTCATAGGCCAGTGTCCCTAACCATTAGAGTGACGATTCTTAGCTTGAGCGGTTCGGCCAACACCTCGATAAAACTACGGAAAGTGAATAGCCTGCTTATGAGCAATGACATTCTCGAGGTATCTCTTGGCCTTTCCCAATGGCAGCTGCGATGGTGCGGGAAGACGATGAACCTGACGATGGCGGTTGCGGCGTCGTTGCCGGTGATGGAGGCGAGGGTGTAGGTTTTGCGATGGGTTCTTGGTTAAAGATGGAGAAGGAGGTGGCCGGGGTTAGGTTTCGGCTGGGAGTTGATGGGTTCGTTGACGGGGATCACGAGCTAGTGTTGCGGTGTTGGTGAGGAAGAAGAGAGAGTTAGGTTGGTGCAGACGAGGGTTGATGGCTGGGCTATGGTGGTCCCAGGGAGAAAGGAGGGGTCGCCGGCGGTTGATGGGCGAAGGCACCGGTAAGAGGTTCGAAGGTGAGGACAGTGGTCAGGGTCTATGGGTGCGGGCTAGAGATGGGTCGATGGGAATTGAGACGGGGATGATGATGATGGCAGTAGGTCGGGTAGGGGTCTCGGTGAAGGCTTGGGTTTTTTGAAGGAGAAGAGATGATTATTATATTGGTTTTTTTATAGGGAAGAGAAAGATACTGTTAAAGATTGGAGAGAGAGATTATTATAATTGGAGAGAGAAATATTCCGATGAGATGAGACTTGGGTTTGATTTTAAGAGAGAGAAAGATATATAAATATAAAAGAGAGATATAATTGGTTGTTATATACTTCTATAGGATATTAGAAAAGTTGCATATATACATATTAATTTCTATATAATTAGGATAATAGGCAAGTATATATATATATATACATATATTAGTATATAATAAAAATATATGTAGATATGGTTATGGTTATGGGTTTGATAAAATAAATATAACTAGTTGCTATATATATATATATATATATATATATATATATATATGATTTTAAGATATCAAACAACTAAAATATATCTTCAGTTAAACTATCATAATCAAATATCTTCAATTATATATATAGGTTTGTAGAAAAAGAATTAAAATAAAAGAGTAGATTTGAGAGAGAATCTGCTGAGAGGGATTGGATTAGATTGGAGAGAAGGGGATTTTGTCAAGGAATATATACATAGAGAGATGGGGGGTTTGAAAAAATATAGTTAGTGATATAGAAAAATATAGATAGAATGGAATATAGAAGGAGAAATCTGTTGGAAAATATATTTGTTTGGAGAGAGATAATTAATTGGGGAGAGAAAGAAAATAGTATTTGTTTTAAAAGGAAAGAGTTATCAGGTGAGAGAGGTGAGAGAGATAAGATCAGGAGAAGAGATATATGGTGATTGGAAAGAGAAAATTGAGTTGTTAGTTTAAGAAAAATATTTATATGGTTAAAAGCTTTAACATGGACTCTCATGACTTGTCAAAACTAAATATTTTAACTAAATAAATATTGTTAGACAAAATATCTTATAAATAAGATTTTTAAAAGGGGTAAAATCTTGTGTGTATATATTGTTTAAAGAAATACCAAACAAAATATCTTTTGTTTAAACTATAATACTAAAATATAAATATGGTTACTAAATAGTGTTAGACAAATAAATATTTAAATACTAATAATATGCCTATTTAACAAACTTGAAAAACCATAATTATATGTATATATCTTGATTAAAAGTATTAAACTCCAAGTTATAATAATAATAATAATAAAACAAAACCCAATATATCCAAAAGAAAAAGGAAAAAACGTACGATCGGACTAGGATGTTACATCCTACCCACCTTACAAGAAATTTCGTTCTCGAAATTAGAATAAGGAAAATACAAGATCGCGAACTAATTACAAGGATCAATGAAAATAGATGGGTATGAAAAATTAAGGATCAAGAAAACAAATGAGGGTACGAAGAGTCACGGTCTTGGCTCGAGAAATCGGCATGTGCAAGAAAATCAAATCAGTGGAAACAAATCAAGGGTAGAACTCTAAATTACTCAAACAGAATGACACATTGTAATCATGCCGCGGTACATGGGTACACTAACGTAATTCTATCTCAATCGTCCGAATTCTACAATCAGAGTTAACGGAATATACAACATGACACACTAAGGGCAACCTAAACACGATTCTAACTTAAAAGGTCGGTAGAACCAAGACTAAACTTCGACGTCAGCATGGCTCTAATACCAACAAAACTTTGTCGCGTCCCGCTTCCCAAAATACAGAAATACGGAGAGTAGCGAAGGCCAGCCGTGCTACCTACGGTAAGGAAAATCCTTCCATAGTCACATAAAACCTATCTAGCTAAACCTGTCAAGATAATGTCCAAAACAGAATAAATAACACTGATAATCATGCTGCAATGAAAACACAAGGAATACTAAAAATAGGTCTACTAAATAATGGATGCAAATAAAGATCCAATACAATAAGTTCGAAATAAAAACAAGATCCGAAAAGAGACACATAAGTCCTAATGTCCCGCAAGAACGCACATGCTAAATACTAACCAAAAAGAAATAAACCTGCGGGCTACTGATTTTCAACAAAGTCCTGATAGCCTCTCAAATCCTGCTCAGCCTGAAAATCCGTCTCTAACCTGAGATGGCAAATCTCTGGAATGTCAGAACATCCCGACAAGTACTCAACGTATAAAATGTGTATGTTGTGTGATAACATGAATATGATTGTTGTGAAGCCCGTGTGCGCAAGTAGATATAGATATATGGATATAGTAATAATATGGAACAAACATGTACACATGTCAAGTCATATCCTAACTGGTCACTAAAAGGTAATCTATCCTATCATGAGTTCGAGTGTGTGCGTCAAACCTCTGCAGGAGCATTCCTGCCCCAAGGGTAGAGCCCCAGAAGCTAGAAAACACGGGCCCAACTGTGGAATGAACAAGCAACCGATATAGCCCGGTACGCGCTGTAATAACATGCGACCGATATAGCCCGGTACGCGCTGTAATAACATGCGACCGATATAGCCCGATACGGGCTGTAATAGCATGCGGCCAATATAGCCCAGTACGGGGTGTAATAACATGCGACCGATATAGCCCGGTACGAGCTGCCGGCATAGGACTCCTGAGATCCTGTTATACGAACGCACACTCAAACTACACCAACACCCCGCGTATTTATATCTAACATAGTAATAAACTGAATCACTAATTAAGAATGTTGAGTGGACTGGAACTTGTAATATCATATTAATTGTATGGAAATGAAAGTTGTAAACAATATAGATGGCATCATGGCATGTAATTCAGCATTCTAATTAAAGATCTCGTTTTTATATAAGTGGGCTGGAGTAATGAGTTATCATGGCATGTCAAGTACGGTCGTTATCATGAAATAATGTCCATAAACAATAATAACATGTAAGGGTTATACGAGTATGTCAATAGCACTAGTCTCGAGTAGCATGTTAAATACAGCCGGTATATTGATATACAATAAAGTGCGGAAAAATAACATATCATCTATACTATTATGTTGACTATATTATAGATATATTGATTATATTTTCATAATCGTTGAATGGCTAGTATACATAAATATTAAAGATACATCAACTTTCAAACTTTATTTGTATTTAATTATATTTCCCTTATAGATCCATGCTTAATCTATTTCCGTCAACTTTACTTTTTAAATATGTTAACTTACTAATACATTAACTTGTATACAAGAAACATATGATTTTGTATTATTAAGGTATATGAAGTTGCGTTCTAACACGGTTTTATTCGAACAATGTAGGTTAAAGATATATTTGGAGAACCGCCGATGTTGCATCGACCAAAAATAAAGAGCAAGAATGCTTGCCGGGAGACAGATAAGGCACAACGATACGAAACAAAATTCCAAACTTGATGCCCCGTAAGGCTCAGTTGGGTGTTGAAGATGGTGGAGAAGGATATGATGGCCTTAGTGTTAAGGGTTAATCCGCCCATAAGCATGATAAGTCATGCGCCTCTGTTTCTGAGCTTGGTTCATTTGGATGTGAGATACATAAATTGCATTAACCTCCAAGCCCTTAACCTGCATTGCTTTCAGCATTCTTAAGCAAGTCCAAGATGAACTTGATTGATCTCATAGGCCAATGTCCCTGATCATTAGAGGGACGATTCTTAGCTTGAGCGGTTCGGTCAACACCTCGACAAAACTACGGAAAGGGAATAACCTGCTTATAAGCAACGACATTCTCAAGATATCTCTTGGCCTTTCCCAATGGCAGCTGCGATGGTGCAAGAAGACGATGAACCTAACGATGGCGACTGCGGCGTCGTTGTCGGCGAAGGAGACGAGGGTGTAGGTTTTGCGATGGGTTCTCGGTTAAAGATGGAGAAGGAGGTGGTCGAGGTTAGGGTTTCGGCCTAGGAGCTGATGGGTTCGGCGATGGGGATCACGAACTAGTGTTGCGGTGTTGGTGAGGAAAAAGAGAGTTGGGTTGGTGCAAGCAAGGGTTGATGGCTGGGCTATAGTAGTCCCAGGGAGAGAGGAGGGATCGCCAGCGGTTGATGGGCGAAGGCACCGGTGAGGGGTTTGAAAGTGAGGATGGTGGTCGGGCTCTATGGGTGCGGGCTGGAGATGGGTCGATAGGAATTGAGACGAGAATGATGATGATGCCAATAGGTCGGGTAGGAGTCTCGGTGAAGGCTTAGGTTTTTTGAAGGAGAAGAGATGATGATTATTAGGTTGTTTTTTTATAGGGAAGAGAGATGTGCTGTTAAAGATTGGAGAGAAATTATTATAATTGGAGAGAGAAATATTCTGATGAGATAAGACTTAAATTTGATTTTAAGAGAGAAAAATATATAAATATAAAAGAGAGATATGATGAGTTGTATATTTCTATAAAATATTAGAATAGTTGTATATATACATATTAATTTGTATATAATTAGGATAATAGGAAAGTATATGTATATACATATATTAGTAGGGGAAAAATATAGATATGTATATGGTCATGGGATCGTTAAAATAAATATAATTAGTTGATATATATATATATATATATATGATTTTGAGATATCAAACAACTAAAATATATCTTCAGTTAAACTATCATAACAAAATATCTTCAATTATATATATAGGTTTGTAGAAAAAGAATTAAAACGAGAGTAGATTTGAGTGAGAGAATCTGCTGAGAGAGATTAGATTAGATTGGAGAATGGGGGATTTTGTTAGGGAATATAGAGAGAGGGATAGAGAGATTTGGTGAAATATAGTTAGTGATATAGAAAAATATATGTAAATAGAATAGAATATGGAGAGAGAAATCTGTTGGAAAAAATATTTGTTTGGAGAGAGAAAGAAAATAGTATTTGTTTTAAAAAGAAAGTTATCGGGTGAGAGAGATAAGATCAGGAGGAGAGAAATATGGTGATTGGAGAGAGAAAATTGAGTTGTTAGTTTAGGAAAAATATTTATATGTTTAAAAGATTTAACATGGAATCTCATGACTTGTCAAAACTAAATATTTTAACTAAATAAATATCGTTAGACAAAATATCTTAAAAAAGGATAAGATCTTGTGTATATATATTGTTTAAAGAAATGCCAAACAAAATATCTTTTGTTTAAACTAAACTACTAAAATATAAATATGGTTACAAAGTAGTGTTAGACAAATATATATTTAAATACTAATAATATGCATGTTTAACAAACTTGAAAAACCATAATTATATGTATATATCTTGATTAAAAGTATTAAACTCCAAGTTATAATAATAATAACCCAATATATCCAAAAGAAAAAGGAAAAAAACGTACGATCGGAATAGGGTGTTACACAGTTCTTCAGGAGGTCATTGGGCAACAGGATAGGGATCGATGGATTGTAGTGATGACAAAGGAGATGGAGTCATTTCGAAAGAATAGCACGTGGAGATTGACAGATCTACCAAAAGGCAAAAGGGTTATTGGCTGCAAGTGGAAATACAGAAAAAAGGATAATGAGCAATTCAAGGCACGATTAGTTGCGAAGGGTTTTGCTCAGAAGGAGGGGGTTGACTACAACGAGATTTTCTCGCCACTAGTCAAGCATACGTCTATTCGAGTGTTGTTGGCGAAGATAGCTACTCAAGATTTAGAGTTGGAGCAATGGACGTGAAAACGGTATTTCTGCATGGTGAGTTGGAAGAGAAGATTTTTATGAAGCAACCTAAAGGATTTATAGAGCCTGGATTGAAGCGGTCTCTCGTGCAGTGGTACAAGCGCTTCAATTCATTCATGAGGAATACCAACTATACAAGATGTGGGTATGATAGTTGCGTATATTCAAAGTGGCTTAAGGATGGGTCGTTAATATATCTACTCCTATATGTCGATGACATGTTGATCGCGGTTAAGAGTATGGTGGAAATAAAGGCGCTCAAAACTTCATTGAACATAAAATTTGATATGAAGGACTTAAGTGTAGCGAAGAAAATTCTTGGAATGGAAATTATTCGAGACAGGAAGGCTGGAAAGCTATGGCTATCCCAAGTCAGATAAATTGAGAAGGTGTTGGAAAGATTCAACATGAAAGACTCAAGACAGATGAGCACCCCTATCGCCGGTTATTTCAAGCTATTCTCCAAAGAGTGTCCAAAATTAGCGGAGGAGAAGAAAAAGATGTCTCGAGCACCATATGCAAGTGCGGTAGGATCGCCGGTGTGCACTGTAGTATGCACTCGTCCAGACATATCCTATGTGGTAAGTCTGGTTAACCGGTATATATCAAATCCAGGGAAGCGGTAAAGTGGATACTTCGAAATCTAAAACGAACTAAAGATCTCGGTTTACTTTTTTCAGAAGATAAATCGAGTCAGTTGCAAGGATACGTATATATGGATTATGCTGGGGACTTAGACAAGAGAAGATCTCTTACAAGTTATGCATATACAATTGCAGAATCTCCAATCGGTTGGAATTCGACACTTCAGAATACCGTGGCGCTCTCAACAAAGGAGGCAGAATACATAGCGGCAGTGGAAATATCTAAGAAGGCCTTATGGTTAAAGGGCCTAGTAAACAAGTTTGGGTTCGATAAAGGGCCGGTTCTTTTATTTTGCGACAGTCAAAGCGTCATTCTCTTGCCGAAGAATCGAGTATACCACAGTCGAACTAAGCATATCGACGTGCGGTACCACAAGATAAGAGAATGGGTCGAGAAGGAGATCGATTTAACAAAGATCGATACTAAGGTGAATCCGGCGAACATGCTAACGAAAGTCATTCCTGCGGAGAAGTTCAAGTCAGCATTGGTTTCTATTCAAGTACTCAAGTATGAGAAAGGACGACTTAGGTAGGAGGGTCTCATCAGTTTCAGTTCTGGTTAAAAACTGTGACATCAGATTTGCAATTCTGAAGAAAGATTGTGCCAGCAGGAAAAACGGAGAGAAGTAAAGCAACCCAAAAGGATACAAGACGAAGGAGCAACAAGTTTTCAAGGTGGATATAAGGTTATACGAGCCAAGGTGGAGATTGTTGTAAAGGATGTCTCGTATTTATTCAAGACTGTGAAGCCAAAGAAAGGCCAGACGTCTGTAGCAATATGTAATTTTGTTCCGCATTTGGCCACGTTTAGACGGCCGGGGCGCTGCCGTGGCCCAACATGGTATCAGAGCCTAACTATTAACCGTATTCTAGTTGTTTAAGACAGTGCAAAAGTATCGAAACCGGAACAAAGCCAAACGATGCCACTGGAATCCTGTTCTCTGTTGTTTTAAAATGGTCAAGGAAAATTTTTTAAACATGTGCAGAAGACTACTCAGGATGACACATGAACACACCCCAAACACGGACCCAAGCCATCGGTTTTTGGCCGATCCCCATAGCTCCAGATCCGGCGTCGCCGGCCCAGTATTGGCATTTTGTGTTAGTGTTTTGGGTGTGCTCTGGTCTCTGGGAAGTTGATCCTGTGGTGTTGTTTAATTAGCCCGGTTTGGATAAAGTTTTATCAGTTTATTTAGGCTATTCGGGGGGTTTTCGGAGTCGATATTTTCTAACATTGTTTAAAGTTTGCAGTGCATTACATTTCTATCTGCGACCGTGAATATCATTCGAACGGTAAATCTTGTCTAATTGCTATAGCTCTTTTAGACGGATTTGCGAACGTAACATTCACGTTGATGTTCTGTGTTGTGCTGTGATGTTGCGGATTGTCATGGTGGATAGCTTGCGTGCAATGGTAGTGCAGTTTGGATTTATTTGTACATTTGATATTGCGGGACGAGCGTCCGACATGTGAACTGCCGTCACTGCCTGTTTGTATATTATTCTTTTGGGGCACGACCGGATTGAGGTCGATGTACCCGTTGTACATATTTTATTTTCTGTACTAGGATTACCCCGCGGTGGGGTGCACGAATAGCCAGGTTCTAGACGGCAACGGGCCCGCATCTCATGGTTTTGAGACGGAGGGGGCTTCACTCTAGAATTGGCGGGCTATTCGCCGCACTCGTAGGGGTATAGGTTGACCCAAGAAGGGGTGCTCAAGTTACCGGATTCCGTGAAGTGCTTGGTGGTCCATTCACTTTGCTGAAGGGGGCTGCCTCGCTTCTGGTTTTGGCGGGTAACTTACCGCACTCGTAGGGGTCTAGGTTTTCATTGTACAGGCTATCCACACGACCAGGAGAACGTCGAGTTTCACTTGCGGATCAATGAAAGCCGAGGATCCCAGATTATCTGTATTGTTCTGTGATTTTCTGTGATGTTGCATTTATCACGCATGGAGCGATTATTATATATTGATATATATGCTAGTAGATGTTGTACATATTTTGCACCCGCGCTAGTCCAGTCCCCGCTCTGTCGTTAGTTAAGTAACCTAACGGATGATGACGGGACCCAGTGGCGAATGTGGATGGCATATACGTACATTTTATTTTCGTTCTTTTCTGGTGTGATCAATTGATGAGACTGTGTTGATTCTTATCAATGCAAGGAAAACAAACCTATATATGATGTTGGAACAATTTTCAAAAAGCTGTTATTACAACGGCGTTCTCTTTTGTTTTGCACAGTGGTATTCGGTTATGAATATCCAGCACCTCATTCGACGAGGTAAGGGCCGAGATCCCTTCACCGGGAGTGACCTCTTGGACAGAGATTTGCGTCAGAGTAATAACTTCACTATAGTCGATTACTTTTTGCTTTGCATCGTGGTATTCAGTTTGGAATATCCTGCACCTCATTCGACGGAGAAAGAGCCAAGATCCCTTCACCGGGAGTGACCTCTTTAGCAAAGGATTTCGCAACTATATATTTACAAAAGCTATCCGGTTCCTTCAACGATATCAAGTTCATTACGTTAAAGGTTTTTCGCCAAAAACCAGCCGTAGCCCTCCGTCATTTCAGACGGGTATTGCTTAGTATTCGTGCTACGTATGTTGACCTAGTCAAGGCGTAGTGTTCGGTAGCTCTGTAGTACTTTTCTGTAGCATGGATATATGATTGGTTAGGACAGTCGTACGGTCATGTTGACCTAGTTAAGGGCTCGTACGGGTGGGTCTAATTAATCCAGGATAATGACGGGTTGAACTTGACTTGCGACTTATGATATGTTGACCTAGTCAAGGTCATAAGCCGCTTGGGGTAAAAATCACATTGGGAGTTTCAAACATACAGGAAACTTGCCAGGCTTGCGCATACCTTCTGGAGCGTGGTAGCTTGAGTGGCTTCCATCAAGTTATCATGCGATGATAGTTGGATCCCGATTCCCAATGATGAGTAGGATTACTCCTCGGGTGATCCCGACTAATTCTTCTTTCAGGTTTGGAGAAGAATTTGAGGATACAGTGGGAGGTTTCCTGATTAGATAATGTGATTAACCATTCTGATCTAGATTTGAGTGCACGCAGAGTGTTTCTATTCTCTCTCTTTGACTGCGACCATGGCCCGACCCTATAATATAACTCAGTGACCCAGTTGACCGAACTTTCTTAAAACACTGGCTTTTGGATTGTCTGAGTTGCATACTTCATTGCCACTCCTTCTTTTACCTTTTGCATTTCTCCATAACACCCCGTATTACTATGAACATCCAATTCCATTGGATAAATCTATCGTATGGTTATATATAAACTCAAAGGAACTTTTTCGATGATGGATTCTGGTTCTGGAGAGATTGAATAGGACTATTCAGTTGTCTTTTCCTTTTACCTTCTTTCAGGTTGTGAGGGCTCCTAGGATTAGGAGAAGGTACACCTATTACGCTTATTGAATAGTCTTCTTCCAAACCATAGGCAAGTACCGAAAGGTAGGGAATGAAGAAAACCAATTAGCCTAAGTTGGGTGTACAGAAGGTAATAAGTAAAGACAAATAAAGGGATCAGAAAGAGGGCAAAGTAAATTGCGACTGTTAACATTCACGACCAAACCACGTATCTCATCGCCACTCCTAATTCGCCTTTGTATTTCTCCAGAACACCCCGTATCACTACGAACATCCAATTCCATTGGATAAATCCATCGTATGGTTATATACGAACTCGAAGGAACTTTTTCGAGGATGGATTCTGGTTCAGGAGAAATAGGAATAAGGTTTATTCAGTTGTCTTTTATCCTTACCTTCTCTCAGGTTGCGAGTGCTCCTAGGTTTAGGAGAGTACACCTATTATGCTTATTGGATAGTCTTCTTCCAAACCGTAGGCTAGTGCCGAACGGTAGGGAAGGAAGAAAACCACTTAGCCTAACGATGGTGTACAGAAGGTAATGAGTAAAGACAAATAAAGGGAATTGGAGAGATGACAAGGAAATATACGGTCACAGTCAAAAATATGATAATGGAAGAGGCATTACTAGGAATACCCGGATACCCCTTCGAAACATTTTTATGTTTCAGTTTCACTGTGCATTGTTAATTGAAAGCCGATTTCCCAATTAGACACTTGCTCCAGGGTATGTATTTACCAGGTATGATTCTCACATCTGTATGGTTTTACAGATGATAAGTGGGAGTAAGTTATTGGAAATTAGGTGATCATTCTCATTATATCGGAATTCGTTGTAATTGGTGATATTTAAGGAAATCGCCTGGGTACAGTTTTCAACCTACGACGCACAGAATTTGAGTTATTCAACTCAAGAGACTTATACAAAGTATTGTATATTGTCCAGTGTCCATTAGGACAAAGAGGTTGGTCCTCGTACTGTATTCTGTTTACTTGTGACTTCTCAAGTTTTAGACAAGTGTTTCGTAGAAATACAAGGTGCAAGTTTGAGAAGTTATAGGTACAGGAATGAAGTAGAGAACCATGTGGTGCAAGTATCGGGATTTTTCAAGGTGATCGAACATGTAGATACTTGTGTTTGGTATTCAGTTGATAGTAATGATTTTGAGAACTTGCTTCTCTTTCAGGTTACTCATAATTGGATGCACTCCTAAGTTGAGTAATGATGATCGGCCTCTCTCCATTTAGTTGACATGCACTAGAGACAGCTACATGATTTGAATCTGGTTCCAATTAAATCAGTGTCTCTATTTATATATTGTTTATAGAATGGTTCATATCTTAACCTTGTTAAGGTACGGGGAGTTGTCCGGCTTGTGCTTAAAACCAGACTATGGATAACTCAAGGCACGTTTCTGTAATAGTTGTTTGTGGGTTAACCCGGGCTATGACGAGAGTTAACTTTCTACCATCTGGAAGATCAATAATGATATTGTTCTTAACTCGCCACAGTTTTAGTAAAATGGATTTCTTCATAAAACAGTAGTGGGAGTATAGTAGAACTGGAAAAGATTCCAGAACCGCAAACGATTACTGAAAATTTAATAGGACCTAAACATTCAATCAGGTTTGACATTCGATTAGCCACTCCGCAAATATGGTAGGTAACCTCAGGCACCCGAGAGATACTCTGGTAGCCTCAAGGACGGTGACAGGGAGGTTCTTGTTTACCCAGACTTTCCATTACTGTTGTTCTAGACTATGAGATCCGGCAGGAGGATGAGTATAGCGTCGTTCTAAACTAGCTTTAGAAGTGCACGTGTATATGATTCTGCCAGAGGGTTGTCGTAGTCAGTGGGAGCGGCGGAAGCGTAGTGGACAAGTAGCTTATGTCTATTTATAGAGTAGAGCAAATATAGCGGAGATAGATCATCTATTTCTGATGTGACAGTCATGGACTTTGACTTCATCAGAATAGGATATGGATCTGTTAAGAAGGTAGTAGGGTGTGATGTCCTGGTACTTGGATGACATACACATTGTAGGAAATGAAATTCCTATACTACGATCGGTCATACTATGGTTGTCACACAGTAGTTTCTCCACATAAGATATGGATATAATATCAGGTATTCTGGTTACTAGATCTATGGTTTTAGATCTAGATTTGGGAAGTGTCCCAATCTGGGTACTTAGACAGTATTCTAAAAGTATTTTAGAATAAACGACTCCCGGCATGGTGGTGTACCTGCAGGTGATGGAGTCACCCTCTCTAACGGTGTCTTACAGACTAAAGGGGAGAGGGATGTGCATGATTGACATATTACTTGCTTAGGCAATTGAGTCAATCATGAGATGTCAAGTACCACGTCAGATGTTTTTGTACTAGATGCAATAAGTTGATATTAATCCAATCCTGAAAAAACGTTCGGAAGCCGTTTTAGAACATAAGTGGTTGTTCTAGGGATTTGATAACGACAGCCTCCTTCGGGAGACAGTTATCATTCCAGGCTTCCAAGATGACCCGGATGACAGAGTGACTGTCAGAGTTATAGTTTTCCCTCTCGCGAGGGGCAGTAGTTTGGACAGGTGGTCCAAACGGATACTGAGGAAGGCATGGTGCAGGATACTGATTAAATTCAGTTGATGATACAGTCTAAGAAGTATGCTCGATTTGGAGTTTATTTATGAACTGGGTCCCATCAAATATCCAGACATATTCTAAGACAGGTATTGCTCATTTCGGGAGATGGCTTTCTCAGCGAACTTGAGACATAGAAAGAAACATCAGGGCGGATCCACTCACTGAGGCTATTTCTCGAACACAATAGTTTTACAAACGAGCTTTGTGAAACTGATTAGTAGAGGAGTTGGATGTTTGGTATCACACGAGCTGTGATTATGCGACATCGCAATAATTAGCCTTAAATGCAAGTGGGAGATTGTTGGATATAGTGCCCTCAAAGTCAATTATTGGATCGCAGGTACGTGATTGCAATGATTGAGGGAGGACCTATACCGGTAGGACAGTCTTGCTCGAGATGATAGTATGCTATCTGGTTTGTCTTTATCATCGTGTACATACTTTAGTTCACTATTGCATGTTGATAGAGCCCATAGGATTCTTGCTTGACTGCCAGCAGTATGATGGCGATCATATACGTGGGAGCTAGGATCTATAAGCACATCCTTAAAGTGTTCCTAGTCGTGGGAGTTTCGAGACAGGGCATCGATACTCCAGAGTAGACTAGTGTATACAGTCGAGACCCCGACGAGGGGCGGTGGCCGGTCTCACAAGCCATTGGTGTCAGTTGGTTCACCTAAGATGTATACAAGTGCTCATTGGGTTATGAGTACACCGGACATGACTTGCCGGGAACATGCTAGTTGGTATTATACCTGTCGTCAGATAGCAGTTCCCAGGTGACATGTGTACAGGTTAGTCTGTCGACCTGAGATCGTCATTTTTCTCGTATGAGTTCCCACTGTGCTTTGATTACTACCTTACCACGGCTCAAAGGAGTCGTGCAAACAGGTTTTAGTTGGGTACAGTCCCGAGCCACATGGAGGCAGTGAGTGGATCGTCTGGGATTCGTCTCTCCCGGTATTGGGGGTGAGATCGCGCTGTGTTTAGGAGAGCCATTACACGAAATCCCTGACCAGGATAATCGAGATTTACTGGTAGGTATTCCAGTAGTATCTTAGGGTGTTCTGGGCTACTCTCCGACACGACTTATACAGCTATTGGGGGTCTGACGTTTACCAGCCCCCTAGGCTCGATATGCGATACTCATAGACGAACGGACCGGACTGTAAGGATATTGTCACTGTCAGGCTCAGTAGGGTTTCAGGATGAGTTCGCTCGTCGGCTTCACTTCCGATCAATACATGGGCAACCATTACGTACAGCTAGTACCACTGACGTGCTTGTGGTTAAACCCAGTGTATTGATGAGTCATTAGAGTCCCCTACAGATAGTTTTCCAGGTTCGGACGAAACGTTGTAGAGGCCATATGGGAATATGGCAGGGTTCGATCATATTCGTGCACTTGTGCACGGATCATGATCGGACGGATAATACTAGCGGGCTTTGGTTTAAGCCAGATCCTAGTATTATATTGTAGGAATATTTTTGTCTCATTGCATTTGTATTCGGTTGGAATACAAATGCGGGTATGTATTTACAATTGAGGGATAATCTCGTAATTCGTTACGGGATTACTTTCAGAGTTGCCAGTTTCTTTTTCCGTCTTAAATATCTTAATCCATATTTAATTATTGTGAGCATTGACTTTGACCATTTCCTTGCAAATTTCGAAACTTGGGGCTGCCATTTTGTTTTGGCATGGTGTGGGTCTTCTAGAAGGGTATGGGGTTGTCCATGCTGTATTTAATGGGCATGGGCAAAGGCCGGGGCTAGCTTGGTGAGCGAAGGGGCAGCATGGGCTTTGTGTGTGCTGTCTGAATTTGGGTGCAGGGGGTTCCCTGCAATTTCGTAGGCTTTGAAAAGCCAGGGTGTTTTTTGTGGTGTGAAAAAATGCTTTTGTATGGTTTTCTTTTCATGTGTTGCATGATTGATTCATTGTCTCACCCCGCTTCTTATGCTCACCACCTCATTCTCATTAATCCCCAGCGAGCACTTCCCACTTCTGCAGAGCTCATTTTAGATGGCAGTGAACACATTGGTGTGGGTGTTTTTTTTATTTTCCACCATGATAAAATCTTTGCTCACATTTCTTATTCATTTGGCAACTTCAATTTAGCTCCACCCAAACACCTGGGTGTCTTGAGACAAAGTATTCTACACTATTTCTACATCATTTTTGGACATATCGGCTAGCAAACTTCATATCCGAGTTGCTTCGGTTCGAAGCAGGAGCCCATATAAAGATTCGATGACGTGGTGCCACTTTGACGAGCGAGATCGGGGAGCGAACTTCGTCGGCGCAGCAGCGAGGAGCTTGGCGCAGAGATTGAAGACCGAAGGACACGGATCGATCGGTATAATCTCTCCAAACTCTTTTACAGTTTGCTAGAATACGATTAATGGAACGATCCGGGTATTTGGATTGCGGTAGCGCCGGTTTTGTAAAAAGTTTTTGTTCCGCATTTGGTCTCGTTTAGACGGCCGGGGCGCTCTTATTAAATACAGCATGGACAACCCCATATCCTTCTAGAAGACCCACCCCATGCCAAAACAAAATGGCAGCCCCAAGTTTCGAAATTTGCAAGGAAATGGGTCAAAATCAATGCTCACAATCATTAAACATGGATCAAGATGTTTAAGACGGAAAAAAAAAACTGGCAACTCCGAAAGTAATCCCGTAACGAATTACGAGATTACCCCTCAACTGTAAATACATACCCGCATTTGTATTCCAACCGAATATAAATGCAATGAGAAAAAAATATTCCTACAATATAATACTAGGATCTGGCTTAAACCAAAGCCCGCTAGTATTATCCGTCCGATCATGATCCGTGCACAAGTGCACAAATATGATTGAACCCTGCCATATTACCATACGGCCTCTACAACGTTTCGTCCGAACCTGGAAAACTATCTGTGGGGGACTCTAATGATTCATCAATACACTGGGTTTAACCACAAGCACGTCAGTGGTACTAGCTGTACGTAACGGTTGCCCATGTATTGATCGAAAGGGAAACTGACGAGCGAACTCATCCTGAAACCCTACTGAGCCTGACAGTGACAATATCCGTACAATCTGGTCCGTTTGTCTATGAGTATCGCATATCGAGCCTAGGGGGCTGGTAAACGTCAGACCCCCAATAGCTGTATAAGTCGTCTCGGAGAGTAGCCCGGAACACCCTAAGATACTACTGGAATACCTACCAGTAAATCTCGATTACCCTGGCCAGGGATTTCATGTAATGGCTCTCCTAAACACAGCACGATCTCACCCCCAATACCGGGAGAGACAAATCCCCGACGATCGGCTCACTGCCTCCATGTGGCTCGGGACTGTACCCAACTAAAACCTATTTGCACGACTCCTTTGAGCCATGGTAAGGTAGTAATCAAAGCACAGTGGGAACTCACACGAGAAAAATGACGATCTCAGGTCGACAGACTAACCTGTATACATGTCACCTGGGAACTGCTATCTGACGACAGGTATAATACCAACTAGCATGTTCCCGGCAAGTCATGTTCGGTGTACTCATAACCCAATGAGTACCTGTATACATCTTAGGTGAACCAACTGACACCAATGGCTTGTGAGACCGGCCACCGCCTCTCGTCGGGGTCTCGACTGTATACACTAGTCTACTCTGGAGTATCGATACCCTATCTCGAAACTCCCACGACTAGGGATACTTTAAGGATGTGCTTATAGACCTCAGCTCCCACATATATGATCGCCATCATACTGTTGGCAGTCAAGCAAGAATCCTATGGGCTCTATCAATATGCAATAGTGAACTAAAGCATGTACACGATGATAAAGACAAACCAGATAGCATACTATCATCTCGAGCAAGACTGTCCTACCGGTATAGGTCCTCCTTCAATCATTGCAATCACGTACCTACGATCCAATAATTGACTTTGAGGGCACTATATCCAACACGTAACAGACGTCTGGTATTTAAGGACCAGAATCCAAACCAGAAACCAGACGTCTGCCTCTATGGGCAGCAAACGTCTGGCCATGCTCAGGCCAGAAGCGTTTATAAGAGACAGACGTCTGACTTCGTAAGTTCAAACGTTTGGTAAGAGTTTTGTCTTTTGTAGACCAAAGGCAGACGTCTGCCAATCAAAGGTTCAGACGTCTGCCTTAGAGATAAGTTCAGAATTTTGAGTTCGAGATTTATCTCGAAATTAGGTGTTTGTGGCAGTTTTGTAATTTCTGAGATCTTTATTATAACTTAAATTGTATAGGCTATATATAGATCTTAGGATTAAAGTTTAAAGTGTCGAAGATCTTGATCATAAGGTTTAAGGAATCAAGACGAAAACCTTTAAAGTAGATGTTTTTTTATCATAAAGTTTAAAAAGAGACGACGCCTCCATAAGAGATCGAAGAACATCGACTAGGAGAACTTGTAGAGAGAGAAAGGTGATCATGTTAAAGATCCAGGAGAGGGTTACTTGTAATCGTCTTGTAAGGTTTTATTCTTTCTTTAAAGTTCTAATAAAGATTTAACCCGTTTCCCCCATATTGATTTGTGTTATTTATTTGAATTGCAGTTTGCATCTAGTTTTATTTTGTTATTCGTTATATAAAAGGATCTGGGTTTATATATCTGTAAGGTCTTCCACTGCGCCGATTGATCTGTGTTCTCAACAGCTTCAACACTCGACCATATTGAACAAACAACTTACATGAAAATAACAAAATCAAATAATACATTGCTGACTTTGAGCAATCGAAGCAGCCGGTTAAGCGGCTGGGCACTCCAACCGCTCGCTTTTTCTCCCCACTCTTAAAGCATGGCTACCGGTTAAAACAAAATCTACTAGATGTCACATCTTCTCTTATAATATTTTTATTATTGGATATGGGTAACAAATTTTCTTCATCCTTAAAAGCATGATTTAAAATCCCGGTCGCCACTGAGATGGTCAATTCCATGAATTCCGACACCAAGATCGATACGGAGATTTTGAACCATAGTATTTGGTTCACCAATTGATTGATGTGGTTTTAGAGTCTGGTTTATTGTTGGGTAAGTGGGTTATGTGATGGGTTATTGATTTATTTGTCATCATTAAGTACTAATAAAATATCAAAGAAGTTTACCGGTATCTTTACAACGTATTTAAAAGACCATTTTACGCATCAATAATTACTAAGAGATGTGTCAAATTGGTTAGTTATTTTTACTATTGTTTATATTTTTATTAATTTCTAAAAATTCTTTTACTCAAACAATAAAAATATGATATTTTCCACCCGAGATGGTCGGTATTGATGAGATGGCAAATTCCGATCCCAAAAACGATCACCCGATTCTGGTAGCGATACCAAAAGTTTAAGCCTTGCTTAATAGCTAAATATGCTGCCCTAGATAACTCAACCTAATATATTGCATTATCAACGATATTTGGGTCAACATGGAGCACGCGATATATTGACTGATATTCAAAATACTGGCCGATACTTAGGCAAAATGTCAGACAGTTCCTGAATATATTGGCCGATACGAATGGTATTTTAAACAATGCCGTGGAAGCAATATAGTCAATACTAAAATGAATCAGCATCTATTCCTTGAATTAGCAAGTAATAAATGCTTATGTATCATGTAAATTTTGTCTCGATTTATTTAAATAATTCCAACTATTGTGCACATAGGTCTCCAGCTGGTAAAAGGGCAGAGATCTATGATGTGATGAATAAAATCTAATATTAAACCAGTCAAACAAAGGCAATATGACAATTCATCTCATGAACCAAGCCAAGAAATGAATCTACCTTCAAAGCATGCAAAGATATAAGCTATAAAAAAAATTCACAAATGATGCAATTCAGTAATATATAACAATTCAAGAGACTAACTATTGAGAATGGTAGATGCAAGTAAAAACAAGGATAAATTGCAGGAAACCCCGCTCACTTATACTCATAAAGCATTATGCCGCCTTCTGTTCTAACTATTTGCACTTTACCTAGTACTTTAACTATGGTTAAGATTTTCCAACAATTTTCTACCATTGTTTCATTAAAGAGGTCAAATTAATACTTTTTTTACCCAAAAGAATTTTGGCATAAAAATGACGAAAGCAGAAAAAATTTAAAAGGGGCGGTAAAATAGAGGGCAAAGTGCAGTTGTTTATACAACAAAGGGCGGTATCCGGCCACACAGTTAAAAAGTGAGTGGAATTTCAACCTATGCCTTAACGGCTAAATATATTTACCGGCTACACTGCTGGCAGAATCGTTGTTCTCGTCCCCCCACCATCACAATCGGGGTCTTGGAGTGGACATCACAGACCTTGTGCTTCCTATGATACTCTTTGCACCTGCTAAGATCTGATACACACCCATCAACCAAGCATGAGGACATCAGGCTTCCTCCGCGAATCCTTTTCGATGAACTCGACGACGACGACGAAGACAACACCATTGCCGCTTCCTTTCGCTTATCGGATGGCTTAAAATCTCCAAACTCAAGATTGCCTTTCTGTTCTAATTCTGTGAGTACCAAAAGAGGCACAATCAGATTTCAATTGCATGAAAGCAAACCTCCTACAGTTCTAATATTGGCCCCTTGAGTTTTCTATCACTCTTTTTTTCCTTTGTTTCTTTATCCCTTTTTGTTCCCTTGGCTATTTTTCGTTTTTTGTGCCAGTCACTCTCTTGTAATCTCCATCCACACCTCTCAAAATCAATCTATCTCACTCACGAGTTCTCAAATAGATCTCATCATCAAGTAACTGAATAAAAAAAATACCAACAATTGTGATAGCCAAGATGGAAAAAAAAACAATAATAATTCTATCGAGTTTCTAATGTAATCAAATTGCAGAAATCCCTAGGATCCATGAAAATTGCAAATTTAGGTATCAAAACGTCCATATAGATGGAAACCCATGAAGAAAAAGGGGATCGACAGAAGAAATGTGGTAAAAGAAAAGATAACCATGCAAATCAGTTGGAAAAAGTGTGCACTCAATTAATCTAGAAACAAATCACTAACCTCCAAAGATAATGAATAAATCATTAAAAAAAATAGAAGAGGTTAACAACCCATATCACAAGACCAAACTTAGAAAATTTCTAGGATTCCAAAAAAAAAGGAGAGCAAAATCCCCAACAAGCGTTCATGAAAAAAAAGGGGTCAAGACTTAACAACCCAAGTAGAACAAAGAGCACAGTGCCATCACTCCCTAATTCAATTTGTAGAGAAATAAAGAACAAAAGGGAAATCAATACTTACAAACAACTGAAGAAGAACTTCCAACAATTCAATCCCTGCCTTGGGTTACCTTAGAACTGAAATTAATAATCAAAATGGAAACCACTTCTCAAGACAAAGAAAGATGAAGAAAGGGATTGGGGTTTTGGGTTTGGAGAGAGAGATCCCTTTGAGTGACAAGATGGGTTTGTTTTGTAGCTGGTTTCAGGGGTTGCAGCAATTTAATGTAGTAATGAAATTGCAAGAGGGTTTAAAATATAGCAAAGAGGAGAAAAGCCACACACACAAAAGAAAGGAGATGTGCAAATGAGTGGGAACCAAAGAAAGAGACTGCAGTTGCTATCAGACCTTCTCCTTCTCTCTTTCTCTCATTTTTCATTCCAATGTGGGAGGAGAAAGAAAGCACAAAAGGAGATGGAAGAAGATGAGCAATAGTGGATATTTGTATGGTTTTTCCTTTTCCTTTTCCTTTTTTCATTATTTCCTTTTCTAACTCGTCTTCTACCAAGCTTCCAAAAAATATCCATCTTCTTGCTTCACAGTTGCTCCCCCAAGCTTGGCTTGACTGTTTGACTGAGCAGGGTGAAACCTGCTTTGACGGTTTTTTCATTAAAAATATAGCGAGCACGAAAATTAAAGTCCGAAACCGTTCAACCCGACCGATTTACAAATCGAAACACCCAAACACTCGATTTTACATTCGGGCGGGTTTCGGGTTTTTAACGGACGAGCCCGGTTCTATCGGGTTTTCAGGTTTAAGAATTTATAAATAGAGTCTCCTAAAACAGATCAGATCTGATTCTATAAAGTTGATAGAATATGTTTTTAAACCCTATATTAAAACCTAAACCCGAAATCCGTCCAACCAGACGGATTTACAAATCGAAACACCCAAACACTCAATTTCACATTCGGGCGGGTTTCTGGTTTTTAACGGACGAGTCCGGTTCTGTCGGATTTTCGGGTTTAAGAATTTATAAACAGAGTCTTCTAAAGCGGATCCGATTCTATAAAGTTGATAGAATATATTTCTGAATCCTATCGGTTAGAGAATTTAATTATGAGGAAAGAACCTACTTATAACACATGCAATTTCAAAATATTCATAATACACTGCAAACTATCTAACACTTGAGCAGTTAAAAATTAAAAACCTATAACTTTTCTAATAGAACGGTAAGAATAAAATCTAGAAGTAAATATACCTTCGGGAGAAAAGCTTCAGCATCACTTCACCCTGTTATCCCTCTCCCCCTCGCTCACTCTAAAGGGTTGTTTGGTTGTAGCATTACAAAGGATTTTGCACTGATTGGATTCAAAAATCCAAATAAAGAGTGAGAATTAGCTAATTCTTATTTGGTTTTGGATTTTCTTGTTTTTTGTGAGAGGCCGACCATTTTTTTGGATTCATGAATCCTCAAAAAAAACTATGCGCCTGCTTTAGTTATTAAAAAATCTCCGATCTCTCTATCTATCTCTTTAATTTTCAAATCCAAATTCCACTTATTTTTTCCCCAACCGACACTAGTAATCTAATACCAACCAAACACAAAATTAGCTAATCCGGATTATTTCAATTGTACTATTTGGAATCCAAATTTCACAATCCTGCAATCAAACAGCCCATAATACGCGCATGCACTCACTCATCTTTGAACTCTCTTCCTTCCATCAAAATCTCTTCACTTTCATCTAAAACCAAAATGGTACTATTCAAGACTTGCTCATCTCGACCACACAAATTAATCCAAAATGTACAACATCTTAATAATTTTTAGTAAAAAAAATTTGAAATTCATATACGATCGAATGGTTTGATAAGTTGCATCTTGTTTGCTATACTTGGAAAATTTTGATCTTACAATTTTCATTGAAAGGTTAGATTAAAAAAAATATTCAAAATGGCTATTTTTTTGAAATAAAATTTACTTTTTAAATATGAAATAAACAAAACTATGATTTCGAATACTATGCTGCCAAACAAACCCAAACTTCACGAAATCTAAATTTTATGAAATCGAGATTTGCACCCATACAACGTGTCGTTTTAACTTAAACAAAACCGAGGTTTCCAAACCGGACTCAACCTCCAATATGATCCACTCTCCATTAAAGTCTGCAGGAGGGTTGACTAATGTAACCCACAGAATATAGCGACTAAAGCCTAACACAACTATAGTAGGAAAATGATGCACTTGAGAGCAATGAAGGCAATGTAAGCAAGACACCACTATTGGGTCCTCCACAATATCGACAACTGCTGCCCCTATCTATCCCCTTTGGAACAACTTGGATCTTTCACATTACATCATTTCTCATTTCTAACTTATGCTTCTCTTTGGGCCTGTTTGGTTGCAGGATTATGGGTTAGGATTTGGATTTTGGATTGTGGAATCCTAGGATTCCACAATTTTGTGTTTGGTTGCAAGATTAGGATTTCTAGGATTCCTTTGTTTTGTATGGGGGGCCCACCACAAAAGAAGGATTCATGAATCCTAAAAATTTTCAAGAATTCTTAAGGATTTGGCACTATTCATTGTACTTTTAGATGGGCCCCATGCACTTTATTTATTTAACAATCCCCTCTCTCTCTATCTCTCTCTAAAATCCTCAAATCCAAATCCCATTTTTTTCCACCAACCAAACAAAGATTACAAGGATCTACAAATCCAATACTAGAAATCCAAAACCAACCAAACAACAAATTATCAAATCCAGAAATTTCAACCGTACTATTTTTGGAATCCAAATTCCATAATCCTGCAACCAAACAGCCCCTTTCCAAATTATGTTTTGATGCTCACATGCGTACTCATTTAAATTTCCATCCTAAAGATCCCAAGAATCTCTATAAGCACTTGGGCTTTTATTGAGATGGGGAAACTGCAGTACAAAATTGATTTGATTTGATTTGATTTGTTAAGATAAGATAATATATCGCTAGCACTAACATAAAATTGGAAGATTCTAAGATTCATATGTTAATAAGGACCGACTTGAGATTTTCATGTTTAATTTAAGTTAAATATGGATTTTTGTGGGCGGTCCATTTGCATGACGGTTCTATTCATTGTTTTGTTGAATTTATAAGAATTTAAGTATTTTGGAGTACCCAAAGGGACAATAGAGTTCATTCGATTGGCAAAGGTAGAAGTCACAATGCCTACTTGAACCATAAGTTATTCCAAAAAAGATATAGATAAAAAATAATAATCCAAGTGCACACCGACCGACTTGTTTTTTCTCCAAAAATAAAATAAAACATTGTGGGGAAAAAAAAGAGGAAGGGGAGGGGAGGGGGGCAGCTTGATTAGAATCAAGAAAGACAAAACAAATAATAAAATTATAAGCTAAAAACAATGAGATATTGATGGATGAAGTGACCACAACGATAGAAGAAAACAGGGCTTCAAACAACGCCGGCCCCTATTTATTTATTTATATAGAGAAATAGTTGTGCTGAATTATGTCGATGCTATGGTTGTTTTGGTGTCACACTTTAGGGATGTAAAGCTTTTTCTCAAGTAGTTTTAGAATCGAGATCAGTTTAGAAATGAAATGTGTCGTCTTGATAAAATTATTCTCTCATATGATTCCATGCATATGTAACTTGAGACGGTAACATTAGTATTGTTCGAGAAATTGACATGAAGCGTTGGCAAGCCATGGCGGCAGTGCCTGGCGGGCGAAGATTCGTGGGTGGCGACAACCGGTTGGAGAAGGCGGATCGTCAGTCGATTGGCGACGGTCTGGTGATTGTCAGGCCGTGCGTCCACGACGAGCCACCGGTCCGTTGGTGACGAAAATGATCGGTTAGCAGCGGCGACGAACTGAGGTGACCGGTCGGCGACAATAGTCCCACTAATCTACGGTTGGTGGTTGCGGTCGAAAGACAATGGGTTGGTGGGCGACTTTAGTGGCAGTGGCAATCGATCGGTGACGACAAGCGGATGACGATGATGACGGGCGACAATGACAATCGACGACGGCAATTGATCGATGGTGGCAGCGAGCTGCAAATCAGCAGGCGGTGGCAGTTTTTCGGTCGTTGACGGATCAACATCAATGGCGATGGTGGAAACCAGTCATGAAGTGTTGGCAATTGACCGGTGGTGGGAATAAGTTGCGATTGGATTACGGTATTGACGGGTTGCAGTTGTCGATCGGCGGGTCGTCGGTTAGCCGGCGGCGTCACCGGAAGTAGTGACATTAACAATAACCGGTCGACAAAAGCAGCAATCAATCGATGGAGGGTTGGCAGGTGTAGATGAGTCGACAGAGACGACACAACCATTATTGATTAATTCAATTTTGATCGATTATATGGTGAATTTTTGATAAACTTGCAATGGCCCCAGCACAGTGTGCGGTTACGAAATCCAAAATAAAAAATAATTATATTAATTTCAAATTTTATTGTTATATCATTTGTACGTTGTAGTATCTTATATTTATGAACTTCATACGAAAAATATATGAAAAATTAACCTTTAAATGTTTAGGCATTTTCTTCAGATTTTCAATATTTTTCTTGATATAACGTACAGAAATCATAAAATTTGTTAAAATCTTGAAAAAAAATTCAGCCTTTATTACACTTGAGAATCACATAATGTTCAAAAACCCCAATTTTTTTCCTTCAAATTTTCAACATTATACATCTTGTATAATACACGGATACAGCGAAATTTAATAATTTCAAATTTTTCTATCTTGTTCGTGTTTTTAAATACTTTGCATTCTACAGCACATGATAACCGCGAAATTTACTAAAACCCGAAATTATTTATATACTTCAGATTTACAATATTTTGGACCCAAAATTGTGTAATTTTTAAAAATCTCAAAATTTTCTTTTATCATTTAGGTTTTCAATATTTTGGTTGCTATATAGCACATGAAAATTATGATATTTTTAAAAATATTAAAGTTTTATGCTTTCTTCATATTATTAATATTTTTCATGCGATGACACGAAAATAACAAATCTTTAAAATTCAAAAAATTTCTTAAAATTTTCAATATTTTCCCACACAGAAATTATGAAAATTTCAAAATTCTTAATATTTTTTTTGTTATCCGGTTTTTCGACATTTTGCTTGATACAGCACTTAGAAATCGTGAACTTTTCAAAAATATTTTTTTTGTTTTTTCCCATTTCGCTAATGGTTTGCTTTTTATAGCACGTGGAAAACGCAAATCTTAAAAAGACTTAAATTTCTTTTTTTCTTCGGTTTTATAATTTTATATAATGAAAACATCTAAGAAATTTCTTTTAACATCGTTTTTTTTATTGTTTTTTTTGGTATATGGAGCATGAAAATTGCTATAGTACATTTTGCTTGCTATAACAAATGAAAATCGCAAAATTTATAGAATTCTCAAAAAAAAATGTTTTCTTTACTTTTTAAATATTTTGAATGATAGGGTACTTGAAAAATATAAAGGTTTCAAAAATCTAAACAGCCTTGCTTTTTTTTCCCTTGTTTAAGTGTCCTAATTTAAATTTTGAAGAAAATTACAGCCCAGTCTAATTTTGGTGAATATTATTTTTATGCTGGAAATTAGAATGGGATTGGTTTACATTTTATAGAAAGCTATGGACCTAAACTAATTTTTGCACATACAAATGAGTTTAGAATGAGATTAGTTTACGTTTTATAGAAAGTTAGGTACCCAGATTAATTTTGTCAGAGACCTAAGCTAGTTTTTGCATATAGATATTGTAAGGATGCTAAGGCGCACCAAAAGTGGAAAATACGGATAACAATAATTTTATAAGAGCAAACACTAGCATTCTCTACCAAGAATCTTTTCCAAATACCTAAACTAGAAAACCTAGAGAGCACAAACACAAGAGTTGACAAATACAGCCTTTGTAGTATTTTCATATACTCCAATTTGTGTTGAACTCTAGTTAGGCTCTTAGGACGAGAGAACAAACTTGGTGAAGACCTCCCTTTGACATAGATGGATCCACTTGAGAAAACTCTTTTCTGGCTCCATCTCCACTTCATTCTCCAAGCAATTTGTAAAGAAACTAACCATCCAAGTAGAAAATAGGGATGTAGTGTGTCACTCTATTTTTGTCTCATCTTTTCCTTTCCTTTTTAATTCTCTTTCTATTTTTGGAGGAAAAAGAAATGAGGAGGAGCTTGGAAAATGAGAGTGAATATGATAGATAAAAATTCTTAACCATCTCTAAAATGGCAGATAATATTTATCATAACTAAAACAAATCTCATCCATAAGATTTCCATCTCATCTCGAAATGTCCACTCACTTCTCTCCTCTCCACCTGTCCACTAAATGAGAGTGGCAATGCATGTGCTGCTCTAAAGAGGCACATGATAAGTAAAAGAGAATAAAAAGGAAAAGGGAAAAAAATAATGTGTGTGTGTGTGAGATTTCTATATGTATTAAAAATACATGAACGAGACATAAATAAATAGTGACTAAATACTAGTAAATACACATATCCAATACATGTATTTAATATATTAAATCAGCACTTGATTTAATATTCGTCTTTCCAAAAGACTGACTAGTATTTCCAAATGCCCGATCACCGTTAATGTATCCAATACACATGTTTTAATCGAACTCTGGTACGCATCCAGTACGCACATCTACATCATATCGCTAAAGCCGGAAAAACCTCTGTATGGAACTCTAAAGACTCGACAATACGCTGGCAGTGAGTTACTGGATCCAATGCATAACTACAAGCACGTCAGTGGCACTAGCTATACGTAACAGCTACTCAGGTATTGAACAGAAAGGAAGATCGACAAGCAAGCTCATCCGAACGCCTACTAAGCTTATAAGTGACGGTCACCGTACAGTCTGGTCTGTTCGTCTAAGAGTGTTGCATACCGGGTCTAGCAGACGGTAAACGTCAGACTCTTAATAACCCGATAAGTCATGCCGGTGTCAAGATCATCATCCACCGAGAAAATACTGATCTTCTATTAGTAAATCTCATCCATCTTGATCAAGAATTTATGGTGATGGCAAACCGAACATAGCACAATATCGATTCCCTATACCGAGAGAGACGAATCCTCTCAATCCGCTCACTGGCTCCATATGGCTCGGGACTGTACCCAACTAAAATCTGTTTGCACGACTCAGTAAAGCCGTGGTAGGATAGTAATCAAAATACAGTGGGAACTCACATAAGACAAATGACGATCTCAGATCAACAGACTACCCTGTACTAATATCACCAGAGAACCGGTATCTGAAGATAAGTATAACACCATCTGGGAGTTTTCGACGAGTCCATCCAGTATAACTCATAACCCAATGAGCACCTGTATACAATCTTTTGGTGCCTGACACCAATGACTATGAGACCGGCCACCACCTCTCGTCGGGGTCAAGAAACGTATACACTAGTCTGCTTTGGAATATCAATACCCAATCTCGATACTCCTACGACTAGAGACATTTAAGGATGTGCTTATGCACTACCCAGTTTCCACAAGTACGATAGCCATCATAATACCGGTAGTCAAGTAAAGATCTTACGAGTTTCATCATTATGTATTAGTGACATGAAAAACGTACACATATATATGATGAAGACAAACTAGATAACATATTATCATCTCGAGTAAAACTGTTCTACCTGTATAGGTCCTCCCTCAATTTTTATAATCGTCTGTCTAGAATTACAATAATTGCCTTGAGGGCACTGTATCCAGCAGATATAAGCTTAGAATAGGATTAGTTTACGATTCTTAGAAAGCTAGGGGCGTAAATTAATTTTTGCACAAACAAACAAATAGTAGTATGAATATTCCTTAGAATATGCTTTAATATAGCTAAAATGGCAGGAAATACCTTTCACAATTATCCCAACAACAGGAAATATGCCTAACTTTCTAAAACCAGCAGTGCGCCCCCATCAACTTTAATTGATTCCCAAATGTAAATTTTTAATAAAAAATATTTCTCTCTTTCTTATATACCGCTTATTATTTAGTTTTATGGGGGGTAAAATGTAAATACCAAGTTTTGGAGGGTTAGAAAGGAATTAACTATGTTTTGAGAGGGCCTACAAGTAAAATACCCTTAACTTTTTCCAAATACAGTTAGGTGACTTTAAATTTATTTTTTCTATTTAATTTATTTATTAAATACCAACGTTATCCTTCCATCATCATCATCCCTTTCTTCTTCTTCTCTCCTCCATCATCACCATCATCATCATATGATGCAAACATAATTAGATAAAGGGATGTAGCATCATAACCCAACAAAACTCCACCTTCATCTTCTTTCTTCTCATATTTTCCTCTCATTCATGCTAATTCTTTCATCTTCCTTTTTGTTCTCATAAACTCTTTATTTCTTATTATCTCCTCCTCTTCTTTATTTACTCCTCAAATAAAAAACCCCTAATATAAAATAATCCAAGTATTAGTAAATTATAATCCAAAAGAAACTCAACATTATGCAATTTTTAATCGAAACAAATCCAAATCAATCGAATAATAAAAAACATAAATCAATCAAATATTTAATTAAAAAACTAACTCGATCAATTAATCTTTTTATTTGGGGGGAGGGAGGATTTGAGAGCATGTGAGAAATAAAAAGAGATCGCGAGGATATTTACGTTTTTAAACAATTTCTGTCAAAGTTAATTATCATTTAATGGTGTTGAGGGATATTTAAAAAAATTTAAAAATTTTTAGAAGGTGTAAGTAGTATCGAAGAATAATAAGGGTATATTAAAAATTGTCATAAAATTTTAGAGGTATATAAAAAAGACCCTTTATATAAATATTTTAATTAAATATTAAATAAATGGCATTTTGGGAATCAATTGAAATTGATGGAGTCAAATTGCTGCTTTAAGAAAGTAAATGGTACTTCTTTCTATTGAGATAATTGTGAAAGGTATTTACTGCCATTTAGGCTAGCTTTTATATAGATTACATAGATAGATAGATTGTTTTTCTTATTTTATACTAAGAGAGTTGTATGACTAATTTTTAAATTTTGATTCTAATGTTGTAAGATCCTAGTTTGGACAAACCTGACAATTAAACAAATACCGGTTTCAAATGTCTTGAAATCAACACCAATTTTCAAATTCCGATATTATACTTTTAGAATCACAACACCCCTTTTTGGCGCACACATTAATCACCGCAAAACATCATCATTCAAAACAAATTAACGCTGGCACAAGATCAAGGTATCATCGTATCATTTGTTTAGTTCTTGGTTCAAAAAAGGCAAAAACTCTCACCTAGAACAGCAAAATAGTCATGATCAAATCCACTATCGTCCACACATCCTCCCAAATAAACACAGAAGTGTCCTTTTCCAATTTGCTTTTGCCCCCACCTCTAAATGCCAAAGCAGATGGAGAGAACATTTGCACCCCTCTTTTATTCCCTTATAATTAAGCACATATAGGAACTTGAAAACCATGATTTCCATGAAAATAAAACAAAACGGATAAGAACATAACTCAATAAACATCAAACTCAACTTGATAATTGATACGTGCGTGTAAATAAAACTCCAGCGCATATCAAACGAATGATCATCACTGTGGGTATATATATATATATATAGATTTATTCAAACTCACTTTCATTAGGTCCAAAATAGATCATAAGCCTTCAGTTATTGTTTCTTAATCGTAAAGCATGCCATGTTTTTCTTGACATTATGAGAAATATACTTTTATGCATATTCTGAACTCCCTTGCGGACCGGGTGTAATTTCTTGGCCGGAATATGGATTATCTTGCACTGACGGTTCAATTGTAAAAAACACAACCAAATCTCATACCGTCTTCTGCCGACGCACCAGAGATTCAAAATTGTGATAATCATGCAGGAGACATTTTTAATTTAAATACCTTCACTACTGTTGCATGCCCTAAATTACAAGAAATAATTTCTGTTTCGGTGGGGCCCAGACTAAGGAAAGAAATTTAGGGTAATGGGAGCATGTGTCTCTGCTGCTTTAGGTTGCTCAAACTTGATGGCTACGGGCGCCTTGTCATCGCCAACACAGCAGCAATAAAGGAATGATGTCAAAAGCTGCAATGCAAGCAAACAACAACAAATGGTGGCTGAGAAACAGAGGCCAGTCATCTCATGAACAATGATAAGAACATGAAACACCTTAATAATTTTAGACCAGGGTAAATCCCCATGCTGTGCATGGGATTTACAGATCATCCATAGGGTTAGTTGATATTTATCTACAATAAAACGTTCATCGCAATCTAAAAGGTTGTTGAAATAATTTCATTTATTTGTAATAACAAAATCCATGCTGTTTATTTGAAAATTTCGAAAGAAGTCGGGGTATTTATTTGTAGCGAACAAATTCAAGTTCGTGGTATTTATTTCTAGCAAATGAAGTCCATTGTATTTATCAAAAATTCGAAAGTTCACAATATTTAATTGAGCGGACAAAGTCCGTACTGTTTATCTAAAAAAAGTCAATAGTTTGCGGTATTTATTTATAGCAAACAAAGTCCATGATATTTATCTGAAAAAAGACGAAAGTCTGCAATATTTACTTGTAGCGTACAAAGTCCATGGTATTTATCTGAAAAACGTTGGAACCTTGCAGTATTTATTTGTAGTGTGGTAAACTACATTTTTCTTTTTATAAATTTTTTATTTACAACCTAAATAAATTAAATATTGCATTTAATTTAAATGCAAAATAAAGATATGTAAAACTTAGGAATCATACTTTTCTTGAAGAATATAATATGATTTATGGACGATGTGAAGAGTAAGGGATGGAGAATAGTTTTATGACAAAATAAGAAGATTGGATCATAGTTTGAAAATTAAAAATATTTGCACAAATTTTTATAGAATCAAATGCATTTAAGATGTAGGTCGTGGATTGCCATAATTGCCTTCGGGATTTGGGCACAACCATAAGTTTACCAATATAGCCCAAATCCCCACAATAATTGATGTGAAGGGTAAAATGGAAATCCAAAAGTTTTGCCCAAAACTAAATTTACATGTTTGCCTACACCTCCAGACCATATTCTCCAAAATACCAACATAGTCCAAATTTGATACAAGTGAGAATGGTCAAAGTCAAGAGGTAAAATAGAAAATCTCAAAGTTTCGCATCTTCATTCCTCTTTCTTATAGTATAAGGACAAGGGTTAAACCCTGCAGAATCTACGAATATCAATAAAAAATTTATACGATGAAAAATTGATTATATAAAGCGATATTTATATATGTTTCAAGATTTATCAACAAAAAAGTCTATTGTATTTTTTATTAGTAAGAAAATGTTTAGCAGAAAAACAAAGGCGACGGTATTTATTTGAAAATTATTAAAGTGTTGTATTTCTTTGCCAAAAAATTAAATCCATTGCATTAATCTGAAACTCGTCGTATTTTCCGTAATAAACAAAGTTTTTGATACTTATTTGCAGTAAAGAAATCCTATAGTATTTATCTGGAAAACATTGAAAGTTTATGGTTTTTGATTTGTTTAAAAAAACCATGTTGCTTATATGAAAAACATTAAAAGTTCTTCCTACTTTTTGTATGAGAAAATCACATGGTATTTATGTGAAAAATATCGGAAATTCATGATACTCATTCGAAATTAAAAAAGTCCATGGTATCTATTTAAAAAAACTTTGGAAAGTTCATGGTATTTATTTGAAAAAAATCAAATGGTTCTATTTGAAGTTCATGGTATTTATTTGCAATAAAAAGCCCCATGGCATCTATATAGAAATTTATTTCAGAAATGGTGAAATTTCATGGTATTTTAGTGAAAACTGAGTGGGTTTTCCCTTGATGGTCTCTCCACAAAGGACAAGACAAACTTTTGACATGGGATTTCCAAATATATCCCTGCATCTTCATAAAAATAACAATATCGCTAACTTACTAATTTTTTCCATAAACTAAAACAGGGGAGAGGGCCGTGGAAATTTTCAATTTTGATACCACTTTCTAACGGAATCCATTAGTATAATGATAATGATGGTAATATACAACAAATTCACTATGGGAACGAGACAAAGTATTAACACAATCTGGTCATTTTTTTTATATGGCAATTGGTCAGATTTAGAAACATTCAGCCCACAATCCATGTGATGCAAGAATAGAAGCATTAATATCTGTTACTATATACACACTTTGAGGGAGAGATCCGCTATGCTCCATTTGGCAGTATTTAGAAACAAATCTTATCAACTTGTTAGTAGCTAGATATCATTTTAGGATTTATGCAATCAATTCTGAATAAAAGTTCTCACTTATGTCAATTATGATATCATTGTTTACACAAATTTTAATGCATATGATTAAAAAGTAGATAGGATTTGTTTTCAAATTCAAATCCTACCGAAAGGATAGAATATGCGTGCATGCGCGAGGAACCAGCGCCATGCATGGGACATGATATCAAAATTTATGTTTTTCCCAAAATTCAGATTCATATGCATCTAGCAAATTTTTATTATACATATTGTGGCTGTTTGTGGAAATTGCCACAGATGTTTCTTTGTATGATGGGGCAGAAATAAAATCATGAACTGATGGAGGTCTTTTTCAGGTCTCCGTCAGATATTGTCTTCCGTTGATCTCCCGATGGACTGTGGTGGTGGTCTTCTGTTGCGTGTGGATCTCAATGGGTTTGATGAGAATGGTGATTTGAGGAGCTTGTTGCCGAGTACCTGTAAAGAAGTCTCGGGGTGGTTTGGTACCACCGAGGACTCTCCGACGATCAAGTTAGTGCTAGATCCGAGCAGAGTAACGGCTTAGTGGAATAAAAATGGCTTACTTGACCCCTCTGTGATGGGGGTTTATATAGCGGCGGCAGCACGCAACAGCAGGCGCGAAAGTCCCACCAGCAGTTACGCTCCCGACGTCACGTCCGCGTAAAGAGCGGATTGCCCATTAATGGGGATCGTGATGGCGTGGAACGTGGGATGTTGCTGGCGGAGAATCCGCGCATGGCGAGATTTGCGGAGCGGCGGTTACGTCTGTGAGCGGTGGAGTTGGTCGGTCGGAGGACCGAGGAAGATGGCCTTGGCTGGAGAGCTCGGGAACGAGCGAGAGGGCCGAGGAGTCTTGGTCCTGTGGCAGCTCGGGGCGAGCTGAGAGGCCGAGGAGGCCAATTTCCAGGGGGCTCTGAGAAGAGCCAGCTTTCGTTTGTAGGTCGGGCACAGGGGCGGCCTGGTCGGCCCCTGTGGGCCCTTTCTTCTGAGTTTTGGGACATGTCATCTGCCACGTGTCCTGACAATGAAGATCGCCAATATTGAGCATCATCATTAGGCCCCCACTCTTGTCCCGACCAGCTAGCGGGTCGAGTCAGGAGTGGACTGCCGGGCCGCCCGGGGTAAGCTCCCTCCTAAGGTTTCGTCGAGACGCGTCCCCGGGCTGTCAGTTGTCTTCTTTGCCAGCGAATTAGGGCGAGATCTCTGCATTTAAGGAAGGTGCGCCGGTTCGTGCATCCTGCCACTGAAGTGACAGTCCACGTGTCAAGCGTCGGTTGGCCGACGCGACGTGTGCAGACCTATGGCGTCTGATGGGGCGCGGTCCAGTGCGGGAACGACAAGCGGAGCAATCGGTCGTCGAGTTGACTTCGATCACCCGCTGGGGATGCGCCGAGCTGGGAGGGAACTCGGCGACCTCGCGGTGAGGGCTTCAGATCCTCCTGATGGGCAGGAGGATGTTCGTTGGAGATGCGCCGAGCAGGAAGGAACTCGGCGGCCTCACGATGAGGGCTTGAGATCCTCAGCATCTGATGGGCAGGAGAATGCCCGCTGGGGATGCGCCGAACAGGAAGGAACTCGGCGGCCTCGCGATGAGGGCTTCAGACCATCAGCGTCTGATGGGCAGGAAGATACCCGCTGAGGATGCGCCGAGCAGGAAGGAACTCGGTGGCCTCACGATGAGGACTTGAGATCCTCAGCGTCTGATGGGCAGGAGGAAGCCCGCTGGGGATGCGCCGAGCAGGAAGGAACTCGGCAGCCTCATGATGAGGGCTTGAGATCCTCAGCATCTGATGGGCAGGAGGATGCCCGCTGGGGATGCGCCGAGCAGGAAGGAACTCGGCGGCCTCGCGATGAGGGCTTGAGGTCCTCAGCGTCTAATGGGCAGGAGGATGCCCGCTGGGGATGCGCCGAGCAGGAAGGAACTCGGCGGCCTCACGATGATGGCTTGAGATCCTCAGTATCTGATGGGCAGGAGGATGCCTGCTGGGGATGCGCCGAGCAGGAAAGAACTCGGCGGCCTCGCGATGAGGGCTTCAGACCATTAGCGTCTGATGGGCAGGAGGATTCCCACTGGGGATGCGCCGAGCAGGGTAGCTGCTCGGTGCCTCCTGGCGAGGGCTTTGATCCTTGACGCTAGAGGGGCCGTGAGAGGCCTGCGAAAGATGGCCGAGCAGGGTAGCTGCTCGGTGCCTCTTGGCGAGGGCTTTGATCCTTGACGCTGGAGGGGCCGTGAGAGGCCTGTGAAGGATGGCCGAGCAGTGAAGCTGCGCAGTTGCCTCTTGGCGAGGGCTTTGATCTCTGGCGTCGTGGGTAGGCAACTACCAGCCTGGGATGACTGAGCGGGGTAGCCGCTCGGATGCCTCTTGTGAGGGCTTTGATCCCTGGCGTTGTGGGTAGGGAGCTACCAGCCTGAGATGACCGAGCAAGGGTCGGGCTTGGTTGCCTCTTGCGAGGGCTTTTGATCCTTCAGGACGGGGACCGAGCAGGGTTACTGCCCAGTGCCTCTTGGCGAGGACTTTGTTCCCTGTCGGTTGTGGTAGGAAGCTACTATCTGGGGATAGCCGAGCAAGGACTCGACTGCCTCTGGGAGGACTTTGGTCCTTAGCGCGGAAGGGGCTGTAAGAAGCCTACCAAGGACCCTTGGCCGGGCAGGGTTACTGCCCGGTGCCTCTTGGCGAGGGCTTTTGTCCTGAAGGATAGCCGAGCGAGGGATTCTCGGGCTCGACTGCCTCTGGGAGGGCTTTCTGATCCCTGGTGTTGCGGTAGGGAAACTACCCGCCAAGGATAGCCGAGCGAGAGATCCTTAGGCTCGACTGCCTCTGGGAGGACTTTCTGATCCCTGGCTTTGCGGTTGGAAAGCTACCCGTCAGGGATAGCCGAGCGAGGGATCCTCGGGCTCGACTGCCTCTGGGAGGACTTTCTGATCCCTGGCGTTGCGGTTGGAAAGCTACCCATCAGGGATAGCCGAGCGAGGGATCCTCGGGCTCGACTGCCTCTGGGAGGACTTTCTGATCCCTGGCGTTGCTGTTGGGAAGCTACCCGCCAGGGATAGCCGAGCGAGGGATCCTCGGGCTCGACTGCCTCTGAAAGGACTTTCCGATCCCTGGCGTTGCGGTAGGGAAGCTACTCGCCAGGGATGGCCGAGCGAGAGATCCTTGGGCTCGATTGCCTCTGGGAGGACTTTCTGATCCCTGGCGTTGCGGTAGGGAAGCTACCCGCCAGGGATAACCGAGCAGGGTAGCTGCAGGGCTGCCTTTTAGTGAGAGCTTAGATCCTTGAGCGAGGTGGCCCTCGAGCCGTCGTGGCGAGCCCCTTCTGTGCGACGCCGTCAAGGGGGATGTCGGTCATGCTTGAGGACAGGCGAAGTGACCGACATCTCCTCAGGGGGTGAGGGTCGCGAGGAGGGTCGAGGCGAGCCGCCCTGGCGGAGGATCTTGGCGTGGAGCTGTGGGGCGCCCAGCGGGCCTCAGAGAGTATCGGCCCGTGAGACCGTGGCCATGGGACGCAGCCTGCCGGTGGTCAGCCGTGCCGATGAGGGCAGAGTCTCATGGAGGCGAGGGAGCAGCAATCTGGGGCCCTGGCCCGGCCATTGGACGCGGACGAGCGCCTCCACGAAGGACTGTAGCCGATCTATCCGGCAGGCGAGGGAGTTGATGATGGTCGTTGGATGAGGCTCATCCACGCCTTCGGTGAGTGGAAAGCGGCGGCTGGTACCGAAATCTTCAGGATGGTTCTTACCATGCGGACGGAGATCGGAAGGCTAACTTTGTTTTGGTGGAGTTTGCTTTCCCACGGACGGCGCCAACTGATGGAGGTCTTTTTCAGGTCTCCGTCAGATATTGTCTTCCATTGATCTCCCGATGGACTGTGGTGGTGGTTTTCTGTTGCGTGTGGATCTCAATGGGTTTGATGAGAATGGTGATTTGAGGAGCTTGGTGCCGAGTACCTGCAAAGAAGTCCCGGGGTGGTTTGGTACCACCGAGGACCCTTCGACGATCAAGTTAGTGTAGATCCGAGCAGAGTAACGGCTAAGTGGAATAAAAATGGCTTACTTGACCCTTCTGTGATGGGGGTTTATATAGCGGCGGCAGCAGGCGCGAAAGTCCCACCGGCAGTTACGCTCCCGACGTCACGCCCGCGTAAAGAGCGGATCGCCCATTAATGGGGATCGTGATGACGTGGAACGTGGGATGTTGCTGGCGGAGAATTCACGCATGGCGAGATTTGCGGAACGGCGGTTACGTCTGTGAGCGGTGGAGTTGGTCGGTCGTAGGACCGAGGAAGATGGCCTCGGCTGGATAGCTCGGGAACGAGCGAGAAGGCCGAGGAGTCTTGGTCCTGTAGCAGCTCGGGACGAGCTGAGAGGCCGAGGAGGCCAATTTCCAGGAGGCTCTGAGAAGAGCCAGCTTGCGCTTGCAGGTCGGGCACAGGGGCGGCCTGGTCGGCCCCTGTGGGCCCTTTCTTCTGAGTCTTGGGACATGTCATCTGCCACATGTCCTGATAATGAAGATCGCCAATATTGAGCATCATCATGAACCTTTACTTAGAAAATAATATAATATTCATTCTTAACATTTTACCAGTATAAATTGGTAAATGTTTTAGTGATTAAATGAATAGGTAAAATATATTTCTCTTTTGTAAACATGTAACATTTTAGTAACAATTTATTTCCCACAATGCAGATAAGAATCAAATGAGGAAAAAAAATCTAAATATTTGCATTTTTCATACACTGCATAAAAATTTAAAATAATTTTCCAATCTAATTTTTAGTTTAAATTGTAAAATCGGTGCAAGTTCTAATATGTAAAAAAAAAAACTATGTATTCCCTCAGATTAAAACAATTAATTCAAAATTAATTTTTTTAATCCTTAGCTTTCTCTTCCTCCCTATTTAATGTCAAGCGTATACATGGTTAAGAAATAAAAAAAGAATATTTTATAGATAACCAAGTACTCAGATAAAAGGAAAATTTATTAATTAATTAAACATTTAATGTATATTCTCCTTCTATGCCATCGAAACGTGGATTATATTTAAAGAATATTGAATATTCATTGCAAGGGATGCAGGGGATGAATATTGGTGCAAGATGAAGTTTGTAATAGTTAGAAGATTAATTTACATTAGTTTTCTAGAAGCATGCAGAAATATAAGGTGAAAATAGATTAATAAGGTTCAAGGTATATTTTTTAAGTAACCATGTAAAGGCAAAATATGAAAATATTAAGGTTAAGATTCCTTTCTAAATAAGGATGGATTTACATGAAATGAAAAAAATACCTGAAAAACCTTTCTCAAATAGGAATTAAACACAATCTTCTTTTCTTTCTCTTTGACCTTTTCTTTCTATTCAACCCCATTTGAGTTGTTGTCCATTTAATATTTAAAGCAGTTTAAAATTATATAGCCAACTTTTACATTTGTGTTAATGTTTTTATATGGTATATAATTGGAATTTTATTGAATCTTGAGATCTTTATGTGCCCCCTTTTATTAGAATTCTTGGATCCTTTTATATATATATATATATATAAGAAATTTCAAAAGAAAAATCAGGGAGACTCAATACAACCTTACAGTATAAAACATTAACATAACAAAATGATTTTGGTTTTTTTTTTTGAGGAAACAGGTGGATAATTGTGCCACCCTAATATCATCAAAGAGTGTACTCACCCATACAACTTCAGATAAAAACTTCTCTACAAGGGTTTGAAGAGAACTTTTCTCTACCAGCCCCTTACAAGCCGCTGGATGGGCTTTGAGATTTGTACTAAAGAAAGAAAGAGAGCGTGCAAAGCAAAAAAGATTTGAACAAATCTCAAAACGCATCCAAATGCTTGCACAGGGGTCGTAGAGAAATTTCTCTACAAGCAAAAAGATTTTTCCCAAGTTCAGCAAACTTTTGCCGACACACACCAACAGCACCATAAGTCAATTACAATAAAATCCCTTCTTCTTCTTTCTCTCCTTACCATTTCTCCTCGAACTTATGCCTCTTGGATGTAACATTTCTACTTAAGCTTCTGAGCTATGCATTTTTCCCCTTAACTATATAACATTTCTACATGTGTTTCTCCCCCAAAGAGCTATGTCAATCCGTGGTTAGATAATTACCTCCCTTTTTTTTTCTGTGGTAAACTTATTCATTTGCTTATTCCGAGAAATTTGCCATATTACATGATTTATGCTAACCTCCACATCTGTAAAATTCAGAGCTCTATGCCGATGAAAGTAAGAAACAAGAGCACACTTTAACCTCCGGCCTGCATAAATGAGATATAAATGTCTTCTGATTATCCCGGTAAAATAAAGGACAAAGAGCACTACAAGAATCAGAGCAGAACGGAACTTGTAAATAATGACATACATTTTATAACAAAATGTTTTGTTTGCAAAAGAATTGCGGCGACCAGGTACTAAGTAATATACAGAAATGTTATACACTATACTCCGCATAACTTATTATGTTAATCCACTAATTTATAAAGAACCGATTGGTACAAACGACCCAGTTTAATTTCATCAGTCATCGGTGATTTAGCATTCAGTAATTTGCAACACAAGTGAATTACATCCCAAACGGGCAAAAAGCAAGGCATGTGAATTTGTATGTATGCTTTGAACCTGAAAGGCTGCAGCCCTAAATGCAACTTATTTGGGCTCCAAACCACAGCATTAAAAGTATAGTGTCAGGGATTCAACATCAGAGCAATGGACTTGTATTGCAACTTCAATTTCCAATTCAACAAAAACTTCATACAAAAAGAAGAGTTTATTGTCATCAGATATAATCGCATTGTTAGAAATTGTTCACATGGTGTCTATCAGTAATTATACATACATTCTAACCGCAACAGCGTTTATCAGCATTTCCCCACCTTTAAAACGCGCAATACTTTCCTAAGTCTACTTTTCAACATAAATTTCATTTCCACTTTGAAAGTGGTAGTCAGCTAATGCCTGGCCTCCCCAGATCCACAAAACTACCAATAAATCCCTCAAACTATAGGTATTGCGCTTGATCATATAACGGGAATTCGTCAAAACTGCACCAAGGATCTCACTACTTCTGAGCTATGCCATTTTTCTCTTAAATATATATAACGATACAGAGCCGAATTTTGGATATCGGTTTCTAATCTGTTCCTTCCAGAAGAGTTCTCAGCCCTGCCTACATAATTACGTCCATATTTTCTCAACTCTTGAATTCCTAGAAAATTATCAAATATCTAGATTTAAGCAAACCTTCATTTCTATAAAATTCAGTGTTCCATACTGACAAAGGCAAAGAACAAGAGCATTAATTAACTGCCAACCTGCTGAAATGAGACATTAAAGTTTTATGATTATCCTGACAAGATGGTGAAAATGAGCAATATAGGAAGAAGAATAAACATAACTTATATATACCACAATCCCTATTCAAACTAATCAAACTCCATGAACAAGTTTTGTTTGTAGAAAGCTTGCAGCCGTCCCGCACTTTAAGAAATATATGCATATGCAATACATACTACACTCAATGAATAATGTGATGTTTTATCAACTAATCTATAGCTCTGATCTTACAAATAACTCAGTTTTTTTCAATTATACAAATTAAAAAACAAGGAAAACAGAAAATGCAGTGCTTTGCACTATGTCAGTTTCAACAAGTTAATTGTATCCACTAATCCACATGAAAAACAATGGCATGAGGTTTCGTATATAGAAGATGAGATACCTCGTGATTTTAGACTGCATTATATACGTCGTCAATTATTACGATTTGAGTATATGATACCATTTCATTTCGTGTAAGCCTTTACTTTGTACCTATTAAGTGCAAAGCAACTAAACAAGTCATGTTTTCTTGACATCATGGTGAGTATTATTGATGAATATGTTTTTTCATGATTGTCAGGCCAAAATCTGAATTCTTTTACACCATGGTCCAATTTTCTTAAATGAAATAATGACCTTGAGAAGGCATGAAAATTTGATTTGCAAACAATCTGGCTTCTATGCCATCTTAAAATTCATGCAAATGCAACAAAAGTTTCAAGCTATGATGGCAAATTAGAGAGAAGATTTGTATTCTAATATGCAGACCCTAGCCACCATTTGACCTTTGTGTTCCATGCTAATAATTATGAGCCTCAAGTTGATCTCCATGGACCCAGACTGAGGAAAGAAGTTAAGGTAATGGGGTGCTTTAGATTGGTCATACTTAATGGCTATTGAAATAATTTGTCATCGCCTCACAGAAGCAATAAAGGAAAGATGCTGAAAGCTACAACTCACAACAAATATGGGAGGGGAAACAAAGGCCGGTCATCTCATGAACAATGTTCATAACATGAAACCCTTATATTAAATAGATGGCAATACACAGCCAAAAATGCACCATGGGACTGAGAATATATATAACACATCCTTGTCATCCTTAAATGGCAATTGGTCAGATTGGAAACTTTAAGCCCACAAACCATGTGATGCAACATAAGAGAATTGATAATCGGTGTTCTAAATGTCATTTGTCATAGTCGTGTCGGCACTTATATTCATGTAGGATTTCACGAGATATTGGGTGATTCTGTTCTTGAAGTCGATCTGTAAATTTTGTGTTTTAATTTAGACCTTCACATTGTTAACAAACATTAAATATTATAAACTTCACTAATGTAACTCAATATAAATAACCAACTTTCTTAAATGAGGTTTTCCTCCTTAACTCAATGGTAGAGCGGCTATTCAGCATAAAAAATGGTGAGGGATAAAGAGTTCTTGAAAATTCAACATTTGAGAGAGAGAGAGAGAGAGAGAGAGTCCAAATACATATCAAAATCATATCTTTGTCGAAAAAAGCTCGGATCTAGTATTTGAATCTATAGATTTTCCAAGGTTTGTCGAAGACGAGAGAATGAAGCTCGAATCTAGAGGCTGTCAATGATAAAAAGTCGTAAGAAATATCAGTTTGTTGGGTATTCACTTAAGAATTGGGTATAGTAATTATGGATCGGGTATGAATAATACCTGAAAACCCAAAAACTAAAAGTAAATTTTAATGCTAAAAGTTGTGATATTTAACCAGCATCATATTCCCCGCATGTCGGCCGATATGTCGGACAACATTTTTCCAAAACGATATAAAGTTGATAAATCGTGTCATTTATTTTCTTCTCTATTGCCACTATTTCGTCGGCTATCAGCTATATATCGCCGACATTTAGAAGATTAATGATATTTAATTTGTTGTTGAAGGAGCAACGCATGAATATGGTAAAACTTTTCTTTCAATCATAACAAGTTCACCGTTGAATCCAGTAAGTGTTCTGAGAAGAATCCTTAAATATATTTATTAAATAAAGTGGCACTTTTTATAACTTAATAGTTTTGGAGCTATAAGGAACCTCTGGTAAATTAGGTATATACCATTCGATAGTAAATATGCCAGAACAAAATATATATCAATACATACAATATTTTATTTGTAAGCCTCTATATACCCCAAATATCAAATTTCTATGGCACTGCAACATGAGAAGCTTTAAGAGATACCTTTGCAAAACTTTATACAATTTTACAATGTAGAATAGTCTTTGTGAATCGGGCCTCACTAAAGTGAAGCTAAATACATAGACAGAACAACTTAATGTTTGTCGAGTCCTGAAATAATCTTAATATAAAAAATGAAAAGTAGCTTTAGAAATATAAGTATGTGACTTTCAGAAATGGCACATATTAGGATTTTTAGTGGAGTTTTGAATCAGATTCAGTTAGGATAAAGCCTTATATATGTTAACCTAATATATGTTTTCCTTTTGATTCTTTCTCTTATTATTTCTTCTCAAACTTGTACCCCTTGAAGAACTACGCGCACACGCTATCAAGATAATAGTATAAGTAATGTAACACCTCGACATAAAATTTTGTTGAAAATAAAAAAATAAATAAAAGCCTAGGAAACAAAAGCAGACATGGATTAAGATTCAATCAATCCACAACCTCCACACAAGCTCTTGCAGTATGCTTACTATGCATCTAAAAAGCAATAAGGCAAACTATAAAAAGAATTGGATTCAAATTAAGTTGAGTTATAGACATAAATAATGTTTTCAATATTTTATGATAAGAGGAATCGACCTAACAATTTGATACAATGTACGTAGAAATCGATATGTTTCTTATGTATGTCTTGTTGTGTCAATTTTACCGAACAAAACAAAATATTTATCTTGCAATAAGTTTACTTGAATTATTAATAAGTTATACATTAAAAAGGCCTTATAGATTCTATAATGAGATTCAATATTTAAAACTGAACTAGGAAAAGGGTCGAGTTATTGATGTGAGACGGGTCCAGAAAATGATAGATTTCGTTATATGGTGTGCTTTGCAATATTGTTGTCCCTATAACCCCATGCTTCACTCAATCCTTACTCTTTCCTTTTCTTTGGTCTCAACCGTCCCCATCAGTTGTTGGCTCCATCAGTCACAAGTCCTTCTGGTGTTTTAAAAAGCGTCCGCTTAAGTAGCGGAGCGTTCGCTACCGCTCCGCTTTTTTTAGCTTAAGAAGGGTGATATCAGTGTTTAAAAACGGTTTAAACGGTGACAAAACGAACAGTTAAGTCATTAAAAGGTCAATTATGCAGTTAAAACGTTTACACGATGATTATACGGATTAAACAGTGTATCCAATTTTAAACAATAATTATACGGTTTGATATTTTGTTGATATTAAAGTTATTTGTACCATATAGGCATTTTGTGTTTGCTTATATTTATGTGACATTGAGTAGTGACATAAGACATTTATATATTTTATTGGTGTTATACTTTTAGGTTTTAGCATGCATGCTCTAGTGTTTGCTTATATTTACGGGGTTTCATGTTGCATTGCGATATAATGTCTTTTGATGTGAGTTATTTTTTGTTGCATAGCGAACGTTATATATTATATTTCAAAAAATTATATTGACAAGAATGCATACCCGATGGGATTCGAACCCACAAACCCACAATCTTCCGATTTGGTTCGGACGCCTTACCATTTAGTCCACGGGTATATTTCAAATTTTCAATATCTATAATCCTATATATTTGTCATAATTTTATATATAATAATTATACTAAAATAATATAAAATATGTGGCCATATAATCTATATAAAATATTTAATCACTGAATAATCCGATTAAACGCTAAATATCTCCCGAACGAATAGTAAACGAATACGTATTTTACAACATTGGTGATATTCTTACCTTAATAATATGATAATTATATTATCTCTTATTTATTGTGGTGCATTTAAATATTATGCGTTTGGTTTTCATACCTTTATTATCACACCCTTTTATTGATATTTGCATCCTTATAAAGTCTTTAATGAATAAATATGTATTGCATTTGGTGTGATAATAACATCTAAATTAACTATAGATCCTAATTATTTTCACATTGATTTTTCTCTCTGACCGAGGCTTTGAACTAGAATTTTGTTGACTTCGACTTGGAGCTTATGTCTGCAAGTTCAACACTTCGATTTAGAGAATTCAAGGCTTCGATTTTGAGCGGCTAGGATTTTCAACTTAGTGGCTTCCGGTGTTGTTAATGCACAAGACGCGATACGAGACGCAAAAGGTCTAATGCGTCCGAGGCACAATGCGCACGCCCGTGTGAGACACAAGTTTGTAATGAGATAAGAACCACCATATAAAATTCCCACTAAAAAATTTAACTCGAGACTAAAAAATTCAACACCAATAAGATAAGGAAGAAAAGAAGGGAAAGAAGACGAGAAGCCATACTTCAATTTTATATTTTGGGTTGCTCTAGCTGAGAAGAAGAGAAGAAGTTATAACTCGAAAAAAAGAGAACCTGATAAGAAGATGGAGAGACCATAGCCGCCATCAACGAACTCAAGAAACCGTCGGTGAACTCGAAAAACCCTAGCTGATAACGGACTTACAAATGAGAGAAACCTTAGCTCTCTCAGGATGCTCTCGGTTTAGCCCAATAGACACTTAATTTTATGTTTTAGGTTCAGGTTTGTAAGAAAAAACCCAATAACCAAACCCATTCGACGAGTTTACCTGAAGTTAGCCACTTAGTAAGAGACACGCACCTTACATGAGGCGTAAGGCGCATGTGAGGCGAGCACTACAAGTGCCTAATCGCGCCCCTCACCGTTACACAACGCCTTGAAGTTTTGAGAGGCGCATTTCATCACCCAGTCGCGTCTGAGGCGCAGCGCCTTTGACAGCACTGGACTAGCTTCAACTTTAAGCAGCTAGAGTTGTCGACTTGGAGGCTTCGACTTTGAGTTTAGAAAACCATCCAAAAGACTCAAGCTTATAGAGGTTTATCTCATCTTATATCTAATACCCATATGCATCCCGCAATTTTCCCGATGTAGGACTGTGTTGTCCACATTCCCAACACCCTCTCACGTGCAACGTGGACGAACTCCACCTCACATGCAAGTTTATTTTTTTTCTTATCATGGTATCAGAGCTCGGGTCATTACACATGAGAGATGAGTCCTCATTACATGCGAGGTGGAATTTGTCCACGTTGCACGTGAGGGGAGTGTTGTGATAACAGTCCCACATCGGGAAAATTGCGGGACGTATATGGGTATTAGATATAAGATGGGATAAACCTCCATAAGGCTTGAGTATTTTGGATGGAGTCCTACTGTATTAAAAGCCTATGTATATCCATGGGAGAAAAAATAAATTCGATCATTTTATTATGTGAATAATCATCTCAATTTATACAACTCTAAATCAACTCGGTGATAACAAACAATACCAAAAGTCTATCTAAACTAATAGATTCCCAACACATGAAATCATAACTAAACCTATCTATAACAACCAAAATATCCAATAACGTTATATGGATATATTCATAATCCAACAGTCCCTCTCAAACTCATGGTGGATAACCGAGAGTTCGCTTGATTAAATCTTGATCTGAATGCAACCTGCAAAAAGAACGAAGAAAAACAATTTCTTATGGCATAATGCAATGTGGATGTGGCCTCGTCTCTTTTGCATAAGCTAGGCAGACCGAATTACAAAATTTATAGTCTCTGCCGCATAAGCTAGGTGAACTGAATTTCGAAATATCTTTTGCTAGAAATGCCTTGCTAAGAAGCGTCGTAGAAAGAAATGGTTGTGCAAATTTGATTTTCATGGAGGCTATTGTTGATGATCTATTGAAAAAATAAAACCTCTAACTGGATATTGTTATAGAATTTATTAATTATTTTGGATTGATAGACTAAAAATATAAATAAAGTTAAATTTTGGATCGAGTCATTAGCTTTGATACCATGTAAAACTCAGTTTGGTCCCACAACACATGAATGCACATGAGCTTTTAATATAGTGGGACTCCATCCAAAAGACTCAAGTCTTATGGAGGTTAATCCTATCATATATCTTATACACATGCATCCTACAATTTTCCTAATATAGGACTTTGTTATCCACATTCTCAACGGTTTCAAAGTAGAGTTTCGAGTAGCTAGGGTTTTTGAGATTTCATTTTGATTTCAAAGTTTTTCAAGCACCTTTGGCTTCAAGCAGCGACCAACTTTAATTTCGAGTTTCTGTTTTGGCTAAATAAGTATCAACTTTGACTTCGAAGCTCGACTTGAGAGGAGATTAGAAATTTAAAAATAATTAAAACTCCTACTAGAATCAATGTTTGACATACAAATTATAAGTAATAAAACTAACCGATAAAGACTTGATGATTTCTTAGCAACTCCGGCCACTCTGCTTTTTTCTTCTGGCAAAGAAAAGATCGATATAAAAATATCATATAATGTAGAATGCCATGCTAAGTTTTCTTTCTCTATCCACTTTTGAGAAGACAACAAATCCATAAAATTATGCTTCAAACTCCGAAAAATCATATAAATGAACTCAGTTAAACCAATTTTTAACAGTGAAACTTGACAATCATAAAAGTTAACACAATTTTGTCGCCATCTCTGTTTTTTTTACCTTTATACTAACTTTTTACGCTTTCTTTCCTTTTCAAAGCAAATGAACAAATCAGCAAATATTTGATCTTATCATGATCCATTTACGTTATGAGTTTTGCTTTTTCCTTTCAAGGATGATTAACATAATTTTTTTCTTGCTAGGATGAACCTTTCTAAACTTTATATTATTCGAAAGACCAATAATAATGATATAAAATGTTTAAGAGTGTTCGTTGAATTTTGTTGTATTGCTTTCTCTCGTTTATTATTATTAAATATGATGAATTTCTTTAAATATGGTTTAATTTTGTGACTTTGTTTCAGTCAATGATCTTTTGATCATTGGTGATGAATGTTTTGTGTCATGTTAACGTTGATTGTAGTAATAAATTTTATTCATGTTTATGTCACAATTTTTATTATGTTCACATTTATTGTCATCATTTGTATATCCCATGCTTTATCATTCAATTGTCCCCACAAAAGCTTTGAATCCATTATTAGAATATCCATATCCAATACTAGGCCGTTTCCAACTATCCCAATTGTAAAAACATTTTACCTCTCCTCCCTCCTCTTCTAAGCAAAGAGACGAAATCACCAATACAGTTGATCAGGAACACCTAAGCTGTATTTTCTACAAAATCCAAATGGCTGATTTCCCAATAGGAGGATGTACTCACACCCCCATAACTGATATTATACAATGAAACTCTTCGACGGATAATTCCAATCTTCAAAGGCTCATGCCGCTCATCTCATTTAGCACATCCCCCAAAACTTTAGAGTCCAGCTCAATCTACTAAGACCAAAGTCACCGCATACAACAAAGAAAATAATAAAGTCTTACCTAGGTTCCAAAACATAGGTAAAGCTACCTTAGAACCTATGAGTAAAAGAAAAATAACATAAAGAGTTGTGCTTTTAACCATACTTGTTTTGTTGAGAAGAGAAAGGCTTACTTTTTGGATGTTGGGCGTTATGTGTATAACAGCATCATAGCTTGTCATACCTAGTTATTTAGCTTGAAGACTTACCTCCTTCCATTAATTTACTCGTAAATTTCTCCCATTACTGCAAAGCAAGGCGCATTTTGATAAATTTACAGCCAATAGTCAACCCTCTGCATATTAGACCCAAATTACTTCCTGTTAGTATGAACTGGAGAGGGTCATGCCATATAACACCTTGACGGACAAAATGACAAGTAATTTTGATTTGGATTTAGCTGTTAAAACCTATGTTTTTCTATATGCAATGCTTCGAGTCATTCATGTTACATGATTTACTTGTATATAAGTTGGTAAACCATACCATACATGATTACAGAGAACTTATCAACATCCTGATCCCGTTGTAGCCATAGGTTTACAAATATTGACATATGTCGACAAGATGTGCATTTACCATCTAACTTTGCCAATGAAATGAGATATATGATCCTACTTTCAGATAAATGGTACATAAAAAATGATGTATAAGTATTCACGTTTGGGCCATAACTCATGATCGTATCGAGTTGTCATAATAAATGACGTTTTTAAAGTACTCAAATATGGGAAATGGTGGTTAGTGATTTCTATTTGCGTACAAATTTGTAGAATATGGAGAATGCCAGCTTGGTTTTCAGGATTGTAGTAAACAAATATCATGTCCGGTTATAAACAATTTCCCAACTTTTTTTATTGAAAGGTTTTAAACAGTAATAAATGCATTCAATTGATCCAGAACATTCACTCAAGCAAAGTTCCACCATGTACGCACACAAGATGGTGATAATTTCTTATCAAGGAGAGAGAGAGAAAGTAACCTTGATGAGATCCGACTGCAAAACCCTAAATGAATTGACCCGCTTCATGACACCCCCATGATTCCCCAAGAAATCCTTGAGATTCCTCAAATGCTCCAACCTCGCAAGGTGATTGATCGCATTGCTACTGCAAATATATATATTTTTTTTTATAAAAAAGATAGAAATAAAACTATACAAAGCTAAAACCCTTAGGAATCTTTGCAGATTGAATAAACCCTAGGAATTAGAGAAAATTTATCAAGCGAAGGAGCTTGCCAAAAATTTACCGAGCGAAGGAGCTTGCCGCAGAAAAAGGACCATAAACAATTGACTTGGGAGAGATCGGAATGAAGAATGGAAGGGCTTAGGAGAGAGAACTGAAGGTTGCTGATCTTGATGGTGAGTTCTGCTGCTTCATCATCACCGTTAGTATCTTTTTCTGAAGCCTTGAGAGCTCCAATAGAAAATGCTGCTTTCTATTTTCTTTTTTTGATGCAAAATGCTTTATTAAGATCTGATAAAGAAGCAACCTGTTATTCAGGACCAATTAAAAGCAGTCATAAATTACTTTGTATCCGTATCTATTCATATCCAATGGACATAAAATATGAATACTAATGTCTATCGTTTACACGCTGAGGATACAGTAGCATCCATATTCACTTCATATTCATAGTCTTGAAAACAATCTATTTCAAGAAACATTAATCAGAAGCATTACAAATAACACAACCATTCAGGGTAACATAATAGGAGACCGGCTTCCAAAGGATGGCTTTCTTCTGCACAACAAGGGATTGCGTAAGCAGTCAGGACCGGATTTTCTGTGGCAATCAAAATTGACAAATAAGCTATTGAAGTCTGCAATAGAATCGAATAATCTACATAGACAAAGTCTGCAAGAAAATCAAATAAAGAATTCAAAAAGGAAAGCAGGAAGCACAAACCTTCGACGATTATAAACAACTTTATGATCATCAAGACCAAGGTTTGCCATTACATCCATGATAGGTTTAGACTGAAGTAATTCATAAAAAACCACCACATCGAAAAATATCATGATACAACATGAATTACAATAAAAACTAATAACATCCGGTACAAGCGTAACTACCATGTGAATCGTTTCCTTCGAAAATCAAGCGGAGCGAGAAAGACAGTTTGAAGCCAACACCTTTTCACGGAGATTAAACTTCTTTGCTATTAATGGCCGAACATCATCAACCCCGACCAAACTTTCCAGGAACGGGAGTAACGAAATCAATTCTTGATCGTTACGGTCATCGAACCAGCTTCCTATTGGTATGCCATTCTCTAACTGAAACCCAAATGCCTGAAAAGGGAAACAATATGTACCAAGTTAGAAAACTCCCAGCAGCAGTGCACTTGGTTTAAAATCACAAATCACCATTCTGTAATAAATATGTCGACTTGCATATCTTAAATAAAAGTCATGGCATAGTCATGACAAACTCCCAAACTATGTCATGACAAAACACAAATTATACAGGAACATATGTCCTTTTTCGAACCTATACAACATGTCATTTGATAAATTAGCCTGCACAACTTAATACCCCCAACACAAATCCTATATAATATTTTTTTAACTATCCTTTAAATAAACACTCTACCATGATTTAAAATATGTAAAAGTACATTGTAAAAGAGATCCCCCCCCCTCCCCAACACACACACCCCTTGAAGATCGCGCAAAAGTACCAACCAAAAGTCTGTATGTTCCTGAATCTTTCATGTCAGGTTTACAGCTCCAAGGTTAAAACATTAGATATTAGGATCAGATGGAACATCTTGTTCCGTTTTTTTGACTTGTATGTTGTATTATACCGCAAAAAATAGATGAGAATTATCTCCACCAATTTTCCACAACTCAATCCAAGTCTAAGCATCTTTCCTTTTCTCTCTTTTTTCTTTTCTTTTAAAGTAAATTAGTCTAGAAGCTAGTTAAATATTAGGATAAGGCCAAGCCAAGATTAAACTCCCAATGGAATTATTATATTCATAATTGATGCGTACAGAAACCTTAACCAAACATGTATTGGTTCATCTAATATAATAAGAAGAGACCAGCTCATGAGATGCAAAATTATTATTTTTTTAAAATATTTACGCCCCCAGCCTAAAATATGCAAAGCTGTTATTACCTGAGGGGAGTTGTCAATAATGATAACGCGTGCCAAATCACGGCCAAGAATTGATAGATCCTTCAAGTAATTACCATCCACATAGACACAAGATTCACGGAAAACACGGTGCCGAAATAATTTCCTTTTAGGATCGAGGATGTTGAGAAGTTGCTCCGCATAGATACTTTGGCTCGCAGTAAATATGATGATCTCAAATAGGCCAGCAACCCTCTCCATGAAGCCTTTAAGATAAGGACGGCACTGTACATAGATTGTGTGCTCTCTGAGATTAAAATTAACTGGAAATGCGAAGTCTGCATCTTGGCATGGTTCGAGGGAAGAGTGCACTAATGTTTCTGCCATGTCAACACAAAAATTAGCACAAGTAAATAAAAATAATTGAAGCATCCAAAGCTATTGAACAAAACAAACGGGAATTTTACAAGTATATGATAGCATAACATATTGGATCAGAAGTCGCAAGCATCAAGGAAAGCATAAAGTGTATGATACTATCAGTGCCAACTTATTAATGCAAAAGTGAACTTTACTTTGAGAGGCCAAACAATGTAAGACACCTGAATAGGAGAATGTTACTGCACAGAACTGGGGAAAGAAGCTCCGTAAGTTACTTTTCATTTTTATAACACAATCGATTTCAAAGGAAGGTTTGCTACCAGATAACACATAATCTTTAGTCCATAGACTTCAGAACAATCATACACAATTACGCTCGTCATCGAATTATAAGCCTTTTCCCATCAGAATGGGTCAGCTGTGAAGCAACTATATGAAGCATGGATACGGGACACGGGACACGGGACACAGATACGACACGGATCCGGCGACATGGCAATATATATATACATATACATGCATACGCCCACACACACGTGCATGCACACACACATGTACATGGATATATACATATGTGTGTGTATTGAATCTAGTTTTAACACATGATGCCGATATGTTATTTTACTAGAAACATATGACATGTATACGATACACATACGACACGTCTCCAGAGTGTCAGATATGTATCGGACAAGTGTCAGTATTTAAAATGCATTGGACACGGACACATCATCTCATTGAAAGTGTCCATGTTTCATAGGGAAAACCCTATTAAGAAATCAGGTATGTGCTAGCTGTTAATCCTCATCATTCTTTCATATAGATATCTCTAAAGTAATGTTAGATAAGATTCCGACTAAGCATGCATCACATTAAAGCAATCAAGACAGAATTATAACATACACATATAAATGTAAAACATTAACGGAATAGACTGTTGAATATTATGATAAAATGTAAAAACCATTCATACAATTAACTATAGAAATTACCAGTGTAAGTTTAATGCACTGTACCATCCAAATCAAGAACAAGGGTAGTTATAGGGCAACTCCGTGTTTGCTTCGGAAGGAGTACACGCCGGAATTTTGGAACAACTGCTGATAAATCAGGCAAATCTTTAATGAATGTATATGGATCAAAATCGTCATACTCATCACTGTCATCTGGCTCCACACAACCTTCCGTTGATATTGAATCTTGACTCTGTTCATCAACACACTCCAATTTCGAGTGCTGCATTGCTAGATATATAGCAGAGACTTCAGATGAGAGATTCCCCACAACACGATATTTATCATCACAAGATATGCTTGCTTGATTTGATTCAGTACAAATAATTCCAGCATCATTCTTTTGTTTATCAGAAGTCTTAGGTTGCAAATTTGTTGGATCCAAGTTCCTCTCAACAGGAGTAAGAGCAACTCCGGTTTTTGTTTCAGTAGAGCCCTGCTGGTTTTCTAACAAAGCCTGATTCTCCAACGCACCAGCTTCTGATTCTTCAGAACCATGAATATGCTGAGCAGATTGGTTATTATTGCTAAAATACTTTATGAAGTCTACTGCACAAAAAAAAGACCAATGATATGCGTAATACTAGCCAAAAAGAAATGCAGAAATCTAAATGTAGATTAACATGAAGATTAAAGACAGAATTACAAGCTAGCAACTGCAGGAAATAAAAGAAGCCACCATCAGCAGCAGCAGCGGATTTTCTTTTCCCCCTATATATGGGGTCAGATATCAAGTATGACTTAAAGTCAAGAAATCTCAAGAAGAGCTGACCAAGTTTCATTAAAGGCTTCTAGAAGGTGGTGCAAAACGAGCACAAGAGCTCCATGCATTTAAGTGCATGATTGCAAATAAAGACCAGGCCTAAAAAAATTCCCAGACAATGGACAAGACAATAAATAGATGACGCACTTTGCTGTTGCATCACATTCATTAATTTAGCGCACACAAAAAAGAATAATCTAGATGAAGTAGAACATATTTCGAGACCGCACATACATTTTACCCTTCACTAATCATGCTGAGAAAGAAAGTAAAAATAGGGGGGGGGGGGGGGGGGAAGCAGAGATATTGGTGACATAAAATCAAACCACAATAGTATGTTCAAAAGAAATGAGAAAAAGGAATACAGAACTGAAGATGGAAGGACCCGATTAAAAGAAAAAATAAAAGAGGGGGAGGGGGCTCAGAGTTTGTAACCACCTGAGCACAGGCATAGTCCATGCACATGTTTATCATGTAAGCATACGCATGCTGGAAAAAAACATTTCTTATGCGCTCCTTGCACTTGAACCCAGTCGGACACTTTTGAAATGTGCCCTCGTTTTAATAATAAATTTCATAATTTCAAGAATTTTTATTGTCTTTGACACAATTTCTAGCATTCTTAAATGTTTTTATTTCCATACTCATTCTACGTTTAAATATGTTATCATTTTCAATCATGTACTAAAGACTGTTTTAGTGGAAGAACATCAAGAGATTGATATGTAGAACAACAAATTGTGTGTACTCCAATATCAGTGAGATACACTTAAGTGGCTCCATACAAATTTGAGCAATTGAGTCCTTTCCTTATACATGTGAAGAAATGTCTAATGCGCCATTCTCATTCTACATTCAAATATGTTTTCATTTTCAATTATGAACTGAAGACTGTTTTAGTGGAAGAACGTCAAGAGATTGATATGTAGAATAACAAATTGTGTATACTCCAATACCAGTGAGAAAAAATAAGCGATTCCATACAAATTTGAGCAATCAAATCCTTTCCTTATACAAATGAATAAAGATGTCTAATGCACTAACTAGTAGCATTAAGTTGAGCATTTACGTACTCAGTAAATTTATAATCTTGAAACATATTTCTTTTGCTGATTCCTATGCTTATCTGTGTTTATGCTTTATACATGTAGGTATTTGTGTACACTCTATCCTTCATTATTCCTATTACTATTTATCCGTACTACTATTTATAATAATATTGTTCTTATGATGCAACCCCGTACTCCACCAGTCATGTCTAAGTGGGGTATATTCCTAACTTCTAAGAAATCCCATGACATCATGCCCATGTAGTGTCGTGTCTGAGACAGTGTTTCTAGCCTTTTAGGCCACCACAATTTACGAACAACTGAACAAGCACATGCAATTTAAGGATATGGGAATATAACAGTATAACACCAAGATATAGACTAGACAATGTTGAGCTATTCCTATAAAAAGGAGACAACATGCTAAAAGCTCAAATGTATCTGTATGCATGTGACAGAAATATTATAAAATACCGCTTGTATGTCAAATGGGTAAATGGGATCTGAAATGACTACTGCAGACCCCAACCTGTAGTTGCGCTAATGAGGCTAAATCCTATTAACTACAGCATGACTCACAAAATGAATAAGATTTTTTGATGATGCATATACCATCTAATGGGTTCTGCATAAATTATTTAATGGGTTCGATGGCCTATCATGCTCCCTAATGGAAGGGAGGTTCCACTTTAGAATCTTGAGGATGACAGCTTGTGGATTGGCAACTGGATGGCAAGAGTGTGCACTGCCTACTCTATATGCAAGCGCACATCCAGCAAAAACTACAATCCCATTTCTATTCCTAACTCCTAAGGTTGTCCATTCTTAACATTAAAAGTTGTTGAGTATGTACAGCAGAGTGCGATCGTTTACATACTCTGGTTGTTGTGACTATTGCATATTGGCCTTCAGTGACTTTAATGATGCAGTAAACAACCACTTCCCCCAAAAGCTTAGGCAGTTCAGATAGCAATGCAGCAATGTTACATATTTACCATTGCATGTTTATCCTTCAACATCCCACCCAAACACAGCCTTCTGAATATAGCAAAGGGGCCTACCGAGGTTCACATGCTAGAAAACGAAAATGGAAAATCCCAAGTAAATGTTTATATTGCAAATTGAATCCAAGACTTTCTGCTGCTGATACCATGAAAACAGCACTACTCCAGAAAAGGCTTAAGCTCTTGCTTGGTACAAGTTTGAGTGTTGTTTTTAACTTTAAAGAGAGAGAGAGAACTTCCGATATGTAAACAACACAAAGGGCAGTATAATATAAAAGGGTGTGTGGTGATAAAAACAGAGGTAGAAATATATGGAGTACGATCTATCTTGTATATTTACGTTACCCGTCCAAGGCTATATACATCGGAGATACAAGAAAATAATATTACAGTATTTACCAATTTTTCTGAGAAAATGCTAGACAACGAGTTTGTAAAATATTTAAAAATTCCTAACAAACGTTTATACAGATTTACGAGGTTAAAACCATCAGCAACAACAAATCGCAATAAGACAGAATGCCAAGCCAAATACAATGGCATAATGGCAATTAAACTGATGATAACAGCACTTAAAACATTACAATTTATATATACAGGCTAATACCTGCATTATATTACCTTTATCAGTAACAGTTCCACAACCATCTTTAAGATGATAATAAGCTGAAGAAAATATGGTGTTGGGGACACATTCTGCAGATGTTTTGGCAGATCTCTGGAAAAAAAATCAAATCAAATCATAAGAAAAGCTACAATAAACACAAAGCAAGTTTAAAAGGTAAAAATATACTTGCAAAATACTATTTCACGAACAAGTTCAAATTTTGAACTTTGGAAGTAATGAAGATTTGTTGAAACCATTATGTGAATGGTGACATCACATTCTACAAACATTTATCAAGACATTTATTATTGCAGATTCTTCAATTATGTATAAATGGTTGTGTTTCTTTGTTTCGCGATAAATCAATCATGCACCATATTGATTCCTTAAACTAGAAAGGACACTCAATTTATCTTTTACATGTTAAACTGTCCATCTTCAGGTTGTCACTTGTTAGGAACTTCAAACCAACATTATTAGCCTATTATCAGATTGCTGTTAACACTTGTATTTTTAAAGAATTTAAGCCAACACTAACAAGTTGTTAAAGGTTTATATTAAATATAGTCATAGATGTTGTAAGACCAGCAGCATTCAAAATATAATTCCTCGGAAAATATTATGTGCACTTTATGAAATACTAACTATACAAACAATTACTTAACATTCATACAAATTAAAAGAACTGTTACTCCGAAATAACTTGGCATCTCATATCTTATTATTTAAATATGTTTGCTGTCTAAGGAAGTAACCAAAATCTTAAATAAATGCCCTACTCAAAATATGTTTTGAATGAACAGAAAAGTAAATCATAAATGCAACTCTCACGGCATATAATGCTATAGAACATGCCAGGTGCCTCAGACAATATTAGCTCTTCTGATAGTTTTCAAGTTGTGTAGTTATTAAAGTTTTGACAAATTGTTAAATACTATCTATACAAACTTGTCCACTACTTGAAGACTTGGTGGGTACTTGTAATAAACCATCTAACGCGTCTTAATGTTTTTTTACATATCAAGATGCATTGCATATGTATCCAAAATGTACCAAAAATAAGAATAATATATATATATATATATATATATATATATATATATATATATAGGTAATAATTCAACTTAATTAGTACCCTTTTTTTATATATGTGGATAAGTAATGTCCGAGTGATGATGTACTTAAGTAATTCACTTCATGAGGCAGAAACTACTTAATTTAGTTGATCATTATACAACTGGTTTTTAAGATAAAACAATCTCCATAATTGCCTTTGTTCAATTTGTTTGCCTTTTGGAGTAATTGTGTTTAGAGTCCTGCACAGGGAGTGACCGGACTACCGTACGTGAACCAGTGACCGACTCACCATAGTCACAAACCACTAAAATTAATGGGAAAATTATACACGGCGTCTATATGACTAGCTGCTAAGGTGGGTCAGAATGATGTGCTTGCTGCATGCACAAAGAGAACACAGACATAATAAAAGAACAGGATAGAAAATTAGTGCTTCTGTAAGAATTTAGTGATAACTTTAGTGAGAAAAATAAGAGAGGATTATTTTGAAAGGCTTTTTACATGAGCAGCAAAAGAGTAAATAATGAGTGCAAATGTAAGCGCTAATAAGTCTGTTGACAAAGCAGGTAAGATCAAAAGTTCAGGAAAGCTTGATTTAGGTACACAAAAGATATGTCATTTTCTATTTTAACAAAACATATCAGGTAGCCAACCAAAGGTACATGCGACTGTGTTCTAAATTCTTATTGTTGTTGCCCAGGAATTATATCTTCAGGGCACTCACCATTGTACTAGGCAAAATTAACAGAACAAAAGAAACATTTCATGTAATTAGAAGCTGCACGCATCTCATGCTGACTCCATGTTGTATAATTATCATGTTAATGGATTAATAAAAACGAAAAAAGAACTAGCTAGGGCCATCCAGGAAAAAGAAAAGTTTAGCAAAGAACGAACAGCACAAAAATTTAGATTGGCTACCTCATCATTGAGAGAACTGCTATATGCCACCTCGTCATTTGCTGAAATAAAGGTTGTATTCAAATCCCTTACTTCTTCATCGCTGACTTTTTTCAAACGAATGCCAACTGAAAGGTGCAAACCAAGATTTAGTTCAAACATTATGAGACAAAGAAAACTAATGTTACATGTTTAAAAAAAAATATGATAGGAGTTTGTGTACTGTAAAGTGGTAGCAAGGTTATTTCTAATGTCATTGCCTAATGAATTAGCCTAAAATATTACGACAGACCATCCCAATGGATGATCAACTCTGATCATTGTAGTCTTCATGCCATCAATATTTTTCTGCGTCCATTTAAAACTGACTAGTTTTTAAACAATAGAACAAATTAGGCCAACTGATTAATGTTGAAAAGTGGTTGAACCCAACATTTAAAATTGTAATTTAGATATCGATTTTGGACATTCATTTTTGGGAACAGAATCAATCATCTCGGTTGTATATTGTATTGACCATTTCGGATCAGCATATCGGATTTTTTTTATTGTATGATTATCTGAATCTTACAATTTAGCAACACATTAAATATATGATGTCTAGTCTAGAGCGGGTTTTTTAAAAAATTTGTAAACATAGCAAGTTTAACCGTTTAAGTCAATAACCCATTAATTACACATCACGAGAACCATAATAATCAAGTGGTAAGCATGGTATGAAAATTTAAAATCTCGGTATCAATCTCAAAATTAACTTTGACGGTCATTTAAAATCGGTTTCGGCCATCTTGGATGGCGATATACTAAGTTTTATAACCATGTAAATCATGTGACTTTCAAACACAGTGTCACAAACATTGAAGCATATTGAAGAACTGTGTGGATTATTCATTAGCATGGTCCATGGCGTGAAGTTTAGCTTGACTAAGATATTTATCTAAGAAGTCGCCTTACAAATTCCTTTCACATACAATGGTTGTGATTGACCATTAGAAACCGGTTGCGAATAAGCTTCATAGGAAGCTTACGGTGTGTCAATCCACCACATTCGAGTAATTCTACACCCCACAAATACTGTATGGATGCAAAATAAAGTTGGGAAAACATCAATCGGTTTCAAATTAAGCTTAATGTATGAAGCATTAACTATTGCACAAAAGATTATTTAATACAAACGAGTAATAGAGTGTCAAATATTTTTATTTCATAATGGAAGTCAAGCATATAGATATAAGTGGGAGATATAAACCAATGATCAATTCAACCTACCTTAACAATGGTTCTAAAGAAAAAAATTTGCACTTGAGTTATTTTGGGAACAAAGAAGTTATTAGATGTCAAACATTGCTAGAGTTCATAAAAAGAAAATTAATGATTTGTAGTACTCTTTCATTAATAATTATAGTATCTAGAGATTATTCAAGAGCAATGGTCCGATGGTGAAATAAATGGAAAAAGAAGGAAATGGTTACCTGATTTCTGTTTCTTTACGGATGTGATTAATCCCTTGACTTTCTTTTCACCACTTACAGTCACCTTCCTCTGTTGTCTACCATTCCTTGCAACTGTTTTCCTTGTTTGCATTTTTTAATTGAGAAATATATCCTAACCCTCACAATTATACAAGAGGCAGAACTCCAGCAAAAGAGCAATTCAAATAAATACAATCAAAAGTTGGATATAAGTTTCAGGGCATGCCTCCGATGTCAAGGTGCTATAATCTCAATGCTTCCAGCATGCCTAGAAAACAAGGGACATGATCAGCAATTTCTATCGGTCCATTTTTGAAAAATTTTAAAGTATGTGCAAACATTGATTTATGATATTCAAAAAAGTAATCGTGACATATAGAAATTATCGAGCATAAAAATATAATATATATAAAAAAATTCTATGCAATACAGCAAGACAGCAAGACGTAAACAACTATTTGCAGGTTATCTGGATACTTTAGCACCGAAAAAAAAGTTCTGATAATGAAAATGATAATGAGCATCAACGGTGAGTAGGCTAAACAGCACAAGTACAAATATTGTCTCTAATTACTAGTCATGACTCATAAGCAATGAAGTTAAAAATAGAGGCCTTATTTTTTTTAACAATAATTGCAACTGTTTATTCCATTTTCCTCTCTCTTCCCTACTTGTACTTCCATTTTCGATCTTTTGCAGCAAAATCAAAAGTTAACACTATTGCATTTCTGTGAAATAAGCAACGGATACTATTGTTGCAAGTTTCTGTCTTTAGATAAAAAAAACACAAGAACAAGAGAGAGGAAATGAGAGAAGAGAAGAGAAGCGAAGCGAGCTTTCAATTGCTCCATTCAACAAGGAGAAGAAAAGGTGAAGCACATGAGAAATTTTACCTTAACGATTTCGCCGTCGGCGGAGATCTCGCCGCTCTTTCGACGAGATCGCCGGAGGATGAGAAGAGATCGCCGGAGGAGAGGAGAGGGAAAGGGCTAGGGTTAGGGTTAGTACTGGGGTGTCTCTCTCTCCCTCTCCCTCTCCCTCTCTCTCTGCCCGGTCTTAATTATTTATTTATTAAAACTTAGGTACAGGGCCCAAAATTATTTGCTGTCTGGTTCCTTGGGCTTTTAAATTATTATGCCCTGCAGAATTCCGGTAGCGAGGGCTTTGAGATTCGTGCCGGGATATTTTGGTGGCAAATTTGAAATTTGAGGCTAAGATTTGATGCCCGAAATGGGTTGAAATTTGAATTTTCGGATTCGGGTACGGTCTGCTATAGGCCTATGACCGCCGCAGCACTTGATTGTCGCCTTCTTTTTTAATTTCTCTTCTTCTTTATTGTTGCATTCCCAACTACGCAGGGACCAGGTGATTTGTAAACGGGGTTGCGCGTAACATTCATTGCAAAAATGAACCGCGTTCAGCAGTCTTTGTGACTACCGAAATGGTTGTAACATGTAAAATTATAGCCGTGGCTGTAAGAATTAATGATACCTGATCTATACGGTACGATTAACGATTTGATCATCTCACGCACATATCATACATGAGTATGGAGAAACATACCTTGATACTATGATTTGAAGAATAAGAATAAACCAATTCCATTGTTCTTTCTTCATTTCCTTTAAAGTTTTCTTGATAGATAGAAAAACCAACTTAATTCACAAGTCTTTATTATGTGTACGTAAGGACTCATTTATATAACCCTTAGCTGTGGAAACTATCACGGAGAGTTATAGAAACCACCAAGCGGTTTTAAAACAACCACTTTATTTTATGCCTAAAACCTTATATAATAGGATACATAGTCGTTAAGGTATTATATCTAATATTCTCCTGCTTGACTTTAATCATCTTGTTAAAGATGTAATATTGCTGCAACTATATTTCATGACCAAATTAAATATATGCACTAACTGAGCAAATATTCTACATTTTAGAATTTTCAAACATGTATATGTAACTTTATAAGCAATTATTCGGAGTCCGGTCTTTTATTGCTTCAATTAACAATAATCACACGACTTAAATTTATTGTGCACACTTTATTAGTTATGTACAAAATACCAAGACGCACAAATATATAGATCATAGAAAATAGTATACCGTACTTAAATCCTTATGAGTCTCATATTTCTTACGTAACTCATAAATAGAATGACAAATATATAACATTTTAGCTGATGGGTCAATAATCATAGACTCTATCTTTATGTGCTAAAAACTAAACGTGCTCATGAAATTAATCTATAATCTTAGAAATCTTATGCCGGCATGATTTTAATCGAACTTTTATATGCTGTTGTTAACAAACTAAGATTTGCCATAGTAGATGGTAAAGCCTTTAATATGTGTCAATTTATTTAAGCCTTATGACAAATTTCTCAAGCATAACACTTGTGAATGTCTCTGGCAATATATAAATGTATTCCATTATAAACATTTAAACATGCATTCTTAATCACGAGTCCTTATAATTAAATCTTTTATAACCTCGTTTAATTCTTGCTTATGGTTAAGAATATTTTTATTTCCAATATCCCATCCAGATATTTATATTTTGGACAAACTAAATTTTACGAGTCGACAGCAGGAGCCGTCCACTTTACCTTTATTTTTTATGTCCTTAGAAATGGTAAACGGTTTCTCAAACTTTACATATGAGAAAATTTACCCCCGCTGAACTCGAAATTCTTAAACTTTATCGTTAGATGCATACGTAAGGATCACAAGTAGTAAGGATCACACGTAGGAATAACTTTATAATCGGGTCAATATACGCATCATTGTTATGATATCCTGAGTATATTAAAATAGACCAATGCCTGCTTTTACTGGTAAATTCAACCTTCCTGCGGGTAAAGCTTGCTAAATGCATGAATCCATTAATTACAATATATTAAGATTAGCACTTTAATATCAAAATAGAAATATCTTTTCTCATAGTGTCACGCCCCGCTTCCCAAAATACGGAATACGAGGGGTAGACAAGGCCAGCCATGCTCCTACGGTCAAGGAAAATCCTGCCGTAGTCACACTTCGGCTTCTAGTTTCTCATGGTAAACAGTATATATTGCACAGGTAATGGGAAAATGCAGTAACTGAAAGGAACAATGTAAAGACTGACCTGAAGTGGAACAAATGAAAGTGACTCGGGAAGGCGAGTCAAGAAGTCTGTGAAGCACGTCTAGTTCTGATCCAGGCTAAATCTTCCCCTCACACTGAGCATGCATACTCAGGTCGTCAGAGCGACACAATAGCAATATAATGCATATAAACAAGTAACAGTTCTAACAGTGGTGAAGGATATGAATAACAGTAAATCAATAACAACATGAATATAAATGAGCAGAGATAAATGCAGCGGAGCAGTAAAACAGTATAACGATATGTCATGTATGTCAACACAGTATATAAGGAATGTAAACGACAGTAACCCTATCGGTCTCTAAGTCTCACTGCACAGGTCAATAAGCCTATCGTCAGTCCAAGTGTGAGAGTCAACCACTCGTGAGTGTCCTCCACCCAAGGGTAGAACCCAAGGGCAAGGGACCACGGGCCCAACATGTAACGAGTGTATCACGGTGATATAGCACATACCCTGTAAATCTCCATATAACTCCCTAAATATATAAGCCGGCATGGGACTCCCGAGATCCTGTTGAATTCACACTTGAACTACCCCACACCCCGTGGTCTACATCAAACGCTAACCATAACCCTAAATACTAATCGATCCGTGACAAGTCTGCGCGAGAACTGGAGGCAGGACCTCCATCAAGCACGTCCCGACTAATACCTAAGATAAATGGCAGTGTCGAATGCCTTATCTGTGACATCCGTGCAAGCGCTTCCATAAGTGTCCCATACCACTTATAGTCACACGTACACGCATCCCACAGACGTCGACAATGCAATAGAATAAAAGGGACACTGATTGTGCACAAGTACGTATCACTTTCACTTAATCACGAATACACGAACACTGACGTACTTGCCACAATCACCACTAAAATCTAACACTGGGTGAATGCACGATGTCACTAGGTTATCACTACGATGATATAGGTATGATGTGATGCATGAACAGTATAAGAAGCACCACTAAGGTATCATAAAAACAGCAGTCTATCACTTGCACGATTTATCATGAAACATATGTATATAATTTAGCGAAATGATAAACAGGTAGTATTTAATATGTTCAGCTATCTATCCTTAGAATTTGGTTTCGAGCCAAACGGGTTTCTGGATCATTAGTTATAACTGTTTCATTTTAAGCGCACGCGGCTGGAAATCCGGTTTCAGAATCAGGAATCCATTTCGCAACGCATTTTAACCCCTGTTGGGATCATAATTTAGCGAAGCTACAGTTGAATGATTTCTAGGGTTTTCAGTAAAGGTTTCAACGCAACAAACGGATCTTCAATCGCGTCTGTACGTTAGGAGTTATAGTCTGTTTAATATCAACATGTCAATTCTGATTCTGCTGGGACTGTTGTGTGTCCCGATCTTCTAAATTACAGATTAAATAGTAAATGATAACGAAACAGGATGAAACCAAAAGTGTTGTCTAGCTAACAGAATTACCTACAATAAGCAGCGGAGTTCCGCAACCTACGAGTTAAGGGAATCCCATGGTATCCATTACGGAACAGCAAGCAATGACTGGAGTAGCTCTGGACTGCAGTCCAGAGTCGCACTCCGATACAATTATCATCACAGTTTAAGTAAAGGTATGTCTAGGAATTAGTACAGGATTAAAGCTCGTCGAGTTGGCTTCGATTTGAGCCCTCGAGCACATCAATCTAGCATGTATATAATTTATGGTAATTTTTGTGGTTTTCAGGTACAGAAAATATCCAGTTTTACAGGCAAACTTGGGGGTAGTCGTTTTGGTCATAAACAATGAAATTATCCAACGAAACCTGCACACGTTGTTCATCCCTACAAGGGCCAAAGTAATTTATCCAATTCCGCCTAATTTGATAAGGATTTCCTATGTGAACAAGTATCGAACAGTTGTGCCGAATAATATAACGGAAGGTAAAGTATGACTTATACACGATGTTGGTTTGTAACAACGATAAAATAGCATGTAAGCAAGTAAAGAACTTGCCTGGAGGCGTCTAGACGATGTACGGTGGCTGTGACGTCACGAACGCGCGACACACACGCGGCTCGGCACCTGACTTGGCTCGAACACGAGTCTCGGCACGACGACTCGCAGTTTGGTGGTCGGGCTCGGCTGTGACGCTTGGCTCTCTCTGTTGGTAGTATGTGGGTGCGACGGAGAGAGGCTGTAGAGTTAGACACAGAGAGAGAGAGTAAGTGAACAGAGAGAGAGAGAGAGAGAATTGAGATATAGAGAGAGAGAGAGAATTGGGAGAGATATGCAGAGAGTGAAAAGAGAGAGAGGGAAAACACAGAGGGGATAGAACGAGAGAGAGGGAGGAAGCTGGGGGAGAGAGAGAGGGAGGTCAGGAAAGGGAGAGAGATAAGACTGTGAGAGATGATCGGAGGTCGGGGAGTGAGGTCGACGAGGATGATGTGTTGACGACGGTGCAGTGGGCCTGCCGACGAGAGGTGTAGGAGGCGGGGCTCAGGCGCGGTGCTTTGGGAAGCAGGAGGAGGAAAGACGAGGGAGGGTGAGGTGAGTTCGAGGGAGTGAAGGAGAGAGAGAATAACTGAGGAGATGAGGGACTGAGAAAGAGGCAGAGCACAACGACGATGGCGACGATGTAGATGATGATGGGGTGACGGTGGAGGTTGATCGGCGGTGAGGCAGGAGTCGGCTCAGGTGCATGGAGAGGGTGCTCGGGAATATCGGGTCGTGTGGGGTCGTAGAGGACAAGGGAGGTTGAAAGAGGGTCGACGACGAGGTTCGCCGTCGTCGTCGGAGGGCGACGAGAGGAGCAGGGGCACGGGCGTGAGTGAGGGAGTAGGAGGGGAGAGGAATGGAGAACGAGTGAGAGAGAATTTGGAGGACGAGATGAGGGAGCTGGTCGCGCGTCGTGGGGGTAACGGTGAGCGAGGCACGACGCGTGTCGGGCGGCGACGTGGGCGCAACGGCAGGAAACGCGCGCGCAAACTGCGGAGGTAGCCGTTGGGGACGAAGGAGATGCACAGTGCGGGGGCGTGGGCTGAAGCGGGCGCGGGCCGGGCCGAGCTGGGCCGGAGAGTGGGCTGGGATATTAAGGATATAAATAAGAAATTGAGGAGAAAGGAAAGATGGGCTGATGGGCTGGTGTAAATAATTTAAGGGATTATTTAGAATGAAAAGTGGGCTGCTGAGATTGGAATGGGAAGGGCCAGTGGGGAAAATTTTGGAAGGGAAATGAGTTAAAAAGATTTTATTAAGAGAATTTGAATGGGATGAGTAAATTGGTTTAAAGGGTGAAAATAAACTAAGTGGGCTTAGATTATAGGGCTGAGCTCGAGCCTAAATAAAACAGAGAAAAAGGAATTAGTTGAGGGAAACAGCCGGGCCAAGGAAAGAAAATAAGGGGGAAAAGACGGGCCGGGGCTTCAATAATAATTGAAGAATTATGAGATTTGGGCTGAGAAGAAAACAGAGGGGCCGGCTAAAGTTTTTCTTGTTTAGGAATTTATTAAGAATTTTGAATGGGCTGAAGGAAAATTAAGAAACAAGGAATTAAGGAAAAAGGAACGGGCCAGGTTGGAATTTATTACGGGGAAAAATAGGGACATTGGAATTGGGTTGCAGTAAAAGAAATACGCGGTTTAGAAGATAAAATTATAAATATAAATGAATACAATTATAAATAAGAATACATAGAAATCTAAAGTAGTAAAATACAGGTTTTTGTACAAAAAGGAGCTGGGTATTACATCATACCCCCCTTACAAAAATTTCGTCCTCGAAATTTAAAATAAATGGTAAGTTATACAAACATAAACGAAAGTTGTTATATTGCAAACTAATACGTAGAGATTTACTAGAAATACGTGGACGAAGAAATTTAAAAATGCATATAAGAGTAAGAACAATATACGGAAAGATAGGTCTAATAAATAGAAGGCAGGAACAACTATAAGGGTAAATACATGTATACAAGAATTTAGGCAACAATAGCGAATAATAGTACTCAAGGTTTGTTCGATAGAATCGAACTCAAATATGTGTACACATAAGTATATCGAAGGTAGCAAGGTAGAAATAATAAGTATGAGACACCATCATTTATAATAGTAAACACAGGCACAACACTCGAAAATATAGTAATGAAATTGAGGTAGTGAAAGCTTAATCGACAGGTTAAAACATTTTAAGGTAATTTATCAATCGAATAGTTTTAAATCAACTTAGAAAACTCACATAACGAAAACGGGGAACATGGAACAATATATGCGCAGTGTAAGTTTGCGCTGCAGAAAACGAGTTTAATAATAGCGTACTTAAAATATATGAAATATAGTAATCATTAACACACTCTCTTTGATAAATCCGTAGTACTGAAAACTAACTTTTTTTTTTTGAATAACAATGTCCCTAAATATAATTAGGGTAATAGGAAGAACACAAATAGGTATAGGGCTAGATAGGGTAAAGATTGTGAGGAAGTGCGGCTCAATCAGAAGGTTGAAGCTTGTCGGCTATAGGCTGAAGATCAAGGAGACTGGGATCGGGTTAGCACAGAAGATGATGGTGAGCAACAAAAGAACTACCAGGTAAAAGTATAGGGGGAGACTAACGATTGGTAAATCTTATGAATCAAGAATTTGAAAGGTTAATGAACTCGGTAATTCATAAGGAAGGTCCTCCTCCCAGAAAGATCTCAAACAGGGTACATACGAAGGGTGAATGGCGGCTCACTCCAAGGATTAGGGTGCGGTACTTTCGAGGGTAACAACTATACAATGAGTAGGGGTGGACAGCCAGGGAATTCAGCAGAAAAATGGATATGGGAAATAAACAAGTATCAGGCGAAACAAAAATCAAAAGGTTTACGAATCCAGAAGGTTTACTTTAGACAAGACAATTTGAAACAAAGCATTCTCAAAGACGGAAAGTGACTCTAAATTATACCCATTTTATTTGGCCAGGAAGACACATCAACAGATATTCCGTCAATCGCGGTTGTGGAGATTCAGTAGGTTGCGGTAGGCGCGCGCACTCAGGTAGGGGCGTCCATTTCCATAGCGCTTCGCAGGTACCTTTATTGGAAGTCCTTCCACCACAGGGTCTTGATCTTCTAATCCTTTTTTCTCGGATAGAGCTTCTTCATCGAGATCTGATTCCATGTGATCCTCTCCTTCTGGGTTTTCTTCCATGGGGTCTTCCTCCACTGGATTTTCTTCTATTGGATCTCCCTCGGGATCTTCCTCTATCGGGTCTTCTTCTATAGGGTTCTCTTCAGGATCTTCTTCTTCTTCGTCGGAATCAGCTATCACGTTAAACTCTGGGGCGGCTGCTTCTTCGTCCTCTGGATCGTGGTTTCCGAATTTGACTTGGGGACCGTCGATCTCATCGTCAGAACTCATCAGCGTGCGGTCTAAGGAAACGCAAGATTGTGCATCTTCATTCAAATGCGGCGCTGCTCCTGGTTGGGCCATGGCTCGAAAAGAAAAGTCATGATTAAACAATGGAATGAATAAGGAAAATGGCCAAGTGTACAAAGTAGGGAAAGATATGCGGTGAAAGGAATTGAAAGCTCAGAATTTAAAATACTGTGATAATGAATAGAATTTGATATAGAGAAAACATGAGAATGATACATATATCATGATCCAAATTTTATTTCACCCAACTAAAAGTTCGACGGATACAAAGATTCAAACGGAAGGAAACATTCATAAAAACGACAATATTATTACTGAAAGTAGAAAACATGAAAAATCATTCTTCGACTACTATAACATTGCATTCTCGTCGCGTGAGTTGAATCCTGCGTTTGATCCTCCTTATCGTCGAAGTCCGAACTACGCGGCAATTCTCACTCGGCAGAAGTGGGGGGTGTGGACGAGTTTCTTCCTTGCAGTTCTTTCCTTTCTGGGCAGCCGTTGATGATGTGTTTGTTGGAACCGCATATCAGACATTTCCCTTGAGCACGGCGACAATCTCTCTGAAGATGTCCTGGTCTCTTGCAATACCCACAACATGGGGTCTTCTGTTGCTTCTGTTGACGCTTCATCTTCTTCTCTTTTCCTCGTCTAATAGGGATCCCTTTATGATAGGAGACTCCCGCTGGTGTCTGATTCACCTGTCCCCTCAGTCCTTCAGCTAATAGGTCGTTTGTTCGCTCCTGGGCTTCCTTTAAACCTTGTAGTACATTAAGGATCTCAACAGTCTGATTCTGGGGAGCGGATAAAGATGAAGAGTCGTTGGAAGACATGATCCTGAAACAACAATTCCGAGAATGATACGAGTCACATGCTAAATGAATTAAAATATGATATGGATAGAACAAGGATTCAAGAATATCAGAGATGATGAATATCATTACAAGCGGGGAATCAACTGCATGACTTTAAGTCACTTGAATAGAGTACGGTAGTGCAATTGCAACCACGTACCCTTATCAAGTCACCCGAAACCATAGCGAATAGATAGCTGAACACACGATGTGAATATGGATCAAGAGTGACAAGTTTATAATCTAGACCGAGGGACGTCTTAGATTGCCAAACCAAACACGGAAAACTGCAATCCCAAACGATGCAAAACCTGGCTCTGATACCAACTAAACCATGTCACGCCCCGCTTCCCAAAATACGGAATACGAGGGGTAGACAAGGCCAGCCATGCTCCTACGGTCAAGGAAAATCCTGCCGTAGTCACACTTCGGCTTCTAGTTTCTCATGGTAAACAGTATATATTGCACAGGTAATGGGAAAATGCAGTAACTGAAAGGAACAATGTAAAGACTGACCTGAAGTGGAACAAATGAAAGTGACTCGGGAAGGCGAGTCAAGAAGTCTGTGAAGCACGTCTAGTTCTGATCCAGGCTAAATCTTCCCCTCACACTGAGCATGCATACTCAGGTCGTCAGAGCGACACAATAGCAATATAATGCATATAAACAAGTAACAGTTCTAACAGTGGTGAAGGATATGAATAACAGTAAATCAATAACAACATGAATATAAATGAGCAGAGATAAATGCAGCGGAGCAGTAAAACAGTATAACGATATGTCATGTATGTCAACACAGTATATAAGGAATGTAAACGACAGTAACCCTATCGGTCTCTAAGTCTCACTGCACAGGTCAATAAGCCTATCGTCAGTCCAAGTGTGAGAGTCAACCACTCGTGAGTGTCCTCCATCCAAGGGTAGAACCCAAGGGCAAGGGACCACGGGCCCAACATGTAACGAGTGTATCACGGTGATATAGCACATACCCTGTAAATCTCCATATAACTCCCTAAATATATAAGCCGGCATGGGACTCCCGAGATCCTGTTGAATTCACACTTGAACTACCCCACACCCCGTGGTCTACATCAAACGCTAACCATAACCCTAAATACTAATCGATCCGTGACAAGTCTGCGCGAGAACTGGAGGCAGGACCTCCATCAAGCACGTCCCGACTAATACCTAAGATAAATGGCAGTGTCGAATGCCTTATCTGTGACATCCGTGCAAGCGCTTCCATAAGTGTCCCATACCACTTATAGTCACACGTACACGCATCCCACAGACGTCGACAATGCAATAGAATAAAAGGGACACTGATTGTGCACAAGTACGTATCACTTTCACTTAATCACGAATACACGAACACTGACGTACTTGCCACAATCACCACTAAAATCTAACACTGGGTGAATGCACGATGTCACTAGGTTATCACTACGATGATATAGGTATGATGTGATGCATGAACAGTATAAGAAGCACCACTAAGGTATCATAAAAACAGCAGTCTATCACTTGCACGATTTATCATGAAACATATGTATATAATTTAGCGAAATGATAAACAGGTAGTATTTAATATGTTCAGCTATCTATCCTTAGAATTTGGTTTCGAGCCAAACGGGTTTCTGGATCATTAGTTATAACTGTTTCATTTTAAGCGCACGCGGCTGGAAATCCGGTTTCAGAATCAGGAATCCATTTCGCAACGCATTTTAACCCCTGTTGGGATCATAATTTAGCGAAGCTACAGTTGAATGATTTCTAGGGTTTTCAGTAAAGGTTTCAACGCAACAAACGGATCTTCAATCGCGTCTGTACGTTAGGAGTTATAGTCTGTTTAATATCAACATGTCAATTCTGATTCTGCTGGGACTGTTGTGTGTCCCGATCTTCTAAATTACAGATTAAATAGTAAATGATAACGAAACAGGATGAAACCAAAAGTGTTGTCTAGCTAACAGAATTACCTACAATAAGCAGCGGAGTTCCGCAACCTACGAGTTAAGGGAATCCCATGGTATCCATTACGGAACAGCAAGCAATGACTGGAGTAGCTCTGGACTGCAGTCCAGAGTCGCACTCCGATACAATTATCATCACAGTTTAAGTAAAGGTATGTCTAGGAATTAGTACAGGATTAAAGCTCGTCGAGTTGGCTTCGATTTGAGCCCTCGAGCACATCAATCTAGCATGTATATAATTTATGGTAATTTTTGTGGTTTTCAGGTACAGAAAATATCCAGTTTTACAGGCAAACTTGGGGGTAGTCGTTTTGGTCATAAACAATGAAATTATCCAACGAAACCTGCACACGTTGTTCATCCCTACAAGGGCCAAAGTAATTTATCCAATTCCGCCTAATTTGATAAGGATTTCCTATGTGAACAAGTATCGAACAGTTGTGCCGAATAATATAACGGAAGGTAAAGTATGACTTATACACGATGTTGGTTTGTAACAACGATAAAATAGCATGTAAGCAAGTAAAGAACTTGCCTGGAGGCGTCTAGACGATGTACGGTGGCTGTGACGTCACGAACGCGCGACACACACGCGGCTCGGCACCTGACTTGGCTCGAACACGAGTCTCGGCACGACGACTCGCAGTTTGGTGGTCGGGCTCGGCTGTGACGCTTGGCTCTCTCTGTTGGTAGTATGTGGGTGCGACGGAGAGAGGCTGTAGAGTTAGACACAGAGAGAGAGAGAGTAAGTGAACAGAGAGAGAGAGAGAGAGAATTGAGATATAGAGAGAGAGAGAGAATTGGGAGAGATATGCAGAGAGTGAAAAGAGAGAGAGGGAAAACACAGAGGGGATAGAACGAGAGAGAGGGAGGAAGCTGGGGGAGAGAGAGAGGGAGGTCAGGAAAGGGAGAGAGATAAGACTGTGAGAGATGATCGGAGGTCGGGGAGTGAGGTCGACGAGGATGATGTGTTGACGACGGTGCAGTGGGCCTGCCGACGAGAGGTGTAGGAGGCGGGGCTCAGGCGCGGTGCTTTGGGAAGCAGGAGGAGGAAAGACGAGGGAGGGTGAGGTGAGTTCGAGGGAGTGAAGGAGAGAGAGAATAACTGAGGAGATGAGGGACTGAGAAAGAGGCAGAGCACAACGACGATGGCGACGATGTAGATGATGATGGGGTGACGGTGGAGGTTGATCGGCGGTGAGGCAGGAGTCGGCTCAGGTGCATGGAGAGGGTGCTCGGGAATATCGGGTCGTGTGGGGTCGTAGAGGACAAGGGAGGTTGAAAGAGGGTCGACGACGAGGTTCGCCGTCGTCGTCGGAGGGCGACGAGAGGAGCAGGGGCACGGGCGTGAGTGAGGGAGTAGGAGGGGAGAGGAATGGAGAACGAGTGAGAGAGAATTTGGAGGACGAGATGAGGGAGCTGGTCGCGCGTCGTGGGGGTAACGGTGAGCGAGGCACGACGCGTGTCGGGCGGCGACGTGGGCGCAACGGCAGGAAACGCGCGCGCAAACTGCGGAGGTAGCCGTTGGGGACGAAGGAGATGCACAGTGCGGGGGCGTGGGCTGAAGCGGGCGCGGGCCGGGCCGAGCTGGGCCGGAGAGTGGGCTGGGATATTAAGGATATAAATAAGAAATTGAGGAGAAAGGAAAGATGGGCTGATGGGCTGGTGTAAATAATTTAAGGGATTATTTAGAATGAAAAGTGGGCTGCTGAGATTGGAATGGGAAGGGCCAGTGGGGAAAATTTTGGAAGGGAAATGAGTTAAAAAGATTTTATTAAGAGAATTTGAATGGGATGAGTAAATTGGTTTAAAGGGTGAAAATAAACTAAGTGGGCTTAGATTATAGGGCTGAGCTCGAGCCTAAATAAAACAGAGAAAAAGGAATTAGTTGAGGGAAACAGCCGGGCCAAGGAAAGAAAATAAGGGGGAAAAGACGGGCCGGGGCTTCAATAATAATTGAAGAATTATGAGATTTGGGCTGAGAAGAAAACAGAGGGGCCGGCTAAAGTTTTTCTTGTTTAGGAATTTATTAAGAATTTTGAATGGGCTGAAGGAAAATTAAGAAACAAGGAATTAAGGAAAAAGGAACGGGCCAGGTTGGAATTTATTACGGGGAAAAATAGGGACATTGGAATTGGGTTGCAGTAAAAGAAATACGCGGTTTAGAAGATAAAATTATAAATATAAATGAATACAATTATAAATAAGAATACATAGAAATCTAAAGTAGTAAAATACAGGTTTTTGTACAAAAAGGAGCTGGGTATTACACATAGGCATAAAAAATCTCCATTATAACATTCTTTAAACCATTTTAATCCAATTAGGAAAAAAAAACTGCCCAATAAGAGTAGAAATATAATATCAGATAGATAATTTATTTTCATATGGGCATAAGAAACTTCTATTCTAATTCTTTAAGCTATATTATTCCAATTGAATCACATAAATAATCACTTCTTTGTGGGGCCAAGCAATTATGTGGATAAAAACAATAGCAATATTAGACGTCGTCTATACAAAAAACAACTAATAACGTGATGTGAAGAAAATCGTCACATGAAGTAGGATGTTGTGGCTTTTCATAACTCATAAGATAATTTAGTTGTAAATGATATCCAAACTTTAATCCATAATTTTAAATACATATGATGAAACAACACATTTCACAAACACAATATCTATACTTGGTACATGACAGTATAAATCGACAATACGTGTTTAGTATGGGAAATAAATTCCAATGAATGTTGGAGCACCAAAACGAATAAGTGCATTTTATATAATTTGCAATTCATCAAATGTTATGTATAATTTATATAATTTTCATATATAATAATTTTAACATGATAACATGACAAACAGGTTGTATGGATTTTTTTCACCCAAATTTCTATAAATGAACTACTAAAAGCAGTTATAAAACAATAATCTTGTATCATGAATTTAGGCTGTTACAAAACAGCCCTCTGAGCTTTGCAAAACAAATATTCTGGACCGATCTATAAATATTGAAATTTGCTGTAATATTTGCAGCGAAACCCCTGAATTCAGTTTCTATTCAGATTTTTTACAAACGGATACAAATAATCACGAAATTGCATTCTGTAACTACGGAAAAGACTAAATAATTGCAAAACAATCCAAAATTTACATAAATAATTTAGATCAGAAAATTGACTAAATAATATATTCTATCCAAAACAAAATGAATAAATTTTGCCTCTAATTCAAAAAAAAAAGATTTAAACCACAAGTTAATACTGATTAAGGAAACGAAAGACGATGGAAAACTCAAACAAATTTGAACACGCATAAAAATCAATAAACCCAATGAATTAATTGTAGGCTAGTCTCTATTGAGTATAGTATAAAAATCAATCTCAAATAGAGTAGTGCATGATCAGTTTCCAAATTTACATCAAGAAATATCATTAAACAATGCAAGGATTTAGAACGTCAATCTTTGAAGAAAATGGTCGAAACCGATAATCAAGGAGCAGAGCTATCCTTTCCTTGCTATTAATATATACAAGTTTCAAAACACTATTATCACATAGGCTTAACAGGAAAAATATGGTTATAAAAGAAATGAAAAATTAAACAACAACCCAAACAATTTTCAAGGGCCTTCTAATAATTTTCCTTCTCCTTTTATTAGAGTTTGATAGCCTCAACGAACCCATTAAAAACTCGATGGGTTATTCTCTTTCTCGATGGCATGACCACTCTATGCCCGCGACGGCCACCTCTGGTGACACCGGAGACTGGCCACTTCAAGCCGTCGTGACGTCATCGCCTAAAATTTCAAAGAGAAAGAAAGAAGGAAAAAATTCTTTTTCTTATAAATCGATGGAGAATTCGATTTTGATCAGAATTTGGTCGAAATCAAATCATTAGGCTATGATACCAATTGTAAGAATTAATGATTGTCTAATCTATACGGTATGATTAACGACTTGACCATCCACGCACATACCATACACGAGTCCAGAGAAGCATGCATTGATACCCTGATTTGAAGAAAAAGAATAAACAAATTCCATTGTTGTTTCTTGCCTACTTCATTTCCTTAAGTATTTTCTTGATGGATAGAAAAACCAACTTAATTCACTAGCCTTTATCATGTGTATGCAAGAACTCCTTTATATAACTCTTCCATCAAGGAGTTATGAAAACTACTCCAGAGGGTTATAAAAACTGCCAAGTGGTTTTAGAATAACCACTTAATTTTATGCCCAAAATTTTATATAATAGGATATAGACTTGTTAAGATATTATATCTAACAATGCCGAATACTATAAATGTTATAGTATTAGTGATGGAGGCCTGGATCTCCTTCAGATGCTGTCCTGCGTCAGTCTGTTGCGAGCGTTGATGAAGGGTTGAGATTGATGTTGATGGTTGTCTTCTTAAGCATGTGGATCTCAATGGGTTGATTTCGAGGTGAAGCCGAGCTACCTACAAAGAAGTCCCGGGGTGGTTGTACCACCGTGGACCCTCCGACGATCAAGTCAGCCGAGGAATTTGAGCAGAGTAGCGGCTTGTTGGATTGAAATTGCCTTACCCGAGTCGTCTGAGAGAAGGGTTTTTACAGTGGTCGCTTGGAGCGAGATGGCGTGAGATCTTCGCCATCGGTTACGCTTCTGACGTTACGCCTGCGTGAATGATGGGATCCCTCCATTAATGACGAGATACGCTTGTTAATAGGGGGATACGATGGCATGGAACGCGGGATGTTGGGTGGCGGATATCTCGCTTCTGGCAAGATACGCGGAGCCGTGGCGGAGGTGCTTAGGCTCTGCGTTCTTGGTTGCTCGGTAGAACCGGGGAGGCTTAGCTCGGCGGGAGGCTCAGAGGAGAGCGGGAGGCCGAGTAAGCTCGATTCTGTGATAGCTCGGAGGCGAGCTGGGAGGGCCGAGGAAGCTCGGTGTGTAGGAGGGCTCGGAGGTGAGTCGATGGTTATTCGTAAGGCGAGCATGGAAGTGTTCTGGGAGGCCTTCGAAGGTCGGGTCAATCCTCGGGGCGAAAGCCCGGGGAATGCCTTTAATGTATCGTGTTTGCTCCTGTCCCGTGAGCCCCGGGACCCATCATCTACCACGTGTCATGATCTGGGGAATTCCCACTTATGAGTCTCATCATTAGCCCCCACTCTCGTCCCGACCTATTTATGGGACGGGCCGAGAGTGGTCTGATCAGTTTTCTGGGCGCCAACTGTTGCCAAAATTCTATCGGCGCGGATTTCCGGGGTGACTCGGTGAAGGGCAGTTGCGTCGTTCGGATTTACAATCCCGTTTGGCGTATCCCGGACGCTTGGAGCTTTGCGCACATCTTTGATGACATCAGCGAATCAGGGAAATGATTGTGCTTTAAAGAGGGAGCGCCGATTCGCTTGCACGTCTGTTGAGGTGCAGGCCACGTGTCCGACGCGGATTGGGGGACACGACAGGCTATCACCGTCGCCTGCGGCCGAAGGGACGTCTCCAATGGTCGTTCGACACATGGGGCTTCAACGGCTGGCAGACGCGGCGCTTCGTTTTGGCGGGAAATGATCGGGGTTGTCGGATGCTTCCCCTCGAGTTGTATAAATAGGAGGGGAACCCCCCTAGGGTTTACACTTCCGCCACTATTTTCCTTCGTTGCGAGAAATTGTTCGGCGCTCCTCCTTCTCTTCAGATCACCAGCGTCTTTCCTCGGCGAAACCTTCCCCTTGAACCAGGTTAGATGTCTTCCTCTGGGGAGTCGGTATAAGTTGTTAGGGTCAAGTCCACGGTGTCTTCTCCCACCTTTTCAGTTGCCCCATCTGTGTCAGGTTCCCCTCATAGAGTTAGGACTACCCGCACCGCTCGTCGCCAGGCGACGACAAGGACCCCTAAGGTGTGCATCGGAAACGCTCGCGATGCGCCCTCCATCTTGAGAAACGTAGACGAGCTTATCGAGATTCGGGCTCGCTTCCACATTCCCCATAGCTATTCGCTTCGTTTAGCCAGGGTAGATGAAAAAGCGGATCAGGTGCAGGGTAAGGAGATTGCCCTGTACTTGGATGCATTCTGGGCTGGAATGCGTCTGCCCTTTCCACCCGAAGTATGTGGGCTACTTCGCTGCTTCCAACTCGCCCCAGGCCAGCTAGTGCTGAACTCGTGGAGAATTCTCCTAGGATTCCTGGTCCGGTTGAAACTCGACGACATCCCTTTCAGCCCCGACCCTTCTTACTTCCTTCCTCTGTTACAAAAATCACTCGGGCACCCGCAAGGATGAGCCGAGATGGGTATATATTTCTTTCAAAAAACGCATGGGAGGGGCGGCCGGGTCGAGAGTAGTAGTCGTTCCTTCTTCCATTCACGAATGGAATGAGAAGCTTGTATTCGTCGGGCCACCCGAGGGCGAGGACTGGCCTGTGCTTACACAGTGGCATAGGGCCGACTGCCCGCGGGCGAAGCAGTCGTCATCTCCCGAGGAGAGGGTGTTTCCCCTAATAAAAGAACAAAGCTTTATTCAAAATTTGAAAGGTAGCGCCTCACTTGCCTTGCACGAGAGTGCCAGTGCCAAGAGTTAAAAACTCTAAGGCAGCGCCTCACGTGCCTTGCACGAGGACGCCGGCGCCAAGAGTTAAAAATTCTTAGGCAGCGCCTCACGTGCCTCGCACGAGGGCGCCGGAACTAAAAGCTCTCTGTTAGACAGAGCCTTTGGATCAAAAATCCAACGGAGGTGATAAATTATCAAAATGCAGAATTAAATTCTGCTAAGGAAATATTCCTCAAATCTTTCTAAATAAGAAAGATTACTCTCTGTAAAATAGAGCAACGTTGGATTAAAAATCCAATGGTGATTAAAAACCACCTATCTGCAGAATAAATTCTGTATGGAAAAATATTTACCTAATCTTGTTAAAAACAAGAAAGATATCTTCTGTAAAATAGAAGTCCTTGGATCAAAGATCCAACGGTGGATAAAATCCCCAAATAAATTAAAGATCTCTCAATGAGAGATTTCTTTAACTAAATCAACAAACTTGCATCTACTATATAAAGGACCCAAGACTTTAAGTCTTGTACAGAGAAACCCCCCCATAAACTTCAAAAAAAAGAAGAAAAGAGCAAGCAAGAAGAAAGCTTTAAGAGGGAAGAAAGAAGAATACCTCTCTTTGAGGTAAATAAAAGTAATAGAGATCAGAGTATCTCATCTCCATATCCAAGGGTTTAACCCTTATAAAAGAACTTAGTTCTTTCTATGGATATGAGATCCATGAGACAAGTCTCCCACAAATGAGAATTTAATTCTCATTGGGATGAACTTGTTCTTAGGGATCAAAGATCCAGAAAAGAATAGAAAATTGAACTCTTCAGAACAGAATATACGAAGAAAACCTAGCATCTCACGTGCCCCTCACGTGAGCGCTACTCAATAAGGAGTGCCTAGCACTCAGTGGTTGACGCTCAGCGCCTCGCATGCCCCTCGCGTGGGCGCTACTCAATAAGGAGTGCCTAGCACTCAACGCCAAGCGCCTCAAGTGTCCCTCACGTGGGCTCCATTCAACATAAAGCGCTCGGTACTAATTAGACAGCGCCTAACGCCCAGCGCTTAGCACCAAGCGCCTCACGTGCTCCGCATGTGGGCGCCATAAAGAGTGTTTAACACTCCATAAAAACAAAAAAGGGGTAAGCTAAAGTAAAGTGTACGCGTCAAAACCCATATAAATGCCTAACATTGTTCGTACAGAAAGGGGACTAAGCCCAAGCAAGTGTTTAGCACTTTATTTAAATGATAAAGACTGAGTGGGCTGAGCCCAAGTTGACCAGATCCCTAATTCAGATCAACCAAGCCCACGTGCTCATTATTTTCCAAGTTGGTCTTAGTCCCAAACACGACTACTGATCTTCCGACAGGATATTCATCTCACACCTTCCCTCAAACCGGAAATTGGTTCAAGGGTACATCTCCTCACACCTTTGATACATGTCGTTGTAATTCTTCAACGTCTCCAGAGAGGTGATGGGTCCCGACAACCAACAACTCTTTGGTGCACTCCCAAACCGCTACAAACCGCAACGTCCTTAAACTAGCTACGGACCGCAACGTCCTTAAACTAATAATGGACCGTAACGTCCTTAAACTAACACAATAAAGCCCAAATGCTCTTTTGTTGGATCTGAATGATCCTAAAACCTTGTTAAGTAGATCTTAGTCTAAAATCGGACTAACGCATCCTTAACAAACATTTAAGTTGATCTTAATCTCAAACGAGATTAACGATCCTTAAATTAAACCAAACCTAAATCTAAAAGTATACGGATTTGAACTAATCCATGTCCTACGGGCGACAACATAAATTAGTCTTTGTATACAATCCACGGGCAACCAAAAATAAAACAAACACACACGACACGAAGTGAACTTCCGGAGCAGGAGAAAGGGGTTATCGCTACGCGGTAACGTAATTAACTGCATGGGCTTACGCCTGCAGGGAAGAGCGTCCCCACAATCAAAAACCCTTCAGAAATGAGGGGGAATCTGACGAAGTCTGCTACAACGGCCGCATCTGTCCAAACCTCCGATACACGGTGGCATAAATCAACTTGGCATTTTCGAAGAGGTGGACGGATAAAACAAAATAACATTTGCCCCCAAATTCAGGCAAGACGATCCATACGCGGTTCCGTATTTTTTTTTGGCGGTGAACAGATTCTGGCACGCCCGGTGGGACCTTTTCCTCTTTCCGCTCCACACTTCGTGTGTCGTGTTCGCGAACAAATCGCGGTTTAATATGGTTGCCCCTGGATTCGAGGTACTAAGATTTGTTGTCTTGCTCATGTGCAGAGAAAAGAAGATCAATGGCTTCTAGCTGCACCTACAACAACAACTCTCCGTCCCCGCCGGAGGAGTGACTTATGGGCCCCAAGCGGCCTCCATCTTTGCAATGCCAGTGGAGTAGGTTACTCAAGCCACCACGGGACTATTCTTCGGGACCATGATCCCGCCAGCAAGCTTCAGTGCCCCAGTGTCATCATAAGAAGCTCCCAAGAAGTCGGTTTCGATCGACTTGCAATCTCCACGGGCCCTCTCAACGGGTCGTCCAATTCTAACGCCTCAGTCTTTAACAGGCTGAGCCGCAGTTCAAGTAGGCCCGCAAAGAGGCCCGCGATACCTGAGGGGGTTATCTCGAAACGGATAGCTGTTCCAGCTCCGGCGAGAGAAGTTGTCAATAGGGCTTCTCCTGCTAAAGGATTGGTCTTCGCAAGATTGGACGTTCCAACTCCTGCTCCCGGCGAAGTCATTAAGACTGCTTCCCCTACCAAAAGGTCAGCTTTCAAAAGATTGGCCATTCCATCTCAACGGATGTCGGTCTTCGATAGGCTGGCGCCAGCAGCAGCCCTTCGTTAAAGCAGGGGGCATGACGAAGCCACTCCCACAACAGAGGCAATCCCATCTGCAAGGCATGCCCGACGTCGCCACTGGAACCGAGTGAGAAAAGCTGGGGGAAACTCCCCCTCTAGACTTACTCCACCAGCTCCAATGGTGGAAGTTGATGCTGCTATTCTAACTGGGAACAGGTTTGATCTGCTTAGGAGGGTGCGAAAGAACTCTCCGACCGCGGTTATGAAGAAATCTCCCCCACATATTGAAAACATGGTACAGGTGAAGCCGGAGCATCCCCCTCAGCGGCTGTCATCCCGAATCCACAGAGTCTGGCGGAAAGTCCAAGATTCTGTGATCAACAAGAACTACTCTCGTCGATCGGAGAAAATGAAGGTTCAACAAGAGGACAATCATCCCTTTAGCATGCAGCGAGGGACTTCTCAGGCGCCTGTTAGAGTAGCTCCTTCGACTTTGATTTCTCACAAAAAGAGAAGGCCAGAAAATCTACCACCACTGGCGGCAAATCCCAAGGGTGATGGATCCAAACGTCCCAAGTCTGGGGGCATGATCGTGCACACGGTGTACATAGCTTCCGGGAAAGAGGAAAGCCGTGCTTCCGTAGATCATCGAACACTCACTCGGTCGTTGGCAAAAGCTCAGGAGCAGCAACAAAAGCTCCAAGAAATACTGATGAAAATGTCAGCACTCATCGGGCAGAAAGAAAGCCGGGAATCAACGTCTGAGCAGCGCGAGGAACAAAAGACTGACACCGAGTTCTTGCGAAGGGTGCTGGAAAGGAAGGATAAGGAGGCCGCAGAACAGTCCGCTAATATAAAACTGATGGCGCTTCTGTTCCAAGACATGGTTAGGATGATGATCCAGCTGGAACCTCCAGCCGAAGACCCTCCGATAATCATCGAAGACGGCAGAGGGGAAGCGTCAAACCCTCCTTCGGCTGTCTCAGCAGCGCAAGAAGAGACAATTTCCAAGGCTGCCCTTGATGACTACATAGCTCAACAAATACGAGCTCATCAAGCGAGTGAAGCGGCAGGCCAAGTCGTCAGAACTGGGCGACCTTATCCAGGCTGGTACGATCAAATCAAGTACCCGCCAGGATATACGATCCCTAAGTTCCATGTATATAAGGGAACGGGCAATCTACACCAGCACGTTGCTCAATTCAGAGCTTTGTGCGGTAATACTGGAGGCGACGACAAACTGCTGCTTCGCCAGTTTGTTGGCAGCTTGTCGGAGACGGCATTTGAATGGTACTTCAAGCTCCCAAATGATTCTGTCAAAACATTCACGGAGATGGAATTACTATTCACACAGCGGTTCGCAAGCGCAAGCGAGCGCACCCCAATCACGACATTAATCACTGCTAGGGTGAAGCCAGGAGAGACCTGGGTTCAATACGCAATTTGGTGGCGGAACCTATGGTCAAAATGCGAACAACGCATCGAAGAAGCTCCTGCTGTGGGCATGTTCGTGGGGACCCTTGATCCTCAGGCAACTATATCCCAATTTATGATGTTTTTCAAGCCGACCACCTTTCAGGCCTTGATTGACAAGCTGGCCCAAATGGACCAGATGGGCCATAGGCCGTTCTCTTCAAAAACGAATCTCCAGAATGAAAAGGGCAAAGGGAAAGCGACCTTCATTGCCAACGCTCAATAACAACCGAGTGACCCGAAACCGGTTGCTCGCCAAAGCAACACACGCCGATCCCTCGAAGAGAAGTTGAGACGTCCTTACTCGTTTCTCCGGGATAAAACGAGGAGCCTGTTCGAACCGGCGGTGCGCAACAGGCTCATCACTCTGCCGGATCCAAGACGCCCACTGCAACCTGGTGACGTCAACAGTCCCAACTACTGCCCTACCATAAAGTAATGGGTCACCCAATCGAAGATTGCTACGTCTTCAAAAACTGGGTTGAGGACCAATACCAATAAGGCGAGTTCGCGCTGTCCGAAAACTGGAAAGTAAACCCGCCACAGCAGCACGCTCCTAAAAAGGTGGATACACCAGGGCATCATGCTAATTTGTAGAAGAAGCTCCGTGGGAAGTTGTCCTTTCAACCAAAACTAAGAGAATGTTGAAGGTTCTTCAAGCATGTCTGGCGATTAAATGGAAAAGCCTGCTAGAGCCCGAGATCATTGAGGGGATGCTTAAACCGTGCTCAACACCGAAAGCTGGCAACGATGGACAAAACACCCAGGTCAAGCCTTCAAAGTCTTCGAAGAAAAAGAAGAAATCCAAGAAACCTGTACAGCCTTATAACGAGCGTACGGACCTGCAAAAGTAAATTGACGCGCTGGAGGAGTACAACCAGCAGGTGCGGACCCCAGTCACTCTCGAAGAGTTTCTCAACCATATCCTTGAGAATGGAGACAACGCCAATGATGAGGGGAACAACTCGTCAGAAGAATCCGAGAATTATGTAGCGAGTTGCCACATGGTTTCTCACTCGTCGTTAAAAGACGAAGAAACTCCCTTGGCGTCGGAGAGCAACGTGAGGAAACTGGGGGCAGGATCGGTCCCAAGATCCCTGAAACCGTCAGACGACCTGATTGACAGGCTACTGAACGAAACCCTTCAGAATAGCAAAGCTAGCCGAGAGCGTGAAACGACCATATATGAAAAGGCCAAGCGTCGGCGTCAGAATGAAGAAGCTGCGGCGAGTAAGAGTCATAAAGTACTCCAACCAGATCGAAACACCCCCGTGGTAGACAAAAGCAGGTTTAAGACGGGGAAACGGTTCACCAAAGCCCTGTTTATGGGGATGAAGCTGCCGCCTTTCAAAGGAAATACTCCTGGGAGTACGTGCCTCGATGAAGCGGATGTACATCCGAACTACTGCTTATACCATCGGAGGGTTACACACCCCTCCGAAGAGTGCGGTGTCTTCAAGAAGTGGTGGCAAGGATACATTGCCCACCGACAACACTTCAAGATGATGAAGCGTGAAACTCGTCGACAGCGAAAAAGTGCGACAGATGAGCGCGAAAAAACAACTGGCAACTGTTATATGGTTGATACCGGTTCGACAAAGAGAAAACTCAAGTTCTCACATTCGGGAGCGATTCTGAGAAAGAAATAACACTTGGCCCTCTCTTCAAAGAATCCACCTTTGGAAAAGAAGAAGAGGTAAAAAAATGCGAGAACATTCAGCTACGTAACCGCACGCTACCTGGAAAGAACCTCGGACCAACAAACAAAGGTTCGAGCAAAAGAGACAAGGAGAAAGAAAAAGTCCTTGAGGAAATTGCCCTCGATGATGGAGTCGTCAAAGAGCCTGCAGCCAAGGACCCGCCTAAGAAAAACAAGATGGATTACAATGTTCTGGCACATCTGAGGAAGATACCCTCACAATTGAACATTTGGGATGCTCTTCTCCTGTCTAAAGAGGCACGAGATTCTCTTATCAGGGCGTTACAAGAGCCCGATCAGTTTCAAGCCTTCCTTGCAGAAGAAAAAATGAAAGACGGGCTGGAAGAAGTTTACACAGCTGGCATCATCTTCAGCGATGAAGACCTCCTCCTCGGAATGTGCGAGCACAACCGTCCGTTATATGTAACCGGGTACTGCCACGATATCAAGATAGGGAAGATCCTGGTTGACAACGGGTCCTCCGTCAACCTTCTCAATGTGAGAATGCTGAAGGAGATTTGCATGAACATTCAGCACCTGGCTCGGGATAAAATTACCATCTCCGGGTTTGACTCCCAGTCATTACGAACGCTCGGGTCTGTAATACTGACGTTACGCTTCGGGCTACTCGTCATTGACATAAAATTTCATGTCATCGAGGACAAGACTTGTTACAACGCTTTGCTCGGCAGGCCTTGGTTACATGAGTACAATATCATCCCTTCTACACAACATCAATGTATGAATTACTTCAAAGACGGTCTCGAGTACGCAGTTACAGGGGAGCTAAGCCCATTCTCCGTAAATGAAGTCCGCAAATATGAAGATGCCAAGTACTTCTTATCAGAGTTCGAAGACACGGAAAGATGTCGTAAACTGTAGAATTAACAAAAAGCCATCGCCACTATCCCGATTTTTGGGAGCGATACCGAGGAGGATGAAGAGATAGTCTTCTCGGGGCAACCCCAAGGTAGCAGGCCATGACCATCTACTCCTATTTTGGTCTTTGGCAGTAACTCTGAGGACGAGGCCAATGCGGTGTTCTCCGTCCGCCTGTCAATGCAAACCTTCGCTGAACCTGATCAGAGTTTACAAATTACCATAGTTCCGCAGCGGCATTATAAAGAACTCGATGCGCTTGATACATACAACATACAAGAGTTGCAGACTTTCTGCGTCCCTCCTAGGCGAAAAGGTGAAAAGGCGGTCCTCTTCTACCAATCTACGGAGACAAAAGTGAAAAAAGAAGTCTGGCACGACACCAATTTTACACTTAACATGCTTCAACCAATCTGTCTGCCCATATATTACGCAAAGGGATTGAAAATGCTATTAAGATGCCAAGGCGTACCCTTCAAACAAACTGCTCGACAAGCCCAGTTTTACAATAATATTTGGGATGTTCCCGGGACTCGGTGAAAGATGCCCAATGGGAGGATGGAGACGATTGGACTTGGATACGTTCGGTCCAAGAAACGGGAGCGATTCCATGGCTGCCATGTTATAAACGATTCCGGTGGAGAAGGCAATGCTCTTCCAGATAGCGCTGATATTGAACCAGAGCGAAATCCCGCCATAAGAATACCAAGTTCATCATTTGAAGAACAGATTGACAAGCTAATAAGGGAAGCGAGTTAAAAAGGTGCGGGATGACCACAGCCGCGAAATGGCCATTTACGAGAAAGCCAGGACGCAATGTCTCATTCAGCAGTCTGCGGAAATAGAACACTACGATGCCCTTCACTCTCAGCCCGCTGTGCGCTCTCGTGGCAAGGAAAAAGCCCGACGCAGAGGCAACAACAAGGTGAAGAACGGGAATGACATTCAAAAACAGCGAAGCAAATCTAAGAATCCACGTGATCGAGAAAAAGTTAGCTGGAATCCGTCTTTTATGAAGAAGATGAGCTGGGAATACTCTTTCCCTCAAGACAAGACGTGGAAAATATTTTACCTTGTCATAAAGCATCAAATGATGACGCTCCCGGAGTCTCGGTACCCCGAACAAGTAAATGAGGTCCATCATCCGGCTTATTGCTCCTACCATCGAGCAGTGGGACATCCTCTTGAAGACTGTTTTACCTTCAAAGACTGGGTCGAAGACCAGTATCAGCAAGGCAGGTTTGCTCTATCCGACAGTTGGAGGGTAACCCCACCGCGAAAACATGAACCAAAAGCAACCTATATTGCGAGAGTAAGTCCAGATCAACATCGAGCTTGGAAACGAACTCGTACCTGCCACGTGATAACATTCTCAAAGAAGGGGGAGCACGAGAATATGGACGACCTCTCCCACTGCTTCGCAGACAAGGATGAGGACGAGGTAATCTCAGGATTTCCACCGGCGCCAAAAGAGTTGGAAGATGAGATACACACCACGGCCGATAATCTGAGGAAAATTGACTTAGGGGTGGAAAACGATCCAAGGCCAACGTTCGTCAGTGAGCTGTTGTCTGAAACACAGGTGGCTACACTAAAGGACACGCTTATGCAGTATAAAGATTGTTTCGCATGGAACTACTCCGAGATGCCGGGACTATATCCAGAAATAGCAGTGCATAAATTGGCTATATCGCCGGACGCTAAGCCTGTCAAGCAGGCGCCAAGAAGAATACGGCTCGAACTTGAAGTGAGTATCAACGCCGAAGTCAAGAAGCTAATTGACTCCGGCTTCATCCAGGAAGTTCAATACCCTGACTGGATCGCCAATATCGTTCCGGTAATGAAGAAAAATGGGACAGTGCGCAACTGCGCCTACTTCCGAGACCTCAACAAAGCTTGTCCGAAAGATGACTTCTCAGTGCTTGTTACCGAGCTGATGATCGATAACACATCTACCCATGAAGTCTTCTCTTTCATGGACGGATCTTCGGGGTATAATCAAATAAAGATGCATCCCGAAGACCAAAAGCATACCGCCTTCTGGACTCCGTTGGGCATATTCTGCTATAAAATGATGCCCTTCGGTCTGAAGAACGCTGGCGCTACCTACCAGAGGGCCATAATGAAGATCTTCGATGACCTTATACATGAGATTTTCGAATGTCATATCGACGACCTCATGGTGAAAAGCAAATCGTACGAGGAACACTGGAAACATCTGAAACAGTGTTCCGGGGCCTTCAGAAGTACAACCTGAAGATGAATCCTCTGAAATGGGCGTTTGGAGTCTCCTCGGACAAATTCCTATGATTCATCATACGACACCGAGGCATCGAAATAGACCCATTAAAGATCAAGGCAATTATGGAAATGCCCACGCCAAGAACTATCAAACAACTGCGGTCTCTCCAAGGAAAGCTCGCGTATATCCGACGATTCATAGCCAACCTCTCTGGAAAATGCCACCCCTACAGCCATCTAATGAATAAGGGGACTCTGTTCGTTTGGGATCGTAAATGCCAAAGTGCACTGGACGAAATCATGCAGTATCTGCAGAATCCCCCGGTACTGACCGCTCCGGTCAAGGGAAAGCCCCTCATCCTGTACACAACAGCCCTTGAAGGTTCTTTAGGCATGCTATGGGCACAGGAGAACGATCAGGGAAAAGAGAAAGCTCTCTACTATTTGAGTCGAGTTCTCCTAGGGGCAGAAAACAACTACCCCCCCATTGAAAAGTATTGTCTGGCATTGATCTTCGCGATAACGATGCTTCGACATTATACCTTGGTACATGAGGTCCATCTCATATCAAAAGTGGATTCTCTCAAATATCTGATGTCAAGAGCCATACTAACGGGAAGGCTTGCCAAATGGGCCCTTCTTTTGATGGAATTCTTGATAACGTATCAGCCCCTCAAGGCAGTGAAAGATCAGGCCATCGCCGACTTTCTCGCTGAACACCCAGTACCAGCCGATTCTCCCTTAAATTGCGAATTGCCGGATGAACATGCGTTCGACACGAAGGATGAGGAAAACGACTCTCGATGGGAACTCTACTTTGATGGAGCATCTTCCATGAAAAAGCAAAAGCAAAACACCCCTATATTCAAAGCTGGGGTAGGCTTTATCTTTATGACTCCACAAGGAGGGATAATGCGTTTTGCCCTTTCCTTAGCGGAGCCAAGAACAAACAACGAAGTGGAATATGAAGCTTTGATAGCGGGTCTTGAGATCGCTATTGACATGGGAATCGAAAACCTCCTCATATATGGAGACTCCCAGGTGGTCGTTAGCCAAGTAAATGACGACTATCAGACATGTAAACCGGAGTTGGTAAAATATGGCGAAAGAGTGCGGCAATTGCTAACACAAATCCCCTCTTACATCCTGGAAAGCATACCGCGTGCGGAAAATAGCAAGGCGGATGCATTAGCCAAGCTTGCTAAGGAACTGGCTGACAAAAATCTCGATAACGTAAGGATCATTGTACAAAGCCACCGGATTCTCGCACCAGCAGAAATATCTCTGGAGTCGTCTGAAAAAAAGGAAGCGACCAAACAAGCAGCCTTCCAAATAAAGGACGAAGAAAAGGTTAAGGATCGGAGAAAAGTCTTCATAGACTACTTCAAATCCCATCGAACACCCAAAAACGCATCATCAAGACATCAGCTCATGAAGCGAGCTCTGTCTTTTGCCTTCGTCAATGATACTCTATATAAGAGATCGTTCGACGGTTTATGGCTAAGGTGCCTGGGACCAGAAGAAGCAAAAAGAGTCATCCAAGAAACTCATGACGGACTCTACGGTTCTCATCAAGCCGGGCCAAAGATGAAGTTGAAGATCAAAAGAATGGGTTACTATTGGCCCATGATGATTCAGGACTGGATCGAATATGCGAAGCAGTGTCACTCATGCCAAATTCATGGGGACTTCATCCACCAGCATCCAAATCCGCTATACCCAACACTGGCTAGTTGGCCGTTCGAAATGTGGGGAACCGATATAATTGGGCCCATCGAACCAGCGTCATCTAAAGGACATCGGTTCATATTGGCAACAACCGATTACTTCTCTTAATGGCCAGAGGTAGTACTGCTAAGGGAGGTGAAGACGGAGAACATCCTCTATTTCTTCAGGACACATGTCATCTACTGGTTCGGCACTCCGCGACGAATCATCTCGGATAATGGGCCGGCCTACAAGAGCCATAAGATCATCCGCTTCGCACAACAGCATAATATAGATTGGAGATACTCTTCAGTCTATAATCCCCGAGCTAACGGTCTAGCTGAGGCTTTCAACAAGACCCTGACAAGGATCATAAAGAAAACGGTGTCCAGAAATAAAAAGGACCGGCACGAGAGGCTGCATGAAGCATTCTGGGCTTATCGAATCACGTTCAAAACGGCAATGAATACAACACCATTCGCGTTGGTATTCGGCACGGAGGCGGTACTTCCCTTGGAGATAGAGCTACCCTCTCTACGAGTGGCGGTTCGATACGAGCCGACGGATGAAGAAAATGCCCATCTTCGGCTTGAGGAGCTCGACGCCCTCGATGAAACTCGTCTCATAGCGCAGCAAAACCTGGAAGCTTAGAAAGCAAGGATGACGCGCTCATACGAAAGACTAACTAGGCCAAGAACGTTCCGACAAGGCGAATTCGTGCTAGTTGTCAAAAGACCTATGATCCCTAACCGTGCAAAGCGGGGAAAATTCGAGCCAAAATATGAAGGCCCGTACATCATAGATAAGGTCTACCAAGGTGGGGCCTACTTGCTCATGGATATGCATGGCGAAAGACCCTTCCGTCCAATAAACGGCCGGTTCATTAAGAAATAGTACGCTTGACAAGTCACGGCTCAGGTTAACGATAGATGACGACGCTCGTGTCCGCTCGCTGTCTTCCTGAGTCCAAACTCTATAACTAGTATCCGGCAAAACTTCGCCCCGAAGCTGGCCATGGACCGAGATGTCCTTAAACTAACAACGGACCGAGATGCCCCTAAACTAACAATGGACCGTAATGTCCTTATACTAAATACGTCACCTCAAACACGGTGATGGCGGAATTCAAGTCCGCATATCCCATCGGCGAGGACTGCAACTTGAGTCCCGCCGGCTGCACAGTTACCTCGGTAACAAAGTCCCCCATAAGTTCCATTGGCGAATAGAGGGGTAAAAAAAATGGTACGTCCACAAGCGAAATGAGCATGGATGAAAACCCGAAAGGGCGCCATGAGTAAAAATAGCAGGGCTACCGGCGAGCTTGTGGAAACCTGAAAGGGCGCAATCTCGTTCTTAAAAAAAAAAAAAAAACGGTACATCCACAAGCGAAATGGGCACGGATGTAAACCCTAAAGGGCTCCGTGAGTAAAAACAGCAGGTCTACCGGCGAGTTTGTGAAAACCCGAAAGGGCGCAATCTCGTTAAAATAAAAACACCTGCAAGGTCCTATCGACCTTGCGAGGAGAAAACACCTGCGTGAGATCCTTACGACTCATAAGAGAGCAACACACTTAGGGATCCCCATGATTCTTAAGGAGAAATTACACTTACGGGATCCTCACGACTCGTAAGGAGAATTTCCCCTTATGAGACCCTCACGGCTCATAGGATTCAAAAGCCGTAAGATACAAGGACCTGAACCTGTTCTTAAGCCATCACGCTCCCTAAGTTTCCCTACAGGCGGTCAATATTGACTCTTGTATACAATCCATGGGCACAAATAAACGATTTCCCCACCAAGTTCCACCAATGACGAGGAATTTCCTCATGTGGTGAATGACACTTATAAATCCTCTCGACTTATAAGGAGAAAACACTCTTGTAAAATCCTTACGACTTGCAAGAGAAAATATCACTTAGGAGTCCTCACGACTTCTAGGGGAACCTACACCTACGGGATCCTCTCAACTCGTAGAGAGAAAACTCTTTATGAGACCCTTACGGCTCATAAAGTCAAAAGCCTTAGTCGACAGGATCCTAACCCTGTCTACTAAGCCACCTTTGTTCAAATCAGCAAAGGCAAATGATGATTCGCTCCTGCCAATATTCTAATGGTAGCGATGCTGATGCCTGAACAGGTGTCAATTTTTAAATCATTTCACGGCAAATGATGATTTGCTCCTGGCAATATTCCAGTCGCAGCGATGTTGATGCCAAAATTGGTATCAGATCTCAAGTTCCATACTCGCAATAAAAACCAGCGAGCAAAAAATATGCATATAAAAATAGCCGAAATTATGGGGCAACTCACAATAAAAAAAATAGTGAGTAAAAAGAAAAATAGCCGAAATGATAGGGCACCGCGATAAAAAACCGAAATGATTGGGCAATCGCGACTTTCGCGATATAAAAAAGCTGAAATGATAGAGCATCGCGAAAAGAAATAAAAAAAATGAATGAAAATGAAACTTTTGCCCTGCAGGCGAGTCTACATCAACCCCTGTATACAATCCATGGGAATAAATGAAAAGGGAACCATATGTTCCCATAAGGCTCCATCAGAAAGTGAGCCAGGTCCGACGGTTCACAGACAGGTTAGAGATCAACAACGACGTTCTTCCTCACTCCAGCAGGATGCAGACGCGACGTCAGCAAACGGCGCCATGGAAAAGTTCCTAGTTCCAAATCTCGACGGTTCACAGACAGCATAGAGATCAACAACGACGTTTCTTCTCACTCCAGCAGGATGCAGGTGTAACGTCAACAAATCGGAACCATGGCAAAGTCCCTAGTTCCAAATCTCGACGGTTCACAGACAATCTAGAGATCAACAACGGCGTTCCTTCTCGCTCGCAGATGCAACGTCAGCAACCGACCCTAGGGTCAAAACAACGGAGCCATGGCAATGTCCTTAATTCCCAGTCTCGACGGCAACGTCTACAGCCTAGAGATCACCCCGGCGTTCCTCCTCAGTCCAGCAGGATGCAGATGCAACGTCAACAACCGACCCCAGGGTCAAAACAACGCAGCCATAGCAAAGTCCCTAGTTTCGAGCCTCGACTGTTCACAGACAACCTAGAGACAACCTCGACATTCATCGCAATATAGCAGACACAATGTCAACAAATGAAGCAAAGGAAGATCCCTAGTTTCAGGGTCTTGACGGCAACTCAAATAAAACCTGAAAGACTATCGGAGATCATCCCACACTAGCGCGGAGTGGTCATGACTCATCGGGGCTCCCAAATTGAGCCTAACCTCAAGTAAAAAGCGGCATGGAAAATCCCTAATGCTTGCTCTTCCGATGGTAATATGACCTGGGAGATTACTTGAAGACTTCTTGTCCAGCCTCCGAAGGGATCAGAGACACGACAATCGTGGGGCTACTCGAACAGCAAGATTGCGTATCGGGGAATGCATCAGCCAACGCCACGGTACGACGGACAAAAACCCTAGTACCACAGACCCTAACGGACCTCTGTCGTAAAGAGTAAAGGTTAACTTTGACGTTAGGACATTTTTGCGAGAACTTCTCGATTCGTCTCGACTCGTAGTGAAAACAATGTTCCTGTGAGAACATCTCGACTCGTAGGGGAAAACATTTTCGTGAAACCCTCACAGACCATGAAGGTGGAAAGCCTTAGGCAACGGGGATATCAACCTGTTTGCTAAGCACTGTGGCCCTGCAAGTAGGTCCAAGATGGACTATTGAATACTATCCACGGGTCACATTCTCCAAAATCGAATACTGACAAGGAGGAAAAAACAACACTTCTGAGTCCTCTCGACTCGTAAGCGGGAAACTTTTCTTGTGAGATCCTTATGACTCTCAAGAGAAAACGCACTTAGGAGTCCTCATGACTCCTAAGGAGAAAATACACCTACGGGATCCTCTGGACTCGTAGGGAGAAAAGTCTTTATGAGACCCCCAGGGCTCATAAAGTTGAAACGTCTTAGGCGGCAGATCCAAACCTGTTTCCTAAGCCATTACTGCCCTGCAAGGAGGTCAAGATGGATTATCTACGGGCCATATTTTCCAAAGTTACCTGCCACTGAAATAAAGAAGCTACTTACGGGTCCTCACGATTCGTAAGGAAAAAATACCCGAGTGAGATCCTTACGACTCACGGAGGCGATCAACACTTAGAGATCCTCACGATTTCTAGGAAGAATATTCTCTCCCGACGGTAATAGGACCTGGGAGATTATTTGAAGACGTCTTGTCCAGCCCCGAAGTGATCAGAGACACGACAGTCGCAGGACTACTCGAACAGCAAGACCGTGTATCGGGGAATGCATCATCCAACGTGATGGTACGACGGGCAAAAATCTAGTACCACAGACCCTAACGGACCCCTGTCGTATAGAGCAGAGGTTAGCTGTGACGTTAGGACCAGTATACCCATAAACCCAAGTGAGGTAGACTAAACAAATTCCAAAATGATTATATAAACTACTTTATGGTAAGACAAGACAACAAAAGAAAGAAAAGCGCCAGTATGAAAAAAAAATGTTTTTATTCATGAATTCAAGTGAATACAAGATACATTTCATCAAAATGGATACATTCTTGAATCGGAAGTTCACAGCCGGTACAAGAAAAGGGGTCCGATGATAGTTATTAAGGAGGAGGCGTTTTCAACAAATCGACAAGCCGTTCTCGTGCTCCCCTCAATATCTTCTCGCGTTCAGCCATGGCGACCGACTCTGCTTCGACTTGAGTCCGTTGCTGCAGACAGGATGAAAGCTTTTCTGTGATTTCTTACCTGGCAGCTTTGCAGTCCTGCATGACTCGCTCGGTGAAATCAAGCTTCCGCTTTAGCGTCAACCCATCCGAGATACATCGTTAGAGGTTGTCAAAAATAGCTTTTAGCTACGCAGCTTTCGCTTCAACCTGGGCACGCAACTGGATGGATTCGCTGGAAGCCGTCTCATGTTCCTCTCGCCTCAGGGCTGCTTCTTGTTCAAAATGGCGAATAAAAGGAACACTCTGCTCGACCCATGCAGCTCGCTGAGAGTTCAAAGCCAACACCTCAGGAGCGAGGCGCTTAAGCTCAATCTCATGCAGGCAAGCCTCAATCTTCCTACAATAATCAACCCAAGAAATGACTTGATCTTCATTATGGAAGTTCATGAGCGTCGCCAGTATTGGATTGACTTCGGCGGCAAAGTCCGTAGCAGAAGAGAGGGCCTCGGCGTCTAGATCTTCGATAAACTCGCGTAACGTTCACCGTCTATTCGCGGCGCCCCTGGAGGATACACGTCTAGAAAAGGTCCCCGCGGGCATGGGAATGCGAGACTCGAAAGGAACTAGACCAGGCGTAATCACTGCAAAATGAATTATGGCCAAAACTCAACTTAGGAAGCAAAGGAAACACCCAAGGGATGCAATCTATCATACCGGCCGTTGCAGGCGGCAGAACAGGGAGTACCGGAGGTGCGGCTATTCTTTCATCTCCTTCTCCGACCCGTGACACTGTGGTCAACGTAAAGAAGACTTAGTCTACTTATAAAAGAAAGGAGGGAACACTAGATGAAGAATATACTGACCAATACCAGGAGGTGGAACGATTTCCGACTGAAAGGAAAAATGTGGGCTTAACACCTGGTACAAATGGTCAAAAAGCACTCCTGTGGAGTCGCAACAATATACAGTCAATACAAGGAAGATTGTATCCACAGTGAAACAAATAAGTGAGAAACCCATACCTTCCAAGATGTGAGGGGGCACAGAAAAAGGCGAGAGGACAACGACCGTCAGAGCAGCGACCGGCGACACTTCTTCAGATGGCATAACCTCAGTGTTTACCGCGCTTATGCTCAAGAAAAACGAATTATCATCAGAAGGGCTGAACAGGATTGAAAAACCCGAAAAGAACAACCCAAGGACTACCTGATAGATTGTGGACCAAAACCGCGACGGAAGCGTCACCAGGTGTAACGGCTTCTTCACTCTCTATCGGGGGAATAGATTCTGCGCCCATAGCATCTCCCCTGACTCGACGAGGGTCGTCGTAATGCTTGCGACGCCCGCCGATACCAAGGAGCCACAGGGAGAAAGAGCATCGGTCTGGACAGTCCCAGATTCCCGAGAAAGAGTAGCCACTTCGGGCTCTGTAATCGCCAGCGTTTTACCTGCCATACCATCGCCAGGACTTGGCCCTGCGTAAAAGAAAATGCGTATGTCAGAATTTAAGGACCGACTTCCAATAAAAGACTAGGCGTTACGTTACTTTGAAGTAGCTTTTCAATTTCTTTCCGAGCCGCGCGTGCAGCTTGTCTATGGGCGGTAGACAGGGCAGAGGGAACATCCGCCGAAGGAGTGTCAGTAGGCGGGATATTGCTTAATCCTGCACCTGCGGCCAAAACGGCACCGCGTTCCCTCGCCGTGCGCTTCCTGTCAGTTTGAGCAGTGAAAACTGACCTCCTTAAGACTTCTGACAGGGGGACGTCGTTGTCCGAACCGAGCTCTGCCTCTGGAGCCGCTCTGGTGTCCATCATCGGCTGCTTCAGCAAAACCTCCTGCGATGACTTTGGGATGGTCATGGCCATAGTAGCCGGCTCTAGAAGTTTTGCTGCATCGCCACTTGGGATCGGCACTGCACTTGGAATAACCTGAGTTGAGGTAGTCTCTGCAATAAGGTGAAAGAAAGGGTCAGAGCATGAATAAAAAGAATAAAGGTGTAATGAAGCAATTTATACCAAGACCCAAAGTAGCGCGGAGCCTCTCTTCCTCCTCGAACGTCCTGAAGGAAGCCGCGAGAGCCTCTTCGGCAGAAATACCCGTTGAAGAAGAGAGTGTTAGTAAAAGCATAATAACGAGAGAGGGATAGACGTAGAAGAATATAACCGCAGTATACCTGACTTCGTGATAGAGATCAATGGCGCTTCGTCGCGAGCCAGTCGCTCGAAAGCTGCGACGGCAGCTTGAAGATCAGTATCGGCCGCAGGCGTGTCGAATAAACCTTTTTGGTACCGTATTCGCACAAACCCTCGCTGTAGGGAGCATGTGGCTCCTGGCCGAATACGACATCGGCAGAAATTAGAGACTTCTTCTTTTTCTGCGAACGGACGCCAGCGGCCAATGACAAGATCTTGTGCTTGATAAGCATTTTCGGGCGGCGAGTCCCAATTTCCGTACCAGCGCCAGATTCCAGGGACGCCACGGCTACCGCAGTTACAGGAACATTAGATTGAATCCTCTCAGGGAAGACTCGAGGGACTACGGCTGTAGTAATTTCCCTCAAGGAAGGACGAACGACAGTCCGTCGCTTTAAGGGGACAGATGGATTGCTAGCAGCGACTGCATCCTTGTGATCGAGCAATAACCGCTTTTCTTCCCTGATAACAGCACCCATCGCATGCTGGTACCACGCCATGTAAGCATTCGAAGCTTTCGGCACATAGCTCGGCTCGCTAATGAGAAAATTGGACCCCGTATTTAGTCGCATAAAGTGGTGCAGCGCGCTGCGAATACCTTCTTCCGTAGTGACTGGCTCGGCTAAGAATGCCTCGAGAGGAACGTCCTGATTGTAACCCGACTGTTGAGCGAAGCGGTGCGGATTATACCTCATGAACAATGCCGAGGTGTTTTTCCTGAACACTAAAAAGCCCGTCCTAATGGAATACAAGTGCAAGATTTCCCGAGCCTTCAATGTGGAAGCCCCGTCTCTGAAAGTGTCACGCAACGGTTGCACCAGTTTAGTAGATTCCTTACCGATAGTTAAGACTCTATCGACAAAAGTCATACTATCCCCAACCATACGCTGGCGAAGGACCAACCGTCGAGCCTCTCGCTGCGACTGATCTAACGCAGAAGCGTCAACCAGATACATGACCCGGGGAAAGTTGTAGCTGTCATAGAAGCAGGGTCGTTTGTGAACACCGAAAGCACCCAGCACGTGCATCTCGATCCAGGACGTGAAATAGTGCAATGGAAGATGTACAGGTTTTACCCCTGGCTGAGTAGTATCTACCGCTAAGCTCAGGCCATGATATAGATGAGCTAGCCCTGCAATTCCAACGGCTACACGCGTCCCTATGACAATGCGGTGGGCCGGATAAAAAACGGACGGCCTCATGTAGCGAGGGTGCATCGGAAGCACAAACCAGCTCAACCACAGGCCGATGAACCCCATAAAGAACGTCTCTTCATCGACGTCTGAAGCAGCAAGTTCTGCAAAAGGGACGACCGGAGTGTCTGGAATAAAGAAATGTTTTAGATCCGCTTCCGCCATCGGATGGTTATCCAAACCGAAACCAAATGGGTCGTCAAGCTTGGCGAATTTTGCGGCTTGTTTTGACAAGACTTTTGGGCGAAGAAAGCGAGCGATGAAATCTGCGAAGCCGACTCCGTGCCCTCCAGACTCTAAAAACAGACTCTCATAAATGTTCAACACCTTGATTAGGCTCGGGAACCGATGTTGAATGGCATTCTTCGGAGTGAGACCCATTACCACTAATTTAGTGGCAAAGATGTACTCATCAGGGGGAAGTATCTCCTCGTAATGTTCCCCTATAACGGATAGGCCTGAAATTTCCGCAAACTCCTCCAAGGAAATTGAGACTTCTCGGTCCGATAGAAGAAATGTGTGGGTTGGGATATTCCACCGTTCCAGAAAAGCCTTAACTCACCACACATGAGGCGCGGCATATTGGAAGAGGGAAGCATATATGGCAGGATATAGCCCAAACTTCAGCAACAGCGACCTCTTGGCCGACAAGATATACCGGGCCCGCTGCAGGTAGCCGGCTGATTAGCGAGGAGTTAACCCTATCATATAGACTTGTCCCCAAGGACGCGACTCGCCTTGACATATGCGCCGCCCTAAAATATCCAAAGCCATCGGCGGCTGTATGGGTATTTATGCCATAGAAGGCTGAAGGCGACCCTCTGAAGTCCAGTTGACCTCTTTTACAGCATAATTCACTTGAGGCGAATCGGCGTAATGAATTGCTGAAATGGGCTATGAGGGCGCTGCACAAGAAAAACCGTACCGACCCTAGATAATCTGATTGTACCACGACCCCTATAAGTGAAGAGATTTCTGCTCCGGGTCATGATCTTTAATAAGCGCGAAGACTTCCCGATCTATGGGCGTGAAGGTGAAGGCGCTTTCTGAACGTACAAAAAGGAAAGAAGAGTCGGAAGCCATAGTACCTACACAAAGAGAGATGATGGTTAGTTATCAACGCTATGTTCTGAACTCTGACACTTGGTACTTAAAAATTGTACCGCACTGCAATGCAGAAGAAAGGGACAAAGGGGGACCCACAAAATTAAGGCGACGTCCCATCATTGATGGGGCAGTCACTCATTAAGGATGGAATCCTAAAAGGATTCACATTTAATGAGAAACCTCATTGGGCTGAGGAGTTAAACTCCCTCGAGAGCTGTGCTCTGCAAACAGATTTCACATCTGTCAATTTTAATTAAGAGGGGAATAAAATTCCCCAAAAATTTCTAAGAGCTATGCTCTGTAAAAACAATGGGATAATCCACCAGAACCCTCAAAAGCAAAGCTTTTTAACAGGGCAAAATCCCAAGATCTTTAAGATTCTGAAAGAAAAATTCTAGAAACTCTAAGAGTTCATTACGGAAGAGAGCAGTGTTCTGATTAATGGGTTAAGCAACCATAGAATACATTTTAAGATCTACGATTTAAGAAGAGCAAAGCTCTGTTCATGGGTTCGATTATAATCCTTACCAAATTTTGGGGCAGAGTTCTAACTCTAGAAAGGATTTCTTTGGGCAGAGATCTAAGCTCTGAAAGAAGAATTAAATTCTCAAAGAAGAACAAGAGGAGATGAACAACAGTCATCTCAAGGGCCAAAGGCCCTACTTATAAGCACAGGAAGTCGATTCAACTTCCAAGAAGATCCAACGTTGGAAAAACTGCCACCCCTGCACTCACGTGTGAGCCACGTGAGCGCAACGGTGGGGGCATTTGTTTCCCCCAATAAAAGTGCAAAGATTTGTTCAAAATTTGAAAGGTAGCGCCTCACGTGCCTTGCAGGAGGGCGTCAGAGCCAAAAGTTAAAAACTCTGAGGCAGCGCCTCACGTGTCTTGCACGAGGATGCCAGCGCCAAGAGTTAAAAATTCTTAGGCAGCGCCACACGTGCCTCGCACGAGGGCGCCAGCGCCAGAACTAAAAGCTCTCTGTTAGACAGAGCCTTTGGATCAAAGATCCAACGGAGGTGATAAATCATTAAAATGCAGAATTAAATTCTGCTGAGGAAATATTTCTCAAATCTTTCTAAACAAGAAAGATTACTCTCTGTAAAACAGAGCACCGTTGGATTAAAATTCCAATGGTGATTAAAAATCACCTATCTGCATAATAAATTTTGTATGGGAAAATATTTCCCTAATCTTGTTTAAAACAAGAAAGATATCTTCTGTAAAACAGAAGTTCTTGGATCAAAGATCCAACGGTGGATAAAATCCCCAAATCAATTAATGATCTCTCAATGAGAGATTTTTTTAACTAAATCAACAAACTTGCCTCTACTATATAAAGGACCCAAGACTTCAAGTCTTGTACAGAGGAACCCTCCCATAAACTTCAAAAAAAAAGGAGAGAGCAAGCAAGAAGAATGGTTTAAGAGGGAAGAAAGAAGAATACCTCTCTTCGAGGTAAATAAAAGTAATAGAGATCAGAGCATCTCATCTGCATATCCAAGGGTTTAACACTTATAAAAAAACTTAGTTCTTTCTCTGGATCTAAGATCCATGAAACAAGTCTCCCACAAATGAGAATTTAATTCTCATTGGGGTGAACTTGTTCTTGGGGATCAAAGATACAAAAAAGAACAGAGAATTGAACTCTTCAGAACAGAATATACGAAAAAAAACCTAGCGCCAAGCGCCTAATGTGCCCCTCACGTGGGCGCTACTCAATAAGGAGTGCTCAGTAGTTGACGCTCAGCGCCAAGCGCCTCACGTGTCCCTCACGTGGGCACTTCTCAATAAGGAGTGCCTAGCACTCAATGGTCGGCGCTCAGCGCCAAGAACCTCACGTGGGCGCCATTCAACATAAAGCGCTCGGTACTAATTAGACAGCGCCTAACGCCCAACGCTTAGCACCAAGCGCCTCACGTGCTCCACATGTGGGCGCTATAAAGAGTGTTTAACACTCTATAAAAACAAAAAGGAGGAAAAGTAAAGTATAGTGTGAGCGTCAGAACCCATATAAATGCCCAGCATTGTTCGTACAGAAAGGGGACTGAGCCCAAGCAAGTGTTTAACACTTTATTTAAATGACAAAAACTGAGTGGGCTGAGCCCAAGTTGACCAGATCTCTAATTCAGATCAACCGATCCCATGTGCTCATTATTTTCTAAGTTGGCCTTAGTCCCAAACACGACTACTGATCTTCCGACAGGATATTCATCTCACACCTTCCCTCAATCCGGAAATTGGTTCAAGGGTACATCTCCTCACACCTCTGATACATGTCGTTGTAATTTTTCAACGTCTCCAGAGAGGTGGTGGGTCCCGACAACCAACAACTCTTTGGTGCACTTCCAAACCGCTATGGACTGCAACATCCTTAAACTAGCTACGGACCGCAATGTCCTTAAACTAACAACGGACCGTTACGTCCTTAAACTAACACAATAGAGCCAAAATGCTCTTTTGTTGGATCTGAATGATCCTAAAACCTTGTTAAGCAGATCTTAGTCTAAAATCGGACTAACGCATTCTTAACAAACATTTAAGTTGATCTTAATCTCAAACGAGATTAACGATTCTTAAATTAAACCAAACCCAAATCTAAGAATATATGGATTTGGATTAATCCACGCCCTACGGGCGACAACATAAATTAGTCTCCGTATACAATCCACGAGCAACCAAAAATAAAACAAACACACACGACACGAAGTGAACTTCTAGAGCAAGAGAAAGAGGTTATCGCTACGCGGTAACGTAATTAACTGCACGGGCTTGCGACTGCAGCGAAAAGCATCCCTGTTTCCTGATTTAAAATCAGGAAAAGTTACGAAGGAGGCATCACGTGTCACGTGACCGGCAGTCACGTGCTGGCACGTGACATTTAAAAGCAGCGGCAAAAGCGGACTCATTCTCTGATTAAATCAAGAAAAAGGCTCCAGACGAGGGTCACGTGCTCACACGTGACCAGTGGTCACGTGTTGGCACGTGATGACCAAGCAGCGGCAAAGACATAGCGCAGAAGAAAAAGAAAGCTCGTTCCAGGGGGGTCACGTGCCTACACGTGACCAAGGGTCACGTGCCCACACGTGACCATGGGTCACGTGGTCACACGTGACCGGCTTTCAAAGCCCATTTATTTAACAGAATTAAATTCTGAACGGCATTCAAATCTTTCCAAAGGAAAGTGATTATTTGGAACCAATTGGATTAAAGATTTAAAGGTGATTAAATATCATCTATTTGTGGAAAAAGCCTGAACTTGGAAAGATTTCCCCTTAAAATCTAACCGAAATAACAAAGAAGAATCTCTGGATTTAAAATCCGATGGTGAATAAAATTCACCTAATAATCCAAAGGTCCAAATGAATGGTGAATACAAATTAAATCTCTCAATGAAAGATTCACCAAAACTAATTGATTCTGCTTCTTCTCCTATAAATAGGAGCCAAGAGACACAAAGAAAAAAAAAGAAAGAGAAAAAGGGAAGACAGGGAGAGAAAAGAGAGAGCATTGATACTTTGGAGGAATTTGTATCTTCTGCAAAAGAAAAGCTTAGGTAAGAAAGGGAAGGCCTTTAAAAGAGAATTTAATTCTCAGCAGAGTTTAACTCTGATATTAAACAGAAGAACATAGTTCTCTCTTTAGTGTAGGATCTGCAAAGTGCACATTTCCCCTTGAATTGAGAATTTAATTCTCATTGGGTTGAGATCCTGCCATGCAGATCCAAAGCATAGAGAGGGAATGTGAGTTTGAGAATTTAATTCTCACAGAACTATAGGAATTTAATTCCTTTAAAATAAAATTAGGGTTTAACCCTGTGTTACAGGAATTCAATTCCTTCAGAATGAACAGATTCAGGGTTCAACCCTAGTTAAGAACCGAGTTCTGTTAAAATAACAGGAATTTAATTCCCTTAAGAAAGAAGAAATTAGGGTTTCACCCTATGACAGAATCTGATTCCTCAGAATAATTCTCTAAAAGAGAGTGGGAACTTAATTCCTTAAAACTGTTATTAGGGTTTAACCCCATTCAGAGTTCAACTCTATCCCAGAATATAAATCTTCAGAAGGAAATAGGAATTTAATTCCTCTAAAATTATTGTTAGGGTTCAACCCTACGAAGAATTTAATTCTTAAAAGGGATTAACAGATCTTCTAAAAAACATACATAGAGGCAGGGTCACGTGCCACCATGTGACCCCCGAAAAGATCCACAGAAAAGGCCCTTTGTGGCAGTGCCTCACGTGACCCACGTGACCCTTGGCAGAAGCTTTAACATACAAGCATTTCAATGCCCGTCACGTGATGGCACGTGATGCTCCAAAAGATGCGATATTCTCAGCAGAACAAATGAAGGGAGGGCGCCCTCACGTGGTACCACGTGACCCCTCTTGCATTAGTGTTTAACACTAAATTGAAACCCCGGAATCCAGTGTTAAACACTGTTTGGCCTTAGTGTTCAACACTAATCAAAGAACTTTATTTGCAGTGTTTAACACTGAATTTCTTAGTGTTTAACACTAAATTAAACCTCTGTTAACAGAGCTTAAGATTAACTCCCTTAGTGTTCAACACTAAATTAAAATCTCTATCACCAGTGTTTAACACTGATTATTCTTAGTGTTTAACACTAATCTGAAATCTCTGCTGCTAGTGTTTGACACTGATTTGCTCTAGTGTTTAACACTAATTTGAACCCCATGTTGCTGGTGTTTAACACCAACTGTCTTTTAGTGTTAAAACACTAACTTGTTCCCAGTGTTCAACACTGCTGATCTTTAGTGTTTAACACTAACTTCAGCCCAATTGGTTAAATGGCTAAAGGCAAAGCCTCTCCTTCAATGGACCAACAGAAAGCCAGTATTCTAAACATGATGGGACTTAGCCCAAGATGGCCATAAGTCCTCAATTCAAACTTAACTGGGATAATGGGCTCATAACAAAATTAATTGGTCTTGATCCCAAATTGGGCCAAAGACTGTTTAATCCACCCCGGTTCAAGGGTACATCTCTTCACTCCTTTGATACTTGGCGTTGTAATTCCTCAACGTTTTCAAAGAGGTGACGGGTCCCGATGACCGCACATTGACACGGACTGTGGGGTCCTTAAACTCATGGACTACGACGTCCTTAACCTTGACCGAGATGTCTTAAAACTAACAACGGACCGTGGGGTCCTTAAACCCATAGACTACGACGTCCTTAACCTTGACCGCAACGTCTTAAAACTAACTTTGGACCGCAATGTCCTTAAACTACCTATTGACCGCAATGTCACTAAACTAAACAACATGGCTCCCTTAACTGCTCTATTGTTGGATCTAAACGATCCCGTTAAGTCGATCTTAGTCTAAAAACTAGACTAACGTGTCCTTAACAAACGTTTAAGTCGATCTTAGTCTAAAAACTAGACTAACGTGTCCTTAACAAACGTTTAAGTCGATCTTAGTCTCAAACGAGGCTAACGTATCCTTAAACCCAAACCCCCAAACCCAAATCTAAGATAATACGGATTTGGACTAGTCCACGCCCTACGGGCGACGACATAACTCAGTCTCCGTATACAATCCACGGGCAACCACAAACAAAACAAACACCCACGACACGAAGTGAAATTCTGGAGATGGAGAAAGTTGTTAACGCGAAGCGGTAGCGTAATTAACTGCAGGGGCTTGCGCCTGCAGGGAAGAGCGTCCCCACAATCAAAAACCCCTCAAGCGAGGGGGAATCTGACGAAGTCTGCTACATCGGACGCATCCGTTTAAACCTCCGATATACGGTGCCATAAATCAACTTGGCATTTTCGGAGAGGTAGACGGATAGCACCAATTAGCATCTGCCCCGAATCTCAGGCGAGACGTCCACCGTTCGGAGGGGAACAGATTCTGGCACGCCCGGTGGGACCTTTTCCTCTTTCCACTCCACACTTCGTGTGTCGTGATTCGCGAACCAATCGCGGTTCGCTAATGGTTGCCCTTGGGCTTCAAGGTACTGAGACTTAGCGTCTTGCTTATTGCAGAAGGCAAAGAATTGATGGCTTCCACTTGTGCGAAACGCTCCAACTGCTCGGATTGCAATGGCAACCAACGCTCTGCCTCGCCAGGAGGTATAGCCTACGGACCCCAAGCTGCTTCGCTATTCACCATGCCCGTGGAACAGGTCACTCGAGCCACCACAGGATTGTTTTTTGGGACCATGCTCCCGCCGACAAGCTTCACCGCTCCGGTGCTGACCAAGGAAGCTCCCAAGAAGTCGGTCTTTGATCGTCTTACCCCTGCCGCGGCCCCTCTCAACGGGTCGCCCAACACTAGCACCTCGGTCTTCTCTAGATTGGGCCAGAACTCCTGTGGACCCGCAATGGGGCCTACAATCCCAGAGAAGGCTGCTCCTAAGAAAATAACCAGTCCTGCTCCTGAAGTCCTCAAGACGGCTTCTCCTTCCAAAAAGTCGGTCTTTACAAGATTGACTATTCCAGCTCCCACTCCTGCTACCCAAAGGACATCGGTCTTTGACAGGCTGACACCAGCAGCGACCCCCCACCTACACAGGGGGCAAGACGAGACTATCGCCATTACCGAGCCGAGGCCATCAGCACGACACGCTCGACGTCGTTACTGGCGCCGAGTGAGAAAGGCCGGAGGCAACTCTCCTTCTGGGCTAACTCCTCCAGCCCCAACGATAGATGTTAATGCTGCTGTTCCAACTGGGAACAACTTTGAGATGCTAAATAAGGTGCGTAGGAATTCTCCAACCGCGGTGCTAAAGAGGTCTCCCCCTCCGCTGAAAAGGGCTATAGAAGTGAAGCCAGAACAGCTCCAACCTCCTCAACGGCTGTCCTCCCGAATCTATAAAGTCTGGCGGCAGGCCCGAGACTCGGTGATCGATACAAATTTCTCCCGCCAGCACAAGAAGCTGAAAATCCAACAGGAAGCCAGTCACCAGGCTAAACCACGAAAGGCTGTCTGGGTGCCCACCTCAACGGCCCCCTCAACTTCCACTGCTCATAAATAGAGGAAGCCAGAGAAGATCCCCCAGCCTGCAACGACAGCTAAAGGCACTAAGCCCAGATGCCCTAAGTCTGGGGGCATGATGGTCCATACCGTATACATGGCGTCAGGAAAGGAAGACAGCCGTGCGTCTACAGGTCATAGACCGCTTACACGGTCGGTGACCAAAGCTCAGGAGAAACAGCAAAAGCTCCAGGAAATGATGAATGCTATGGCCGCACTTACCGGGCCAAAAGAAAACCCAGAAACGTCCTCGGACGAACGCCAGGAGGAAGAAACCGACGCCGAATTCCTTCGTCGAATATTGGAGAAGAAGGACAAAGAGGCTGCTGAACAAGCAGCCAACATACAGCGTATGGGCCTTCTCTTCCAAGATATGATAGGAATGATGATCCAACAAGACCCACCCACTGAGGATCCCCCGATCGTCCTTGAAGACGACAGGGGAGAAACGTCAAATCCACCACCGGCCCTCTCAACGGCCAAGGAGGAGACAATCTCTAAGGCTGATTTGGTCGACTATATAGCCCAGCAAATCCGGGTCCATCATGCGACTGAGGCAGCTGGTCAAGTCGTAAAAACGGGACGGCCGCATCCAAGCTAGTACGACCAAATCAAGTACCCGCCGGGTTACACAATTCCCAAGTTCCATGTTTACAAGGGGACCGGCAATCCCCACCAACATGTCACCCAGTTCAGGGCCCTTTGCGGTAACACCGGCGGTGATGATAAATTATTGCTTCGCCAGTTCGTGGGCAGCTTATCAGAAACAGCGTTCGAATGGTATTCGGAACTCCCGAACGATTCTATCAAGACGTTCTCTGAAATGGAGTTGCTATTCACTCAGCGATTCGCAAGCGCCAGCGAACGCACTCCAATAACGGCATTGATTAACGCCAGGGTAAAACCAGGCGAAACGTGGGTCCAGTATGCTATACGCTGGCGGAATTTGTGTTCGAAATGCGAGCAACGCATTGTGGAAGCGCCCGCGGTGGGCATGTTCGTGGGAACCCTAGACCCTCACGCAACTATCTCCCAGTTTATGATGTTCTTTAAGCCAACCACATTCCAGGCTCTAATCGACAAGTTGGCTCAGATGGACCAGATGGGTCATAGACCGCCTCCCCCGAAGCCAGAACCTCGGAATGACAAGGGTAAAGGAAAGGCAACCTTCGTCGCGAATGCCCAGCAACAACCTAATGCCCCAAAGCTGGCGGATCAATTGGAAGAAAGACGCCGGTACTATAATGAGAAGATGAAGCGTCCCTACTCGTTCCCACGGGACAAGACGAAATGGTTATTCGAGCTGGCAGTACGCAACAGACTTATAAACCTGCCAAATCCAAGACGACCGCCACAACCCACTGAGGTGAATAACCCTAACTATTGCCCTTACCATCAAACGGTAAGTCATCCGATTGAGGATTACTTCGTCTTCAAAGGATGGATTGAAGATCAATACCTCCAGGGGAAGTTTGCACTGTCCGAAAAGTGGAAGGTGAACCCACCACAGCCGCATACTCCTAAGAAAGCAGATACACCGGGGGAAACCTGTTCCTTTATTGAAGAAGCTCCATGGGAGGTCGTGCTGTCAACTAAAACCAAAAGAATGCTGAGGGACCTTCATGCGTGCCCGGCGGTCGAATGGAAGGACCCGCTTGAACCTCAAATTATCGAAGGGATGTTGAAGCCGCGCCCAACTACGAAGACTCGTGGTGATGGCCCAAATACTCACGCCCAACCGTCAAAATCTTCGAAGAAAAAGAAGAAGAAATCTAAGAAGCCCGTGAAGCCTGGAGACAAGCGCACGACTTGCAGAAGCAAATTGACGCGATGGAAGAGTACAATCAAAAGGAGCGAACTCCTGTCACGCTGCAAGAGTTCCTCAACCACATCTTTCAAGAGGAAGATGATGGAGAGAGTTCGTCGGATGAATCCGAGGGATACGTGGCGAGTTGTAACGTAATCTCCCGCTCGTTTACCGACGATGAAAAAACTCCTAGCACTAAGAAACTGGGGACAGAGCCTGAACCAGAGCGTGTGTGGCTAACAGATGAAATGATCGACGTCTTTCTAGACGAGATTCGTCTGAAGAGTAAAGCGGATCAGGAGCGTGAGATGGCCGCATCGGAAGGAGCCAAACGCAAGCGACTGAACGAAAGAGTCGAAGCACTCCCGCCAGATCAAAAGACATCCGATGTAGACAAAAAGATATTCAAGACGAGGAAAAGGTTTGCCAAAGCCATGTCAATAGGAATGAAGCTACCACCCTCGGAAGAAAACACGCTCGATGGGGCGAAGAGGCACCCTAATTATTGCGCATATCATCGGAAAATTTCACACCCTACGGAGGAGTGCGACGCTTTTAGGATATGGTGGCAGGGATATGTTGCTCATCGGCAACATTTTAAGCGCATGAAACGCAAGACCCGTCGGGAACGAAGAAGTACTGCCGACGGGCACGACAGAACTACTGGCAACTGTTACATGGTTAACGCCGGAGGGTCACAAGTTCTCACCTTTGGGAGCGACTCTGATGAAGAAATGGCTCTGGGCCCTCTCTTTAAAGAATCCATTTTGGGGAAAGAGGAAGAACCAGAGGCCTGCGAAAACATTCAGCTGTGCAATCGTACGCTCCCGGAAAGGAATCTCGGGCCCGCAGATAGAAAAGATAAGGGAAAGGAAAAGGTCACTGAGGATATCATTTTAGATGACCAAGTCAAGAAAGAGCTGACTACCAAAGACCCTCCCAGGAAGACCCTCCCAGGAAGGGTAAGGTGGACTGCAACATCCTAACGCACCTAAGGAAGCTACCTTCTCAACTTAGCATTCTCGATGCCCTCCTATTATCAAAAGAAGCGCGAGATTCACTAATTAAGGCGTTACAAGAACCTGAGCAATTCCAAGCCTTCCTCGTCGCGGAAAGGATGAAGGATGAACTGGAGGAAGTGCATACGGCCGACATCACTTTCGGTGACGAAGACCTTCTCCTCGGGACGTGCGACCACAACCGTCCCCTATACGTCTCCGGATATTGCCACGATATCAAGATAGGCAAAATCCTGGTTGACAATGGATCCTCCGTCAATCTCCTTAATGTTCGGGTGTTGAAAGAAATCTGCATGAGTGTGCAACATCTCGCTCGTGACAAAATTACCATCTCTGGTTTCGACTCCCAGTCGTCACGGACTCTCGGATCCGTGATACTGACATTACGCTTCGGACTGCTCGTCACGGACATCAAGTTTCACGTCATTGACGCCAAGACTTGCTACCACGCCTTGCTCGGTCATCCTTGGTTGCATGAGTACAACATCATCCCTTCTACACAGCATCAGTGTATGAAGTACTTCAAGGATGGTTTCGAATATACCGTAACAGGTGAGCTGAATCCATTTTCCATGAACGAAGTCCGCAAGTACGAAGATGCGAAGTACTTTTTGCCAGACTTCGAGGATACAGAAAAGTGTCGCAAGCCGGAGAACAAAGCCGTCGCCACCATCCCTGTTTTCGGGAGCGATACCGAAGAAGAAGAAGAGATAGTTTATGCTGGGCCGTCTCGATGCAACAACCCGGGAAAGTCCGCCCCCATGTTGATCTTCGGAAGTGACTCGGAAGATGAGGTTAATGCCGTGTTCTCCAGTCGGCCGTCAATACAGGCATCCCCTAGTGATAATTAGAGTTTGCAAATCACCATGGTGCCGCGGAAACACTACAAAGATCTTGCCGCACTTCAAGCTCACAATGTGCAGGACCTGCAGACATTTTACGTCCCTTCCAAGCGAAAGGGTGAAAAGGTGATCCTATTTTACCAATCCACAGAGACGAAAGTAGAGAAAGAGATCTGGCATGGCGCAGATTCTACACTCGACAGGCTCCAACCCATCCGGTTGCCTAGATATTACACAAGTGGACTAAAGAGGCTATTGAAGCGCCAAGGAGTACCCTTAAAACAGACTGTTCGACAAGCTCGGTTCTACAACAAGATTTGGAATGTCCCTGGGACTCAGCGCAAATTGCCCAACGGGAGAATGGAAACGCTTGGGCTTGGATATGTGAGATCCGGGAAATGGGAGCGAGTCCACGGCAGCTACGCCATATATAACTTCGATAAGGAAGAGGTCACCTCGTCGGAGAATGCTAACCCCTCGTCAAAATCGGATCCTACGAGTGAAGTGCCGAGTCCGTCATTTGAAGAGCAAGTGGACAAGCTTATCAGGAAAGCAGGACAAAAGGCTCAGGAGGACCACAACCGCGAGATGGCCATCTACGAGAATCCAGGACGCAACGTCTGTTTCAACAGGTTGCAAAAGACAAAGACGCTCCTCCCCGTCGACCCGTCGTCCAAAAGCCCCGATGCGAAGACAGAAGTAAGTCCAGAAGCGGAAAAAGGAGTCGACAGCAACGACACAGGATTAGAGAGTCACGTGAGCGGGCATTACGCGGTCCGGATTTGTCCCTCATAAAGAAGATGAGTCGAGCGTATTCCTTCCCTCGAGACAAGACGAAGAAGCTACTCGAGCTCGCTATAAAACATCAAATGATCGCACTTCCGGAGTCTAAGCACCCTGAGCAAGTTAACGAGGTTTCTTATCCGGGCTATTGCTCTTATCACCGAGCCATAGGACACCCTATCGAAGACTGCTTCACCTTCAAGAACTGGGTCGAAGATCAGTACCAACAAGGCAGATTTGCTTTATCCAACAGCTGGAGGGTAACGCCGCCACAAAAGCACGAACCCAAAGCCGCAAGAGCAGAACCGGATCCACATCAATCTTGGAAGCGGATTCGCACCTGTTATGTGATTACGATATTAAAATAAGAGCCCGAGAACATAGATGAGCTCCCTTGGTGCTTCAAAAACAATGATAATAAGGTAATCTCAGAATTTCCACCGGTCCCGAAAGAACTGGAAGATGGCATACATACTACTGCAGATAACCTCAAGAAGATTGAGTTGGGATCGGCAGACGATCCGCGACCGACATTCGTCAGTGAGCGGCTATCTAAAGAAAGGGTGGCTGCATTAAAGGACGTGCTTCTACAGCATAAAGATTGCTTCGCGTGGAACTATTCCGAAATGCCGGGATTAGATCCGGAGATTGCTGTGCATAAATTAGCAATATCCCCGGATATCAAGCCGGTCAAGCAGGCGCCGAGAAGGATGCGGCTCGAGCTTGAGATGAGCATCAACGCCGAAGTCAAGAAGCTGATCGATTCCGGATTTATCCAAGAAGTCCAATATCCTGACTGGATTGCCAACATCGTTCCTGTAATGAAGAAAAATGGGACGGTGCGCATATGCGTGGATTTCAGGGATCTCAATAAAGCCTGCCCGAAGGACGATTTCCCAGTACCGGTAACCGAGCTAATGATAGATAATACGTCTGCGCATGAGGTTTTCTCCTTCATGGACGGCTCATCAGGGTATAATCAAATAAAAATGCATCCTGAAGACTAGAAACATACGGCTTTCCGGACCCCTTTGGGAATATTCTGCTACAAGGTTATGCCCTTTGGTCTAAAGAACGCCGGTGCTACCTATCAAAGGGCCATGACAAAGATCTTCGACGATCTCATACATGACATCGCCGAGTGCTATATTAATGACCTCGTGGTGAAGAGCATGTCATACGAAGAGCACTTAACGCATCTGAAGACTGTATTTTAACGCCTTCGGCAATATAATTTGAAGATGAATCCCCTCAAATGTGCATTCGGAGTTTCCTCGGACAAATTCTTAGGATTCATCGTCCGACACCGGGGTATCGAAATAGATCCGTCCAAGATCAAGGCGATCATGGAAATGCCTCCGCCAAGGACTCTCAAACAGCTGCGGTCTCTCCAAGGGAAGCTCGCGTACATCCGGCGGTTTATCGCCAACCTGTCAGGCAAGTGCCGTCCTTACAGCCACCTGATGAAGAAGGGAACTCCATTCGTCTGGGATCAAAAATGCCAGGGCGCGTTGGACGAAATTAAACAGTACCTGCAGAACCCGCTGGTGTTGGCTACTCCGGACAAGGGAAAACCCCTCATTCTTTATACAACCGCCCTCGAAGGTTCCTTAGGCGCATTATAGGCACAAGAGAACGATCAAGGAAAAGAAAGAGCACTCTACTACTTAAGTCGAGTTCTGCTGAGGGCAGAAAGCAACTACTCTCCCATTGAAAAACACTGCCTGGCATTGATCTTCGCGATAACAAAGCTCAGGCACTATGCGTTGGCGCACGAAGTCCGTCTCATCTCGAAGGTGGACCCTCTTAAATATTTGATGTCAAAGGCTATATTGACGGGTCGACTCGCTAAATGGGCTCTACTCTTGATGGAGTTCTCGATAACGTATCGACCTCTCAAGGCAGTGAAAGGCCAGGCCATCGCCGACTTCCTTGCTGAGCATCCAGTACCTGCCGGTTCTCCTCTGAACTGCGATTTGCCGGACGAACATGCATTTAATGCGATCGGCGGTGGTGATACCCGATGGGAACTCTATTTTGATGGAGCATCTTCCATGAAGAAGCGCAAACAATGTACCCCCATAATCAAATCGGGGGTAGGCCTCATCTTCGTAACTCCACAAGGAGGGATTATGCGCTTCGCCTTCTCCTTAACAAAGCCAAGGACGAATAACGAAGCCGAATACGAAGCTTTGATAGCGGGCCTCGAGATCGCCATCGACATGGGAATTGAAGACCTCCTTATATACGGGGATTCTCAACTGGTTGTTAGTCAAGTAAATGGTGACTACCAAACGTGCAAACCAGAGTTGGTGAAGTACGGCGAAAAGGTGCAACAACTGTTGACCCAAATTCCCTCCTATACTTTGGAAAGCATACCACCCGCGGAAAATAGCAAAGCGGATGCGTTAGCTAAGCTCGCCAAAGAATTGGCTGACGAGAACCTCGATGACGTTAAAATCATGGTACAAAGCCGTCGAGTGCTCGCCCCAGCAGAAATATCTCCGGAATCATACGAAGAAAAGGGAGCGACTGAGCAGACGACCCTACAGATAAAAGACCGTGAGAAGGCTGAGGACTGGAGGGAAGTCTTCATAGACTACTTTAAGTCCCACCGAATGCCCGAAGAAGCGTCCTCAAGACATCAGCTCATGAAACGAGCTCTATCTTTCGCTTTCGTCAATGATACTCTGTATAAGAGGTCGTTTGATTCTCTGTGGCTGAGATGTTTAGGACCGGACGAAGCAGAAAGAGTCGTTCAAGAGGTTCATGACGGAATCTGTGGTTCTCATCAAGCAGGCCCGAAGATGAAGTTAAAAATTAAACGGATGGGTTACTACTGGCCCACGACGATCCAGGACTGCCTCGAATATGCGAAGCAATGCCACTCATGCCAAATCCACGGGGATTTCATTCACCAGCATCCGAATCCACTACATCCGACGGTGGCTAGCTGGCCATTCGAAATGTGGGGAACCGACATAGTCGGCCCCATTGAACCAGCATCGTCCAGGGGACATCGTTTCATCCTGGCGATGACTGATTACTTCTCCAAATTGGCGGAAGCAGTACCGTTGAGGGAAGTGAAGACGGAGAATTTCCTCCACTTCTTCAAGACGCACGTCATCTATCGGTTTGGAACTCCACGGCGGATTATCTCCGATAATGGGCCAGCCTACAGAAGCCATAAGATTAGCCGCTTCGCGCAGCAGCACAATATAGACTGGAGATATTCTTCAGTTTACAACCCGCGAGCTAATGGTCTAGCTGAAGCCTTCAACAAGACCCTGACGAAGATCATAAAAAGGCGGTGTCCCGAAATAAGAAAGACTGGCACGAGAGGCTGCAAGAGGCCCTTTGGGCCTATCGAACTACGTTCAAGACGACCACGAACACAACGCCGTACGCGTTGGTATTTAGGACAGAAACAGTACTTCCCCTCGAAATAGAGCTACCCTCTCTACGAATGGCAGTCCACTACGAACTGACGAATGAAGAAAATGCTAACCTTCGGCTTGAGGAGCTTGATGCTCTTGAAGAAATACGGCTCATAGCGCAACAAAATCTAGAAGCTTATAAAGCAAAGATGACGCGCTCATACGAAATATTGACCCGACCGAGGACATTCCGCCAAGGCAAACTCGTGTTAGTGGTCAAAAGGCCTATGATCCCCAATCGCGCCAAGCGGGGAAAATTCGAGCCAAACTATGAAGGCCCGTACATCATAGATAAGGTCTACCAGGGTGGGGCCTATCTACTCATGGACATGCACGGTGAAAGGCCTTTCAGGCCGATAAACGGTCGCTTCCTAAAGAAATACTACGCTTAATGATCCACAGCCTAGGTCAATGATAGGTGACGACGACCATGCCCGCTCGCTATCTTCCTAAGCTCAAGTTTTAGAAGCAGTAGCCAGCCTCTCAATGTCGGACCGAAATGTCCTTAAACTAATAGCGGACCGAAACGTCCTTAAACTAATACCGCAGCATCCTTAGGCTGACGGGATGAATAAAAAAAAATATAATAAATAAAAACGGTATGTCCATAAGCAAAAAGGGCACGGATGAAAACCCGTAAGGGCTCCGTGAGTAAAAACAGCAGGGCTACCGGCGAGTGTTCGTGAAAACCCTAAAGGGCGCGACCTCGTAAAAAAAAATAATAAGAAAAGAATAAAAAAAACGGTATGTCCATAAGCAAGAAGGGCACGGATGAAAACCCGAAAGGGCTCCGTGAGTAAAAACAGCAGGGCTACCGGCGAGTGTTTGTGAAAACCCGAAAGGGCGCAACCTCGTTAAAGGACACTTGCGGGATCCCCACGACCTTGCAAGGAGAAACCACCCGCTTGAGATCCTTACGACTCACAAGGGAGCAACACACTTAGGAGTCCCCACGATTCCTAAGGAGAAAATACACTTGCGAGATCCTCACGACTCGTAAGGAGAACTCTCTTATGGGACCCTCACGACTCATAAGATTTGAAAGTCTTAAGTCACAGAGACCTAAACCTGTGCTTAAGCAAAATCCCCTATACCCTTCGACACTGCCCTACAAGTGGTCCAGTACTGGCTCTTGTATACAATCCACGGGCGCGAATAAACATTTCCCTGACCAAGTCCCATCCGTGACTAGGGATATGTCTATATAATGAGCAACCCTTGTAGGTCCTCTCGACCTATAAGGAGAAAGCCCTCTTGTAGGATCCTTACGACTTGCAGAGGAACATACACTTAGGAATCCTCACGATTCCTAGGGAGAAAATACACCTACAATATCCTCACGACCTGTAGGGAGAGATACCTTTGTGAGACCCTTACGGCTCATGAAGTCAAAAGCCTTGGTCGACAGGACCCTTAACCCTGTTTACTAAGCCACCTTTGTTCAACATCGACAGAGGCAAATGATGATTCGCTCCTGGCAACATCCCAGTTGTAGCGGTGCTGATGCCGAAATCGGTGTCTAAAAACCGAGCTTGCGGCGAAAAAGCTAGCAAGCCACACATGCATACGAAATAGCCGAAATGATGGGGCAACTTGCAATAAAAAGCAGCAAGTAAAAATGTATGTATGAAAAATAGCCGAAATGATGGGGCAACTCGCAATAAAAAAGCAGCGAGTAAAAATATAATAAACAGCCGAAATGATTGGGCACCGCGAAAAATAGCCGAAATGATGGGGCAATCGCGACCTTCGCGATATAAAAGCTGAAATGATAGAGCATCGCGGAAATAAAATAAAATAAAAAAAAAGGTTTTAATTTATGCCCTACAGGTGATGTTCCATCACACCCTGTACACAATCCAAGGGCGTAAACAAAAAAGGGATCATACTTCTCCCCCAGGTTTCATCAGAAGAAGAAGCCAAATCTCGACGGACACAACTCTAAGCTAAGCGGAACAGCGGCAACTCCCAGTTCCATGGCTCGGTGGTATACATATCGCCAACAGTCAAACCTCCATCCCGTGAAATGCAGATACAATCAGTAAAATTCCTGGTTACGTGGAACGCGGATAACGTCACTCTTTGACCCCGTGGAAAACGTCCAGAGCGGATCCTGGTCCTCGCGGAGCGCGGCAGTGAACCCGTGTGAAGCATCCAGAGCGGAGCCTAGTCCTCGCCGAGCACGGCAGTGAACCCGTGTGAAGCATCTAGTGCAAAATTCCTGGTTACGTGGAACGCGGATAACGTCACTCTTTGACCCCGTGGAAAACGTCCAGAGCGGATCCTGGTCCTCGCAGAGCACGGCAGTGAACCCGTGTGAAGCATCCAGAGCAGAGCCTAGTCCTCGCCGAGCACGGCAGTGAACCCGTGTGAAGCATCTAGTGCAAAATTCCTGGTTACGTGGAACGCGGATAACGTCGCTCTTTGACCCCGTGGAAAACGTCCAGAGCGGATCCTGGTCCTCGCAGAGCACGGCAGTGAACCCGTGTGAAGCATCCAGAGCGGAGCCTAGTCCTCGCCGAGCACGGCAGTGAACCCGTGTGAAGCATCTAGTGCAAAATTCCTGGTTACGTGGAACGCGGATAACGTCACTCTTTGACCCCGTGGAAAACGTCCAGAGCGGATCCTGGTCCTCACAGAGCACGGCAGTGAACCCGTATGAAGCATCCAGAGCGGAGCCTAGTCCTCGCCGAGCACGGCAGTGAACCCGTGTGAAGCATCTAGTGCAAAATTCCTGGTTACGTGGAACGCGGATAACGTCACTCTTTGACCCCGCGAAAAACGCCCAGAGCGGAGCCTGGTCCTCGCCAAGCACGGCAGTGAACCCGTGTGAAGCATCCAGAGCAAACACCGGACTGTGGAGTCCTTAAAATCCACGGACTATGATGTCCCTAACCTTGACCGTAATGTCTTAAAACTAACGATCAACCACCCTGATTCCCTACGGAATCTGCCTTGGTTGAAGGGTACATCTCTTCACTCCTTTGATACCTGGCGTTGTAATTCCTCAACGTCTTCAAAGAGGTGACGGGTCCCTGCAACCAAACATCGGACTGTGGAGTCCCTAAATCCACGGACTATGAGGTCCTTAACCTTGACCGTGATGTCTTAAAGCTAACATTGGACTGTGGAGTCCCTAAATCCATGGACTATGAGGTCCTTAACCTTGACCGTGATGTCTTAAAACTAATATCGGACTGTGGAGTCCCTAAATCCACGGACTATGAGGTCCTTAACCTTGACCGTGATGTCTTAAAACTAACATCGGACTGTGGAGTCCCTAAATCCACGGACTATGAGATCCTTAACCTTGATCGTGATGTCTTTAAACTATGATACCTTGAGCGATCCCTGACCCCGTGAAATACGGATAAGGGTGACCACATCCAGCACTTGCAGGTCCTCACGACCTGTAAGGAAGAAAGCTCTCTTGTGAGATCCTTACGACTCCCAAGGAAATGCCCGCTTAAAAATCCTCACGATTCTTAAGAAGGACTTACACCTATGGAATCCTCTCGACCTATAAGGAGAAAAGCTCTTTATAAAACCCTTGTGGCTCATAAAGTACAAAAGATTTAAGAAGCAGATCTTAACCCTGAATCCTAAGCCATCGCTGCCCTGCAAGGAGATCAAGATAAATTGTCCGCAGAATACGTTCAATGAAAAGAGACACACCATTAAGAAAAAAAATGTATCTTTTATTCATAAGCCAAAATGGATACAAGGTACAATCCATGAAGCGACAAAAAGAAGATACTCTCACCCATGAGTATGTACAAAAGAAAAAGAGAAAGGAAAAGATACAAGTCTTCAAGCCGGCGGGCGATGTAACAATTTTACCAGCTCATCTTTCTGTTGCTGAGCCACGGCTTCATGATGCAAGATCTCCAAAAGACGGGCCTCCGCCTGAGCCTGTTGGGCCTGATACGAAGCGAGCCGGCCTTCAAGCTCTTTCTCGGTGGCCTTATGGGCCTCAACCCTTTCACGAGTGAACGTGGCAGCTTTATCCAGAGCCACCGCCTCTTTGATGGACTCCTGAAGCACCCGCCAGAGTTCATACGCTTTGTTGGCTTTGGCTGTGAGATTGGCTTGAAGCTCGCTCAGCGCCTTGGAAGCTAGCTCCCTCTCCGAGAACTTGCGACCGAGCCTCTTCTCGCACGACGTCATGTTTGCCGCGCACCGTGCTATCAGCCCCCGTAACTCCGCCTTTGCAGCCACGGCCTCCGAGGAAAGGCGAGAACATTCAAGGGCGTGCAAGCGAGCCTCCACCTGCCGACAGAACTCCACCCAGACTCGCACCACTTCTTCGCTATGGTAGGTAGCAAGAAAAGGAAGAGAACCGTTAGCTTCGGCGGCAAACGCTTCAGCTGTGGTCGCGCTGCCAGCACGGAGCTCCTCAATCAAAGATGATAAGGAGACAAGGCTTAATTGGGCCAAGCGTTCTGAAGCCCGCAAGGCATAAGGGCCGGGCGGCATCACGATGCGCGACTCCAACGCCGTGGAGACTGGCAGAGCTGTTCAAATTTAAAAGATGTCAGTAAAATTCTTAAGCAAAAAACGAATGAAAGTATGATGAAATGTCGCTTACCGACAGTCGTGCAAGTAGGAGCTGAAGGTTCCCCGGGCCCTTCGAGAACCTCGATCTCATCATCAGCCTCCAAAACTGTAGAAAACATCAATGTCAATACGCAAAATAACAACGATGCTATGAGAAGTGATGGACGACATCAACCTTGCCCGGATGAGAGGACGATGCGTTGGGGGGATATCGCTTGTGGAGCTGCCATCTCCAGCAGACGCTGAAAGGATTGCCGGGGAGACAGATCGGAAATAGAGGCCGCCAGCTCGCGTAATTCTGAGAAAAACAAAAGAGTTCAGACAACGGAAAGGCTGCTAATTTAAAATTCAGAAGGTTACCTTCAACACTTCTCCCGTTCTGAGTCGGGGGGATAGCAGCTTCGACAGCCTCTGTCGAAACCTCGGGCTCCAACAGAGGGAGGGTAGTCCCCACTACTTCCATCTCAGCCTCCGGGCCGCCTTCATGAAGAGCCGTTGGGGCAGCAATCTCCAAAGGAGCCTCCCCCAAAGGAGCAAGCGCTTCATGATCAGGAACTGCCACCGGAGGCTCTATTGCAAGAGGAGCAGCCTCATCAGCCCCCTCCACATCGAGCAACGCTTCATCGGGAATTTCGATAGCTTTGGCTTCAACGAGCCCGTAGGGAGCTCCCCCAGCGTCGAAGATTCTGCATAATTCACACAAGAATAAAGATGCAGGCATGCAGGCGTAAACAATCTGAAATGCTATAAAGAAGTATAAAGGCATACCAATGCGTAACGAAGCCTTCAATATGGCTTCTTCAAGCCGCTGCTCCTTCTCAAGGAGGCGTGCTCGCCGGGGTTCGAGAGTAGACTCATGGCCGCCGGTCCATAAAGAAAGCGCGTCCGCCGCGTCCTCTGAAACAGCCTGCTTCAAGGCCCTTTCCCCCCATTCCTCCAAAGGGCCTATAAATCGCCGCCGAATCCACGAGGGGTCCTCGTAAAAGATTACAGCAGGATAGGGCTTCTTCGGAACCCTGGCGTTCTGAGATGCGTCTTTGGAACGCCTTATAGCCTCAGCCAACTGTGCAGCTTCCTCGGCGGTTGAACTGGGAAAAAGTAGTTCAGCGTTTGATTCCGGTAAGGCCAACGGTTCATCTTCAAGGATGGGCTCAGACTCCGTTAATGAATCGAGCAAATTAGTAGCCACCCTCCTTCGACGCTTGGACCCAGAACCAGTCGCCGAGGACGACCGTCTCTTTCCCTTCGAAGCCTTGGTGCGGCGTTGGCCCACGTCGCCCTCAACACCCTCTCCCCGGGCCACAACTGGAGATGACACTGCCATCGTCGATGACACGGAGGGTGGTGCTGCCTCGGGTGGGGGTACTGTTACCGGAGCCCGTTTACCCCGCGACCGAGTACCCAGGGGCATACCAACTATTGGAGTAAGATCTACTCCTGACTCTCTAGGAATAATCGCAGTGCCGATATCCCTCAGGGGAAAGCGGACTGGGGCACGTGGTCGCAGCATGGCTCCCGGGGCTGGAACCTGAATAGGGGCGCCATGGCCAAGAAGCACCCTTCTCTCCTCAATAATAACCGGGTTCACCCGATGGAGATACCAGCCCGTAAACGGCCCCACGCATTGGGGAATGTAGTCACCATCGGGGATCATGAACTGAGAATCAGTGTTCAGCCTCACAAAGTGGTGGGCGGCATCTCGGACGGCCTCGAGCGAAGGAACCGGCGTGATTATGAAAGCTTCAAACGGGACGCCCTGATCATAGCCAAACTGCCGGGCAAAGCGATGCGGATTGTACCGCATAAAGAGAGCCGCACTGTCCTGACGAAACACCAGGTAACCCGGTCTGATTGCATATAAGCGCGCGGCTTCCCGGGGCTTCAAAGTGGGCGCGTCATCTTTCGACCGGTCCCAAAGCGGCTGGGCCGAACCCGTGGAAGAAGATAAGACCCGATCATTAAATATTAATCCGCCGGCAGTAGCGTAAGGAGAAATCAACGCCCGAATAGCCCCGAATTGAGTTGGGTCAATGGCAGAAACATCCACTAATCGCATAAGCCGAGGGAAAGTGTAGGCGTCATAGAACGCAGGCCTCTGATGCATAGCGAAAGCCCCCAACACGTGCATTTCGATTCAGGACGTGAAATGATGAAGCGAAAAGTTTACCACATCCACGCCAGGAGTAGAGGTATTAGCTGCGGTGCCCAACCCATGATAAAGGTGCGCCAAGGCTGGGATGCCGATGGCCAACCGCGTCCCCTCAGCAATACGATAAGCCGGATAGATAACCGACGCTCTCATAAAGCGACGATGCATGGGGATGACAAACCAACTGAGCCAGACGCTAACAAACCCCACGAAGAATGTCTCCTCATCCATGCCGGGAGCTGCGATGGATTCGAAAGACGTCGGCGACATTATAGGAATGTAGTATTGCGGCAGATCCGATTCATTAGTTGGCAGTTTCTTCGGGCCAAACCCAAAGGGGTCTTTCATGTTTGCAAACTTCAGGGCTGTCTTCGATAAGGCGTCCTCGCGAAGGAAACGAGCAATGAAGCTCTTGAAAGTAACACCCTGCTCTTCGGATTCGGTGAATAATCGGTCGAAGATACCTAGCGCCTTGATTAAACTGGGACGCTTGTGGTGGACGGCATTCTCAGCAGACAGGCCGTCAACCGGGGCGGGCTCGGCTTCAAAAATGTACTCGTCAGAAGGCAGCAACTCCTTATACAGACTACCCCTGATTGGCAACCCCGAGATGTCATAGAATTCTGCCAGAGAAATCGAGACCTCGCGATCTCCTAGAATGAAAGTGTTGGTGGGAAGATTCCATTGGTTCAAAAACGCCTAAACCCACCAGACATGCGGGGACTTATAATGGAAGGTGACGCGTATATTGCCTGATAAAGCCCAACTTTCTGCAGCCGCGCACGATGGGCAGAAAGGATGTAGCGAGCCCAGAGAAGGTAGCCCGTAGGGTGTCGAGGAGTGAGCCCTATCTTATAAATTTGCCCCCACGGGTGGGCCCCACCTTGGCAAATACGCCGCCCCAAGATATCTATGGCCGGGATCGGATGGTTCGGAATACCGGTCATCGAAGGCTCGAGCCTCCCCGTTGGAGTCCAGTTGGGCATTTCCATAGCAAAAACCGTTCTCGGAGGGTCCATCGGTAAGAATGGGAAAGTGGGCTCTGTCGGTACCGCGCAAAAGAAACTCCGGCGTCCCTGAATAATATGACTATACCAAGATCCCCATTGAAGTAGGTTGGTGCAGTTCGGGTCATGGGCCCGGATCATCGCCATCGCTTCCTCATCAGATGGTGACTGAGAAAAAGCAGCCTCCGAGCGAGAAAAGGGAAAGCATGGAACAGAAGCCATCGCATCTGAAATCCAATAAAAGAAGACCGTTAAAAGCAAAGTCAGCGATATATATCCATGCATGAACATGAAGACTAGCTAAAGAAAGCAACAGTAGATTTTTCTGGGACCATTGGCTACAAAACACATGGGCCCCACAGAATCAAGATGACGGCTCATTAATAATGAGACCAAGCAGTTATAATAAAACAGAGGGAATATCCTCATTAAATAAAGAATGAGATTCAAGTAACCCTACACATTCCCCTTAGAGGACAAATCTGTCTCGGGCTCTACAACAGATCCAACAGGATCAAAGGAATTAAATTCCCACAGAAGACATCATTACAAAGCTCCTGTTTCATTAATTGCAGAAGGACAATCTCGGGTCAAGAGACCCCAAGAAGCCTCCATGTGAAGAAATTGAGTTCTTCGTAGGAATTAAATTCCTTATTAAGAAAAAGGGAATTAAATTCCCAAAAACTCTTTTGGATAGGATTAAATTCCATAGATCTTAACCGTCACCATTATCTCCCTAAAGATCATATGAACCCTAAAAGGATCTACCGTTGAAAGTTCTATTCCATACTCCAGTGGAAAAAACTTAAGGGAAAATGGGTTCATATTGAAAAGGGTAGAAACCCCTGTTTTGGATTCAAAATCCAGAGGAATGTGAGAGTTCTTTGTTCATATGAGAGCATTACCTAAAGAGAAAAGTCTCTTCGAACAGAGTTAAACTATGGAAGATTTTCAAGGCAGAGAACTAAGCTCTGGAAACGAGAATTAAATTCTCAAGGGAAAAAGTTCTCAAAGGAAGAAGATGAGCAAAGTGAAGGCTCTTCTGAAGAGACATGGGTATTTATAGGATGTGATGGAGACGCTTCATCTCCCCAAATCCCTAGAGGAATCCAACGGTCACAAAAAGTGACAGCGTTGCACTCACGTGCAAACATGTGAGAACAACGCTGTGGGGGCATTTGTTTCCTGATTTAAAATCAGGAAAAGTTACGAAGGAGGCATCACGTGCTAGCACGTGACCAGCAGTCACGTGTTGGCACGTGACATTTAAAAGCAGCGGCAAAAGCAGACTCATTCTCTGATTAAATCAAGAAAAAAGCTCCAGACGAGGGTCACGTGCTCACACGTGACCAGTGGTCACGTGTTGGCACGTGATGACCAAGCAGCGGCAAAAACATAGCGCAGAAGAAAAAGAAAGCTCGTTCCAGGGGGGTCATGTGCTTACACGTGACCAAGGGTCATGTGCCCACACGTGACCATGGGTCACATGCCCACACGTGACCATGGGTCACGTGGTCACACGTGACCGGCTTTCAAAGCCCATTTATTTAACAGAATTAAATTCTGAACGGCATTCAAATCTTTCCAAAGAAAAGTGATTATTTGGAACCAATTGGATTAAAGATTTAAAGGTGATTAAATATCATCTATTTGTGGAAAAAGCCTGAACTTGGAAAGATTTCCCCTTAAAATCTAACCGAAATAATAAAGGAGAATCTCTGAATTTAAAATCCAATGGTGAATAAAATTCACCTAATAATCCAAAGGTCCAAACGAATGGTGAATACAAATTAAATCTCTCAATGAAAGATTCACCAAAACTAATTGATTCTGCTTCTTCTCCTATAAATAGGAGCCAAGAGACACAAAGAAAAAAAAAAGAAAGAGAAAAAGGGAAGACAGGGAGAGAAAAGAGAGAGCCTTGATACTTTGGAGGAATTTGTATCTTCTGCAAAAGAAAAGCTTAGGTAAGAAAGGGAAGGCCTTTAAAAGAGAATTTAATTCTCAGCAGAGTTTAACTCTGATATTAAACAGAAGAACATAGTTCTCTCTTTAGTGGAGGATCTGCAAAGTGCACATCTCCCCTTGAATTGAGAATTTAATTATCATTGGGTTGAGATCCTGCCATGCAGATCCAAAGCATAGAGAGGGAATGTGAGTTTGAGAATTTAATCCTCACAGAACTATAGGAATTTAATTCCTTTAAAATAAAATTAGGGTTTAACCCTATGTTACAGGAATTCAATTCCTTCAGAATGAACAGATTCAGGGTTCAACCCTAGTTAAGAACCGAGTTCTGTTAAAATAACAGGAATGTAATTCCCTTAAGAAAGAAGAAATTAGGGTTTCACCCTATGACAGAATCTGATTCCTCAGAATAATTCTCTAAAAGAGAGTGGGAACTTAATTCCTTAAAACTGTTATTAGGGTTTAACCCCATTCAGAGTTCAACTCTATCCCAGAATATAAATCTTCAGAAGGAAATAGGAATTTAATTCCTCTAAAATTATTGTTAGGGTTCAACCCTACGAAGAATTTAATTCTTAAAAGGGATTAACAGATCTTCTAAAAAACATACATAGAGGCAGGGTCACGTGCCACCACGTGACCCCCGAAAAGATCCATAGAAAATGCCTTTTGAGGCAGTACCTCACGTGACCCACGTGACCCTTGGCAGAAGCTTTAACATACAAGCATTTCAATGCCCGTCACGTGATGGCACGTGATGCTCCAAAAGATACGATATTCTCAGCAGAACAAATGAAGGGAGGGCGCCCTCACGTGCTACCATGTGACCCCTCTTGCCTTAGTGTTTAACACTAAATTGAAACCCCGGAATCCAGTGTTAAACACTGTTTGGCCTTAGTGTTCAACACTAATCAAAGAACTTTATTTGCAGTGTTTAACACTGAATTTCTTAGTGTTTAACACTAAATTAAACCTCTGTTAACAGAGCTTAAGATTAACTCCCTTAGTGTTCAACACTAAATTAAAATCTCTGTCACCAGTGTTTAACACTGATTATTCTTAGTGTTTAACACTAATCTGAAATCTCTGCTGCTAGTGTTTGACACTGATTTGCTCTAGTGTTTAACACTAATTTGAACCCCATGTTGCTGGTGTTTAACACCAACTGTCTTTTAGTGTTAAAACACTAACTTGTTCCCAGTGTTCAACACTGCTGATCTTTAGTGTTTAACACTAACTTCAGCCCAATTGGTTAAATGGCTAAAGGCAAAGCCTCTCCTTCAATGGACCAACAGAAAGCCAGTATTCTAAACATGATGGGACTTAGCCCAAGATGGCCATAAGCCCTCAATTCAAACTTAACTGGGATAATGGGCTCATAACACAATTAATTGGTCTTGATCCCAAATTGGGCCAAAGACTGTTTAATCCACCCCGGTTCAAGGGTACATCTCTTCACTCCTTTGATACTTGGCGTTGTAATTCCTCAACGTCTTCAAAGAGGTGACGGGTCCCGATGACCGCATATTGACACGGACTGTGGGGTCCTTAAGCTCATGGACTACGACGTCCTTAACCTTGACCGAGATGTCTTAAAACTAACAACGGACCGTGGGGTCCTTAAACCCATAGACTACGACGTCCTTAACCTTGACCGCAACGTCTTAAAACTAACTTTGGACCGCAATGTCCTTAAACTACCTATTGACCGCAACGTCACTAAACTAAACAACAGGGCTCCCTTATCTGCTCTATTGTTGGATCTAAACGATCCCGTTAAGTCGATCTTAGTCTAAAAACTAGACTAACGTGTTCTTAACAAACGTTTAAGTCGATCTTAGTCTAAAAACTAGACTAACGTGTCCTTAACAAACGTTTAAGTCGATCTTAGTCTCAAACGAGGCTAATGTATCCTTAAACCCAAACCCCGTAACCCAAATCTAAGATAATACGGATTTGGACTAGTCCACGCCCTATGGGCGACGACATAACTCAGTCTCCGTATACAATCCACGGGCAACCACAAACAAAACAAACACCCACGACACGAAGTGAAATTCTGGAGAAGGAGAAAGTTGTTACCGCGAAGCGGTAGCGTAATTAACTGCAGGGGCTTGCGCCTGCAGAGAAGAGCGTCCCCACAATCAAAAACCCCTCAAGCGAGGGGGAATCTGACGAAGTCTGCTACATCAGACGCATCCGTTTAAACCTCCGATATACGGTACCATAAATCAACTTGGGATTTTCGGAGAGGTAGACGGATAGCACCAATTAGCATCTGCCCCGAATCTCAGGCGAGACGTCCGCCGTCTCGGCCGCCGTTCGGAGGGGAACAATCCCCACAATCAAAAAACCCTCAGAAATGAGGGGTAATCTGACGAAATCTGCTACAACGGCCGCATCCATCCAAACCTCCGATACACGGTGCCATAAATCAACTTGGCATCTTCGGAGAGGTGGACGGATAAAACCAAATAGGATCTTCCCCTAAATTCAGGCAAGACGATCCATACGCGGTTCTGTATCTGTTTTTGGCGGTGAACAGATTCTGGCACGCCCGGTGGGACCTCTTTTATTAGGGGAAAAAATGGAGCCCGAATCCACAGAGTCTGTCGGAATGTCTAGGATTCTATGATCAACAAGAACTACTCTCGCCGACCAGAGAAAATGAAGGTTCGACAAGAGGACAATCATCCCTTTAGCATGCAGCGAGGGACTTCTCAGGGGCCTATTACAGTAGCTCCTTCGATTTCAACTTCTCACAAAAAGAGAAGGCTAGAAAATCTACCACCACCGGCGGCAAATCCCAAGCTCCTCCCGACTGCCCACGGGCGAAGCAGTCGTCATCTCCCTAGGCGAGGGCGGTGTCCATGCAGGAGCCGTTCCAGCGGGCCGACGTCTTGCTTTTCGAGCAGGTACTTAGCTGGGCCGGGCTCAGCCTCGCGCGCTTCGTGGGTAAGTTAGGAGATTAGATGATCTGTTTAGACTTGAATAATTTCCTTTTGCCTTTCTTGCATTACTAACTTTTCTGTGTATTCTCCTTTGCAAGACAAATGGACCGATCCAGGATTCTAGCAGCCATAGCCACTTCATCCCAGAAGAAGGCCGGGGGCGTGACCCTGTCCCGAGCCAGCCCGAGCTTGGCCCTAAGACTGTCACCATCGGCGAGGCCTTCCTCATCGCCCCGAGCCCCGATGACCGCCGCGAGGGTAACCAGAAGCACGCGTGAGAGCCGGAACCCTGGGCGATGGAGGAGGAGGGGGGAACCGTGGTTCCCCTCAAGAAGAAGAGGACTGTCTCCCGCGCGCCGTCGACTGATATCCTCAAGGGGATCCCCGTGCAGGAAGGGGATGTCAGCTTCGTGGTCCCCTCGGGGCTTTCCGTCGCCGACGGCTTGCTCACAGACATGGAGCAGTCGGCCGGGGGCAAGATTCCCCGGGGGACCCCGAATGCCCAAGTGGCCGCCATTGCTCAGGAGGCCGTTCAGGTTGGTATCCGTTTAAATATTATATTAAGTGCCCTTACTTGGTCTGAACACCTCTAAATCCATCTGCTGCTTTCCTTATGTTAGTTATATGTATGCCCTAGAGGCCATTACTGTACATTGGATGTATATTGTAGTGGATGCTTGGACATATATAGGGAGGACTTTCTTGCTCGACATGATAGTATGCTATCTGGTTACACTTTACCTTAACGTGTACACTAATTGTCTCTCTGTTACATATTGGTAAAGCCCTTAGGATGTGTACTTGACTACCTGGACTATGATGCGGATCATACTAGTGGGGACATAGTAGTCCATAAGTACATCCTTCAAAGTCCCTAGTCGTGGGTATATCGAGACGGGGCATCGATATACCAGAGTAGACTAGCGTATACCTTCTCGACCCATACAGATGGGCGATGGATGATCCCATATCCATCGGTGTTTGACATCAGAGATGATATACGGGTGCTCAGTAGAGACTGGGTACACTGCACGGACTCGCCGAGAACTCCCAGATGGTATTATACCTTACGTCAGATGGCAGTTCTCTGGTGACACTGGTACAGGTTAGTCTGTTGACCCGAGATCGTCATAGAGTCTTGTGTGGTTCCCACTGTGCTTTGATTTCCACCTTACCACGTCCAAGAGGGCGTGCAAAACGGTGGTTTTTGGGTACAGTCCCGAGTCACATGGAGGCAATGAGCGATAGGAGGGGATTCGTCTCTCCCGGTATAGGGAGTTGATGTTGCGCTGTGTTCGATTGGCTATAACCGGAAATCCCTGGCCAGGGTTGCTGAGATTTACTGATAAGTGTTACCAGTAGTTTCTCGAAATTTTATAGACCTCATATCGACACGACTTATCGAGCTATTGGGGTCTGACGTTTACCACCCCTAGGCGAGATATGCGACATATCAGACGACGAGACCGGACTGTACGGTAGTGTTACTGGTTGGATTCACTGGAGTGTGAGCGGGCTTGCTCGTCGATCTTCTGATCGCTCAATACCCGGGTGGCCGTTACGTTTAGCAGACCGCTTGCGGCTTGTGGGTGTTTGATATGATCATCATCTGCTGCCGGCGTATTGACGAGTCTTTAGAGTCCTACACAGAGGCTTCCTGGCTCAAGCGAAACGAAATAGGAGCGCATATGAGATATGTGCAGGACCGAGAATAATGCGTGTATGTGATACCGTATTCCATTCTCGCGATGAATGTATCGATTGGTTGTATGCGATATAACCTAGTTATCGATTCAAGGATTGATTCGATAAGCCGATACATTGGATACTAGTTGGTTATATGCGATATGACCGGATCGTTAAATCAAGTGTTGATTTAATGATTTAATGTATAAATATATATTTGATATATTACTTTGCATTAACTAGTATTGGTTCATTTTAAAGGGATTTTCTCACTTGAAGTGCACAATGTATATGTGATATACTTTTGTACACAAGTTTGTGTCATGTTTGATGATACAAGCTAACTTGAGTTTGTGTAAAGTTTAAACCATGGTTGTGTAATGGTTAGGGCTTTCTTTTTCTTTATCATTTATTTATTTTGTTTATTTATTTTGCAAAATAAATGAATGGTGGCTTTCTTTGGATGCTAGTTGAAGCTTAATGAAGCTTTGACTAAGTGACCATATTTGTCTCATGCTTAACCCTAACCATTCCACTAAACCCTAGTTCATTCTCTACACTTGACCATGGTTGGATTATGATAAGTATTCATTTATTTTCTATTTTGAAAATAACTTATCATAACATTTTTCATCTTCTTCTTCTTCTTCTTCAAGAAGAAGCTTGCTTCATCAATGGCAACTTGAGCTAATGAGTGAGAAATCCAATTCTAAAGTGAACCCACTTCCTATTTCTTCATCCTCTACCACTTGCCAAGTAGTATAGGGTGTTTTCTTCACAAGTTTCATGACTTGGTGAAGTGAGAGCTTGATCTTGCGATGCCTCGACGTAGATCATCTTCGGCACGAAGCCGACGAGCTTTCCCGCCCATTTCTCCGATGAAGCCGACGCCAGAGCCCGGGATTTCATTTGGACAGCGAGGAGACTTCATTGCGGAGCTATGGAGGTGGAGGATCGGATCTACAAAGGTTGTATTTCCGTTCTTGTAGTTAATTTGTTAACTAGTTTCATTGTTTCGCCTATATATCTAGTTAACGATCCGTAGTTTAGGGTTTCTCGGCACCGTAAAATTTGAAATTGGCAAGGTTGATGCCTTGTGAGACCTCTAGTGTGTGCCTAGGAGCCCTACAGTGGTATCAGAGCCTAGCTAGAGCCTTAGGCGATGCGTAGACGATGTTAGAAACCCGATCGAACCCCGAAACCCTAACTTTTAACCCTCTCTGGACTTTTTCTGAAAAAATGGTTTTTTCCAAATTAAAAATGCTTAAAAATTCAGCAGGAAATTCTAAGAATTACGGTGCAAAAATTACCTAATGATCTGTCTAAAGCACGGCGGATCCGCGGCATTAGCCGCCTATTGCGGCTGTTCCGCGCCCATTTAGTCTCTTCAGTCAACCATTTTTGCACAGTAACTTCTTTATTTAAATGCTGAGTTTTATGGGAATTTTTAATATTTATTCAAGAGTTGAATATTCTGGGTTGTATTGGGAGTTCGAAGATTCGATCGGATTGTCTAATCTTGTCTATGTGTTTTCCGGATAATTTTTGAATATGTTAAAAAGTTCGACCGGATATAAATACCCACTTTTTCCCCTGTCGGGAAATTTCCAAGTGTTGGATCTTTCCGTAGTTTAAAGACGTTCTAAGTAGTGCAAGTAACGCGATGGACCCTATAGAAGACAACAAACCTTAACTCGATTATGTGACCGTCTTGAACTGCCCTTTGAACCTTCGGGTTTGGGGCAGTACGGCGTGCCACATGTGAGGCATTGGCTTGACCCTTCTACGGCTGGACCGTTGGTACTGAGGCATGAACTGGATGTTTTTAAACTTGTTTCATGTGTTGATTTTCTTTGGGAAAACTTGGGTGTTCGATTGCTCGATCGGAAAGTTTAACATTTTCTATTTATCCGGAATGTGATACAATAATTGGAATTCACAATAAGTTATGAGATAACTGAATGAATGTTATAAATCTAGCGGTTTAGTCTCACTTGATCGGTTGCCACGGAATTTTGATGTGATCAAAAGTCCGTCGCAATCACGTAGCGTACGCGGATACTCGCCGGGTAAACTTAATAGACAGCCTCACTCCATAGCCCCGACCAAGTGACTGTAGGAGAACCCCGTCGCCGAAAGCATCCATTCGGGTGCTCGCGGCAACGGTGTTCCGCCTTGGTGCACTTCGTCGACGGCATCGGGGGTGCAGCCGTCTAATAAAGTTTGCGACGAGCATTCGATCAGAACATCGGGAATCCTGTTGAATTCCCGACTTGATATTGAAAAGTGTTTTCGATTTTGAGACTAAAATGCGGGGTTTATAATTGTTAGGCATGTGATGTCTAAGGTATTCATTTGATTAGGCATGCGATGTCTATGGAGATTGCGGATTCCAACTGTTGTAGTTTTACACTTTCTTTTCTGTGACCGTAAGTGTAATATGTGATATCGCCGGTTTCGTTGCTATATGTCAACGACAATTGGGATGCGCATATTTACTTACGTTGATGACATGTGATGTTATGTGTTGCTGGATATGTTATATTGGATCGTCGTGTTTGAATAGCCAGGGGTTTTTATGTGAGATGAGTGTTTTTCATTTTCATTCATGTAAAAACTTGTATGTAATATTCTTTTATTGGGGCACTTCCAGGTTGCGGAAGATGTCACCTTTTGTATATTATTTACTTTTCCGCACTAGGATAGACCCAAGGAGGGGAGCACAAGTAACCGGGTTCTGGAGTCCAGTGGGAGACCAACTCGAGGAGTCGAGTCCGGGTCTCCTAACTCCAGAATTGGTAGGGTTGCTTGCCGCTCTCGTAGGGGTCTAGGGGTGTGGGTTTGGCTATTCATCGCGACCGTGGAATCCGTGTTTTATACTGGCTCGTATTGAAAACACGGACGTCCTAGTATATCCAATATTTCATATGGTTCTTCTGCTGCGATATCTGTGATGTGATCATGTGATGTTCTGTGATGGGTACTGTATATAGTATATATGATATATTATATAGATGTTACTTATGTTTTACACCCGCGCTAGCCCTACCCTGCTCTGCCGTTAGTTACCTAACCTAACGGTGCACGAGGGGACATCGAGGCGAATGCGGATGGCATAAGTGTACGTCGTATTTATCTGTGATGTTTAGGTACTTAAATGATGGGACTTCATTAATGTGATTAATGAAACAAAAGAAACCTAAGATGTTGTAGAATTAAATTTCAAAATTAAAACGGGTAGCTACAGTTCTTGCTTTGCACAGCGGTATATGTGATATATCCTGCACCTTATTTGATGAGGAAAGGACCGAGATCCCTTCACCGGGAGTGACTCCTTTAGCAATAACTAGCAGATGCTACACACTCGGTTTGTCTTTTGATTGCTTTTAAGAGTTTTTGCTTTGCACAGTGATATATATGATATATCCCGCACCTCATTCGACGAGGAAAGGACCGACGATCCCTTCACCGGGAGTGACTCCTTTAGCAAAACTAGAAAAGCCTCAAAAACACTCCATTTTAAAATCATTTGATTCTACAACGATATAAAGTTCATTACGCAAAAGGTTTTCTTAAAAACCTGTCGTAGCCCTCCGTCATTTCAGATAAGTCCTAGTTAGTATTCGTGCTGCGTTTGTTGACTCAGTCAAGGCGTAGTGTGCGGTAGCTGATTAGTGCTTATCTGCAAAGCATATGATGCGATTGGATTAGGGTAGTCGTGCGGCCTTGTTGACTCAGTCAAGGGTCGTGCGGGTGGGTTTAATTCAATCGAGAAATGACGGGTTGAACTTTACTTGTGGTCTATGATTTGTTGACTCAGTCAAGGTCATAGATCGCTTGGGGCAAAATATTATCGGGAATTTCAAGTGTTGAAATTTGCAATGAGATTGCATACCTTCTATGAGATAGTTGGATCCCGATACCCACTGCGAGTAAGAGTTACTCCTGGGAGAGTTTTACACATTACAATTAGCCGATCAAGTAGGTGTCTAGAAAGGTGTTAACGAGGTTACGCCTCTGGGAAAATGAGGTTTACATTAATTAGGTTCGTGCGAAAGCACGGGGGACCTCCCTCAAAGTACCGATACTGGCCTGGCTGAAAGATTGGCGAACTTGTAGTGTGTAATTAATCCCGGCTAGTCTTTCCTTTTAGGGTTTGAAGGAAGATTTGATAAAAAGTAGTGGGAGCCATCCTGATTAGATAAAATAATAACCAATCTGATCTTGCAAGAGCGCACGCTGAGTGTTTTCTTCTCTCTCTCTCCAGGTAGCGACCATATCACGCCTTAATCAAGATAATAATACGGAATATTGACCGAACCCGCTTGTTATACTGAGCTGGGGAACGTTGGTCCCGCTCCAACTTATAATTGTTATAAGACAGAGTAGGAAATAGGGGAATACCAGAATTCCCGTGCCGCCCAAACGAAGAAAGTGCATGTTGATGCATCTCCTTCGGGTGTGTTCATTACAGAGAACTGTTTCTCAGTATCCTTTACATCCTGGGTATATGATACCGGATCAGGATCCCAGATATGTAATCAGTTACATAGGGCTACAGAAAGGTAGAGAACTGAGAACGGGTGATAAGTTTCATGAGGCAGAAAACGGGGCAAGTGTTGCAGCCAAGTCTGTTGGTCACTGTCACCCTGTACTACAAATACATTGATTCTGAACGAATGTTGTTAGATACCGAACCTGATATACAAAATCATATCAGTCTCTTTATTAGTAAAGAAATGATAAAATTTTGTATTGATGGATAATGTTTTGAACATTTCCTATATCAAAAGTTGATCGGTTCAGGCACGTTATCTAAAAGCATTGATGTTCTAAATCAAACTACAGTTCTTTAGTATACGGAACACACACAAGAGGAAGAGTTCAGAAATGAACGAATCATTCTTGAGGTATTGTAGACTAGGTCAGATCAATGCGACCTGACTAGCTGAAGTTACATGTAGATGCATATTTAAATCAGTTTGAATTTACATCTTATGAAAACTTACCAGTCATGTCACAAAGATAAGATGACCATAGCTCCGTTTAATGGAAACAGAGAAAGAGTTAGTTTACTCTTGGGACTGATACATGATGATGTATGTAAGGTCTCCTGTCTACACATGCCAGGACTGGTTCTTTATACTTCATTACGTTCTCTGATAATCTCTCAAGATTCAGACATATGTTCCTGTTGAAACACAAGTCCGAACCTTTTGAGATATTCACAGAATATAAGTTAGAAGTAGAGAACCAATACGGGTATAAGTATTATGTCCTATGATAAGATCAGGGAGGAGAATACTTGAGCACGGAATTCCTGGACTATTCTAAAGGAGAATGAGATTCTCTCTCAGCATTACTCCTCCGTATATACCATAGCATGATGGTATATCGGGGCGGAGCAGATACACTCTATATGATATGGTGTGCTCTATGATGAGTACTACTGAGTTACCTGTTTCCTTTTAGGGAGTCATGCGCTTGAGAAGCTGCATACCTATTGAAAAAGATTCCAATCAAATCAGTAGCCTACCGCTTCATATGTGATATGGAAAGGGAAGAGCCCATGTCTTAAGCTAGTTAAGATTTGGGGTTGTCTGGCCTATGTCTAAAAGCAAAATCCGGACAAGCTCGAGGCAAGGTCTGTTATGTAGAACTGGAAATGTTCCATCCATACAAACTGCAGCTGATGATTTGATAGAACCAAAGGATTCAGTAGATTCCAACGAACCTCTGCCTCTCCGCCGATCTAGTAGGGTTCCTCACCCACCTGAGAGATACTTCGGTTTCTCTATGACAGTGGGAGCGAGGATTGCATCATGAGATGATGACCCAACTAGTTTCGAGCTGGCCATCAGGAGTAAGACTCTGTAAGTGGCTGGATGCTTGGTGATCTGAGATGGAATCCATGTACACCAACAAAGTATGGACTTTGGGTGCTATATCTGAAGGGTTAAATCCCCATCAGGAGCAAGTATATCTTGAGAAGATTACTTGGTGTAGATGGAAAAGTTGAGACTTTCAAAGCTAGACTTGTTAAAGGTTTTCGTCATCGACCAGGCGTGGACAATGATGAAACCTTTTCAAGTGGCTATGCTTAAGTCCATCCAGATCCTACTTGCCACGGCTACATACCATGACTACGATATCCGGTGGTTGGGTGTCATGACAACTTTTCTAAATGATGTTTTAGAAGAGAACGTCTGTAAGTACACAGCCAGAGGGCCTCGTAGACAGTGGGAGCAGCGGAAACGTGTGGAAGATGCTTTATAGGATAAAGCAGGCATCGCGAAGTTGGAACATCTGTTTTGATGGATTAGTCAAAGAAGTTGACATCATCAAAATGGTAGATGAACCTTGTATAAACAAAAAGGTAGTAGGGAGTATGGTGACGATCCTCGTAGAGTACGTGGATGACATACTCTTGATAGGGAAGGAGTTTCCTATGCTACGCTCGATCAATCTCCGCTTATCACAATGATTCTCCACATAATATCAAAGTGATACCTACTAAATCCTGGGTTTTGGATCTATGAGATAGATCTAAATGGATATTAGGACACTCACTAGTTGTAGTGAGATGGTATCAGTTGATCCTGGGGAGAATCACTGGAGGTGTTCCAGAGTGATGAAGACGACTGAATGTCAGTCACAGGCATTGTCTTTACCCTCTATCGAGGGACGGTATGTTGTAAGAGTTCCAAGCTAGATACCGTGGCATACTAGACGATAAAGGCTGGATACATCACTACTTAAGATGCTACCAAAGAGGCTATTTGGGTGTATATTGGTTCATGAGATGAACTACGTTCCTACCATTGTGAGACAATGGAGTTATGGCTTGTGCCAAGGAACGTAGGTCCCATCAGTGATCCAGACATATTCTAAGGCAGTATCACCTGATCATGGAGATGGTTGATCTCTAAGGGATCGAGGTTAGGAGAGTAGACTCAGAGGACGACACGGCGGATCCACTCACGAAGGCCTATTCCCAGAGGGAGACTTTTATGGGATGGTTGAGTATGAGATACTACAACCACTGCTATCAGATGGCCCTAGTGCAAGTGGGAGATTGTTAGTTATATGTATGCCCGAGAGGCCATTACTGTACATTGGATGTATATTGTAGTGGATGCTTGGACATATATAGGGAGGACTTTCTTGCTCGACATGATAGTATGCTATCTGGTTACACTTTACCTTAACGTGTACACTGATTGTCTCTCTGTTACATGTTGGTAAAGCCCTTAGGATGTGTACTTGACTATCTGGACTATGATGCGGATCATACTAGTGGGGACATAGTAGTCCATAAGTACATCCTTCAAAGTCCTTAGTCGTGGGTATATCGAGACGGGGCATCGATATACCAGAGTAGACTAGCGTATACCTTCTCGACCCATACAGATGGGCGATGGATGATCCCATATCCATTGGTGTTTGACATCAGAGATGATATACGGGTGCTCAGTAGAGACTGGGTATACTGCACGGACTCGCCGAGAACTCCCAGATGGTATTATACCTTACGTCAGATGGCAGTTCTCTGGTGACACTGGTACAGGTTAGTCTGTTGACCCGAGATCGTCATAGAGTCTTGTGTGGTTCCCACTGTGCTTTGATTTCCACCTTACCACATCCAAGAGGGCGTGCAAAACGGTGGTTTTTGGGTACAGTCCCGAGTCACATGGAGGCAATGAGCGATAGGAGGGGATTCGTCTCTCCCGGTATAGGGAGTTGATGTTGCGCTGTGTTCGATTGGCTATAACCGGAAATCCCTGGCCAGGGTTGCTGAGATTTACTGGTAAGTGTTACCAGTAGTTTCTCGAAATGTTATAGACTTCATATCGACACGACTTATCGAGCTATTGGGGTCTGACGTTTACCACCCCTAGGCGAGATATGCGACATATCAGACGACGAGACCGGACTGTACGGTAGTGTTACTGGTTGGATTCACTGGAGTGTGAGCGGGCTTGCTCGTCGATCTTCTGATCGCTCAATACCCGGGTGGCCGTTACGTTTAGCAGACCGCTTGCGGCTTGTGGGTGTTTGATATGATCATCATCTGCTGCCGGCGTATTGACGAGTCTTTAGAGTCCTACACAGAGGCTTCCTGGCTCAAGCGAAACGAAATAGGAGCGCATATGAGATATGTGCAGGACCGAGAATAATGCGTGTATGTGATACCGTATTCCATTCTCGCGATGAATGTATCGATTGGTTGTATGCGATATAACCTAGTTATCGATTCAAGGATTGATTCGATAAGCCGATACATTGGATACTAGTTGGTTATATGCGATATGACCGGATCGTTAAATCAAGTGTTGATTTAATGATTTAATGTATAAATATATATTTGATATATTACTTTGCATTAACTAGTATTGGTTCATTTTAAAGGGATTTTCTCACTTGAAGTGCACAATGTATATGTGATATACTTTTGTACACAAGTTTGTGTCATGTTTGATGATACAAGCTAACTTGAGTTTGTGTAAAGTTTAAACCATGGTTGTGTAATGGTTAGGGTTTTCTTTTTCTTTATCATTTATTTATTTTGTTTATTTATTTTGCAAAATAAATGAATGGTGGCTTTCTTTGGATGCTAGTTGAAGCTTAATGAAGCTTTGACTAAGTGACCATATTTGTCTCATGCTTAACCCTAACCATTCCACTAAACCCTAGTTCATTCTCTACACTTGACCATGGTTGGATTATGATAAGTATTCATTTATTTTCTATTTTGAAAATAACTTATCATAACATTTTTCATCTTCTTCTTCTTCTTCTTCAAGAAGAAGCTTGCTTCATCAATGGCAACTTGAGCTAATGAGTGAGAAATCCAATTCTAAAGTGAACCCACTTCCTATTTCTTCATCCTCTACCACTTGCCAAGTAGTATAGGGTGTTTTCTTCACAAGTTTCATGACTTGGTGAAGTGGGAGCTTGATCTTGCGATGCCTCGACGTAGATCATCTTCGGCACGATGCCGACGAGCTTGCCCGCCCATTTCTCCGATGAAGCCGACGCCAGAGCCCGGGATTTCATTTGGACAGCGAGGAGACTTCATTGCGGAGCTATGGAGGTGGAGGACGGATCTACAAAGGTTGTATTTCCGTTCTTGTAGTTAATTTGTTAACTAGTTTCATTGTTTCGCCTATATATCTAGTTAACGATCCGTAGTCTAGGGTTTCTCGGCACCGTAAAATTTGAAATTGGCAAGGTTGATGCCTTGTGAGACCTCTAGTGTGTGCCTAGGAGCCCTACACCTTAGGTCCTCCTATATTGTGCCCTCATCATCAACATGGAATCCGAGAAGATAGCCCCGGCCATGTGGAAGGCTGGGGGATCGTCATCGGAGGAGGAAGACCTGCGCCTTCAGCTGCGGCAGGAGAAGGAGAAGACAGCCGCCCTCAAAACCCGGTTGGCCGCCGGGGAGCTCATGGTCTCCAAGAGCCAGGAGTTCCACCGACTTCTGAGCGAGTCCTACCGAGCTGTCGAGGCCAAGTTGGAGGAGTTGGCCAAGCGCCACGCCATAATGAAGAAGGCGAGGGATGCCAGTAAGAGAAAGACCGAGGCTGCGCTTGAGGCGGCAAAGATCGCCGAGCTCTGAGCCCGCAAGTCGTGGACTCGTACAAGGCGTTGTACTAGTTCTACGCCGACATCGGCGGAGCCTCCGTCATCATTTGGCACGAAGCTCTTGATGCCGTCAAGGCGTTAATGCCGGAGTTTGCCGACAGCGAGCTCCACGCTCGGGTCCCGCTTTCGGTGGACGCGCCGCAAGCGATTGGCGCCGAGGGAGGGGCGGTCACGGAAGTAGAAGCTTCAACCCCTCAGGGCGGTGCCGAGCAAGGCGAGATCCGGGCCGAACCTGCAGCCTGAGCTTTTGTTTTTCTCAAATTTTGTAAGCCTCCGGGCACTTTTTATAAGGCTGAGGAGCCCAGAATACCTTGTAATGATTTTCATGTTCATGAATAAAACTGGTTTTTTTCTGCATGATAATGTGTTTCTTGTGTGAGTACTTGAGCTTGTCGGTCTTTTCTTCGATGCAAGTGTTAGGTCATAGGTCGATGACTGGTCTTTTAGACGACGATCGCGGGTCAAGTATAAGTCAATAAATCGCCAAGTGCAGGAAGGTCGGTGCCCTCCCTCCCCCGTAGTCGACGTAGCAATCATTCACTTAGAATACTTCGGGGGGTCCTTCAGTGTAGGAAGGTTGGTATCTGCCCATTCCTTAGCGTCGGACAACGCCTTGTCTCCATAGTTGAGGGATGAGGTGATCGAGAAGTTGCACTCGCTTTACCATTTTGGCCTGATCTCGGAGAGCAGGCGGGACCGATCAGCGGAACATCTTCTGGAGTGTTTCCAGAAGAGGCTGATCATTGATTTTTGCCCGGCGGGTGGTGCTTAAGAGGCAACCGAGGAAGTTAGGGCTCGGCTGGCGGATATTTCGTCGGAGTATCATCAACAATGCTTCCTCCATCCCCGCCCCCCTTTGATATAATAATCTCTTTTTTTTGTAAGGCTGAGGAGCCTATAATATCTTTTAATGAATAAAATTCTTCTTTTTTCGATGTGTTTTGTTTTCTTTTATCCCTTAGCACTGTTTACATATTTTCTCAAATCGAATCTAGGGATGTGGAATCAGAGAAAGAAGAAAATATATCGAAGAAGTTTCTTCTAATTCAGGAGACTTAAGAAAAATTACATAGTGTAGGGTGTTTTTCGTTACCCCATTGAGATGGGAATACGCGGGTGCTTGTTAGGCACATTACAGATTCTCCCTGCCTAGGGTAGGCTGGGGTATATAGATTTTGGGGATCCGAATCTCCGGCAGCCGCGGACTAAGCTGCCGTTAATTACCCCTCGCCTTTGGAGCGAGAGAACCTTTGATTGACGAGTCAAGTAGTCATGCAAACTCAATATGCAGTGTGTGTATGTTTCTTGAGGGGTTTTGGATATATCGGGAGGCCCGCAGAGTTTACGGGCATCCCACTATCTGGATAGCGGGCTGAAGGTCAAGGGGGCTGGCAGCTCCCTTACGGGGTGCGGGACAGCGCCTCGTTAGAATTTTTTTCTAACGGGGAAGGATTTTTTAGTGTGGAGTGTGTGTAAAAAAAGTGAGGGGGGTCATCCTAAGGACGCGTGTATGGCACATGGGAGCTAGACGCCTATGGGTGACGTGCCTGGCGCGTGGGTGCTGGGTGCCCACGGGTCACGTGCGCAGCACACAACCGCTGGGCGCCAGCGGGTCACGTGAGCTGCACGCGACCGCTGGGCGCCGAGCGCCCGCGGGTCGCGTGAGGCGCACGTGGGCGTCGGGTGCCCGTGGGTCACGTGCCTTGCACGCGACCACTGGGAGCCCGCGGGTCATGTGTGCAGCAAGCGACCGCTAGGCATCCGTGGGTCACGTGCACGACACGCGACCGCTAGAAACACCAGCGGAAAAGGGGCTTAGCCCGTAGGTTAGGAGTTGAACTCCTAACATGGATTATGTATAGATTTGGAGTTAAAATGTCACGACCCGGAATTTAGCCCGTGACCGGCACTTAAATCACACAACGTCTAAAAGTGTAACGTAAATTAAGTAAGCCGAAGCCCAGAAATCTAAACCTTTTAAAGAAAATAAAAGAGGTGAATTTTTGAAATAAAAGTATGATGAAATCAAAAGTTTTCTTAAATGCATAGATAACGGAACATGAAAATGCAAGTGGATTATACTAGTTGAAAAACAAGTTTCGTCTTTTAAAAATTTGGGCAGCACCTCCCTTATATATTTTGATCCAAAACTATATATACATGATAATATAAAAGGCATCCCCAAGCGGGAGCTAGCTTTTCGCCAATCGGCGGTATCACAACCACGCAAGTCATAAATATATATATACGCTGCCCAACGGCGAAGATCAACACAAAGGATAAAGAATAAAGCAAGACATCAACCCACCAAGCGAACATATAACCTATCGTTCTAAGTCTCGCAAGCACAAGTCTTTCTAAGTCTTACTACTTATACAAATACTAGTTTCTGATTGGCGGAGTTAACTAGATACAACAGGAATAATAATACAAGAGTGGGCACGATCCAATATGTCCTACCTACCATAGCAAATCACCGGAAAGCAAGTTGTATGCTAACGATACCGCTACTAATCCATGCGGCCAAACCTGCAAGAACTGTGGCACAACAGGGGTGAGTTGCCAACTCGTGAGTAGAAAACATCATCAGGAAGAAATCGAATAAAACAACGATTCCTCGGTCAACTATATCATAAAGGTAATAATATGATATCTAGGATGACCATGTATGCATATATGTCAACAATATAATCAATGCCAATGTCATATACAAATAAACATCTGAACCATATTCCTATATGCAGGTGGATATCATCCACGTGTCCATCAATGACACAAACAATATCATGGAACCTGAGTGTCCAATATCGACACTCGCAACATCATGAAGGAATATGCATGTATGTATGAGAATATCAACCAACGTGATTCTATCAACGACACATCAAAATCATGGAACCTGAGTGCCCAACACCGACACTCGAAAGATCATGAAACCCGCGTCCAGTATCGACATGTAAATTCTCATATCTCGGGATCCGTCAGTCCGGATCGGCCCATGGGCTCCGGCGGTCCGGGTAGGCCCATCCATCTCACGATTCCGGTCGGTATCCTCCGGATAACCGCCAGGTCCAAACTATCACCAGTAGGTAGTGCTCCCCTACCAGGCTCACCGCCTAACTATACCGGTCTTCTTGCCCCGGGGTACTTCACCGGGTCCACCATGTACCCGTAGACGGTGCCTACCGCTCTTCGAATCGGGTATACCCATTGCTCAGAACCGAGAAAACTCATGGTGGACGTCTCGAAATATCATATCAAGAGAGACCGGGTTTTTAAAACAGTACATAATTTCATTTGAAATAACCACGGTTCTTAAATCCAGAATCTCATGAAAACAGCATCTCAATGCGTATAATCATAAAGCATGATGTATGCAAATATAGAACAGAAATATGAGCATATTAGTATATCATGCAACATGGAATAGTGACGTGAGCATAACAATATATCATGCCAACGAGTCATGTGACAGAACTGAAAAATTAAGAGATGTAGCAATTCTAATGTGTAAGTGACGTAGCAATTATCGATGATGAAAGTGTGTGAGCCGGCGAATCTATGTAAGTGTACCATACGCATCATCGATAATTGTGCAAGTGTACTAGCACAGGTATATGTAATGCAATGAGAATATCATACGCGTAGCAGAAGGTAAATCATGAATGCAATGTTACGTACCCTATCTAACATTTACATAAAGGCTCAACTAAGCAGGGTATATAGCATATCTGAGTCGATGAATCTATCAATCGGCATCCAGCCTCACAACATCACGTACGGTATAATCCATCGTACGACATCCTCTAGTCAAGGGTATAGATCAATCATCCGGTAAAAACTCATCACATATTGTAATCCAACGTACGACGGCATTAAATAATTAGGGATTCTATCAACCTATACAACAATGAGGGTACGGATCTACGTCTCGTACGACATATCACTCATTATTATCATAATTATATATAAATATCTTATTTTACCGATCTCATAACACATCCATCTAAATCTTATCATATTCATCGATCTCATCGTATACTCTTTTCATCACATCAATATCTCACATCAAGTCATCTTATAATTCTCATGTCGTATTTATTGACCTCATAACATGCCACTATAATCTCATACTGGTTCTCTTACAACTATATATATATATATCATGATTTACATTCACATTTCACATCCTTATATATCTATTCGAGACAACCTTATCAATCATATCATTTCATACTAAACCTTTAATCCCATCCCTAGGTTCCTAGTATAGTTTTCTCCGACTATATTCTATATACCGGTTTCCATTTTATAATTAGGGGGGTGCTATATGCCATCCACCCGACTTCCCCCGTAGATATAAATCTACCCACCTTGATCCTTACTTGCCGAAATCGATGTCGCCATGCTCTTCCTTGTTATCCGAAGTCCACGTGAAGGTGCCTACATATAAATACATAGCATCGTAAACAAGAATCGCATATGGAAACTAAAACGGCACACGAAACCCACATAAGTTAAAACCTATGGTCTATGCGTGCAAGAACAATCATAAAACCCTCGTCGTTGATGTACAAACGTCCAACGATCGAATCCACAGTTCGAATACTAAAACCAAGTTATTGAAAACCATGAAACTCAAAACAGCCACTCAGAAATCTAGCTCCAGATTTTTGGTCAGGTGAATTGGGACTAATCAAGCAAGTTCAGGGGATAGATTATAGGGTAACCAAGCTACAGCCAAAACCTCAATACCAGACTTCTACAAAAATCCTGCGACATCATCCCAAAATCCGAGCTCGCCGGCCAGAATGAGGATTTTTGGGTTTGTCTTCTCTGGGTGGTCTTTTAGTGGTCCATCTAGGTCTCTGGGGTTGCTAGTTTTCTTCATAATCATCTCAGATTGCTTCGGATTCCCTGTAGTCCCACAATACTTCACAAAACCGACATGGGACCATTCTAAGTTCGTATTTTTGTTTCTATTCTCATTTCCAGGTCAGGTAATCAATCTCTAAGGTCATAAAGCACTCACTACCCATCACAAGTCTACACAATCACCCAAACCCTCTCTTGAAATTTCCAACCATCGCTAATCTAAATCGATTTAACTCTAAACTACTATAGGGTGCTAGGAAACTAAAAATCTAAACTAGAAGTGTAGGAATTACCTCATTTGGCAACTCAAGAATTTTCTTGAGTTGCTCAAAGTCTTCAAAATCCAAGCTTGGAAGGTCCATAAGGTGTAGGATGAGGTGGGGATCATTTTTAATGAAGAGAGTATAGGGTTTTGGTGAAGATTTAGGGTGGTTGTTATGGGGTAGAGGAGTTGGAGGAGACATGAAGATGAAGATGAAGGAGATGATGAAGGAAATAATGAAAACGAGGAAGGAAAATGAATGGGTGAGAATTGATCAAGGGTCTCTCTCTCTCTTTCTCACCCTCACTCTCTCTCACATGTGGCATGCCATGCCATCATCATGTTGTCCCCTCTCTCTCTCTTCAATTATCCTCTCATGGCTTTCATTTTCTTTTTCTTTTCTCTTTATTCCTCACTCATATAAAACTAAATGCAAATGAACAAGCAAAATGAAATAACATGCAACAAGAATGCAACATAACATGGTGCACTAGCCATGGTAAATATAAAAAGACGGATTTGGCTTAATCGTGATTACTAGTGCACTAATAAAATTAAATTTTAAACTGCATATAATTAATTATAAAAATGCCAAATCCGATAAATATATTTTTAAATGGATAAATCATTTTAATCTTCAATTATTTCACAAATATTGGTATATATATTTATACCTTTTTACGAAAACCCCAAATTCGCAAATCGGGTATTTTTCGCGAAATATATTATTTTAATATTAAATTCCAAAAATAATATTTTATATTTCTGAAATGTTACAATCTTCCCCCCTTAAATAAATTCGATCGTCGAATTTAAATTTAAACCCCCAAATACTAAAATTCAATAATCAGCTCAAATCAACGGGGCTCCGAAATCACGGAAGATACAGAAATACCACAGCGTATCGTGTGCACCCGAAAACGAGTGCGAAACTCAAAATCGAGCTCCGTCAAGCGTCGCGCAAATCAACGGATTTGCATGCAAATCATCGGAGTTGCAATGGAGATACAGATCTCGAAATCCACTATTGAAATCCAATATACACCAGTCGAATACTATAATACGTATATAGTACGCATCCTTAGAAAAATCTCTTAAAACTGAATAAAACACATGCAAAATCTTTTCTGAATCGCTGTGTGATGCGTGACTCACGTCACAAGAGACGGACGCTCATTTTTAAAGTAATAAATATACGTTTATATATGTTTTGCTCAACTATACGTTCCGCCCTTTTGAAATATCCCAAAAGGTTTTCCTTTGTAAACGTTCGCGTCGCTCGCGGACACGTAGGAAATAACGAGACTATAGCTCCTTTTTGAAAACCTCTTGGTAAACTTTTAATGCATGCAAAAGTACTCAGGTACTGTCCTCAGATCAGTCCTGTTCGGCTACTATATAATAGTATCCCTCATCAAAAACGCGATACTCATAAATAAAATCAGCCTCGAAAGGCGTATCCAACATCACCTGCGTCTGGTGCGCACGGAAAACCAAATCCAATACAAGTGCCACAATATGCACAAAAGAAAAACTAAGTGCAACAGGTGTGCACGAAAGCATTTGTCCAGTGCAACGGATGTGCACGACAACAATATCAAATGCATCCATAGTGCATGAAAATCTCAACCCAGTGCAACTAACATGCACGAATGAAAATCCCAACCGAGTGCATTCGGTGTGCACAAAATCACATCTCATATCATGAGCCCAACATGAACGAAAATCCAAATTAAGTGCATCCGTCATGCACGAATGAAATCTAAATCAAGTGCATCTAACATGCATGAATGAAATCCAATACCAAGTGCCTAATATGCACAAAATCCAACCGAAGCGCGTCAGGTTCGTATAAATGCCCAGTGCAGTAAAGCACACGAAAACGAACGTCAAGTGCAAACGCGCACAAAAACATAAATCTGGTGAAACAAATGCTCAAAAACATAAATCGGGTGCAACCAATATACGGAGTACCAATCTGATGCAACCAATGCACCAAATATAAATCTAGTGCACAAAATATAAATCTGGTGCAACAAGTGCACGGAATACAAATCCGGTGCAATCAGTGCACGAAATACAAATCCGGTGCAATCAATGCACGAAAACTCCTCCATATCTCAAATGCTCACCAAAAACAACACCGAGTGTACCAAGGTGTATAAAATCATAAATGTGTGCAACTGCGTGCACAAAACACGTATCAATGCACTGCAAGCACATGCGAGCTATGCCGAGTGCAAAAATCAAATCGAGTGCGTACCACATGCACAAAATCAAATCGATAGTATCGAAATCCATAATCATAAGTACGTGCAGCCAAGGCACAAATCGATATCAAGTGCAATAGATATGCACAAATCACAACCGATGTAGCGGTGTATAACATAAATCAAGTGCAATAACTATGCACAAAAATGTAAACACCCAGTAGGTGCAGCCATAGTGCACGAAAACAATATCATGAGACTCAATCATCAAAACTCAAATCCAAGAGATATAAGCATGATACTCAGATCACAAACGCAAATCGCAACAATTGACATTGAGATACACCTCCTACAATGTCGAAAAATTTCGGTGCGCCCAAAACTGGCAGAGCAAGAACATCCGCTTGCCTCCTGCTCAAGGTCTGATGTCCTCTGTCTTTGGGTCCTCATTTTTCTCTGTGGATTACCAATCTAGCAATCCATCGGCTCATCGGCCCGGTCAGGTGTACCAACGGAAACGATTCCGCTCTGACACTCCTCTAGTCATCTCTTGGCCAATTAGCATGACCACTCGTAAAGCAGCACGTCACTGGCGTCGGCCTCTGGCCCTCTGAATACACATGACACAATTGATCCTCGGTGCAAATCTTATCGCGGCAGTGTCCTAGAAGGCATCCGCTCAAGGTCTCTTCCGATCTCGCCTATGCCGAACTGTACGGAGGCTGGTACTCTTGCGAAATCTTTTCTCGTTTTCTGGATATCTGCGTTCTCAGCACAGCATTTCCTCAGAAAATGGATGTATCCCAACGCCTCTGTATACATATCAATCCTCTGGCATCAACGGAGCGTAACAACCGCTCGCTAATATCTCGCATGAACCTCTTGTTCCACTCGTCTTTATTATCGTCCACTTCGACGTCACGTCATGCTATCTACGTACTGCAATTGTTGTCGGCTATAGTCGATCCGGAGTCTCTCACACGGACTCGAAATTACGAACTCGGTATCTTCATCACTCTGTAGAAGATATCTAGCCGAACATGTCCTCGGGAGCTCATCCCAATCATCGTAGGAATACTCCTTATTCGTCCGTTCTCGATCGACTCACAACGCATCTGGGTGAGGTCCTTCATCCGAAGCTGGTCGACTTAGTGATCTCACATCGGGGCATCCAATGAACAACGTCCTCTTTGGGTCGATCTACTCTAGATCTGAGTAAGACTCTCCACACTGAAAATCTTCAACTCAACTGGGGCTGCGTCGGTGCATCAATCAGACGAATCACCTTCGTCTCTCAACTCAAGATAGACTAGCTATCCTCTGTCGCATCTTTGCCTGAAAGCTCCAGCGATCTCAGCTCACAAGCTCTGAATGCGACATCCCATCAATCTCAGCAACAGCTGGGTCATCTGTCTACAAGGTAGACAACATCACGATCTCTGAGGTAGGCTATACATCAATAGTCCTCTCACAACGGGCAGCCTCTAACAATGGCTCGATCATCCGGTGCTAAACCGAACACTCGCCTCAAACAAGAGGTCACAACACAAATACTAAATCGATACGTTTTCATGTCACCAGAAAACACGATGGTCAGTCCTCGTCCATGACGGGCTCGTCCTGACCGCACCACTAGCAGCAGCTCAATCTGCGCTCAAACCATGGTGACAGGAACCTCAAGAATGTAACGATGAAGATATATCAAAGGAACGAAAGGAATCAATTGATCCCAAAATGAATACATGATCATAAGGAGGAACGGAATCAATGAGAGTATGATCATGGAAACGAATAGAATCAAGGATCACAAATGGATGTATGATCAAAGGAACGAAGAGAATCACAAGTCTCGAGATATGTACATCCTAAGGTCACTTAAGCAGAGTATCGTATCATAAGTATGCCGCGGAACATACGCATGGTACGCCACTCTACTTGAGTTACCTACTCCATCAATCAGGGTCAACCTATGTAACGAATTCGGGTCTAATACCCCCCTGTTCAAGTCTAAGTTCCGTAAGGTCAAGCCTAGGTTCCGAAATAGATTACGCCCCAGACTCCACATAATCAAACCTAGACTCAAACCAAGGTTAAGCCTAACGCTCTGATACCAACTTTGTCACGGCCCGGAATTTAGCCCGTGACCGGCACTTAAATCACGCAACGTCTAAAGGCGTAACGTAAATTAAGTAAGCCGAATCCCAGAAATCTAAACCTTTTAAAGAAAATAAAAGAGGTGAAGTTTTGAAATAAAGGTATGATGAAATCAAAAGTTTTCTTAAATGCATAGATAATGGAACATGAAAATGCAAGTAGATTATACTAGTTGAAAAACATGTTTCGTCTTTTAAAAATTTGGGCAGCACATCCCTTGTATATTTTGATCCAAAGCCATATATATATGATAATATAAAAGGCATCCCCAAGAGGGAGCTAGCTCTTCGCCAATCGGCAGAATCATAACTACGCAAGTCATAAATATATGTATATGATGCCCAACGGCGAAGATCAACATAAAGGATAAAGAATAAAGCAAGACATCAACCCATTAAGCGAACATATAACCCATCGCTCTAAGTCTCGCAAGCACAAGTATTTCTAAGTCTTACTACTTATACAAATACTAGTTTCTGATTGATGGAGTTAACTAGATACAACAGGAATAATAATACAAGAGTGGGCACGATCCAATATGTCCCACCTACCATAGCAAATCACCGAAAAGCAAGTTGTGTGCCAACGATACCGCTACTGATTCATGTGGTCAAACCTGCAAGAACTGTGGCACAACGGGGGTGAGTTTCCAACCCGTGAGTAGAAAACATTATCAGGTAGAAATCGAATAAAACAACGATTCCTAGGTCAACTATATCATAAAGGTAATACTATGATATCTAGGGTGACCATGTATGCATATATGTCAACAATATAATCAATGCCAATGTCATATACAAATAAACATCTGAACCATATGCCTATATGCAGGTGGATATCATACACGTTTCCATCAATGACACAAACAACATCATGGAACCTGAGTGTCCAATATCGACACTCGCAACATCATGAAGGAATATGCATGTATGTATGAGAATATCAACCAACGTGTGTCCATCAATGACACATCAAAATCATGGAACCTGAGTGCCCAACACCGACAATCGAAACATCATAAAACCCGTATCCAGTATCGACGTGTAAATCCTCATATCTCGGGCTCTATCAGTCCGGATCGGCCCATGGGCTCCGGCAGTCCGGATAGGCCCATCCATCTCACGACTTCGGTCGGTATTCTCCGGATAACCGTCGGGTCCAAACTATCACCGGTATGTAGTGCTCCCCTGCCTGGCTCACCGCCTAACTATACGAGTCTTCTTGCCTCGGGGTACCTCACCGGGTCCGCCATGTACCCGTAGACGGTGCCTACCGCTCCTCGAATCGGGTATACTCATTGCTCATAACCGAGAAAACTCATGGTAGACGCCTCGAAATATCATATCAAGAGAGACTGGGTTTTTAAAACAATACTTAATTTCCTTTGAAATAACCACGGTTCTCAAATCCAGAATCTCATGAAAACAGCATCTCAATGCGTATAATCATAAAGTATGATGTATGCAAATATAGAACAGAAATGTGAGCATATCAGTATATCATGCAACATGGAATAGTGACGTGAGCATAACAATATATCATGCCAATGAGTCATGTGATAGTACTGAACAATTAAGATATATAGCATTTCTACTGTGTAAGTGACATAGTAATTATCGATGATGAAAGTGTGTGAGCCGGCGAATCTGTGTAAGTGTAACATACGCATTATCGATAATTGTGCAAGTTTACTAGCACAGGTATATGTAATGCAATGAGAATATCATACACGTAGCAGAAGGTAAATCGTGAATGCAATGTTACGTACCCTATTTAACATTTACATAAAGGCTAAACTAAGCAGGGCAGGGATTACAATATCTATAACATATCCGAGTCGATGAATCTATCAATCGGCATCCAGCCTCACAACATCACATATGGTATAATCTATCGTACGACATTCTCTAGTCAAGGGTATGGATTAATCATCCGGTAAAAACCCATCACGTACGGTAATCCATCGTACGACGACATTAAATAATTAGGGATTCTATCAACCTATACAACAATGAGGGTACAGGTCTATCTCTCGTACGGCATATCACTCATTATTATCATAATTATATATAAATATCTTATTTTACCATTCTCATAACACATCCATCTAAATCTTATCATATTCATCGATCTCATCGTATACTCTTTTCATCACATCAATATCTTACATCAAGTCATTTTATTATTCTCATGTCACATTTATTGACCTCATAACATGCCACTATAATCTCATATTGATTCTCTTGCAAATATATATATATATATATATATATATATATATATATATATATCATGATTCACATTCACGTTTCACATCCTTATATATCTATTCGAGACATCCTTATCAATCATATCATTTCATACTAAACCTTTAATCCCATCCCTAGGTTCCTAGTATAGTTTTCTCCGACTATATTCTATATATCGATTTCCATTTTATAATTGCGGGGGTACTATACGCCATCCACCTGACTTCCCCCGTAGATATAAATCTACTCACCTTGATCCTTGCATGTCGAATTCAATGTCCTCATGCTCTTCCTTGTTATCCGAAGTCCACGTGAAGATGTCTACATATAAACAGATAACATCAGAAACAAGAATCGCATATGGAAACTAAAACGGCACACGAAACCCACATAGGTTAAAACCTATGGTCTATGTGTGCAAGAACAATCATAAAACCCTCGTCGTTGACGTACAAACGTCCAACGATCGAATCCACAGTTCGAATACCAAAACCAAGTTATTGAAAACCATGAAACTCAAAACAACCACTCAGAAATCTAGCTCCAGATTTTTGGTCAGGTGAATTGGGACTAATCAAGCAAGTTCAGGGGATAGATTATAGGGTAACCAGGCTACAGCCAAAACCTCAACACCATACTCCCACAAAAATCCGGCGACATCAACCCAAAATCTGAGCTCGCCGGCCAGAAGGAGGATTTTTAGGTTCGTCTTCTCTGGGTGGTCTTCTAGTGGTCCATCTAGGTCTCTAGGGTCTTCTAGTGGTCCATCATCATGTTGTCTCCTCTCTCTCTCTCTTTTCAATTATCCTTTCATGGCTTTCCTTTTCTTTTTCTTTTCTCTTTATTCCTCACTCATATAAAACTAAATGAAAATGAACAAGCAAAATGAAATAACATGCAACAAGAATGCACCATAATATGGTGCACTAGCCATGGTAAATATAAAAAGACGGATTTGGCTTAATCGTGATTAGCAGTGCACTAATCAAATTAAATTTTAAACTGCATATAATTAATTATAAAAATGCCAAATCCGATAAATATATTTTTAAATGAATAAATCATTTTAATTTTCAATTATTTCACAAATATCAGTATATATATTTATACCTTTTTACGAAAACCCCAAATTCGCAAATCAGGTAGTTTGCGCGAAATATATTATTTTAATATTAAATTCGAAAAATAATATTTAATATTTCTGAAATGTCACATAAACTCCTAAAAGGGGGTTTGATTTATGGAGTTAAACTCCAACAGATCTTGAATGGAGTTAAACTCATAGAAATTTTTGGATCTTCTTTTGAGCTTCGGATACTCCCGGAATGGGATTTTTGGAGATGGGTATCCTTCTTCTTCCTCACTGTTGGCTGGTTCTTAGGGGAAAAATGAGAGGCGAGACTTAAAATCTCCCCTTTTAGAGATTTGATGGCAGATCCGAGCTCCCTTCATGGGTTTTATAGTGAAAAACTATTTATTTTCGGAAAAGGAAGAGTTAAACTCTTGATTTAATTCAAAAGAAAAGAAGAAGATTTAAAACCTTGAGAAAGGAGGAGGAGGTACAAACCCTAGAATTTTAGAGAATGGAAAAGTCTTTTTTTTTAATTTCATTATCATGTTGCCTTATATAGGCTTACAAATTTACATATAGCCCCTTTGGCTTTACAAAATGGCATTTTGCCCATCACATGTCTCATGTGCTCATTTCTTTTGCACATGAGCTATGGGCTTTACAAAAATTTGGTTTTATGCCCATTTTTCTTACATCCATGCATAAAAAATTACATCAAAATTATTTACTACATGATTTCATTTTGGCATGGGGGAGGCCGGCCGCGGGGCTCGTCTTAGGCATGGGCCCACTTGGTCTGGGCTTGGGCCCGCTTACTTAAGGTTGACTTTGACATTGACTTGGTCAACCGGGTTGTAATTTTCGACCTCAACACATAGTTTTGAAAAGAAGAAAATACATTCATTTGTATAGTTTGAGTTTTTCAGTGTTGTAGGACTGAAGAAACTTGCGTCCCCCGGCAACTTGTAAGCGATAGGCTCCACCGGGCAATACTTCGAAGACGAAGAAAGGGTCGTCCCACTTCAGGGAGAACTTGTGCAGTTTGCCTTAATCTACGAATTCGTTCCGCCTTAAGACCAAATCTCTAGTCTTGAAGGCGCGATGCTTAACTCGTGTGTAGTAGCAGCGAGCAGTTTGTTGTTGGTAAGCGGCTGATTTGATATGTGCTCGATCCCGCTTCTCTAGTAAGATGTCCAAATTGGTCCGGAGCGCCAAGGTATTGGCTTCGTCATCAAAGTGTTCGACTCTGTAACCGGGCAGTCCGATCTCCACTGGGACCATTGCCTCGGTACCGTAGCAGAGGCTAAAGGGGGTTTCTCCCGTAGGCGTTTTTTTCGATGTGCGTAAAGCCCATAGTATCCGCGGTAGTTCCTCGACCCAGCTACCCTGCCTTCCTTCCCAACGAGCTCGAAGACCTCGGATGACATCTCGGTTAGCAACCTCGTCCTGTTCGTTGCATTGAGGATGCGCGACCACGACAAACTTCGTTAGTATGTGGTATTCGTTGCAGAACTCTTTGACTTTGTCATTTTCGAAATTCGTCCCGTGGTCGGTAATGATGCATCCTGGGATCCCGAATCGAGAGATTACATTGTTCTGCAGGAACTTTATGGTAGTGGCGGCGTCCGGTCTTCTGATGGGGATGACCTCAATCCACTTCATGAAATAGTCTACCGTGACGATGATGTACTTATGCCCACCCGTACCAGTGGGGAGTTGGCCCACCATGTCCATCCCCCACTGGGCAAACGGCCAAGAGGAGGTGAGTGCCGTTAGCTCGGCAGCCGGATGACGGGGTATGCTGCCGTGGAGTTGGCAGCTCTTGCATCTTCTGACGAGCTTCTGAGCGTCTTGGTGTACCGTCGGCCAATAATATCTTTGGAGCAGCGTCTTCTGAACCAATGTACGGGCCCCTTGATGCGCTCCACTGACCCCTTCATGTATCGCACGCAGGACGTAGTCAGCTTCGTGAGGGTCAACGCACCGGAGCAGAGGCTGTGTGTATGACTTCTTGTAAAGGTTTCCATTGCTCTAGATGAAATGGCGGGCTTTGGCTCGGAGGCGGGATGCTTCCCCTTGGTCTTCCAGAAATATGCCATCCTTCAGGAACTCCACGAGGGGCTTCCTCCAATCCTGGCCTTCTTCTTGAGCAATGTATACTTGAAGTGTCGCCTCTCTTTCTTCCATGCTGGGCCATGGCAAAACCTCGATATTCCTCTTATTATTGGCAGTATAGGAAGAGGCAAGCTTGCATAGGGCGTCGGCTTGGACGTTCAGGTGTTGGGGAATCTGTTCCACTTGGACTTCGTCTTTTCGGTTTCTCTAGGACCTATTGTTATTTTGGGAATCCGAGGAGAACTCCTGCTTTGAGAGCTCCAGCATCTGAACTTTTCTGGTCAACTCTTGGAATGTTTTGAGACCTGTGCTGCATAGAAACAGGGCCATCTAATTGTTGAGATTTCCGACGAGGAGACTGATAGATTGGTCCTGCTCTATTGGCGGTTCACATTTGACGGAGAGATTGCGCCATCGGGTTATTAAATCTATGCCGCTTTCGTTGTTCTTTGGCTTGGTCCTTACGAGGTCGGCGATGGTGATCTTATCGCTGACACTCATGAACCTTTGTCGAAACAAAGATTCCATTTGGACGAAAGTAGTAACGGAGCCATCCGGTATGCTCGCATACCAGTTGAAAGCGACATCGGTCAGGCTATTAACGAACTGGCGGAGGAGAAGCGCATCATTGCCCTCAGTATTCCCGCATGAGGCTTTAAAGTGGGCGATGTGCTGATTCGCATTTCCCGTCCAATCAAATCTTCCGAATTTAGGGATGACTTAGCCGCTGGGAAATTCTACCAAATCATACTGAGAAGGATATGGTCTCCCGCTACTGCTAACATCTTTTTGCACTTCGGCTTCAGCTACCAATGTTTTGACTTTGTTGGCAACCAAATCCATGATTTGATCTTGAGTTAACGGGTTACTGTCATCGATAGCCAAGACATTTCCCGAGATAGAATGCGACTGGCTTTCGTGCGGTCCGCCCACCTTTGGATTTGGGGGAATATGCGTCGGCTGTCTCGGGACACCGTTTCCCGGTTCATGAGCAGAGCCCTGCGCTTGATTAGGCGGCTGAGAGGCAAGCTGGGCCGTGAGCTGTAAGACGATGTTTGTCAAATCATCAATTTTTGAGTAGAGCCTGGCCATCTCCTTGTCTTTGTTTCTAAGCTGCTTTCGGAGCTCCTGGAGAAGTTGCTGCTCTGCGGTCTTAGGATGAAAAGTTGGCTCATCTTCGTTTTCCGAGCCCGACTCCTCGTGAACCGAGGGCTCTCTCTGCCTATCAGCCTCACTGGGAGGATTTTCATCACCCTCCGGAGGATGCTGGTCTTGAGAAGTGACAGCTATATTCATACCAGGTTGGATTTGAGATGTGGTGGCCCCGTCCTTGCTCTCACCATATAGACAGTGTGGACTACATATCCAGCCATTTCTTTATCTTTGGCGGGGTAACTCTGTTCCTCGAACCTCATGTAGTTCAGCATAGCAGGAGCCCTAGCCCTTTTGTTGGCTCTGTACCTGAGCCTTTTCTGTCTTAGCTTCTCAATTTTGAGGGCTTGGCGAGCATCCGTCATCCAGGAAGCCATCGAGATCCGGTTAACGGGGAGCTTAGAGAAGATACCCAATTGAGCAGTTGTCAGGGGCACTGCTGGAGCTTGCCCAAGATGCCTTGTTGTTTTGTTGGTGTTGATGGCCTTGCCCCCAGCTGGGGCCAAGGAAAGTCATTCAGACACCGACTTGCATTTGGGTAGTGGTGCCCTCGAGATCACCACATTTGGCCTCTTGTTTTTCGAGGCCGGTTTGTCTGTTACCGGAGCTTGAGTAGCAGCGACGGCGTTAGCTGGAACGAACAGAATAGAGCCAAATGGTAGCGGCGGCTCCTCCAACTGTCGCCCGAGACTGGCTGGAAGGACCGTCCTGGCGTCCATCTTTATCGTGTAGGAGATGGGAGCCGTGTTGAGAGCTGAGTTCATCACTGGAGATATTGTTGAGAAGTGATTGCTTGAAAACCTGCATGAAAAGGCATTATTTTAGTATAAATATAGATATGTATATTGATTGAGTTCGCATGAACGTTTAACCCGAAATATGAGAGGAGAAATGCGTCACACCAGGCGTGCCAGAATCTGTAGGGTGTTTTTCGTCACCCCATTGAGATGGGAATACGCGCGCGCTTCTCAGGCGCATTACAGATTCCCCCTGCCTAGGGTAGCCTGAGGTTTATTGATTGTAGGGATCCGAATCTCCAGCAGCCGCGGACTGAGCTGCCGTTAATTACCCCTCGCATTTGGAGCGAGAGAACCTCCGATTGACGGGTTAAACTGGTCATGCGGACTCAATGTGCAGTGTCATGTTTTGAAAGGGTTTTGGATATATCGGGGGCCCCGTAGAGTTTTTACGGGGGTCCCGCTACCAGGATAGCGGGCTGGGGGTCAAGGGGGCTAGCAGCCCCCTTGTGGGGTGAGGGGCAGCGCTCCGTTAGAAATTTTTTTCTAACAGAGACAGTGTCGTGGTGTGTGTGTGTCTATATATATATACATATATATAAAAAAGGGAAAAAGCGTCCAAAGGACGCGTGGGGGGCTAGCACCTCACGTGCATGGCACGCATGCATTGGGCGCCCCGCGCGCTTAGCACGTGGGCACTACCGCTCTGGGCGCTGGGCACCCCGCACGCTTAGCACGTGGGCGCGAGCGCTCTGGGCGCACCACGTGCTTGGCACATGGGCACGAGCGCTCTGGGCGCTGGGCGCCCCACGTGCTTGGCACGTGGGCGCTGGGAGCCCCACGTGCTTGGCACGTGGGCACTAGTGCTCTGCGGGCTGGGCGCCAACGCCCCACGTGCTTGGCACACGGGCACTGGGCGTCAATCAGAAAAGGGGACTTTGTCCCTGCCCAGGGAGCTGTGCTCCCGATTTGACCCTTGGAGTTAAACTCCTAAAAAAAATATTTAGAAATGATCAAAGGGGGCTGCTTTGTTTCCCCCCTTTGGCCCTGGATCTTCCTAAGGTTAGATTTCTGTAGATGGGTCTCCTTTTTCTTCCTATCGGTTGGCCGGATCTTGGAGAAAGGGGGTGAGATTTAAAAATCTCCCCCTTTTGAGATCTAATGGAAGATCTAAGCTCTCCTTTATAGGTTTTGTGGTGAAAAACTATTTAGTTTTGGAAGAGGAAGAGTAAAACTCTTGATTTAATTCAAAAGAAAAGGAGAAGGTTTAGAACCTTTAGGAAGGAGAAGGAGGCACAAAAACCCTAGAGTTTTAGAGAATGAAAAGTATATCTTTTATTCATCATCATGTTGCCTTATATAGGCTTACACATTTACACATATCCCCTTGGGCTTTACAAAATGGCATTTTGCTCATCCCATGCCTCATGTGCTATTTCTTTTTGCACATAAGCCATGGGCTTTACAAAAATTTGGCTTTATGCCCATTTTGCATACATTCATGCATAAAAAATTACATCAAAATTATTTATTACATGATTTTTTATTTCGGCATGGGAGAGGCCAGCCGCTTCATGTTCGGGCTCGACTCGGGCGTGAGCCCACTTGATCTGGGCTTGGGCCCACCTGGCTTGGGGTTGACCTTGACTTTGACTTGGTCAACCGGGGTGCAATTTTCGACCCTAACAATGGGGACAGTGTTGCGGAGTGTGCGTGTATGAGAAAAGGGAAGAATAGCATCTAAAGGACGCATGGGTGCCAGCGCCTCACGTGCCTAGCACGCAGGAGCTGGGCGCTTGGGTGCGAGCGCCTCATGTGCCCGGCACGTGGGCACTGGGCGCTCGGGCGCGAGCGCCTCACGTGCCCGGCACGTGGGCGCTGGGCGCTCGAGCGTCGGGGAAAAGGAAAGGCTTTTAGCCCTAGAAATAGGACAAAAAAGAATTTTGAGTGGAGTTAAATTCCAAAAGATTTAGATTTAGAGTTAAACTCCTAAAGGATCTGGATTAGGAGAAACTCCTTTGAGGATTTGGGTCTTGGAGTTGGACTCCCCAAAGATCTTCAGAGGTTCTTCTCTCTTAAGCCTTGGATCTTCTCTTGAGCCTTGGATCTTTTCCAAAGTGGTATTTTTGGAGATGGGTCTCCTTCTTCCTCCTCGTTGTTGGCCGGATCTTGGAAGAAAAGGGGGTGAGATTCAAAATCTCCCATTTCTGAGATCTGATGGAATATCTGAGTTCCCCTTCAAGGGTTTGATGGTGAAAAACTATTTATTTTTAGAAAAGAAAAATTCAAAAAGGGGAAGAAAGTTTTAGAACCATGAGGAAGGAGAAGGAGGCACAAACCCTAATTTTTGAGAGAGAGAGAAAGTTGTTGAGATATTTTCATCATCTTTGCCTTTATAGGCTACACACTTTACATATAGCCCCTTGGGCTTTACAAAATGGCATTTTGCCCATCCCATGCCTCATGTGCTCATTTCTTTTGCATATGAGCCATGGGTTTTTACAACAATTTGACTTCATGCCCATTTTCTTACATTCATGCATAAAAAAATTACATCAAAGTTATTTATTACATGATTTTTTATTTCGGCAGGGGGGCCAGCCGCTTCATGTTCGGGCTCGACTCGGGCATGGGCCCACTTGACCTGGGTTTGGGCCCACTTGGGTTGGGTTGACTTTGAATTTGACTTGGTCAACCGGGGTGTAATTTTCGACCCCAACAGACCCATCCTATCCCCCCTTGATCTAATGGAAATTTGATCGTGAGGTGGTAGGTCGAAATCTGAGCCCGGAGGGCGTTTAATGTCGGGCATCCCAGAAGGATGTTGTAGGACGAGGGGATCCTAGCGACGATAAATTCCACCCGTACGGTTCTCGTATGGCCCGCTTTCCCGGTGTTGAGGAGGAGGGTGACCACTCCCTCGGCCGGGATGGAGTGGTTGGTAAACCCCAATAAGACGTGGGAGGTTGGCCGTAGGTCGGACGGACCTAGCTCCATACGCTGGAAGCAGACATAAAAGAAGATATCTGCTGAGCTCCCGGAATCGACCAATATCCTTTGGACTTCGTAATGGTGGACTCGCGCCGTAATCACGAGCGGGTCGTTATGAGGCACGGATATACCGTGGAGATCTTCATCAGTGAAGATGATGGGCTCGACGGTCCTGCACCCCTTCTGGGGCAGGCCGCTTGTTCCCTCGACGGGTAGGAGGCGGTGAGTCTCACCGGCTCCATGGGCAAACCCCGAGGAAATGACCATGATTTGGCCGATCGTTAATTCGCCAGGAGGGGGCTAGTTCTCATGCTCCCTGTCTGCCTGTCGCTTGTCCTGCAGGTATTTCGCCAGGTGGCCAGAGCGGATCAACTCCTCGATGTAATCGCGGAGTTGTTTACAGTTCTCGGTTGGGTGGCCCTGCGACCTATGGAAGGCGTGGTATGAGCCCCGGATACGTTTAGCCGCTCTATAGGTGACCGGAGGGAGCTTGAAGAATCGCTCGCCCTTCGCCTCCTCTAAAAGCTCGGTCTGGGAGATGTTGAGAGGAGTATACTCCTGGAACTTTGGGGGGTATGGTTTTGGCCGGTCGACCTTCTTCTTCTCTTCTCTGCCCCTCTTCTTTAGGTCGGCTTGGTCGCCCTGGGGCATGTTGGCGTTCACCTCAGACTCGAGTTGGATCTTTCGCTCGGTCCAATCTTTTACCTCGGCCATGGTCTTAGGTTGCACTAATGCAAAAGAGCGGAGCCACTCTTTGTGCCTAAGACCCGACCTTAGGGCGGTGATGACAGTTTCGTCCCGGTGCTCGGGAACCTCGAGAAGAGCGTTGTAGAATCGAGTGTCATATCCCTTGAAGGATTCCTTGTCCCTGCTCTTTATAGTGAAGAGGTAATCGACAGTCCTCTTCTGTCTCCTATTTCCGACGAAATGACCGAGGAACTGGGCGGCCATCTCATCGAAGGTAGATATGGAGCGTTGCGTGAGTCCTCAGAACCAGTCTGGTCCAGCTCGGATGAGGGTGGCGGGAAAAGCTTGGCATTGGGTAGCGTCGGAGTTATCCTGGAAGCTTATGCCCGACGTAAATGCATCCAGATGGTCCTTTGGGTCGGATTTCCCGTCTAAGAGGATCACCTTGGGAGGCTTGTTCTTGGACGAGACGTGCACGGTGAGCAACTCCTCGGTGAAGGGCTTCATAAGTGAGTCGGCGATGTACCTGGCTCCTTCACCGGATGAATGGCCCTCCCGATGTATACCCTCGATTTTCTTTTCGAGGGCGTCAAGGCGGTCGTGATACATAGAGGATTCGGCGTAGTCAGAGAGGCGGCCCTTCCCGCTTGTGGTCTGCGCCAGGCTACGACTCCGATTCCGTTCCATCAAATTCCTTAGGTCCCCTGGAAAGGTCCTTCTTGGGTCTTCGCGGCAAGTGCCGTTCGTGCGATCCCGTCGAGGGAGAGGGTGCCGGTCATACCTGGGAGCAGGCCAGCTGACCGATACCTCCTCGGGGGGGATGGGAACGCGACGGGCCTCAGGGCGATGGGCTCTTTCGCGAGACGGCGGCATGGGGCCGTGTGGCGCCCAGCGGGCCATAGAATCGGTCGCCGCGGGGAAGCCACGGTCGCCGGAGTGAGCACGGCGTTGTTCGGTGGTGCCAGCGTGGGCGGTGTCATCCGCCCTCCTGCGGAGGTCATGATCCTTGGGAGGGGGAATGGCAACCTGAGGGGCTGGACCCGCCGTTTGGACATGGACAAGGGCGTCAACTATGGACGTGAGCCTATCGATCCTTGCCGAGAGGGTGTGGATGGCGTTCGGAGGGGGGTAGATTCGCCTGCGCCTCCATTGTTGGGAGGGCGACGGCTTGTGCTGGGATCGTCACGGTCTTCGATCGCCATGAAGTCGAGAGCGGAAGATCAACTTTCGATGGGTGGAGAAAATTGAAGTTTTCCACAGAGGGTGCCAACTGATAGAGGTCTGGATCTCCTTCAGATGTTGTCTTCCTTGCGAGCGTTGATGAAGGGTTGAGATTGACGTTGATGGTTGTCTTCTTGAGCGTGTGGATCTCAATTGGTTGATTTCGAAGTGAAGCCGAGCTACCTGCAAAGAAGTCCCGGAGTAGTTGTACCACCGTGGCTCTTCCGACGATCAAGTTAGCCAAGAAATTTGAGCAGAATAGCGGCTTGTTGGATTGAAATTGCCTTACCTGAGTCGTCTGAGAGAGGGTTTTTTATACTGGTCGCTTGGAGCGAGATGGCGCGAGATCTTCGTCGTCGGTTATTCCCCCGACGTTACGCCTGCGTGAATGACGGGATCCGTCCATTAATGACGAGATACGCTCGTTAATGGGGGATACGACAGCGTGGAACGCGGGATGTTGGGTGGCGGATATCTCGCTTCTGGCGAGATACACGGAGCCGTGGCGGAGGCGCTTGGGCTCTGCGTTCTTGGTTGCTCGGTAGAACCGGGGAGGCTTAGCTCGGCGGGAGGCTCGGAGGCGAGCGGGAGGCCGAGGAAGCTCGGTTCTGTGATAGCTCGGAGTCGAGATGGGAGGGCTGAGGAAGCTCAGTGTGTAGGAGGGCACGAAGGCGAGCTAATGGTTATTCGTAAGGCGAGCATGGAAGTGTTCTGGGAGGCCATCGAAGGTCGGGTCAATTCTCGGGGCGAAGGCCCGGGGAATGCCTTCAATGTATCGTGTTTGCTCTTGTCCCGTAAGCCCCGGGACACGTCATCAACCATGTGTCGTGATCTGGGGAATTCCTACTTATGAGTATCATCAATTAGTTTTTCTTATTTTACATAAGCCAATTGTACAACATATGTTTTCTTTTCTTATGGTTTTTTGGTCAATCAAAGTACTATGGATTTGGAAATACAATAATAACCAATGTTGAAACAGCCCCTGCATTAGATTTTGTGTTTTTATTTGCAACAAATGCTGCACTTTTGTTTTGATGCAAAGTAAACGCTTTCGTTCTTCCAACTAAGGGTTCGTTTGGTTTTCTGTAAGTAATGGAAGAGCTGGAAGTAATCTTTAAGTAGCTTCCAAAAAACTGACATGCAAAGCTAAATCTTATTTCTTGTATTTGTTTGTATGTTTTTTAAAGAAGTAAATAAAGGATGAAACAACTTCCTATATTTTTTCATATGCAAAAGGAAAAAAAAAATAAAATTTAATGGTAATAAATGATTGCTTTTTGGAAGTAATAAAAAGAAGCATTAACTGGTAATAAATGATTGCTCCATGGTTACTCCCAATTCAAAACAAGGGGAAGAAATTTTGGAAGCAACCATACCACATATAATCCACATCATTATCTTAAAGTAACTTCCAAATTCAATTTCTGGGCAAACAAACAACTAAAGTATTTGAAGCAGTGATGGAGGGTGGAATCTCCTTCAGATGTTGCTTCCCGTTGATCTGCTGATAGCTGCGATGTGTGGCTGAGATTGGATCTGGAGGTTATTGCTCCTAAAGCGTGTGGATCTCAATGGGTTGAGGTTGTGGTTGCCGAGCTACCTGAAAGGAATTCCCGGGGTTGTTGTACCACCGAGGACCCTCCGACGATCAAGTTAGTCTAGAGATCCGAGCAGAGTAACGGCTTAGTGGAGTAGAATTGGCTTACCTTGACCGTCTGAAAGAGGGGTTTAAGTAGTGGTGGCAGCAGGTGCAGCAGGCGCGAGAATCACGCCGGTCGTTACGCTCCCGACGTCACGCCCGCGTGAAGAGCGGGACCTCCCATTAATGGCGAGACAGGCTCGTTAATGGGGGATCATGGTGGCGTGGAATGTGGGATGTGGCCGGCGGAGATCTCTTGCATGGCGAGATTCGCGGGATGGCGGTTACGCCTGTAAGCAGTGCTATTGATCGGTCGATGAGACCGAGGAAGATGACCTCGTCGGAAGAGCTCGCGGACGAGCGGGAGAGCCGAGGTATCTAGTTTCTGCGGTAGCTCGGGAACGAGCTGTGAGGCTGAGGAGGCCCATCGTCAGGGCCAGCCAACGTCTGCTCGGTAGGACGAGCATAGGGGTGGTTTGGTCGGCTGCTGTAGGCCCTTTCTTGCATGCTCTGGGACACGTCATCTGCCACGTGTCGTGTTCTGGGAAATCGCCGATATCGAGCATCATCATTAGCCCCCCACTCTCATCCCGACCAGCTGACGGGTCGGGTCGAGAGTGGTCTGCTGGGTCACCCAAGGTGAGCTCCCCTCCGAAGATATCGTAGGGCGTGTCCCCGGGCAATCCGTTGTCTTTTTCTGGGTGACGCGGGCGAATCAGGGCGAGACCTTCTGCATTAAAGAGGGTGCACCGGTTCGTGCGCTCCGTCACTGAAGCGACGGTCCACGTGTCGAGCATCGGTTGGGCGACGCGACGAGTTGCAGACCTGAGGCGTCTGATGGGATGTTGTCCAATGCGCGCGCGCCAGGTGGAGCGATCTGGGTCGTCGTATGTGAGGGGTTGTTTTTGGCGGGAGTCGACGGTCGCTGTTGGATGGGGTCGCCGAAGGCTATAGGTAGAGGTGTGACCTGCTTCAGGGCCCATCTCTCTTCATATTTCCCTCATCTTTCATCTCGTAAGCTCGGTGCTCTCGTCTTAGGTCGGATCTTCTGCTTTCCCGAGGGCTTCTCTATCAGGTTAGATGGCTTCTTCTGGGGAGTCTGTAGATGTCACAGGGGTAGATTCTAAGGATTCTTCTGCCGAGTCGGGGTCTTCCCGAGGAGATGGGGTCAGATCCTCTCCCCGTGGTCGTGTGTCAGGAGCGGATCCCCGAGTGAAGGTGGCGGAAGCCCCCGGCGTGCCTTCCTTGGTGAGGTACGAAGGAGATCTTGCCACCGCTCGGGCCCGCTTCCATATCCCTTCTGGTTATACTCTGCGCTTGGCCGAGGAAGGAGAGAGGGCAGATCAGGTGCGGGGCAAAGAGATTGCCCTGTACCTGGAATCCTCTTGGGCCGGAATGCGCTTGCCCTTCTCTCGCGAGGTCGCTGCAGCGCTGTCTTACTTCGGGTTAGCCCCGGGCCAGTTAGTTCCGAACTCCTGGAGGACTCTATTTGGGTTTCTGGCCCGCTTGAAATTGCAGATGGTCCCCTTTGGTCTATCCATCCTTGCCTCCTCCCTCATCTACAAAAGTCACCCTGGATCTCACGCTGGCGACCCGAGGTGGGTCTACCTCTCCTTTAGGAAACGTCGGGGGAGTGCGCCCGGGTCGGGAGTCGTCGTCCTGCCTTCTTCCATCCACGACCGGAAGAAGAAGTTTTTCTTCGTCGGGCCGCTAGAAGGTGAGGACTGGCCCATACCCGTCCAGTGGTCTAGGGATAAGTGCTGGCAGGGAAACCCGTCCAATGACCCCGATGCGGTGAGAGTGACGGCGTGGGAGCCCATTCCTCGGGCCGATGTGTTGCTGTCTGAGGGGGCCCTTAGTTGGGCCAGGCTCAGCCCTGCCCAGTTCGTCGGTAAGTTAGGCTTGCATTTACTTTGATTTTGCTTGAGTCGCTGACCCTATTTTATCTCGTCTTGTGCAAAACCCATGGATTTGAGCTACCTTCGACCGGCTATGCGCAAGCCGAAGAAGGGGTCAAGGGCTGGAGGGGCCAGCTCCTCCCGTCAGGCTCCGACCCTGGCTCCTCCGGAAGCCGTCCAGCACCAGCGCTCGAGCGCGGATCGGGCCCCGGAGTCCAGCAGGGCGCCGACCCGAAAGAGGGCTCGGGGGCAGGAAACCCCGGCCTCGGAGGCGGAGACCAGTCCGCCGCCGCCGGCTCTCAAGAGGACCCCCCGTGCAGCCCCGCGGGGCCCGGCCTCCCCGATCTTGTTGGACAATGGGGAGCTCCGTTTTGAGGTGCCCTTGGGGCTCTCTGTCGCCGACAGCCTCCTGCATGACATGGAGAGGTCGGCCAGGGGCAGGGTCCCCGGGGGAAGTCTGAAGGGGCAACTGGTGTCCATCGCCCAAGAGGCCGTGCAGGTTAGTGCTCGTACTTTGCTCGTTTCATCTTTCGTGAGACTTGGTGATCCTTCTTCTTTCTGACCCTTTCTTGTTTCCCCAGGTCCTCCACCACGTCGCTCTTGCTATTCGGATGGAGGAGGAGGAGATAGGCTCGGCGGTCCGAGCCTCGGGTGAGTCCTCCTCGCTGAGGCGGGCGCTGGAAGCGGCGACGACAAGGGTCGCCGCTCTCGAGGCCGAGGAGGTGGCCGGGGAGCAGGAGCTAGCGGCCGCGAAGCAGGAGGCGGCGGCCGCGAATCGGGAAGTGGCGGCGGCGAAGCGGGAGGCTGCCAGGCTCCGTGAAGCCGCCCAGGCTGCCAAGGCCAAGCTCTAAGACTCCACGGCGCTCGTCGGCACCATGAATAAGTCGGTGGGCACCTTCCGGAAGGAGCTGGGAGCGGCGGTAGAGGCAGCGAAATGGGCAGACCTCTTGGCGGCGAAGGCGGTGGAGAACTTCCAGAAATCGAAAGAATTTTATACCGTCTTAGCCTCGGCCACTACCGCCATCTAGCATGAGGCCCTTGATGCCGTCAAAGCTCGGATGCCAGAGTTCGCCGATCAGGATCTTCGAGTCGAATATCCTCGCGGGGACGAGGAGCAGGGGGAGGCCCTCGGGGGCGAGGTCGAGGAGGAGATACCCGGTGAGGGCAACGCGGAGGCCCCTGAGGCGGGCGCTGGGCTTCCCGGGGATGCGCCCGGCCCTGAGGCCCGAGGCCCATCGTCTTTTGTTTCTTTTTTCTTTTTATTTGTTTCCTCAAGAGTTTTGTAGGCCTCCGGGCTGTTTGTAAGGCTGGGGAGCCCACAATACCTTGTAGAAGCTTTAACTTTTGCGAATAAAGGTATTTTTCTTGCAGCTTTGTTTGCACGCGTATTTTTCTTGTTGTGTGAACACTTGTATCTGCGTGGGACTGCCTTTCTGTTGTGTCGTCTCTTTGTCTGGCGATTATGCGTCGACTTGAGTATGCTCTCTTGCCCAGTGTCCAAGGCAGGCGGTAAGATGGTATCTCCATGGCCCCGAAGTCGAAGTGTAGATCGCTAAGACATTGAGAGATTGGGTGCCTCTTGTTGAGTTCATGTTCCTTAGTTGTTGGATGGGCCGTAATTGGCCAACTGAGGATATTACCGAGCAGGGTAGCTGCTCGGTGCATCCTGGTGAGGGCTTTGATTCTCAGTGTGAGAGGGGCCGTGAGAGGCCTGCTGAGGATGGCCGAGCAGGGTAGCTGCTCGGTGCCTCTTGGCGAGGGCTTTGATCCTCAGCGTGAAAGGGGCCGTGAGAGGCCTGCTGAGGATGGCCGAGCAGGGTAGCTGCTCGGTGCCTTTTGGCGAGGGCTTTGATCCTCAGCGTGAGAGGGGCCGTGAGAGGCCTATTGAGGATGGCCGAGCAGGGTAGCTGCTCGGTGCCTCTTGGCGAGGGCTTTGATCCTCAGCGTGAGAGGGTCCGTGAGAGGCCTGCTGAGGATGGCCGAGCAGAGTAGCTGCTCGGTGCCTCTTGGCGAGGGCTTTGATCCTTACGGATGCCCGAGCAGGGTTGCCGCCCGGTGCCTCTTGGCGAGAGCTTTGATCCCTGGTTTTCCCAGGAACAACCGAGCACGGATCGTGCTAAGCGGTTGCCTCTTTCGAGGGCTTTTCATCCTTAGCGCGGGAGGGGCGTGGGAGGCCTACTAAGGATGTCCGAGTGGGGTTGCCACCCGGTGCCTCATGGCAAGGGCTTTGATCCCTGGTGGTGTGCCAGGGATAACCGAGCATGGTTGTGCTAAGCGGTTTCCTCTTTCGAAGGCTTTTAGGTCCTTAAGGATGGCCGAGCAGGGTTGCTGTCCGGTGCCTCATGGCGAGGGCTTTGATCCCTGGCGTCGTGGGGTAGGGAAGCTATCGGACAGGGATAGCCGAGCAGGGTAGCTGCAGGGCTGCCTCTTTGTGAGTGCTTTGATCCCTGGCGTTGTGGGGTAGGGAAGCTACCGGCCAGGGATAGCCGAGCAGGGTAGCTGTGGGGCTGCCTCCTTATAAGGGCTTTGATCCCTAGCGTCGTGGGGTAGGGGAGCTACCAGCCAGGGATAGCCGAGAAGGTTAGCTGCTCGGCTGCCTCTAGGTGGGGGCTTAAACCACAAAGAGAGGACTCTTCTTTTTTGCAATGTTCTAACATTCCCTTCTTGTTATTCGGATGAAAAGGACTTCTTAGAAAAAATTTACATTGTCTTTGTGACAGGAGGGGTGTACAGTCGTAGGTAGTGAGTTCACTGGTACAGCTTGAGCTTCTCGGCATTGCAAGGCCGCGGAAAGCGGTAGGCTCCTCCGGGAAGTACCTCGGTGATGAGGAAAGGACCGTCCCATTTTGGGAAAACTTATGCAGCCTACCTTGATCGCCGAACTCGTTCCGCCGTTGGACCAGGTCTCCGGTCTTGAAGGAACGAGGCTTGACCCGCGCGTTGTAGTATCGGACAGTTTGCTGCTGATAGGCGGCATCCCTGATCTGAGCCCGGTCCCGTTTCTCCAGCAATATGTCCAGGTTGGTCCGCAGTGTCATGGTGTTTACTTCGTCGTTGAAGTGTTCGACCCGGTGACTGGGTAGCCCGATCTCCGTCGGGACTATCGCCTCGGTCCCGTAGCAGAGGCTGAAAGGGGTTTCCCCGGTGGGGGACTTCTTCGACGTGCGCACGGCCCATAAGACCCAGGGCAACTCATCGACCCAACTGCCTTGGCGTCCCTCCAAGCAGGTCCGGAGACCCCGGAGGACATCCCGGTTGGCAATTTCGGCCTGCCCGTTGCATTGGGGGTGTGCGACTGCGGCGAATTTCATGAGAATATGATAATCGCTGCAGAAATCTTTCACCTTCTCGTTCTCGAATTCGTCCCGTGGTCGGTAATGATACACCTCGGGATGCCGAACCGGAATATCAGGTTGTTCTGCAGGAACTTGATGGTCGTAGTAGCGTCCGGTTTTCTGATGGGGACGGCCTCGATCCACTTCATGAAGTAATCCACCGCGACGAGAACATATTTGTGCCCGCCCGTGCTGGTAAGGAACTGGCCTACCATGTCCAATCCCCACTGGGCGAACGGCCATGATGAGGTCAGTGCGGTTAGCTCGGTGGCCGGGAGGCGAGGTATGCTTCCATGGAGTTGGCAGATTTTACATCTCTGGACGAGCTTCTGGGCGTCCTCGTGAATGGTGGGCCAGTAATACCCCAGGAGCAATGCCTTCTGGATTAAGGTTCGGGCTCCCTGGTGTGCGCCGCCGACCCCTTCATGGATTTCACAGAGGACGTAGTCAGCTTCGTAAAGGTCGACGCACCGGAGCAGGGGCTGAGTGAAGGATTTCTTGTAAAGGTTCCTATTTCTCCAGACGAAGTGACGGGCTTTGGCTCGGAGACGGCGGGCTGCTTCCCGATCTTCTGGGAGCGTGCCATCCCATAGGAATTCCACGAGGGGCTTCCTACAGTCTTGGTCGCCCTCATGCGCTGCATATACATGAAGCATCATCGCCCCGTCTTCCACGCTGGGCCGGGACAAGGTCTCGAAAAGGATAGCTCGCTTGTTGTTGGCCGAGTAGGATGAAGCCAGTTTGCTCAAGACGTCGGCTTGGGCGTTTAGCTGCCTGGGTATTTGCTCTACTTGGACCTCATCGAAGTTCTTCCGAAGTTTTCTTACCTCGGCCAGGTACTTTACAATTATAGGTTCCCAGGCCTCGAAGTGACCGGTCACTTGGCCAACAACTAGGGCTGAGTCGCTGTGGATTCGAATTGTTTTCAGCCCCAGCCCGGAGGCTATGCGCAGCCCGGCCAGTAGGGCCTCATACTCCGCCGCTTGTTTGAGGCTTTGAACCCGAGCTTTAGGGAGTACTCCATGAAGAAGGACCGAGCAGTGAAGCTGCTCGGTTGCCTCTTAGCGAGGCTCTGTCCGACCTTCCCATGTGAGCACCGTGGAGTAGGACGGCATCGAAGACACGTGTCATAAGGGCGCTGTGAAGGCGAAGCGCAGGTTTCTCGTCGTTTCAGTTTCGCATAGGGAGGCGCGACGCTTGCCGTGTGGTGCCTGCGTTGCTTGTGAAACGGGCGACTGTTGGATTCCTAAGCGTCGTTGGCTATAAGATGGAACCGTTTGAGATTGTTGATTACTCTTTTCCTTGCAACCGAAACGCAAAAATGCAGGACTTTCCCTTCCCATCGAAGACATTGTAAGCTTTGAGGATGTCTACCTCTATGACCCGTACTGCACCGAGGACACGGTGCAGTTGGTAATAGGCAGGATCGAGGACCACTTCAGCCGATTGCTTCCCCGGCGGTCCTCCCTCCTTCAGCTGCTGATGTATTCCATCTGGAGGGCGCCGCCGGGGCTGTACAACCCCTTATCCGAAATGTTGTTCGATGAGGCCATAGGCAAGCTAAGGTCTCTGAGACGCTTCGGCCTGATCTCCGCGATCCGGCTAAACCGTTCGGAAGCGCTCGTCCGTGAGTGCTACCAGTTGAGGCTCGGCGCCGAAGCTTGCGGGGGGGATCGAAAGCAGAGGTTAGAGGCTGCGAGGGCTCGGCTGGAGGAGATATGCTCAGAGTACCACGAGCAGTGCTCTCTCCATCCCATTCCCCAGCTGTTATAATAATAATTTTTTTTCTTTTTGTGTACGGCTGAGGAGCCGATAGTACCTTTTGAATGAATAAGATTCCTTTTTCTTTTCTGCAATGCTCTATGGATCCTTTTATTGTATAAACAAAGGATCTTAGGAAGATGGTACATTGATTTGAAAAGAAAATACATGCTAGAGATGCTTTTATTCATGCAGCTTGAGCCCCCCATACGTCTGCTGGTACCTGTGCTCAGCATGGGGTACCGCGCTTCGGGGGTACCAGTCACATGCTCTGCTTACACTGCCATTATCTGGACGATGGTCTGCTCGGCTGGAGGGGGACGCTGATCCTACTCGCAGTCAGCTTGCCTCTTGTCCCTTAGGTACGCCGCGAGGTGCCCCGAACAGATCAGCTCCTCGATATAATTTCGGAGTAGCTTGCAGCTCTCCGTTGAGTGACCCAGCGACCTATGAAAGCCGCAGTAGGGGCCCCGGGTTCACTTTGAAGCCGAGCGTGGGATCGGGGGGAACTTGAAGAACCCTTTGCCCTTGGCCTCCTCAAGTAGCACTGTCTGGGAGACATTAAGCGGCGTGTACTCCTGAAACTTTGGGGGATAGGGCTTTTGCCGTTCCGGTCCTCTTCTCTCATGCCTGGCCCTCTTTTTCTGATCGGCTTTCTCTGCTCGGGGGAGGCTTGCATTCACCTCGGACTCGAGCTGGATCGCGCGCTCGGTCCATGCCTTTACCTCGGCCATGGTCTTAGATTGCGCCAGTGCAAAAGAGCGTAACCAATCCTTGTGCCTAAGACCAGACCTTAGAGCTGTGATGACCGTCTCGTCCCGGTGCTTTGGGATCTCGAGAAGGGTGTTGTAGAATCGGGTGACGTAGGCCTTGAATGTCTCCCTGTCCCCGCTCTTGATCGTGAAGAGGTGGTCGACTGTGCGCTTCTGCCGCCTGTTCCCGACGAAGTGGCCGAGGAATTGTGTAGCCAGCTCGTCAAAGGTTGAGATCGAGCGCGGCTCGAGTCCTCGGAACCAGTCTCGCCCGGCACGGATGAGAGTGACCGGGAATGCTCGACACTGGGCGGCATCGGAGTGGTCTTGGAAGCTCATTCCCGCGGTGAACGCATCCAAGTGGTCCTTCGGGTCAGATTTGCCGTCGAAGAGGGAGACCTTTGGGAGCTTGTTGCGGGAGGAGACGTGGACGGCGAGCAGCTCCTCGGTGAACGGTTTTGTGAGCGAGTCGGCGGCATACTTAGCCCCGTCGCTCGAACGGTGATTTTCCTGATGCAGGCTCTCGATCTTCTTCTCGAGGGCGTCGAGTCGGCCATGGTACCCCGACGACTCGGCGCATTTTGATCCCAGGCCCCTGCTGTTGGCGTCCTACGTCTGGCCTCGGCCGTGGTTTCTCTCAATGAGGTTCCTCAAATCCCCTAGTGAGGTGGCCTTTGAGCTGCCTTGACGAGCCCCGTCTGCGCGGCCCCGTCGGGGAGGGTGTGTCGGTCTTGCCTGGTGACAGGCGAGCTGACCGACATTTCCTCAGGAGGGACAGACGCGCGAAAGATCTCGGGGCGGGGCGCTCTAGCGACGGACCTCGGTGTCGAGCTGTTGGGCGCCCAGCGGGTTGTAGAACATACTGTCCCGGGGGATCCACAGCCGTGGGAGGCAGCAAGGCGGCGGTCAATCGTGCCGACGCGGGCTGATTTTTCTCTTCCCCCATAGGGGTCCTCGTCCCGAGGCGGGGGGCGGCGACCTGGGGATTTTGCCCCGCCGTTTGGACGCAGATGAGCGCCTCCACGAAGGGTGCGAGTCGGTCTATCCGGCCGGCGAGGGCGTTGATGGCATTCGGTGGAGGAGGCTCGTCTGTGCCACCGTTGAGAGGGAGGCGGCGGTTGGAGCTTGGATCGTCTTGAGGATCGCTCGCCATTGGAGTGAGATCGAGTGGCGAACTTTTGTTTTTGTGGAATCTAGTTTCCCACAGACGGCGACAGCTGATGGAGGGTGGAATGTCCTTCAGATGTTGCTTCCCGTTGATCTGCTGATGGTTGCGATGTGTGGCTAAGATTGGATCTGGAGGCTATTGCTCCTGAAGCGTGTGGATCTCAATAGGTTGAGGTTGTGGTTGCCGAGCTACCTGCAGGGAAGTCCCGGATGGTTGTACCACCGAGGACCCTCCGACGATCAAGTTAGTCTAGAGATCCGAGCAGAGTAACGGCTTAGTGGAGTAGAATTGGCTTATCTTGACCGTCTGAAAGAGGGGTTTAAGTAGTGGTGGCAGCAGGTGCAGCAGGCGCGAGAATCACGCCGGTCGTTACGCTCCCGACGTCACGCCCGCGTGAAGAGCGGGACCTCCCATTAATGGCGAGACAGGCTCGTTAATGGGGGATCGTAGTGGCGTGGAACGTGGGATGTGGCCGGCGGAGATCTCGCGCATGGCGAGATTCGCGGGATGGAGGTTACGCCTGTAAGCGGTGCTATTGGTCGGTCGATGAGACCGAGGAAGATGACCTCGGCGGGAGAGCTCGCGGACGAGCGGGAGAGCCGAGGTATCTAGTTTCTGCGGTAGCTCGGGAACGAGCTGTGAGGCCGAGGAGGCCCATCGTGCCGGGGCGAGCCAACGTCTGCTCGGTAGGACGAGCATAGGGGTGGTTTGGTCGGCTGCTGTAGGCCCTTTCTTGCATACTCTGGGACACGTCATCTGCCACGTGTCGTGATCTGGGAGATCGCCGATATCGAGCATCATCAAGCAGGCTTACTTCTATGTCACTTCCGTGTAAACGAACATGCCCTGAGTTAGCTGGAACGATTTTCTTGTGTTTAGTTGAAATGTTGTTTTGCCTTTCAACTACATATGTTTGGCAATTTGAGGTTGCAATGCCATAATTAAAATGGTTAATGATCTTTGCAGCAGCAACAAAAATAGATCTTCTTACCATTGTAAGCTTACCTCCCTAGCTATGAAAACAGCAAAATCCAACTTTAATTTTCCAATCAAAGTGCCATGTGCATGTTATTATTGAAGGGGTTTGCATGAGCTGTTGGAATGAAATTTGTCGGCTATAGATTGTGGTTTAGAGATCCTGATTGTAACAAAAAATTATAAATGCTCTATACGATGGGTAGTTTCTTTAAAAAAAAACCAAACTGCTTGTCAATTAGCCAAATGACATGGACATTCTAATAACAATACATTTCTTCTTTTTTTTTTATTCTTCTTATTTTCCAAGCAGCAGATTCTTTCCACAAGTTCTAATTTCAACAGGAGAGATGATGTGATGGATCTCTGGATCTCCTTCAGATGTTATCTTCCGTTGTTCTCTTCGCGTGTTGACAGACGGCTGAGATTGAGTTGGGGGTTGACCCCTGGAGCGTGTGGATCTCAATGGGTTTGGTGTGGTTGAGACCGGGCTATTTGCAAAGAAGTCCCGAGATGGTTGTGCCACCGAGGACCTTCCGACGATCAAGTTAGACAGGGTATTTTGGCAGAGTAACGGCCTAGTAGTGTAAAAATGGCTTACCTCGATCGTCTGAGAGATGGATTTATATAGCGGCAACAAAGGGCAGGCGGGCACGAGAATCACGCCGACTGTTGCGCCCGTGGCGTCACGCCCGCGTGATAGGCGGGATCCCGCATTAATTACGAGACAGACTCGTTAATGGGGGATCGGGATGCTGTGGAACGCGGGATCGTGGACGGCGGATATCTTGCGCATGGCGAGATTCACGGAGCCGTGGCGAAGGCGCCTGTGATCAGTGTTGTGGGTCGGTCTGGGTGAGACCGAGGAAGATGAGCTCGGCGGGAGGCTCGGGCACGAGCGGGAGGCCGAGACATCTTGGTTCTGTGATAGCTCGGAGGCGAGCCGGGGGGGGGGGATCTGGAAGGCCACTGGAGGTCGGGAGACTCCTCGGGCCGGAGGCCCGAGGTGCGGTTCCAACTGAAGCTCTTGATCCTTTCTCGTAGGTTCTGGGACACGTCATTTGCAACATGTCAGCATCTGGAGAGCCACCGATATCGAGCCTCGTCATTAGCCCCCCACTCTCGTCTCGACCCGTTCCTGGGTCGGGTCGAGAGTGGTCTGACCGATCACTCGGGGTGAGCTCTCACTCGAAAATATCGTCGGCGCGCATTCCCGGGTAGTGAGTAGTATTTTCTTGATGACGCCAGCGGATCAGGAGAGAGATCTCGCATTCAAAGTGGAAGCGCCGGATCGTGTGTACGTTCGTCAAAGCGACGGCCCATGTGTCTGGAGCTGGTTGGCTGGCGAGACGTGCCGCAGGCGTTCCCGCGCTCGAAGGGACGTGCCCAATGTGGGTGCCACGGGTGGAACATTGTCAGCCGTTAGTTGCGAAACGTTGTTTTGACGGGAAGCGATCAGAGCCGTAGGATGCGTACGCAGGCAGCTATAAATAGAGGTGGGATCTCTATCGGTGCTCATACCTCCTCAAAACTCCCTCGTCCCTAGTCGTGTTAGCTCGGTGCTCTTCTCCTCAGGTCGGATTCTTTGCGTTTGATCTCCCGAGGAAACCTCCCTTCGATCAGGTTAGATGTCTTCTTCCGAGGAGTCTGTAGATATAGTCCGGGTAGAGTCTAGGGAGTCTTCTGAAGCTTCCTCTTCTACTTCTTTCTCTTCCCCCTCTGAGTTGGAGTTCCCTCGGGGTCGTGCGACGGGGGCGGTCCCCAGAGCATAGGCCGCGGGTGTCCTTGGCGTGCAATCCTCGCTGAAGCTTGCGGAGGAGCTCGTCAACATCAAGACTCGTTTCCTCGTTCCTCCCGGCTATTCGCTTCGTCTGGCCGAGGAGGGGGAGAGGGCAAACCAGGTACGGGGTGAGGAGATTTTCTTGTACCTGGAGGCCTTTTGGACCGGGCTGCGTCTGCCCTTCCCCCCTCCCCCCGAGGTGAGTACGGCGTTGAATTATTTTAGGTTAGCCCTAGGCCAGCTAGTGCCGAACTCTTGGAGGATCCTCCTCGGGTTCCTGGTCCGGTTGAGATTGAGTCAGATCCCTTTCAGCCTGAGCCTCCTCGTTTCTTCTCTCTGCTACAAAAACCACCCTGGCGCTTGTAGGGGCGAGCCAAGCTGGGTATACCTCTCTCTAAGAAAACAACGGGGGACGCTGCTGGGTCGGGGATCGTCGTATTGCCTTCTTCCATTCACGAATAGAAGAAGAAGTTTTTCTTCATTGCGCCGTCCGAGGGTGAGAATTGGCCTGTGCCCACCCAGTAGCAAGGGGCCAGCTGTCCGCGGGTGAGTCGGTCGAACGATCCCGACGCGGTGGCGGTGTCAAAGTGGGAGCCCCTCCCTCGGGCTGATGTGCTGCTGTCTGAGCGGGCCCTCAGTTGAGCCGGGCTCAGCCCCGCCTATTACGCGGGTAAGTGAGGAGCTCTTAGGCGACCTGTTTAGACTTGTGCGTTCTTTCGTTTTTCCTGGCATTGCCGACTCCTTGTATTTTGCCTTATGCAGGACCCATGGACCTAACCAAGTTCCGGGTGGCAATGGATGACATGAAGAAGGGGAAGAAGGCCGGAGGCGCCGGCCCTTCTCGCCCGTCGTCTACTCAGGCCCCGCCGGCGGCCGCTCCATCCAGGCACACGAACGTGCCTCGGGCCGTCGAGTCCAGCCGTGCGCCTTTCCGAAAGCGTGCTCGGGAGCAGGAGCCCCGGGCTCCCGAGGTAGGAGCTGAGACTGTTTCTCCCGCGTCGCTCCTCAAGAGGTTTCATAGGACGGCGCCCTGCTCCCCGGCTTCCCCGATCCTCGTGGACGATGGGGAGCTCCGCTTCGAGGTGCCCTCGGGACTTTCCGTCGCCGATAGCCTGCTCTCGGAGATGGAGAAGTCGGCCGGGGGCAGAATCCCAAGAGGGACCCTCTGGGCCTAAATGGCGGCCATAGCTCAAGAGGACGTGCAGGTTAGTGTTTGCGCCCCACATGTTTCTTCATTCAGCGTTTTTGTTCGTGTGATCGGGTGCCTGCCTTTCTTTTTTAATCCTCTTTCTTTTCTTGAGGTCCTTCAGCATGTCGCCCTCGTCGTCAACATGGAGGATGAGGAGATAACCCTGGCGATGTGGGCCGCGGGCCGTGAGGAGAGCTCAAGACTGGAGCTGGAGGTGGCGATGGAGAGAATCGTTTCCTTTGAATACCGGGTGGCGGCCGGGAGTCGGGAGGTCGCCTGCTGCCGAGAGGCCACCCGAGCCGCCAAGGCCCAGTTGGAGGACTCCCAGGTGCTCGTCGCCACCTTGAAGAAGACAACGAGCACCCTCCGAAGGGAAAATGAGGCGGCGAAGGAGGGGACGAGGCGTGCCGAGCTTCGGGCATCGAAGGCTGAGCTTCTGGCGTCGAAGGCTGTGGAGAGCTACAAGAAGTCGGGCATGTTCTACGCCGACATTGCTGCTATCGCCAGCGTTATTTGGCACGACGTCCTCGATGCTGTCAAGGTCCAGATGCCGGAGTTCCCCGACGGCAAGCTCTGGAAGGAGTACCGTCGCGAGGATGACGCGCAGGGGAATGTTCCTGGAAGCCGTGCGGGGAAGAGGCCCCCGGTGGGAGCGTTGGGGAGAAGTTGGTTCCTCCGGCTATCGGCGTCGAGGCTCCTGTGGTGGGTGCCGACCCTAAAGACGCCGTCTCGGTTGTCGTGGTGGACGCACGGCTTGTCGAGGTTCTCTCCAGCCCTGAGGCCTGAACTTCTTCGTCTCCTTTCTTTTTGCGCTAAAATTTTGTAAGCCTCCGGGCGTTTTGTCAGGCTGGGGAGCCCATAATACCTTGTAAAGACTTCCGACTTTTTATGAATAAAAAATCTTTTTGCAGTTTCTTTGCGTGCGCATTTTCTTTTTGTTTGTGATAAACATTTGTATTTGCACGGTACTGTTTTCATGTAAGGCTAGTTTTTCGTCTAGCGATCGCACATCGAGTTAAATTCAATCATTTGCCAAGTGTGCAAAGACCAGTGAAAAGACGGTATCTCCATAGCCCCGAAGTCGAGGTGGAGATTGCATAGACGTGGATGGACCGAGCAGGGTTGCTGCTAGGTTTCCTCTTGGCGAGGGCTTAGATCCCTGGCGTCGTGGGGCAGGGAACTACTATCCAGGGATAACCGAGCAGGGTAGCTGCCCGGTTGCCTCTTGGTGAGGGCTTTGATCCTTAGCGCGAGAGGGCATAGGGAGGCCTGCTAAGGATGGACCGAGCAGGGTTGCTGCTGGATTGCCTCTTGGCGAGGGCTTAGATCCCTGGCGTCGTGGGATAGGGAACTACCAGCCAGGGATAACCGAGCAGGGTTGTTGCCCGGTTGCCTCTTGGTGAGGGCTTAGATCCTTGGCGCGGGAAGGCATCGGGAGGCCTGCTAAGGATGGACCGAGCAGGGTTGCTGCTCGGTTGCCTCTTGGCGAGGGCTTAGATCCCTGGCGTCATGGGATAGGGAACTACCGGCCAGGGAAAACCGAGCATGGTAGCTGCCCGGTTGCCTCTTGGCGAGGGCTTTGATCCTTAGCGCGGGAGGGCATAGGGAGGCCTGCTAAGGATGGATCGAGCAGGGTTACTGCTCGATTGCCTCTTGGCAATGGATTAGATCCCTGGCATCGTGGGGTAGGGAACTACCAGCCAGGGATAACCGAGCAGGGTAGCTGCCCGGTTGTCTCTTGGTGAGGGCTTAGATCCTTAGTGTGGGAGGGCATCGGGAAGGCTGCTAAGGATGGACCGAGCAGTGAAGCTGCTCGGTTGAGTCGTAAGGTTCTGTCCGATCTTCCCCAGTGTTTGGACATTGGGAAAAGTGACCGTTGCGGTCGACATGTGTCATTAACGCGTGGGGGAGGGGGAGGAGAAGCGTAAGAGCCACGTCGTTCCGATTTCGCCGAGAAAGGCGGGATGTCCGCCGCGTGGCGGTACAATCGTGGAAGACATAAGCGACTGTTGGACTCTTGAGGGCGCAGTGGGGTTATAAAGCGGAGGGCTTGTTGAGCACTCCTTTCTCCATCTCCAAAATGTAAGAATGAACACTTTCCCTTTCACCATCCCCGATATCATAACTTTCCTGGACGTGTACCTGTACGACCAGTATTGCATCGAGGATACGGTGAAAGTAGTCATAGGTCGCATTGAGGACCATTTTGGCCGACTGCTTCCCCGGTGCTCATCCTTCCTCCAGCTGTTGATGTACTCAATCTGGAGGGCGCCGTCGGGGCTGCACAACCCCTTGTCCGAGCAGCTGAAGGACGAGGCGGTTGGTAAGCTGAGGTCTCTATGCCGCTTCGGCCTGATCTCAGCGGGATCGCTCGGTGGCACTCGTCATCGAGTGCTACCAACTGAGGCATCATGCCGACGTTCGTGGACGGCATCAAAGGCAGAGATCCGAGGCGGCAAGGGCTTGGTTGGTGGAGATCTATTCCGAGTACCACGAGCAATGTTTCCTGCACCCCTTCCCCCGCTACTGTAATTTTTCTTTTTCTTTTTCAATGTACAGCTGAGGAGCCCATAATACCTTTTTGAATTAATAAAATTCTTCCTTTCTGCAATGCTCTTTCGTGTCCTTCTCGTTTGTTTAAATAAAAAAGAACTTAGAAGAATTTACATTGCTTTGTTGAAGAATCCAAGTAGCGGTCTGCGATGGATGGAGCGAGCAGGGTAGCTGCTCGGTAGATTCGGAGGTTCTGCCCGACCTTCCCTGGTTCGTGAACATTGGGAGGGGTGACCGTCGCAGGCTACACGTGATAGGAATTCTTGGGGGAGGCGTGACGTTTCGGGAAGTTGCGTCAGTTCTTGCTACGTGGCGGCACGGTATTGGATTAATCTTGGCGGATCCCAGGATTCGCACGCGAATCTCGGCCTTCAAGGATTCCGTATGGGGTTATAAATAGAGAAGGAGATGGCAACCCCTTCGGTATCGTTTTCTTTTGAGATGACTGGTCGTACGTATTCGATCGAAGGGATCATCACCTTTGACGACATCTCCTTGTATGACCAATCCCTGGATGAAGATGGGTACCGAGGAGTGGTCCTGCACCTCAAGGATCACGTCGGCCGGCTTCTCCCTCGGCGGTCGTCCCTGCTTCAGTTGCTGATGTACGCGATTTGGAGGAGGTCCCCGGGGTTGGACAACCCCTTCACCGAGGAGCTTCTGGACGAGGCGCTCGACAAGATGCGTTCGATATTCCTGCTCGGCCTCATCTTGAAAGCCAGGCACGACCGATCCTTGACCCTCATTCTGGAGTGCTTCAAAATGAGGTACATCGTGAGCTAAGGCCCAGAGGGCGGAGCGTCGGATGCTTCCGTGGCGTCCTGGGTTCGCGTGCAGTATTGGCAGGAACGGGCTGTAGAGGCTAGGGCTCGGCTAGCGAAAATCTACTCCGAGTATCACCAGGAATACTTCCTCGATCCCGTACCACCTCTGCTGTAAATGTTTCTTTTTATTTTCCTGTAAGGCTGAGGAACCCGTAGTACCCTTTGAATGAGTAAGACTCTTCTTTTTGCAATGTTCTAGTGTTCCCTTCTTGTTATTTAAATAGAAAGGACTTTAGACAGATTTACATTGTCTCTGTGAAAGAAGAAATACACACTCATAGATATTCTTTTCATTGGTACAGCTTGAGCTTCTCAGCGTTATAAGGCCGTGGAAACTTGCGTCCTTCCGCGTCTTGCAAACGGTAGGCTCCGCCGGGCAGTACTTCGGAGACGAGGAAAGGACCGTCCCATTTTGGGGAAAACTTATGTAGCCTGCCTTGGTCGATGAACTCGTTCCGCCTTAGAACTAAATCTCCGGCCTTGAAGAAGCGGCGTTTGACTCGCGCATTGTAGTAGCGGGCAGTCTGTTGTTGATAGGCGGCAGCTCTGATCTGAGCCCGGTCTCGTTTCTCCAACAAGACGTCCAGGTTAGTTCGGAGTGCCGAGGTGTTCGCTTCATCGTCGAAATGCTCGACCCGGTGACTGGAGAGCCCGATCTCCGCTGGGACCGTTACCTCGGTTCCGTAGCAGAGGCTGAAGGGGGTTTCCCCGGTGGGGGTTTTCTTCGACGTGCGCAGAGCCCATAGGACCCGAGGTAATTCCTCGACCCAACTGCCTTGGCATCCTTCAGGCGTGTCCGAAGATCTCGGAGGACGTCCCGATTAGTGGCCTCGGCTTGCCCGTTGCATTTGGGATGTGCGACCGCGGCAAATTTCATAAGGATGTGATATTCGCTGCAAAATTCCTTAACTCTTTCGTTTTCGAAATTTGTTCCGTGGTCGGTTATAATGCACCTCGGGATGCTGAACCGGAGTATCACGTTGTTCTGCAGGAACTTAATAGCCGTGATGGCGTCCGGTTTCCTGATGTGAATGGCCTCGATCCACTTCGTGAAGCAGTCTACCGCGATAAGGACGTACTTGTGCCCGCCCGTACCGGTAGGGAACTGGCCTATTATATCCATTCCACATCGGGCAAATGGCCACGGGGAGCTTAGGGCGGTTAGCTCGGTAGTGGGAAGGCGAGGTATGCTCCCATCTCTTGACTAGCTTCTGCATCTCCTGACTAGCTTCAGGGCGTCCTGATGAATGGTTGGCCAGTAGTACCCCTAGAGCAATGCCTTCTGGATTAAGGTGCGGGCCCCTTGGTGCACGCCGCCGACCCCTTCGTGGATCTCACGGAGGACGTAGTCGGCTTCGTGGAGGTCAACACACCGCAGCAGGGGCTGAGTGAAGGATTTCTTGTAGAGGTTCCCATTGCTCCAGACGAAATGGAAAGCTCTGGCTCGGAGACGGTGGGCTTCTCCCCGATCTTCTGGGAGCGTACCTCCCCTCAGGAATTCCATGAGGGGCTTTCTCCAGTCCCGGTCTTCTTCCCGGGCTGTATACACTTGAAGTTGTCACGCCCCGCTTCCCGGTATACGGCGAAGGGGACGGGACGAGGCCCGCTACGTATTTACTCAGAAGCAAATACGCTAAGCGTAACTAAGCAATATAAAAAGTAAATGCACAAGAGACAAGATATAAAACAACAACTTTATTTATTAACATTCTTTTGTACAATACATAAAAAGGAAATACAACTGAAATAAAAGAGATGCCTAAACAATGGCATCACAAGAAATTAAAGGTACTGAATAGAAAATGTACAATGTCTAGAGCTCAGGGTCTTCGCTGTACTGATCCAAGTATTCTGCACTTGGCTCGATCTCTGATGGATCCAAATCACCCGACGACATTCAAAGAAGAAAGAAATAGAATGTCGTCAGCGAACAGGTCGCTCGGTAAGTCCCAAAGATAAGAGGAGAAATAGAATAGACAGAGAGAAAGAGAGAGAGTGAGAGTAGCTTTTACAGTTGTATTATATTGTTATATTGTTGCATTTAGTGTTAACGCTGTTGTTTGTAGCTTGGTACAGAAGGATGCCAGTGTATACGAGAGGAGTCTCATTTGCCCCGGAGACTAAGGTATTAGGAACTTAAGGAACCATTTATGCCATGGTACAACAGCAATTGGATTCATGTTAGGTGTCTTAATTATACCGTCTCGTGCCACTTTTAACACCTTCCGTACCAATCTACCCCTTAAACCCCGTAGTGTTTTGATTGTATTGTTTGTCTTGTAAATTGTATTGATTGTATAATTGATTGACTGACCGAAACTATGATATCAGTAAACGGATGTAACCGTAGAATCATGTAAATGGAATAACTGGAGAACCATGTAAATGGAATGTATATCCATGGTTCGGTTCGGTCAAGTTATATAGATTGATAACTGGATTCATGGATTCATGTATTCATGTTGAATTTTAATATTGCAGATTGTAGATAGTACTTGAATCATATTCAAATCAGATTATAATCAGACTCAAACCCGAGTCACACAATTAGAAATGTAAATCGAAGTCTTGATTATTTCTTAAACATATATTTACTAGGGTCCTTAGGGTAATTTATAGAACTTGAGGGGTTTTTATGTAAAAATACTTTTATATACTTTTCAAAATACTCCCCAAGCATTTATTATTTCTCTTTAGAGTTGTAATGAATGTGGATTTTATATTGTGATATTTCTAGTGAAAATGTTCTAATTTCAGAAATAAAAATATTTATTTGTAATATTGATTTGTGTGGAATTCATGGTATTTTAGTGTAAAATTGATTCTTGTGATTTTTTTAGAAAAAAGGTGGAATATTTATATCATAACAAAATAGGTATTTTGATGATAAATATACATATATTTATAGGAAAATAATTTTTAATATATATATATTATATTCTAGAAATCTCGTTTTTCTTAAGATGTCGTATTTTAAATCTTTCGAGACCGAATGCTCCTTGCGGAGGTCTGAATCTCGCACTGCTAAGCCCGAGGATGTGCGATAATCCACACCATCCCGAACGGGTTCCCCAAAATGGGTTGTAGCGGCGCTTTGCAAAGATTGTAAAATACTAAATCCTTTAGAAAACGGTTTTATGAAGTAACTGGTATTTATTTGTAAAGATATCAATTTTCCGTATTCTATATTTTAGGGTCTCCTAAGTCAACTAGACTATTCCTAACTGGTCCAAAACGACAAGTTGTGAGATACCTCAAATCGCCTCTTCACCGTCAATTGTGGCCAGGTAAGTACAAGTGAAGAAAGAAGGGATCCGCTCACGAATCACCGTGAGACGGGCCTTTTAAAGTTACCTTTCTCACTTGCCTAGCCTAGACACCACAAAATCAGGTTTAGATAAACGACTGATGTCCACAACTTATCGTATTTTCATAATAAGAGGTATTTATTTAAAAGTGTATCAATACTAAATCTTTTAGAATGGTTTTATTAAGTCAATGGTATTTAAATAAAAATATTGTTTTCTCGTATTTTAAAATTTCGATGGTATCGTGTTAGGTTGTATATGAGTGTGTGAGGAGGTAGGTCGTTACCTCGTGCTCTACTTTAAAGGTATAGCAAGTTTAATGGAGCTAAATGTAAAGTTGAAACAATGTGGTATTTAAGTGAAAAAATACGATAAATTGAAATAGCTATCATTTCATGTGATGAAACTTGATCAATTTGGTTGATTAGTGTTTAATAGTCATCATGAGAAAGTTTAAGTATAATTGTATTAGTGAGAAGTGGAATTTTATAAGAAACCGAATCGGAAATCGGATTTGTTCCGATTCCGTCGGGTTTTGTAAAACCGTATTTTTTAGATAGAAGAGATAGGTAGAAAGTGGGAGTTACGGGTTTTAGATCACACAAGAGGGTGAGAGGAAAGTAGAGGAATCGTCGAGGTGTTGCGTCGTCGCCGGTAGTTCCTAAAACGATCGCCGGAAGTTCCGCCGGGAATTCGTCGGAGTTTCGCCTCGAGCTTGTTTTCAAAGTACACGATTCTTAGAAATTTTTGAGAGAGTGGGCTCAGGATTTTGGGGGTGAGATGGTAGGAGCTAGGGGTGTATTTACAGGGTTAGGTTAGGATTAGGGTAGATGAAGGGTTTTAATTAAAAAAATGTAAAAAGGTGTAAAAATCATTAAAAATTGAAGTAAATGGGTATTAATGTATTTTCTGGAACCGATCTCAATAAATAGAGTGTATAGGGGGGTAGGGGAGGCCAAGGGTCAACTTTTTGGTGTTGACGACTCGGCGGTCCGACCGAGTCCGACCGAGTCCGGCCGGCGGCCCCGGCCGAGTCGAGGTGTCGGGAGGTGGGGAGTCTCAGGAGGTAGTCACTGGTATTTTCAGTTTTTCATGGGTAGTGGGAAAGTTTGGAGTTATCACGTGTGGACTGTTGGGCTTCTAAAAAATTCAAAACAAAATAATATTAAAAATAATGCGGGGCATGGGATTTGAACTCTGGTGCCTTGGTTCAGCAGTACAAGGTATTACCAATGAGTTACAAGCTCTTGCTTGTAATTATGGAGCTAATTAATTACTTAAAATAATAACAGTAGATGTAAATACTCCAAGTATACATTAATTTTAAAGCAAATTTTTGTACACTAAAAATGAAGTTGTTACATTCTTTTTACTTGTAATTAAAAAGCAAAATAATTATTTATATCTTGTGCTCAGGCTAAAATACCCCTTTATGGATTTTGAAAAAAAAATATTTGAAAAATTTTGTATAGGAAAATTAGGGTTGTTACAGAAGTATTGTTGCCCCATCTTCCACGCTAGGTCGCGGCAAGACCTCGAATAGGATGCTCCTCTTGTTGTTGGCCGAGTAGGATGAAACCAGCTTACTCAAGGCGTCGGCTTGGGCGTTGAGCTGTCTGGGGATTTGCTCTACCTGGACTTCGTCGAAGTCCTTTCGTGGTCTTCTTACCTCGACCAGATTCTTCACCATCAGAGGCTCCCGTGCCTCGAATCGGCCGGTCACTTGGCCGACGACTAGGGCGGAGTCGCTGCGGATCCGAATCGTTTTCAGCCCCAGTACGGAGGCTATGCGCGGTCCGGCCAGCAAGGCCTCGTATTCCGCCACGTTATTTGAGGCCTTGAACCCGAGCTTCAGGGAATACTCCACTTCTGCCTCGTTCGGGCCCCGAATGATGAGGCCGGCACCACAGCCTTCCTCGGTCGAGGACCCGTCAACATAAAGGATCTAATTAGGGACCGAGTCGGGCTTCCCGTTGACAGAGGGTTGAGCAGCGGAGGCCGGCGTTGACTTCGGCTCCTTGCTGGGGATGGTGCACTCGACGATAAAATTGACCAGGGTTTGTGCTTTGATGGCCTGCCTCGGGCGGTATTTCACATCGAACTGGGACAACTCCCACCTCCACTTCTCCAAGCGGCCAGAGGACTCGAGTGAGGTGAGGATAGCCCCCAGAGGGCTCTCGGTAAGAACGAGGATGGTGTGCGCCTGGAAATAGTGCCGTAGCTTCCTTAAGGTTACAATGAGTGCCAAGACGATCTTCTCTATGGCTGGATACCTCGTTTCTGCGTCTTTGAAGACGTGGCTCACATAGTATACCGGTTTCTGGACTCCGTCAACCTCTCGGACGAGCACTGAGCCCGATGCTTGGTCGGATACCGCCAGATATAGTGATAGCTTGTCCCCTTCAACCGGTCGGGTGAGCAGCGGTGGGGTCGCAAGGTGCCTCTTCGGCGTTGACTCCGGCTCCTTGCTAGAGATGGTGCATTCGACGATAAAATCGACCAGGGCTTGTACTTTGATGGCATATCTCGGGCGGTATTTCACGTTGAACTGGGACAACTCTCACATTTACTTCTCCAAGCGGCCAGAGGACTCGGGTGAGGCGAGGATAGCCCCCAGAGGGCGCTCGGTAAGAACGAGGATGGTGTGCGCCTGGAAATAGTGGTGTAGCTTCCTTGAGGCCACGATGAGTGCCAAGACGATCTTCTCTATGGCTGGATACCTTATTTCTGCGTCTTTGAAGACGTGGCTCACATAGTATACCGGCTTCTGGACTCCGTCGACCTCTCGGACGAGCACTGAGCCCGCTGCTTGGTCGGATACCGCCAGATATAGCGATAGCTCGTCCTCTTCAACCGGTCAGATGAGCAGCGGTGAGGTCGCAAGGTGCCTCTTCAATTGGTCAAAGGTGGCCTGGTACTCCTCCGACCACTTGAACCTTGGAATTTTCCTTAGAGCCTTGAAGAACGGGAGGCACTTCTCCCCAGACCTCGACATGAAACGTGACAGAGCGGCTACCCGCCCTGTCAGCCGCATGATCTCGACATTAGTCTTGGGCGCGGCCATGTTGAGGATGGCGTTGCGTTTCTCCGGGTTAGCCTCGATCCCACGGTGAGTGACCATGAAACCGAGGAACTTTTCCCTGGTGACCCCGAATGCACACTTGGCGGGGGTCAGTTTCATCTTAAACTTGCGGAGGACATCGAAGGCCTCACCCAGATTCTTGGCGTGGTCAACCGATGAGATCGACTTGACGAGCATGTTGTCGACATAAACTTCCATGTTCCTGCCGATCTGCGGTTTGAACATGCAATTGACCAAGCGTTGGTATGTAGCTCCGGCGTTTTTGAGGCCGAAAGGCATTACCTTGTAGCAGTATACCCCTCGGTCCGTTGTGAATGCGGTGAGATCTTCGTCTGCCAGATTCATACGGATCTGATTGTAGCCGAAAAAGGCGTCCATGAAGCTAAGTAGCTCGTGGCCTGCCGAGCTGTCGATGAGCTGATCTATCCGAGAGAGGGGATAGTTGTCTTTTGGGCAGGCCTTGTTGAGGTTGGTGAAGTCGACGCACATTCGCCACTTCCCGCTTGATTTTTTGACACCACATTTGCCAACCATTCGGAGTATGGCACATTCCGAATGAAGTTGGCAGCGAGGAGCCGGTCTACCTCGTCCTCAATTGCCTTCTGCTTGCCCGGGGCGAAGCTTTGCTTCTTCTGCCTGACGGGTCGGGCCGTAGGATCTACCCCGTGCTTGTAAGATATGATTTTGGGGTCGATCTCAAGCATGTCAGCAGGTGCCCAGGCGAACACGTCAGAGTTGTTTCTGAGGAAGCCAACCAGGTCGTCTTGCTGAGTCCCTGTCAGAAGCTACCCGATCTGAACGGTTCGTTCATCGTCCCCTTCTACGAGGGGGATCTCTGTCAATGGCTTCACCAGGATCCCTCAGACCTCCTTTTGCTCGTCTCGAGTGTCCAGAGAACCACTGATGTCACCCTCGGCCTCAACATCGTTGTTTGGCCGCTCAGACAAAGATGTTGCGGTGAAGCAAACCTTTGTAGTCCGTTGGTCTCCGTAGGCCCGACCTATCCCGCCTTGGTCGAGCGGGAATTTCATCGCCAGGTGGTAGGTCGATATTTGGGCCCTCTGGGAGTTCAGTGTAGGGCTGCCGAGGAGGATGTTGTAGGCCAACGGGATTCTCGCTACGATGAATTCCACATGCATTGTTCGTGTACGGCCGGCCTCCTCGATGTTAAACTGGAGAGTGATTACTCCTTCTGCCGGGATGGAGTGGTTGGTGAACCCTGACAGGACGTGTGTGGTCGGCCTTAGATCCGACGGGGCGAGTCCCATACGCAGGAATCAGTCATAAAATAGAATGTCTGCCGAGCTTCCAGAGTCGACCAATATTCTCTGCACCTCATAGTGGTGGACCTAAGCTGTGACCACCAGCGGGTCGTTGTAGGGCAGGGATATACCGTGGAGGTCCTCGTCGTTAAAAACGATCGGCTCGGTTGCCCTGGCCTTCTTCCTCGGATGGCTGTTTGCCTTCTCGACCGGTGAGGGGTGCTGAGCCTCGTCGGTATTCGTCGTACCCCCCGCTGATATGGCCATGATTTGGCCGATCGTCAACTCGCCGTGAGGCGGACGTTGTTCTTGCTCACGGTCGGCTTGCCGCTTGTCCCGTAAGTATGTTGCCAGGTGCCCCGAGTGGATTAGCTCCTCGATGTAGTCTCGGAGCTGCTTGCAGTTTTCCGTGGAGTGGTCTTGCGACCTGTAGAAGCTGCAGTGGGGGCCCCGGATACGCTTTGCCGCCATGCGCGAGACTGGGGGGATTTTGAAGAACCTCTCGCTCTTAGCCTCCTCCAGCAGTACCGTCTGGGAGACGTTGAGCGGGGTATACTCCTGAAACTTCGAGGAGTAGGGCTTTGGCCGCTCAAGCCTCTTTTTCTCTTCCCGGCCCATTTTCTTGTGATCAACTTGTTCTGTCTGGAGAAGATTGGCGTTTACCTTGGATTCCAGCTGGATGTCACGTTTGGTCCAGGCCTTTACCTCGGCCATGGTCTTAGGTTGCGCTAATGCAAAGGATCGTAACCACTCCTTGTGCCTAAGACCCGACCTAAGTGCCGTAATGACCGTCTCGTCCCGGTGTTCTGGGACTTCGAGGAGGGCGTTGTAGAAGCGGGTGACGTACCCTTTGAAGGTTTATTCGTCCCCGCTCTTTATTGTGAAGAGATGGTCAACGGTCTGCTTCTGTCGTCTGTTCCCGACGAAGTGGCCAAGGAATTGGGTGGCCAGCTCATCGAAGATTGAGATCAAGTGCGGCGCGAGTTCTCGGAACCAGTCTCGTCCGAAGCGGATGAGAGTGGCCGGGAAAGCGCGGCATTGGGCGCCGTCGGAACGGTCCTAGAAACTCATCCCGGCTGTGAATGCGTCCAAATGGTCCTTCAGGTCGGACTTCCCGTCGAAGAGTGAGACCTTTGGGAGCTTGTTCCGGGAGGAGATATGGATGGCGAGCAGCTCTTCGGTGAAGGGCTTCGTGAGCAAGTCGGCGGCGTATTTAGCCCCGTCGCTCGAACGACGACCTTCCTGATGCATACCCTCGATCTTATTTTCGAGGGCGTCGAGTCGGCCGTGGTATCCCGATGAGTCGGCATACTCCGATCTTTGGCCTCGGCTACCGAAGACCTCTGCATGGCCCCGGCCCCGATTCCATTCAATGACGTTCCTCAGGTCTCCTGGCGAGGTCGTTTTCGAGCTGTCGTGGCGAGTCCTGTGCGTACGACCCCGTCGAGGGAGGGGGTGCCGGTCATGCTTGGGTGCAGACGAGCTGACCGACACCTTCTCGGGAGGGACGGAGGCGCGATGGGGCTCGGGGGCGAGGCGCTCTGGCGTAAGACCTTAGAGTTAAGCTGTGTGGCGCCCACCAGGTCATTGAATATGTTGGCCCGGGGGATCTGCAGCCGCCGGAGACAGCGAGGCGGTGATCGGTCGTGCCAATGCGGGCAGAGCCAACTCTCTCTCTGTAGGGGTCCCGGTCCCGCGGAGGGGGAGCGGCGACCTGGGGAGCTTGTCTGACCGTTTGGACACGGACGAGCGCATCCACAACGGACGTGAGTCGATCTATCCGAGCGGATAGGGCATGAATGACGTTCGGTGGAGGAGGGGACTCTCCCTCGTCTCCACCGTGGGGAAGCTGACGGCTAGTGCTTGGATCGTCGCGGTGATCGCTTGCCATGAAGTCGAGATCGGAAGATGAACTTTTGGTTGAGTGGAACTAAGTTCCCACAGATGGCGCTAACTGATGGATCTCTGAATCTCCTTCAGATATTATCTTCCGTTGATCTCTTCACGTGTTGACGGACGGCTAAGATTGAGTTGGGGGGTTGACCCCTGGAGCGTGTGGATCTGTGGTTGAGGCCGAGCTACCTGCAAAGAAGTCCCGGGGTCGTTGTGCCACCGAGGACCCTCCAACGATCAAGTTAGGCGAAATATTTTGGCAGAGTAACGACCTAATGGAGTAAAAATGGCTTATCTCGATCGTCTGAGAGAGGGGTTTATATAGCGGCAGCAAAGGGCAGGCGGGCGCGAGAATCACGCCGGCCGTTGCGCACGTGATAGGCGGGATCCGCATTAATGATGAGACATGCTCGTTAATGGGGGATCATGATGGCATGAAACGCGGGATAGCAGGCGGCGGATATCTAGCGCATGACGAGATTCGCAGAGCCGTGACGGAGGCGCTTGTGATCAGTGCTGTGGGTCGGTCTGGATGAGACCGAGGAAGATGAGCTCGGCGGGAGGCTCGGGCACGAGCGGGAGGCCGAGACATCTTGGTTCTGTGATAGCTCGGAGGCGAACCGGGGGTGGTCTGGAAGGCCACCGAAGGTCTGGAGACTCCTCGGACCGGAGGCCCGAGGTACGATTCCAACTGAAGCTCTTGATCCTTTCTCGTAAGTTCTGGGACACGTCATCTGCAGCGTGTCAGCATCTGGAGAGCCACCGATATCGAGCCTCATCATGACGAAATGGTTTACTTGAATAACTCAACTCTCTTAGATATTACTGTGGCACTACACATCTCACCATTGTTTTTAATATAATAAGTACCTCCGAAATCAATAACCAAGACCTCAAGCCAATTAGATGTATTTGTAAGTTTCAAACCGCTCTGGTTGCTTGCTGAAGTAGCGCGCCTAAGAGATTGATAAAATTAGGCATTTGCCTAGCACATGCGTGAGAATGTTGGGTTGTTTGTTTCAACCTATTTTTTTGAAAATCTCAGCTTAGGCCGATTATGTGCGGCATGGTCGTACGTACTTAGCATTGACAATATTAATTTCATGTTGGTTTTCAAGAAATCGATTTTTATATTGCATTATTATCAGACTGAATTTTTTATAAAGCAACTCTTCCAGTCTCACGAATTTGTGCCCGATTTAAGGGCTCCGATCCAAACACTGAAAGAATATGATGCATAAATCCAGTGTAACAACCAAATAAATGACATCCGAAACTAAACAAAGAAAATGAGCATTTAGTCTTTATTACTATAGAAAACTAATAGAGACCATGGGTACGGCATTACAACAGAGATTAAATTTCTCGTCACTTGCCACAGCGCAAATCCTCACCGCCTTGTTTTAACTCGTCACAGCTCTCGAGACTTGTAATTTCTCGTCACTTGTGAGCGGGAGGTGGGGGAGGAAGCTGAGACTTGGCCATGCCCACCCATGCTACAACCGCAACCGCAAGAATCACCCAACCAAGCAAATCATATTTTAGATTGCTATCCTTCTTCTTCTTCTTCGCCTGCAATATTTAATTTTGTTACACAAGGGCCGTGCCAAAAATAATATCAACAATGGGAATTTTTTTTACAATAGTTGGAGTACGATCAAGTCCCGTAAAGTGCTCTCGAAGGAAAGAGTCGGTGATAGTGTTCACAATCCCACACATTATAAAAATGTTCCAAGTTTCAAATTTAGAATGTCAGATCCATGGAGCAGGCAAACTTGAACGTGAACCAAAGGTTTCACTTGTTTAGTATGGTATGTTTCTTTTTAACCTCTAACCCCATAATCCAACTAACCTTTCCCTATTTTACGTGCAAGAGAGAAGCATGACCAGGAACGGCTAATATTAAACAATTTACTATAACATTCAAAAAATTCAAGCTGTGAATACTTATTTTATGGGTTAATACGACAAAGCACTCTTGTAGTTTACCACTGATAGCACTTATTACTTGAACATCCTCGAGCAATTTCTTAGCACAACCCCTTCATAATACACTCAATTTCATATCTAAACAACTCAAAGCGGTTGTTTAATTTAGCTCTAGAACTTGTTTAAGCTGTTTTGGAGTAGTATTTGAGTGGTTTAGAATGGGAGCTTTTGGTCAATGAACAGTATGCGTCTTTGCTCTAATAATCACTTGAGGGGGTATAAAAACCATTCAAGGTAAACTATAGCGTTATTTTGAGCTGTTAAACTTTATTTTATATGTAAAAATCTCTACTTGAATTGTGTAAGATGGTATGGCCAGGATTAAGCCACAGAAATAGCATATACAATTTCAAGAGCAGGCTAGGTGGAGACGCAAGTCCATGACCATTCCGGAAACTTGTTTCCATATGAGAGGTCGATCACAACAAAACTATATGATATCATGTTCCTCGTAAGGAGAATGACAATAACATGCATTGCGTTAAATGTATTGCAGCATTTATTATCACTATGTTGCATATCTGAAGTCATGATATTAACACCATTAATATTTACCTTAACATTAGAGGAAGACCCACCCAAAGTAGCCTGTTGTTGACCGGCCATCTGTCTTTGAAGCTCTAAATGCAGTTCAGGTGCCTGACAGTTGTGAATATTATTATTAACATTAAAAGAAAGGAAATACAAACAGTAAATTCTAGTGGAATCATGCAATGTGCTTGTATAAAAAAAACCTGGTAATAATCAGATAAAATTGTCATACCGCCTTTGAAGCCCCATTGATACATGAAATTGAGAAAGTCAAGGGAGAAATCCGCTCTACAAATAATGATGCATTGATCTTGCCCATTTCTTGCAATGTTTCTATACTATTATAAATCAGGATCTAAATAATGGCTGGAACAGATGAATAAATCTAAATGGCTGGAATAAAACTTATTGTATCCATATAGACGTCACCCTTGATAGAATATACAGAACTTGACTGCGTGTAGAGATGCAAAGGTTATAGCTAAACATATATGAGTGATCCTCTTTTCCCCAAAAGCATCTAGATTTGAAAATGTTTGTGGGTGTGCATGATGAGATACCATTGTTAGTTTTGATACATGGCCAATTTCATGCAGCTCTGTCGCCTCCAGGAAACATGTATAGTGCAGTAGTTAAAAACAACAACAAATCTGGTGAGATATGTTCTCTACAGTGGCAGCTTAGGCGCAGTGGAAGTGTAGTCAATGCGCAAGACGCAGTGTGAGGCACAAAGTGTCCCGGAGGGCCTGGGGCACAAGGCGCAAGCCAAGGGGCGTGCCTAGGGTAGAGGCATTTTTATATAAAAAAAATAATTGTTATTATAAGCATATTATACGTGCGTTTTGTTTTATAGGTAACAACTAAACACATAACACAGAGTAAAATATTCGCAAAGAATGAAAATACAATGGCACACATGTTCACAAGACACATAAGAAAAGATAATTTACTCAGGCTAACAACAACAATCAATAAGCGCATAGTTAGCATTATCAGGTATGTAGTAACAAATTATATTAGCAACAACAGGCAATATGCAATAGCTAATAATCACTTGAAAACTATTGAGTGCAATATGAACCCAAGTAACTATAGTGAATCAACTATCAAATATGAAGTGAATGCCAACATAACAAAATATTAATAACATTTCTCTATTATAAGAAATGAAGATACGGAAGAGAAGAAGCCACCACCATGACTCGAAGATTATTTTAAGGAAAACGAATTAATAACAAAATCCTACACCTAAAGAAAGGTGTGGGCAAGGCACACCAAGGCACGCACACACGTGAGGTGATGCATGGCGCATGCACGTCACACCTTAGTGCGTGCCTCAGCGATGTGACGTGCATCGCAGTGACGTGGGGTGCAATAGCAAATAAGCGCTTGAAAATTATTGAGCGCAATATAAATCCAAGCAACTATTGAGAATCAACTATGAAGTGAAACAACCAACATAACAAAATATTCACATGTATCTAGAAGAAGAAATGAAGATATGAAAGAGAAGAAGCCACCACCGTGACTTGAGGGGAAATCGAATGGAATAACAAAATCCTACACCTAAAGCAAGGTGTGGGCAAGGGCACAAAGGCATGCACACACCTGAGGTGATGCAAGGCACACTAAGGTGTGTGCCTCAGCAATGTGATGCGCCTTACATTTATGCAGGGCGCTACCTTGTGCCTCAAGCGTCGGAGGCATACGGCCAGTTGCACCTCTGATGACACTGCTTAGGCATTTAAACAGTCAGCCTTTACCCCTTCTTAATTGACAATCATGCAGGTTGCCATGTCACCCTATTATATTTGCACATCTTTGCTCTATTATTTTAATTCGAAGCATGAATAACATCAATGAATTCCATTTTCACCCCCAATTATCTCATATTCTACATAACAGAATGATAGCCTTTTGCAGAGTACAATAGCTTTGTGATGAGCTCATACCTCAAATTAATCTCGTTTCTACTTTTTAACTTAATCATGCGTCCTCCCTTCTTTCAAAATTGCACATAAGTAACCAAGCAACCAAACAGTTGGTGGCAAACAACCTCTAGCGTCAATTTCGGCGAACTACCTCACAAGTACCATCGGCAACCATAAGGATCAACTTCCAGTGTGCTTAACCGTACATCGTTATTTTTGTCTTCTCGTATTCTTTATCGAGTGATGGAATATGTTCCATTTCGGTCTTGGCTATATTTGTGCCTCAGAGGGAACATGATTCCATACAAAAAATATATCATCTTTTCCACATCTTTTTTACTTCTTCATAGTCTGAGAATTTGATAATGGCATCCGGTCATCTAGTACTATGGCAAGCCCCTCTCTTGTCCCAGATTTTTTTGAACCAGGAATTTAGCACTTATTTGGAGAGGGGTTGATGTCAAGTCGACAGCCGGTCATAAAATTGTCAGATCTATTGGAGGAGCTTTGCTTCGTAGCCGACCCTATTTGGATGAGAAATGGCTTAGATGATGATGACAACGACAACAACGGCATTTTCTTTATCAAGTTTCGACCGCGGCTAAAGATTAGGTAAAGAATTCGTCTACGTCACTTGGAACCCAAAGTTAAATTGTAAATAGAAATCAAATTCTTCATTCGTTATTCACCAAGTAACATTTACAAAATTTATCTAATAAAGGAGAGCTTGAGTATAATATTTGATAATAAATAAAATCTCACAAACTAAATTAATTCTAGAAAACTATAATAATATAGAAAGTACCAAATATATCTAAATCGAATATTCTAGAAGATATTTCATCTAAAAATCAAGAATATAAAAATCTAAGAAACTAGAAAGCATCTCACTAAAATATCTAATTACCTAACCAAGAGATATGTCCTGCCACAACACTCTTCATGCAAATCTCATTCAGAACTTCTCACCTTCTTCAACTCTCATCAACTGGTGTATTATCACATACGCTCTAGAGTCAATCAAAATATGACTTAGAAGTGAAAATTGGACCTTCCCGATAGCTAACTCAAGAGGGTCATGCTAATAAACTAGTTGAGGGGTGGGTGATAAGTGATAGATAAGATGTAGATTAGGTTTGTTATAAACCTATAATAAATGATGGCCATGTGACATGCAAAGAAAGAAAAAAACCATGACTAATCTTAAACAATGTTTTATAACTTAGTGGTAGGATAGTTCGAATCCAAGCTGCGCCTTGTGAATTCCAATATAATCATGAATGTTATACACCATTTATATCACCTCCCACTCGCAGTCAATCTTTGTGATGTGTTTTCTTCTTCTTCATATCTAAGATCTTTAAGCATGAGCAAAAGATAAATACCAGGTTTCGACATTTACTGAAATTCAAAGGCAATGTATTCATATATATCCACTTATAAGATTGTGAACATGCAGATCTAGCAAAAGATCATTTCATAGATCCCCCTCAAATAATTTAATGGTACAAAAATGCTCTTGCCTAAATAATATCAACTCTATGGGCTGTAACTTGTGTTGTGGCCAAATTTTTTGCATCATGGACAAATACTCTTAACTTCCTTTGCAGCTTAACATGTATGTATCTCAAGCTTATCTTATTGACCAACAATATCCAAAATTCTAATAGTCTGATCCATGTTTCATAATGAAGTTTTCCTCTAAGTGGTTGTGTTACGGAGGGTATTGAACAAAACTGGAAGTTCATTTAACTAGTCTTAAAACAAAATTGAAAAGGTACTCAGTTTTGCCGATGATGCTCTCGTCTCCAAAAAGCCAAAGCTATTATGTAATTTAGAATTGGTCTAAGAATCTATTCTGAGTGTTTGTAATATATTACTCCATTGCTCCAATTGTCAATGACAGTTGACAATGCTCAAGAAGCGGTATCATCACTACCACACTTATTAAGGCTTAACAAGAAACTCTTTAATTATAAGTATCGGTACAAGTTACCGCTACCCAAGCAATGGATTTGCTTAACCACAAACAAAAATTATAAATACAAGAGAAGAGATTCGAAACTATTATAGTATCATCCTCATTCAATAAATGTTCAACATCAAGTTACTGCTGCCAAACAATGGATTTGCTTAAGTTATCATCCTTCTATATAAGAGAATGATTTCAAAACTATGATCCTCCTTCAATGGACATTCTCCATCAAGTCGCAGCTACCTGAACACCGGATTGGGGGAAGGTGGCATCCTTAAATATAAGAGAAGAGATTTAAAACTATCCTCCTCCTTCAATAGACGTTCTCCAGCTTAAGAGAACGGTAACCTCATACAGAAATGATAAACATAAGAGAAGAGATTCAAAACTATCATCCGCATCAAGCGATATAAATAAGGTTGTGCAATACAATTGTGTGTTTAAGAGGACTCTATGACATGTTTAACCAAAATGAACCACCACCCCTAACATCAACCCTCTCTTGGTGCTAGCTTTCTCGAATACTAGGGATTACCTAGAAAAACCAACCCGTTGACACACGATCTAAGCTACACAATCCATTATAAATTTTGGGCTCCTGCTGCCACACATCTCGCTTTGATCACATAACACATTATACAATTCATCACCAAAATATCATTGAAAGGCGAACCTATATTTCAAACGGAAAGCATAAAATGATTACCTTGGAGGACATATCCAAGGACTTCATATACAGTTCATTTTCCGGTTCCTACAAAAGAAAAGAAACCAATTATCAAATTCTCATAACATGGCTGCCTAGAAAAAATTGAGTAAACTTGGTACCTCCTCTACTGCTTGCTGGAAGCACCGAGTAGCCTTTGCAAAATAAATATTAGCCTCGTCATTGCTGGGGGTGTAAAACGCTTGGGAAGTGAGGGCATTTCCCAAGCACCATAGCGTGTCGTGCTTCTTCGGATTGATTTCCAATGCTTCCTCCAGCTTCAATACAGCATCTAGCAGGGGGGGGGGGGGGGGAAACACACGATTACTAGCTGTAGCTCTTCTCTTTGAAACCAAACAGAAAATTGATATGGTGTCAACTTCAAAGTTGCAGCTTTTGAATAAAAAATGTACCTTTAACCATCTTTACAGAGTCATTGCCGCTCTGAAACTGGGACAGCTCCAGAAGCGCTCCTCCCCATCTCGTGAGATTCTATGAGACGAACAAAAACAAAATAAAAAATCACAGCCGCAGCTGATAATTTTGATCATGCAGTAATAAAAAGAAAACGGGAGCATAAAAGTAAGAAACGTGAGCTAGGGTTTGGGCTCGGGAATCGATTCTAACGATAGGCGCTGGAATTAGGGTTTTCAAAAGGGGTTGGGATTAGGGTTTGTGGGAATTTAGAGGACTCACATCGGCATCGAGAGGGTTTTTGGTGTAGGAGGTCTCGGCGATCTTGCGAGCGTGCTCGAAGAAGACCATGCGATCGAAGTCGTTTTGGGGTATGAAGTCGGTCTGATCGCCTAGCTCCATTGATTCTGACGATTGAAGAAGAAGAAGAGGGAAATTGCTGGTGATCGAAGCAACGGCGGAGAGAAGTGAGAGCAAGCGAGGAGGACGAGGGTTTTCTAGAGGTCTTATCGGGTGGGTTTAGGCTTTATCCACGTCCGAACCCGATAGAGGTGTCTCCCTGAATCTTTGGATATTTAGGCCCCCGTAACGGAGTTAAATTTAGATAACTTTTCCTTAACTAACTTATCTCCAAAATGTAACTGCCTCATATTTTGCATGGATTTTAGAGTTTTCGGCTCTTAATATTTTTTTGCGGTTAAACCTGGTTAGACTATTCGGGGATAACAAAACAACAGCGAGCGTAACCATCGGAAGACGACTGATATTCATTTAGTTATCATTATTACACATTGATCAGCCTACATGGAGGCAATATATAATGAAGTACACACAAAGCTAGCCTATATACATGCCACGGCCGTTCTTCGGCCATTTTGCAGGGGTAGGTTTATCTTGTCGGCGAGGTCGCCGGTATACGATTATTAAAGCTCCGCAGTATCACGTACAGGTCGAGAATGTAGTTCTCGAGGGTTCATTAGTGGGATGGCATCCGAGCCTTTCTCATGCATGTCCAAAGCACATCGGAGCCATATGTCTCGACCCTACCCCGAAGCACGTCTAAAAGATGTTGTGCACCCCAACCCCGCCCTGAAGTATGTCTAAAGATACGATGTATCCCCTATCCTGCCCGAAAGCATGTCTAAAGAAACTGTATGATGTGCCCTGGACCTCTAAAGACACCGGCACAACTTATCGGGTTATTAAGGGTCTGACGTTTACCATCCACTAAACCCGGTATACAACACTCATTGACGAACAGACCGGACTGCACGGTGAATCTCACTTATAGGCTCAATAGGGGTTCAGACGTACTTGCTTGTCCTTTCGACGGATATCTGGATAGCCGTTACGTATAGTTAGTGCCACTAACGTGCTTGTGGTTATGAATTGGATTCATTAACTCACTGTCGGCATATTGTCGAGTCTCTAGAATTCTACACAGAGATTTTTCCGGCTCTAGCGACATGATGCAGATGAGTGTATTGAATGCGTACCGGAGTTCAATTAAAATTTGTGTATTGGATACACTAACGGTAATCGGACGTATGATAATACTAGCTGATCATTTGGAAAGATGGATATTAAATCAAATCATTGATTTAATATATTGATGCATGTATTGGATATATATATTTACCAGTATTTAGCCACTATTTATTTATGTCTCATTAATGTATTTATAATACATATGGAAAAATACATACATATATAATGTTTTTTTTTTCCTTTTTCCTTTTTCTTTTTGGGTTCTCTTTTAGTTATCTTGTGCCGTTGGATGAGCACATGTATGTCCATTCTCGTATGGATGACATATGGAGGGACAGAAGAGGGTGGACACTTGGTTAGAAGATGGAGTTTGAATGGTTAGGATCTTTTATCTTTATGATAAAAGAGACTTAACCATTTAGAAATGGTAAGAATTTTTCTTGTGATTTTCTTTGATCATCTCCTAGCTCTTGAGTTCCTTCTCTTCTTCTCTCTCTATTATTAAAAAGATAACAAGAAAAGAAAATGCAAGTGAGAAAATAAAAGAGTGACATGCTACATCCCTAACACTCCAAAACTAGCAAGCTTGGCTGGTTAGTTACTTCACGACTGGTTTTGAGCTTGAGGTGAAGTTGGAGCTAGAGAAGGATTTCCTCAAGTGGATCCATCTATGACAAGAAAGGACTTCATTAAGCTTGTTCTCTCATTCTAGGAGTCTAGATAGAGTCCAATACAAATTGGAGCATATGAAGATACTACAAAGGTTATATAAACTCTAATTTTGGTTCTATAGCTTAAAGTTTCTTACTTGTAGACTTGAGCTCTCTAGAAATTTTAAACCCCTTTTTTGCTTATACTAAAATCCTAGCAGAGAGTGCAAGGTCTACTTATATGGTATCAGAGCCTAACTAAGGAATTAAACTAGCTAATTAGGATTTTAGAATTCACCGTTTTTCCGGTTACAAAAACCGTCGACAAAAACAATCCCAAATTCCATATTTTTTGATGTTTGCACTCCCCGCGAGCCCACGGTTTGGACTAAGAAACCGCGAGGTGATGTGTGGGGACCCCAGGATGACCAATGGGTCGGGACCATTCCCTAAGACCAACCTGAGACTACCCACATAGGTAGTCTCGGGTCTGCCACCCCCTCTAGACCGCCTTGTGGTGGTCTCGGAAGAGGGAACCCTCCTAGGTCCCCTAGTGACAGTTAATTTTGGGTTTGACCCCCTCGCAGTGTTTCGGGCAAGTTTCGAGTCCGTTCGGACTCCCAGTTTGGCATATAGCTTGGAATTTTGGATGAATTAGTGCACTAAATTTTCGGTACTTGAAAATTCTAAATGTTTACTGATTATGTGTGGGATTCTAAGGTCATAATTGGATGTGTGCTTGTTCTGTTATGGTTGCAAGTATCATAGCGTGTCAAAACGTCATCTAATTGCTATAGGTATCAATTAGACGAGATTACGAACTTGATACTTGCATTGATATTCTGTGATGATATCTGGATTATGGTTAAGTTGGATTGTCGTGATGGATAGCCCGGTGTATGGCATTAGATGTTCTGTGATGATATTATGTATATTCATTATTGCGGGACGCACGTCTGACTTGTGTATTATCGTCACTGCGCGATGTATATTCTTTTATTTGGGGTGCATCCGGGTTGAGATTGCAGTCACCGTTGTATATTCATGTTTATCATTATAGGTGCTATGATTAACCCATGGAGAAGTGCTCGGGTAGCCATGTTCTAGAGGCAATGTGTCACGACTCAAATTTAGCACGTGACCGGCACTTAGATTGTGTGACGTCTACAAATGTCGATACAATCCAAGTAAGCCAGAAACCAAGATCTAAACTCTGTTTGCGGAAATAAGGAGGTACAATTTTAAAAGTACTGAAAATGAGACCACATTTTAAATTCAAAGATTGTTTAGTTTAAAGCATATGCCGAATGGTTTTTGAAATGAAGTTAAAACAAATGGTTTTAGTATTGGAAATTTTGACAACACCTCCTTTGTAAATTTTGAGAAAAAACAAGTACATAATCATTATAATAGTGGCATCCCCTACTTGGGAGCAAAATCGACGCCAACCGGAGGAAACAACCCACGCAAATAATATACGACACTCAAAAGCAAAGAATCACATGCATAAGAGTAAAAGAAAGCACAATCAAACATAACTAGTCGATTCTACTCAAATTGACCCAAAATATACATAAGTCTCCCCTCATTCTAAGTCAAATAATATACACGGTCTGATGGAGTGACACTAGATACAAAATACAAAATGCCCAAAAGAGGCGGTTACTAAACATGTAACCCACCTAACAAGATAAGCGACGAAAGCCGTGATATATGTCCGCAACGCCGTTATGCATCCACGCGATCTCTCCTGTAAGGAACTAAGGCACAACGGAGGTGAGTTGGCAACTCAGCGAATAAACTAACATCAAACAGTTGAAATTGTATGCATAAACGAAATAATGACTTAAGTTATGCATCAAGTAGTTATGATATGTGATAGCACGTGAAACATGAATATATCACTATAGTGCCTATATAGAAGAAAACAGAAATCTCATCAAGTATTTCTGAAATCTGGGTCATATTCATAAACGGTCCTCAAATCTAGTATCAAATATTGACACAAATCTTCAGTTCTAGCAGGCATCGTTCCCCAAACGATCTTGATAACCAACAATATCGGTCGGTATCCTCTAAATATCCGTCGTGTTTCTCAAACTATCTCCGGTATCGAGTGTCCTCGCTAGGCTCCCCGCCTCAAATGCGTCTTTCCTGCCCCTTGGTCTCGACCGACTCCATCATGTATCCGACCGTGTACTCCCCCACTCAGTCCGTAATACGTAAAAATCTGCAACCGTATAGCTCCCTACTCGGTTCGGAATAAAACCAAATCAGAAAACTTCAACTCATGATGGACGCGTCATATATATCATAAGAAACCGTAAAGATATAACCATTTATATCTTATCGACTATATCACACGGGGAATTAAAGCTCAAAATAACATAAATCTCATAAAGCAACATTTCATGAATAAAAGTAATAAAAATGACAAGGAGATACAATATATATCAAACAATAGCAAATGCTGAGTGGCGACCGTCATTAAGGATACTAGCAGTGTACAATAGGATATATATAACATAGCAAGTTCTAAGTGTGTACGTGACATGTTAATTACCGACAGGGTATGGTGTAGCATGTAGGTATGTGCAAGTGCAACATAAAATTATCGGTAATAGTGCAAGTGTCCTAGCAAGTATTAAGCAATAGAGTTTAATGTGTATGAATGTATACAATGCAATTCTAGGTCTAATTATGCAAACAACATGAATGGAAAACAATTATAACAAGTTTTGTTGGTTTCGGGCGCTATACGCCATCCATATAATGTCCCTGGTAGATATTTAGTATACTCACCAGAACAAGTCGCGATTTACTCGGATTCCATCACTCCATTTCCCTTTGTCGCTGCTTCCGAAGTCCCCGCAGTCACTCCTAACATCGAAAAAAACTTCGTATATAAGCTGCTAACTTCCTATACGATGAATATGTAAATTCTAAGCGAACTAACTTATGTAACGTCAAACGTGTGATTATCGCATGCTATACAGACCCAAAGCTAACCAGTACTACCCCGAGTCGACGTATTTTGAGAAAACACTAAAACGTGATACGCAATATTCGTATCATACGTTACAATATCACAAAAAGTATAGCAATTAGCTTCCAGATTTTTATATCTATAATCTGGAAAAAATCAAAGTATACCAGAGACCTTAAATAACCTACAGAGAGATACCCATAAAATTTCAACACCCAAATCCTTAAAAAAACCGTCGGTAGCAGGAATTTTCATGATTTCGGCGGTCGAATTGTAGGGGATTGGGTCCGAGTTTCTAGGGGGAACTCTAGCTTCTAACAATATCCTACTATATTGTTAGATTTAATTTGTGACTAATATAACTATAGCAGATACCAACAGAGACTAAAACTCTAAACTAAACCAACTTTTCCGATATCGTAAACTGTTTGGTACAAGAACACTTAATAAAACCTGAAAAGTTGGGGTTTTACCAATTTTGAAGAATTCCACAGAACTCAAGACTTCAAGATGTGCATATAAGAAGTTGAGAAGGCTTAGCTTGAATGCTTTGAACCAATGTCTATGAAAACTCTAGTTTTTCTTGAACTAGTGAAGGACTTAGAGAAAAATAGTGATGACTTATGTGAGAAAGGTTTTGTCTAGTTTGAAAATGCAGAAAATAACTTGAGTGCGGTGTTTTGTTGGAAGGGTGATGTGTCATGAGGGAAGGGTGAGGTGTAGGCTCATGGTGCACCTCAAGGTGTGATATATGTGAGGTTTAAAGTAATCTTAACACCTATTTGCTCACCAATTGCATTTAAACCCTCACACAATCTTATAACTCTCTTTGAAATTAAACTTTTCACTATAACACTTTCTTTACAAACTAAAAGCCACCTAAACTAATTACAATAATACTTAAATACCATACCCATTTATAAAAGTCTTTTTACCATTTTAAATTGTTTTTTTAAAATATAACATTAAAAAAATAACATTTTAAAATTAAAAATAATTATTTAAAATTTTTCCAAAACGTTACACAACGGGTGCCATTTCATGGCGTTGAGACTGGGCCACCTCACTTTAGAATTGGCAAGCTATTCGCCGCACTTGTAGGGGTTATAGGTTAGACCCGCAAAGGGGTGCTTAAGTTACCGGGTCTAGAAGTGCTGGGTAGCCCACTCACTTTGATGATTAGGGTTGATTCGCTTCTAGGATCGGTGGATGGCTTGCCACACTCATAGGGGTCTAGGGTCTGATACTACGGGGTATCTACATGACCGGGGAACGTTGCGGGTTCATTTGGGGCTCAAATGAAACGTAATGTGTTGGATATGTATGCCTTAGAGGCCATTATTGTATGTGTGTGTATTGGATGCTTAGACATATGTATGTACAGGACAATCTTACTCGATATGATAGTATTCTATTTGGTTTGTCTTTATCTTAACATGTGTATATGTTTTACTTGTTATTACGTATCGTTAATACATGTTGATAAAGCTCGTAGGATTATTTCTTTAATACCAGTGTTATGATGGCGAGCATACATGTGGGGGCTGGGTAGTCCATAAGCACATCCTTAAATGTCCCTAATCGTGGGAGTATCGAGACTGGGTATCGATATTCCAAAGTAGACTGGTGTATACGTTTCTAGACCCCGACGAAGGGCGATGGTTGGTCTCACAGCCATTGTTCTTTGGCACCTAAGATTGTATACATGTGCTCACTGGGGATGAGTATACTGGATGGACTCGCCGATAACTTCTATATGGTACTATATCTATCGTTAGATAGCAGTTCTCAGGTGACATGAGTATAGGTTAGTCTTTAGACCTTAGATTGTCATTTGTCTCGTGTGAGTTCCCGTTGTGCTTATATTATTACCCTACCATGGCTCTACTGAGTTGTGCAAATAGGTTTTAGTTGGGTACAGTCCCGAGCCACATGGAGGCAGCGATTATTGGGGATTCGTCTCTCCCGGTATAGGGAGTCGATATCGCACTGTGTTCGGTTGGCCAGCACCATAAGACCTTAGCCAAGGCAGTTGAGATTTACTGATAGTTAGATCAGCAGTTTCTCAGATTGGTCCTGAGCCACATCGGCACAAATTATCGAATTATTAGGGTTTGACGTTTACCACCCTTAGACCCGGTATGCGACACTCTTAGACGAAAAGACCGTACTGTACGGAGATTGTCACGGATAGACTCAGTAAGGGTTTGGATGAGCTTGCTTGTCGGCCTTCCTTTTCGATAAGTATCTGGTTAGCCGTTACGTACAACTAGTGTCGCTGACGTGTTTGTGGTTAAACCCATTGCCACTGTACTTTCGAGTCTTTAGAGTCCTACACAGAAGGTTTCCCTGGTTCAGGCGAAATGATGTTGTAGCTGTATTTTGATACGTGAAGGGTTCCGATCAAATGAGTGTACTAGCTACCCGGACTTTTCATCGGATGCTTGATAATACTAGCCGGCTTAGGATAAAACCGGATTATTAAATCAAGTATCGATTTAATAATTTACATATATATTTCGATATGCATATTCTAGTATTATGTTCATTGTATTATTCTATTTCTTTGGGTATTCGTATTTTGATACGAATACGGCTATGTATATACGGGAATGCATTCTTGTATTTATATAAGAACATATTCTAGAAGGAGGACACCTCATTTGTATGAGTTTCATCTATTGAAATTGGAAATGAGGTGGAAGGGTGAAGCGTAAAGGAAGCATGTTGAGAAGAATGGTTTTGTTACTTTTTTATTGCATTTGTATGCACTACTAAAGTATGGTTGTCATTTTCTATTTTGAAAATAGCTAGACAAAACCATAATGACCATTTTGTTTTTAAGTGATGAGATTATCACTTCACCATTTCCTTTTCTCTCCCCTTCCTTTTGAGCTCCTCATCCTTCTTCTTCATCTTCTACCCTACACTCTCATGAGTTGAGAATCAAGGATAGAAAGAGATACAAAAAATACTTGAACATTTCACTACACTCTAAGAACTCTAGATTAGCAACCTAGAGTCTTTAGTTGATCCATTTGATTGTTTGTGTGGAGCTAGAGACTTGAACCATATCTTTCGGGCGGATCATCTTCGACAAAGGAAGACCGGTGGACAAGCTTGATCCCGCCGCCTCAAGAAGCGAAAGAAGAGGATTTGAAGACCCGAAGGACTTGATCTCTTTGGTATGACCCTGTAACGACTCTGAAATCTCTGTACAGAAATTTTCTTGTTATTGTACAAAAAAGAGTATTACAGTCTGTGTAAGAGTTAAAAGTTCTTTTTATTAAATAAAAGCAAGAAACAACTTGTAACTCATTGGTAAAGCCTTTGCACTGCTGTGACGTAACCTGTGTGTTCGATTCCCATCAGACACAATTATTTTTTTTGATTTTTCTTTTTAATTTTTGGAAGCCCAAGAGCTGCCCGTGCAATACACGGGGAAAGGAAAAGTTTCAGAAAAATCAAACATGCACAAAATGGAGTAAATATAGAAAAACCCATGTGGCATGAATCTCGAGGCAATTGCCTCAGATCCGACCGGCCAAACTGCCCATAGGGCCGGCGCCGATAGCTGAGATAAGCCCAAATTGATCCGTGCTTTACACACACACCCCTTCGACTCCCCTTAACTCCTCTGCACTGTTTGATTTCCCTGCAATCAAACAGAGACCCTTCATTTCACCATTTAGCATCATTTTTATACTTTTTAATCCAAAATTTTAATTCCCACACCCTAATTCTTCACTATAAATACCACATCATGCTTTAGCTCTTCACCATTCTGAAATTCTATCAAAAATTCTCTTAAAAAGTTCCTAAGTGCAAGTGGAGTCAAGTGGAGTTGGCAACCAAGTTTCTTCCATCGAAAATCGAAGTCGATTCCGGAGCTCCCGCGACGCCACAAAGCCTCCCTCTTCTTCCTAATCCTTTTCTTGAGATTTCTAAACCGTAAGTCCCTCCCAACTCACTTCCTTTTTATCGAAATTCATCTTCTAATCATATATCGGTAAAGTGGAGTTATTCCCGATACTTTTTTAGTTTTAAAACCTAAAACTCCCTTTTCCTTTATATCTTGGACAATCTAATTTCACCATTTTATTTGTAACTTTAATTACCAATAATTAGATTCAAATTTAACCAAAATCTTCATGTGAAATGAACATAATTGAACTTTTTCATTAAAATACCTTGAACTTTATTATCACCTCTTTTCGATTTTTTTGTTAAAACAATACCTTTAGGAAAAACTTCACGGGGTAACGACCTACCCCACATGCACACTTTGGTTTAATAGCACGATACCTATTTAGATGTATATTTGGTTCAAAGAATAACCTTTACAATAAAATACCACATCTTTTAAAAAAACCGGGTTTCTTTTAAAACGGTATTTTGAAAATCTTTGGCAAATACGTCACTACAACACTCGTTAGGGGACCCACTAATGGATGGTGCAGATTATCGCACATCTTTGGGATAGTAGAGCGAGATGCAGAACTCCTCACGGAGTTTTTGATCTCAAAAGAAAATAAAATACGGTTTTTAAGAAAACACGACTTTTCTAAACAAAATCATTTTTTGAAAATTATATAAAAATTATAAATCCATATTTTCAATATATTATGAAAACTATTTTTTTTTCTAAAAATAAAAGATTAAAAAAATGTTAATAAAATACTATCAAGTTATCAAAAGGGCTAATTTTCAATAAAATACCATAAACTTTTTAAAGCTAAGTATCTATCATTAAAATACCCTGTTTCCCCAATCAGAGCAAAGCTCTGTTGAAATTCAAAATTCAAATTTTAAAGCAACGCTTCAAATCTCGGGCGCAACGCGCCACGTGTCAGGCGCTGATACGTCAGCGCAGCGCCCAAGAAGGCACGCCCAATCAGAGCAAAACTCTATTTAAAGCAAAATTAAAGGAAGTAACGCTTCAGTTGCACAAGCACTGCGCTGCGCGACACGTGTCAGCGCAGTTGCGCTGCACTGTGCGCTGCGCGACACGTGTCAGCACAGGTGCGCTAGCGCAGTTGCGCTGCGTTTTGCTCTGCGCGACACGTGTCAGCGCAGGTGCGCTAGCGCAGTTGCGCTGCGCTGTGCGCTGCTTGACACGTGTCACACGCTGGGGTATTTGCGCCAAACAGAATTAAGATTTTAAAGAAATCTTTCTGTTCTTGTTAAAACAAGAAGATTTTCTTCTGTAAAACAGAAGCCCTTGGATCAAAGATCCAACGGTGGGGAAAATTCCCCAAATCACTCAGAGAAATATCTCTTTAACAAATTTAACTAATTTATGGGCACTATAAAAAGGACCCTAAACCTCAATTCAAAGGCATCGACATTTTTGAGAAATCAAGAGCTTCAAACAGAGAGAACTCTGAAAAAGTTTCAAGAAAAAGGTAAAAACCTTCATAAAATAAAAGAAATTTCTTCTAATAGATCATTGATCTAAGAACAAGATCAATGATCTTCACATAATAAACAGTGCTTTGCACTTCTTATGAACCACTGGTTCTTTAAATAAGAAAAACAAGAAATACTTGTTTTCTTTGATTCTCATTAGATTGAAGAAAACAAATAGTGCTTTGCACTTCTTTTATGAACCATTGGTTCTTGAATCTAAAAGATTCTCAAATTAATAGTGCTTTGCACTTATAAATCTGCACTGTTGCGCTCTTGGGTTGGCGCAAACCACCAGAGAGCGCCACGTGTCAGCATCTGAACCATTTGCGCTATGCGCTTTTGAAATAGAGCTTTGCTCTCTGAAATTGGCGCAACTCACCAGAGCGCGCCACGTGTCAGCAGCGCAAGCGTAGCGCACTAGCGCAGCGCACTACGCTGCATGACACGTGTCATCATCACAAGCGCTTGCGCTCTTTGAATGGCGCAAAGCACCTGTAAATTCAATGCATTTCTTTTGTTAAAGGGCCAGGCCCAAGTCAAAAAGACCTAGCAGGCCAGAATAAATTGCAAAGCAATAAAAAGGGCAGAGCCTAAGTAAAATTGATGCTCTGCATCATTTATAAATGGGCAGACCCCAAAACAAATTGATGCTCTGCATCCTTTATGCGTAGAGCCCAAATAAAAATAAAAAAGAAATGCAATGCAAAAGCAAATAAAATGTTGAACATTTTCAACTGGACTTAGCCCAATTTTGGCCGTAAGTCCTCAAATTAAATTGACTGAGCAAGATTGTTCTCTTAAATCAATTTACCTCCGGTTCGAGGGTACATCTCCGAACTCCTCTGACACCTGTCGTTGTAATCCTTCAACGACGTCAGAGAGGTGACGGGTCCCGACGACCACATACGTATATTGGACCGAAACGTCCTTAAACTAATATTGGACCGAAACGTCCTTAAACTAATGGTGGACCACCACGTCCTTAAACTGGAACATGGACCACTACGTCCCTAAACTGGAACAATAGAGCCTCCAAATGCTCTTTTGCCAGATCTAAACGGTCCCGTTTAAGTTGATCTTAGCCCCAAATACGGCTAACGTATCCTTAAGCATTTAAATAGACTGTAAAATTCTAAATCGACTTTGGTTCAAGGGTACATCTCTGAACTCCTCTGACACCTATCGTTGTAATCCTTCAACGACGTCAGAGAGGTGATGAGTCCTGACGACCATATATTAAACGGATCACTACGTTAAGTTGATCTTAGTCTCAAACAGGACTAACGTATCCTTAACGAAAGTTTAAGTTGATCATAGCCTCAATACGGCTAGCGCATCCTTAAACTAAAAACACCAAACCTAAATCTAAGTAAACACGGATTTGGACTAATCCACGTCCTACGGGCGACGGCATTACTCAGTCTCCGTATACAATCCACGGGCAACCACAAACAAAACAAACACACACGACACGAAGTGAAATTCTGGAGAAGGAGAAAGTTGTTACCGCGATGCGGTAGCGTAATTAACTGCAGGGGCTTGCGCCTGCAGGGAAGAGCGTCCCCACAATCAAAAACCCCTCAAGCGAGGGAGAATCTGACGAAGTCTGCTACATCGGCCGCATTCGTCTAAACCTCTGATACATGGTGTCATAAATCAACTTGGCATCTTCGGAGAGGTGGACGAATAAAACCATATAGCATCTGCCCCGAACCTCAGGCCCAGACGTCCTCGCGTCGTCGGCCGCCGTTCGGAAAGGAACATACCCCTATAATTAAAACACGTGCTCATGAAAACCTTAAATGTTATAAATCACCCTCGAGGTTTTTTTTTTAAACTATATTAAAATATTTTTCATAAAACCCCTTCGAGCTATACAAAACAATATTTTAAGGACCCTAGTAAATTTAGGTTTAAGCGGGATCAATTCTCTTGAGCCCCAGGGAGCTGGAGAAAGTGAGTGCTTACCTATTCAGGTTAGACAACTTAATGGAGTTATCAATGGCAACTGTCTTGGAAAAAGACACAAATCCTGCCATGCATGTGCAGCAGTTGCCGATTACTCCCGAACCTGAGAATTCAAGAATTAAACCATTCACAAGTGTCTGACTCAGTCTAAGTCCAAACTCGAACCCGAATCCAAAATCAAACACGAACTTGAATACTTGAACATAAACATGAACACTCGAAATTAATATCAAACTCAAACTTGCATACTTGACTCGACTTGACCGAACCATGGTTATAACTTGACATGAACTCAACATAACTACTTGAACATATGATTACATCCTGAATATGAACCTGAACATTTTATATCCATGCTTTTGGCCAAGAACTATAATCTTAATCTATACAATACATTACGCGGGGATAAGGGATAGATTGGTACGGAATGCATATCGTGGCACGAGAGGTCACTTAAAAGACGCCTACATGAATTCACGTGTCGTTATCCCGTAGGTTATGACGGGGCATTGTATTACATGTTACCATAGTCCATGGGGTAAGATGGACTCCTCTCGTGTACATAGATACCTTCCTTATCAAACTACAAATAACCACGTTAGAATAACTATCATATACCTGTAGATGATCATGTACAACTTCAACCATCCCTTGTTCTTTTTGTTCCTATTCACATGATATATTATTCTCTCTTGTTTCTTTTGGGACTTACCGAGCGCTAGTTCGCTGACGACATTCCTCTCTGTTTTCTTTCCTTAGAATGCTCGTCAGGAGGACCGGACTCTGAGGAGATAGAGCTGAGCCAGGAGGACTTGGACCAGTTTACAACTCAGCCTAACTACTAGTTCTTCTTGCACTTATTTTCTGTATGGCATTGTTTAGGCATTGCTTTGTTCATTGTACCTTTTAATTTCAAACAATTGTATGTAAAGTTGAATGTAAATAAAGTTGCCGTTTATTTTATTACTCTTGTCATTCTTGTTCATTTATTGTTTAATTACGCTTAACGTATTTATTTCATAGTAAATACGCTGCGGGCTTGCCACGTTACCATTTCCGTCTATTGGGAAACGGGGCATGACAGACCCTTTTCATAGTAGCTTAAACTCTTTGTTGCTTTCTAGTTTAAGTGTTTGGTTTAGATTCAAGGGTCTATAGTTTCTAGCGCCTCTAGATTTTTGTTTTTAATTCCGTATAGGCCGCGGTTGTAGTGGCAAGGGCGCTAAGAACTATAACATGGTATCAGAACCACCCAAACACATAAACTAGTTAATTACGACGTCCGAATTCCGCCGTTTTCATCATGCAAAAACTGCTGACAAAAATAGCCCCGAAAATCCAATTTTTTACATGTTTGCACTCCCTACGGGCTCACGGTTTAGACCGAGAAGCCGCAGGGTGTTGCATAGGTACCCTGGGGATCTCCCTGGAGGGACGAAGATCGGGCCCACCCCTCGAGACCACCATGAGGTGGCCTTGGGGTGTAGAGACACAAGACCTACCCTATAAAGGTAAGCTCGGGTCTGCCCTCCCCTCCTAGCCAACCCGTGGTGGCCTCGGGGGGTGGGTATCATCCTATCCCCCCGAGTGACAGTTAATTTTGGTTCCTTCGACCCTGTGAAGGTTCGGACGAGTTTCGAGTTCGTTTCCACTCCCAGATTGGCTTAAAACGTTGGATTTTTTGGGTTTTAGTGAACTGTTTTTTCATGTTTGGGAAAACTTGTCGTGTTTGCTATTTGTGCACGGAATTCTATTGTCGTAGTTATCGTTACTTGCTACTGTGATGTGTATATGTGTTGTTTAATGTTTTCTAATCGCTATACGTCGATTAGAAGGGATTACACGCATCTTATTTATCTGTGATATTGCTTATATGATCTTTGTGATGGTTTCAACGGATTGTCGTGATGGATAGCATTTTGTGCATTGTATGATCTACAGCTTTGAGTTATTTTGTATATTCATTATTGCGGGGCGAGCGTCCGACATGTGGACTGCTGTTTCTGCTTGTTTGTATATTCTTTTATTGGGATATGGCCGGGTTGAGGTCGATGTCACCGCTGTATATTATTTCTTTTCTGTATTAGGATAAACCCTATGGAGGAGTGCTTGAGTAGCCAGGTTCTAGATGGCAACGGGCCTCCATCTCATGATGGTGAGACCGGGATGCCTTACTCTTGAATTGGCGGGCTATTCGCCCACTTGTAAGGGGTTTTAGGATGACCCACGGTGAAGTGCTCAAGTTACCGGGTTCTGTGAAGTGCTGGGTAGCCCACTCACTTTGTTGATTGGGGTTGACTCACTTCTAAGCTTGGCGGGTAACTTGCCATGCTCAGAGGGTTCTTGGTTCTATATTGTACAGGTTATCCAATCGTCAAGAGAACGTCGAGTTTTATTTGCGGCTCAAATGAAACCCGGGGCTCCTAGATTATCCGCTATTCCATATTGCTTATCGCTTTTCTATGTTGGGTTTTCCTAGCGCCCTGGCTATCTACTGTGGCCGTTGTGGAACAAAAATTTTGGTGTTTAAAAATCCGGTGCTAAAAATCCCGTCCTAGAATCTAACTATAAACTGAAACTAACTAACAAAGAGATCTTAACTATTATGATAGAACTGATTTACCAAAAGATCCGTGTCCTTGGTCTTCTATCTTCTTCCCTTGCTCCTTGAGATCTCCTTGATCGAGCCTGACCGCCAGTCTTCCTCCGTCGAAGATGATCCACCTGAGGGATGTAGCTCATGGTTCTAGCTCCATACTAAAAGTTTAGTAGAGCAACTAGAGACTCTAGATTGATAATCTAAAATGTCTAGAATGTAGTGCGTGGTCCTTAGTGTATATCTATCTCACTTTCTCTCTTGATTCTCAACACATGAGATTGTAGAGAGGAAGATCAAGAAGGAGGAGGAGCTCAAGAAAGGCTAATGAGGAGAGTGAAGCAAAATGGTGAGAATGAAATCATCCATGAGAGAGAAAACATCAACTATAGTTTTGTAAAAACCTTTTTTCCAATATTAAAACACCATCATGCTTGAATAGTTTACATAAATGAATATTCAATTCTTTTGTCAACACTATTGAAGTATGGTTCTCACCATACTCACCTTACCACCTTTACACCTCATTTTCCATTTAAAAATAAATGGATAAATCTAAAATGAGGTGTCCACCTTCTAGAATGATTTCCGTATAACTACGGAATACACTCTACTGTACATACATATTCGCATTCGTCTTGCCTGAATTTGGGGGTAGATGCTATTTGGATTTATCCGTCCACCTCTCCGAAGATGTCAAGTTGATTTATGGCACCGTATATCGGAGGTTTGGATGGATGTGGCCGTTGTAGCAGACTTCGTCAGATTCCCCCTCGTTTGCGAGGGTTTTTTTTATTGTGGGGACGCTCTTCCCTGCAGGCGCAACCCCCTGCAGTTAATTACGTTATTGCATCGCGATAACCACTTTCTCCTGCTTCAGAAGTTCACCTTGTATCGTGTGTGTTTGTTTTATTTTTGGTTGCCCGTGGATTGTATATGGAGACTAATTTATGTTGTCGCCCGTAGGGTATGGATTGGTCCAAATCCGTATATTCTTAGATTTGTGTTTGGTTTGATTTAAGGATCGTTAATCTCGTTTGAGATTAAGATCAACTTTAATATTTGTTGAGGATACGTTAGTCTAATTTGAGACTAAGATCAACTCAACAGGATTTTGGGATCATTCAGACCCAACAAAAGAGCATTTGGGTTCTATTGCTTTAGTTTAAGGACGTTTCGGTCCATCGTTAGTTTAAGGACGTTTCGGTCTGTGGCTAGTTTAAGGACGTTGCAGTCTGTTATTGTTTAAGGTCGTTGCGGTCCGTATTGGGATATGCTCAATGGTTTGGAAGTGCACCAAAGAGTTGTTGGTTGTCGGGACCCTCCACCTCTCTGAAGACGTTGAAGAATTACAACGACATGTATCAGAGGTGTGGAGAGATGAACCCTTGAACCAATTTCCAGATTGAGGGAAGATATGGGATGAATATCCATCGGAAGATCATTAGTCATGTTTAGGACTAGGATCAGTTTAGGAAGACATGAGCACGGGGAGCTCGATTGATTGAAGATCAAAAATGTTTTAATCTCAAGAAGACTTAGCCAACTTGAGGATGGAGTTGACTTCCCATAGTGTTAAGTACTAGTATACGTTCAGCACTCACGTGTTCCCACGTGAGGTTCTGAAGCAGTGTTAAACACTAAATTCTTGTGGTCTTCACGTGTGGCACGTGAGGCACTTTAAAGCTGGCGTTGTTCATTGGGTTCAAGTCCCCGTTTCAATATAAGTGTTAAACACTTAATTCTTGTGGCACTCACGTGTGAGCACGTGAGGCGTCCCAAAGTGGGAGCTATTTCTGGGTTTTATTTCCTCCTTCATATAAGTGCTAAGCACTTGATTGGGGGTTGCGTGGAAAACACGTGACTCAGTCTCAACCATTCTTTTTTGTTCATCAGAGGTACTCACGTGGGGAAACACGTGAGGTTTCGTTATAGTGTTGAACACTAATGAATCACCAGTCTTTCCTTCTATGTGCATGAAAATTTTGATATCATATTAACGATGCTGGGATCTGAATTTAGAGAATTTCAAGTCTCTTATTTTATAAGAATTAAATTCTTTTTACAGGGTCAAACCCTAGTTTTATCAAAGGAATTAAATTCCTATATAATTTTGTAAGAATTAAATTCTTTGAACTTAGTTCTTTCCCCTAGGTTTTTGAATCTGCATAACAGAATCTCCTCGATGAGAATTAAATTCTCAACTTGTGGGGAGATCTGCTTCTGCAGACCTCAACCAAAGGAAGAACTCAGTTTTTTTTTTGAAGGGTTAAACCCTTAAAGAGGCGAAAAAGGATAGGATAATCTCTGTATTTTCTTCTTACCTAGTTTTTTTTTGTTTAAGAAGAGGATCTTCTTCTTTTAGAGAATTGAATTCTCTTTTTCTCCTTTTTCTTTTCTTTTTTATGTTTCTCTCTCTGTTCTCCTTTTTTTTAACTTGAAATCTTGGGTTCTTTATATAGTGAAGAAAAGTTTGTTAATTAGTTTTTAGGAAATCTCTCATTGAGAGACTCCAATTGATTTCGGGGTTTTACCTGCTGTTGGATTTTTGATCCAAGGGTTTCTGTCTTACTAAACATATTTCTTGTTTCTTAAACAAGATTAGGAAAATATTTTCCTGTACAGAATTTATTCTGTAGATTGGTAATTTTTAATCACCGTTGGATTTTTCATCCAAGGGTACTTGGAGAGATGAAAAATATTTTTCAACTCATGGGATCTTTGTTCCGCCAACTTTCTGTTTAACAGAAAATATCATTTCCCATTTAAAAGTTCAATAGAATTTAATTCTATAATCAGTGGATCTTTGATCCAACGGTTCCTTGTTAAGTAGGGAAGTGCCCTCACGTGTTAAACACGTGGGGCTTATTAGCTCAGCAATTGTTTTAATTGTTGTGCCTATATGCATTGCATATAGGCACTCACATGTTAAACACGTAGGGCTGTTTTAGCCTAGCAATTGTTTTAATTGCTATGCCTATATGCATTGCATATAGGCACCCACGTGTTAAACACGTGGGGCTGATTTAGTGAGGAACTTTCCCTCATCCCCTTTTTTATAAAGGAACAAGTGTGATCGCCACAATAACCCTGGTAGTCAAGAATCCTATGGGCTCTATCAATATGTAATAGTGATATGTAATACCAAATAATACATGTATATGATGATAAATTCAAATCAGATAGCATACTATTATCTTGAGTAAGACTATTCTACCCGTATAGGTCCTCTCTCAATCATCATAATCGCTTTCCTGCGATTACAATAATTGCCTTAAGGGCACTATAGCCAACAGTTCAGGCGGCCAGACCAAGCCCAAACGGGCTTGATTCTCAACACATTAGATTGTAGAGAGGAAGATCTAGAAAAAGGAGGAGGAGCTCAAGAAAGGCTAGTGAGGAGAGTGAAGCAAAATGGTGAGAATGAAATCATCCATGAGAGAGAAAACATCAACCATGGTTTTGTAAAAACCTTTTTTCCAACATTAAAACACCACCATGCTTGAATAGTTTGCACAAATAAATATTCAATTCATTTGTCAACACTCTTGAAGCATGGTTCTCACCATACTCACCTTACCACCTTTACACCTCATTTTCCATTTAAAAATAAATGGATAAATCTAAAATGAGGTGTCCACCTTCTAGAAAGATTTCTGTATAACTACGGAATACACTATACTGTATATACATACCCGTATTCGTATCAAAATACGAATACCCAAAGAAATATAATAACACAAAGAATATAATACTAGAATATACATATCGAAATATATATACGTAAATTATTAAATCAATACCTGATTTAATAATCCGGCTCAATCCCAAGCCGGCTAGTATTATCAACCGTCTGATCGAAAGTCTGGATAACTAATACAATCATTCGATAGGAACCCTGCACGTATCAAAATACGGCTACTACATCATATCGCCTGAACCAAAGAAACCTTATGTGTGGGACTCTAAAGACTCGACAGTATGCCGGCAGTGAGTTACTGGATAAATCTATAACCACAAGCACGTCAGTAGCACTAGCTGTACGTAATGGCTACCCGGGTACCTGTCGAAAAGGAAGGCCGACGAGAAAACTCATCTGGATCCCTACTGAGCTTGTCTGTGACAATCTCTGTACAGTCCGGTCTCTTCGTCTGAGAGTATCGCATACCGGGTCTAAGGGGTGGTAAACGTCAGATCCTAATAACCCGATAATTCGTGCTGATGTGGCTCAGGACCAATCCGGGAAACTACTGATCTAACTATCAGTAAATCTCAATTACCTTGGCCAAGGTCTTATGGTGCTGGCCAATCGAACACAGTGCGATATCGACTCCCTATACCGGAATAGACGAATCCTCAACAATCGCTCACTGCCTCCATGTGGTTCGGGAAAAACCTGTTTGCACGACTCAGTAGAGCGGTGGTAGGGTAGTAATCTAAGTACAGTGGGAACTCACACGAGACAAATAACGATCTCGGGTCTGAAGACTAACCTGTACTCATGTCAACTAAGAACTTCTATCTATCTGACGATAAGTATAGTACCATCCAGAAGTTCTCAATGAGTCCGTCCAGTATACTCACCTCTAGTGAGCACCTGTATACGATCTTAGGTGCGAAAGACTAATGGTTGTGGGACCAACCATCGCCTCTCGTCGAAGTCTATAAACGTATACATTAGTCTACTCCGGAATATCGATGCCCAATCTCGATACTCCCACGACTAGGGACATTTTAAGGATGTGCTTATCGACTACCCAGCTCCCATAAGTATGATCGCCATCACAACGTCGGTAATCAAGCAATAATCCTACGGGCTTTATCAACATGTATAAATGATACGTAATAACAAGTAAAATATATGCACATGTTAATATAAAGGCAAACCAAATAGCATACTATCATATCGAGCAAGATTGTCTTGTATATACATATGTCCAAGTATCCACATGTATACATATACAATAATAGCATCTAGGGCATACATATCCAACATTCTGTGATGTTGTTATATCATGTCTGAGATGACTATATATTTATATATATAGATAAATAATTGTTGTATATGTTTTGCATCGGCACTAGCCTTGCTCCCGCTCTGCCGTTAATTAAGTAACCTAACGGTGCATGACAGGACCCCGTGGCGAATGCGGATAACATATACGTACATTCTATTTTCTTTCTTTTCTGGTGTGATAGATATTAATTGATGAGACCACATTAATTTTGATTAATGCAAGGAAAAATAAACCTAAAGGATGTTGTCGGAACACATTTTTCGAAAAACTATAGTCGTATTCTTTTACTTTGCATAAAGATATTCAGTCAGGAATATCTCGCACTTCATTCGAGAAGGCAAGAGCCTAGATCCCTTCACGAGGAGTGACCTCTTGAGCAAAAGTTTATGTTACTATAATTTACTCGGTTTTCTTCAAAACCACTAGTTTTCAAAAGCGAAGCCTAAACCACTCCTTTTCAAAGCTTTTCAGTTCCTTCAACAATATCAAGTTCATTATGTTAAAGGTTTTTCACCAAAAACTAGCTGTTGCCCTCCGTCATTTCAGATTAGTATTGCATAGTATTCATGCTACGTATGTCGTGCTCAGCCGAGACGTAGTGTTCGGTAGCTATATAGTGCTTTTCTGTAGCATTAGATGCGATTGGTTAGGACAGTCGTACGGTCATTTTGGCTTAGTCAAGGACTCGTACGGGTGGATTTAATGCAATGAAGAAAATGACGGGTTGAACTTGACTAGGACTCTTTGATAAGTTGGCTCAGTCAAGGTCACTTGGGTCATAGGAGCAAAAACCACATCAGGTGTCATGCTCCGCTTCCCAGTGTACGAGGAAGGAGATGTGGTGGGCACGCGGCGTATTTACTCAGAAGTAAACACGTTAAGCGTGAATAAGCAATATATATATAAAATGCACAAGAAATGACAAGAGATATAAAATGAACATCAACTTTTATTTACATTCATCTTTATAATACATTGCTTTGAAAAAGAAAGTACAACGATAAAAGTAATGCCTAAATAGTGGCATACAAACTGGAAGGTAAGTACAAGTAAAGGTAGTAGTCTGGCTGTGCCTTAATCTGATCCAAATACTCCTGGCTGGGCTCGGTCTCCTGAGAGTCATGTCCTCCTGGCGAACATTCCAAGAAAGAAATAGACAGGAATTCGTCAGCGAACTAGCGCTCGGTAAGTCCCAAAAGAAGGGAAGGAAAACCACAAGTAATATGGAAGGAAACTGTTAAATTATACAGATATCAGATTATTATTCCAACGTAGTTGTTTGTAACTTGGTACAGAAGGTATCAGTGTATACGAGAGGTGTCCAACTGTCCCGTGGACTATGGTAACATGTAAGTACAAGGCCCCATCAAAACCCACGGGAAAACGGTACGAGAGTTCATGTAGGTGTCTTTTAGTGACCATCATCGTGCCACTTTTAATACATTCCGTACCAATCTACCCCTTTAACCCCGTGTAATGTATTGTAATTATTAGACTTGCCGAGACCATGGATACAAGTTGTTCATGTAATCAGATTCAGGCTGTAAACAAGTAGTCATGTAATCAAGTCAAATTATAGCCATGGTTCGGTCAAGTCAAGTCATGTTTGCATGTTGATATTGTTCTGGTATTCAGGTTCAGGTTCAAGTATACATGTTAGGGTTTGGGATTCATGTTTGAATTGGATTCTGGTTTGAGTTGAATTCAAGTTTGATTTAGACTCGGATTTGAGTGAGACACTAAGAACTGATTTGGATCCTAAATTATGTTCGGGAGTTATCGGTAACTGTTGCATATGGACGGCAGGATTTATGTCTTTTTTCAAGACAATTACCATTGATAACACCGTTAAGTTTTTCTACCTTAAATAGGCAAGCACTCACTTTCTCCGGCTCCCTGAGGCTCAAGAGAATTGATCCCGCTTAAACCTATATTTACTAAAGTCCTTAACAGTGTTTTATATTGCTCGAGGGGGTTTTATGAAAAATATTTTAATATATAGTTCAAAATAACCACGAGAAATTATTTATATTATTTAGGGTTTCCATGGATGTGTTTTTTAAGAATTGAGGTATTTTAGTGATAATTACCTTAACTTGAATAGTTCATGATATTTTACTGTAAAACTTGACTTTCATTGGTATCTTGATGGTATTTTGATAAAACTTGTAATTCTTTTATTTGAAAAAAATATAAATTATTATATTTTAAAAATATATGGATTTTATAATATTTATATAATTATTAAAAATTAATTTTGATTATTAAGTAGAAAATTGCGTTTTTCTAAAAAATCGTATTAAAAACCTTTCGAGACCGAATGCTCCGTGAGAAAATCTGCATCTCGCTCTACTAGCCCAAGATGTGCGATAATCCGCACCATCCAATAGTGGGTCCCCTAAAGAGAGTTGTAGAGGCTTATTTGCAAAGGGTTTTGGAATACAATTCAAAGAACACCGTTTTTTATAGTTGATGGTATTTTAATGTAATATGGTAAAAAAAATATGTTCAAGAGACATCGTGCTATAGAAACATGTGTGTATGTGAGGGATAGGTCATTACCCAGTGAAATTTTCTAAAGGTAAAGTATTAACAACATACTAAAAGGTGATATATAAAGTTCATGGTATTTTAACGAAAAAGTTAAATTGTGATTGTTTTACAAAAGATTATTGGATGAAATTTATTCTAGACATGAGTATTAAATTTATAAGTGATGTGTTACAATTTGTTTGATCAAAAGTTAAAGGAAGATGGAGTTATATGGTTTAGAAAAAAAAATATCGATAGTAACTCCATTTTATACCGATTTTGATTAACAAGAAATTCAAAAGATAGAAAGAAAGATTTGGAGGGACATACAAGTGATTTATGGTAAGGAAAGGTTGAAGAAACTAGATTGGTGGTCGTGGCGTCGCGGGGTCGTCGGAATAGCCTCGATTTCTCACCGGAAGTTGGTTGTTGGCTAACTCCTCTTCTACACCACTTGTACTTGAGAAAATTTGAGGGTTTTAGCTAGAATTTTCAGAATGAGGAAAGGCTAGGGCATGGGATAGTATTTTTAGTGTAGAATTAGGGTTTTGGGATTAAAAAAGTGAATTAAAATACATTAAAATATGATAAATTGGGGGGAAATGAGGGGTCTCTGTTTGATTGTAGAGTAATCAAACAGTGCAGTGGTAATGGGGTAGAGGAAACGACAAGTGTGCAAAGCCCGGGCATCATTTGCTATGGGGGGCCCGTCGGCGCCGGCCCTATAGCCAATCTCGCCGCTCGTTCTGTGGAGTTAGACCGGTGGATTCATGCCATGTGTCCTCCTCTGTATTTATAACATTTTGCACATGTTTGTTTTCTTAGACTTTTCATTTTTATGTGCATTGCACGTGTAAACTTTTGGGCTTCCAAAAAGTTTTAAAAGAAAAATCAGAAAAAATATAATGTGTCTGATGGGATTCGAACACAGGGGCTACGTCACAGCAGTGCAAGGATTTACCAATGAGCTACAGGTTGTTTCTTACTGTTCTTAAACAAAAATTAACTTTTAAATTGTACTCGGGCTTGCAAACTCCATTCTGTACATTAACTTAAAAATTTTCGTACAGTAAAATCAGAGTCGTTACATCAGGAGTTTCAAATATACAGGAAACTTGCTAGTGATGCATACTTTTTGGAGTGTGGTGGCTAGAGTAGTTTCTATCTAGGTTATCACACGATGATAGTTGGGTCCCGATCCCACTGATGAGTAGAATTACTCTTGGGAGATATTTTTCACTTCATAATTAGCTAATCTATTAGGTGTCTAGAAAGGTGTTAACGGGGCTACGCCTCCGCGGAAACGAGATTTATTTTAATTTGATCCGTGCGATAGCATGGGGAATCTCCCTCGGAGTACCAACACCCACCTGGCTGAATGGTTAGTGAACTTATAAGGTGTGAATGATCCTAACTAGTTCTTCTTTTAAGATTTGAAGGAGAATTCGAAACAGTGGGATCCATCTTGATTAGATAAATTAAAAACCAATCTAATCTTGCAAAAGCGCACGCCGAGTGTTTCTTTTCTCTCTCTCCATGCAGCAACCATGTCATGCTTTAATCAAGATAATAAAATATATGATTTGACCAACCCAGATTCTTATTCGAGACTGGGGAACATCGATTCGGCTTGGAATTGTGACAAATGTCACGAGCTTGTGCAAGGGAAAGAGGATTACATGAATTTCTTGATGACCCCGATAAAGAGGAAGCATACTATTGCGTCTCATTCAGGTGTTGTTGTTATTGAGAACTGTTTTTCGGTCAGTCCTACCCCCCTGAGTACTAAATACCGGATCAGGATTTCATATCTGTAATTTATTATAGGGACTGAGAAAAAATAAGATGGTTGGACTTGGTGATATGTCTCTCAGAGTAAGGAACAGAGCACAAGTTGATGCTGCTGCCGTCGGTGAATATCACCTAGTATTGCCAAGTGGTAATACTATGATTTTGAACAACTACTACTATGTACCTTCCATGCTTTGCAACATCATATCGGTTTCTTTACTTGATAAATATAGATATAATTTTGTTCTAGATAGAAATTTCTTGAGCATTTACCTTAATCAGGTATTGGTTGTAGAAGATACACTGTGAAATTGTATCTATGTTTTTAATCAAAACATAGTTCTTAATATACAAAACATACGCAAGAGGAAAAGTTCAGATACGAATGAAACTTGCCAGTCTTGTCTCAAAGGAAAGATGAACAAATCTCCGTTCATCGGACACGGAGAAAGAGTTACCGAGCTATTAGGACTCATACACAGTGATGTGTATAGTCCAATGTCTATACATGCAAGGGGTGGATTCTCGTACTTCATTACATTCACTGATGATCTCTCTAGGTTCGGACATGTATTTCTGATGAATCACAAATTTGAAACTTTTAAGAAATTCAAAGAATATAAGAGCGAAGTAGAGAACTAGACTGGCAAAATTATTAAAATCCTTCGATCTGATCCAGGAGGTGAATACTTAAGCACGAAATTCCTTGATTTTTTAAAAGTGAAAGGTATTCTCTCTCAGCTTACTCCTTCGTATATACCACAACACAACGGTATATCAGAGCGGAGGAATCGTACCGTTAATCGTACCCTTTTGGATATGGTTTGCTCTATGATGGGTAGTGCTGAGTTACCTCTTTCATTCTGGGGTCATGTGCAACTGACAGAGGCATAACTATTGAATGATGTTCCATCCAAATCTGTGCCTTCATATGGAGTGAAAAAAGACCATATCTTAAACGTATTAAGATATGGGGTTGTCCGGCCTATGTTAAAGTACAAAGTCCGGACAAACTGTAGGCAGGTTTAGTTTTATGTAAGTTTGTGGGATATCCAAAACATTCGACAGGATATCTGTTCTAGCACACCGAGGAACAGAAAGTGTTTGTTGCTCGTCACGCCACCTTATAGAATGGAAATTTCCTGCAAAAGAAATAAGTAGGAGTACGGTAGAACTGGAAGAAATTCCGCAACCACAAATTGAAATTGAAGATCTGGTGGAACCTCAAGATTTAATAGAACTCGACGAAGCTCAGCCATTTCGCAGATCTAGTAGGATTTCTCATCCGCCCAAGAGATACTACGGTTTTCTCATAGACGGTGATAAAGAGGATTGCATCTTGGAAGAAGATGATCCTACAACTTTCAAGCAGGCCATTACCAGTAGGGACTCTGAGAAATGGCTGGATCCTATGCGATCCAAAATAGAGTCCATGCACACCAACAGAGTGTGGATCTTGGATATTGCTCCTCCTGGGGTAAAACCCATTGGATGCAAATGGATCTTCAAAAAGAAGATTGGTGTAGATAGACAGGTGGAGACCTATAAGGCTAGACTTGTTGCAAAAGGTTTGTTGGGATTCCGGCAGCGCCCCGTCCATCAATCTGTGACCAAATGCGGAACAAAAATTTATAAAACTTGGCGCTACCACAACCAATTACCCGGATCTATCCATAAGCCCTAGATAACAAAACATGCAAAGAAGTTAGAATGGTTATACCGAATAGATCCGTGTCCTTCGGTCTTCAACCATCATCCCAAGCTCTTAGGGGCTTCCTTGATCAAGCTTGATCTCCGGTCTCCCTCCATCGAAGATGATCCACCCAAGAGTCTATGCAACGAGCTCTAACCTTATATCTGAGGCAACTAGGGCACCTAGATCGCTACTCTAGATACCGTATATGAAGTAGAGAGTGATGAAGGATTAATTTGTCTCAAGACATCTAAGAATTCTCAGCTCATGAGAGGGTTTGGGTGTAGCTAGAGGAAGAAGAAGATGCCATGAGAATGAGGTGTTGAGAGCAATTCAAGAGAGATGAAAAAGAAACAGAATAATGGCTTGTGTTTTGTTTGTTGTGTGAGTGTGATAAGAAATAATGGAGCCGTCACATAAATGTCCATGTCTCCAAAATATCTTAGTCAACAAAAAATATCTCAAGTCAACATAATCTCACAACAAACAAAAACCCTAAGCATACTAGAATAGTAACCATGGGTCACTAATTAGCCATGCCACAAAAATGCAATAAACACCGCATCCTACACCTCAATAACCTTTTAATCCAAAAAGGTCTAAACCATAATGAGGTGTAATCTTCTAAAAGTAATCTTGTAATAAATTACAAGAATACTCCTCAACTGTATATACATACCCGCATCCGTATTCCAAAGAATACGAATACAAAGAGACGAAAATAATCCAACAAATATAATACTAAGATCCGGCTTAAACCAAAGCCCACTAGTATTATCCGTCCGAACATCATCCATGCATAAGTACACGTATGTGATCGAACCCTACCATAAAACCATACGGCCTCTACATCGTTTCACCCGAAGCAGGGAAACCCTCTGTGTGGGACTCTAAAGACTCGTCAATACGCTGGCAGTGGGTTTAACCATAAGCATGTCGGCGGCACTAGCTGTACGTAACGGCTACCCAGGTATTGAGCGAAAGGGAGGCCGACGAGCAAACTCATCCTGAAACCCCTACTGAGCCTGACAGTGACAATATCCGTACAGTCCGGTCCATTCGTCTATGAGTATCGTATATCGAGTCTAGGGGGCGGATAAAGTCAGACCCCTAATAACGCGACATTTAGTGTCGGTATGAAGCCTATCACCACTTGAGAAACTACCGATCCTAGATCAGTAATTCTCGACTACCTTGGCCAAGGATTTCTGGTGATGGCCACCCGTGCACAACTGCGACATCAACCCCCAATACCGGGAGAGACGAATCCCCCGACGATCCGCTCACTGCCTCTATATGGCTCGGGACTGTACCCAACTAAAACATGTTTGCACGACTCCTTTGAGACGTGGTAGGATAGTAATCAAAGCACAGTAGGAACTCATACGAGACAAATGATGATCTCAGGTCGATAGACTAACCTGTACACATGTCACTAGGGAACTGCTATCTGACAATAGGTATAATACCAACTAGCATGTTCCCGGCGAGTCCGTCCGGTGTACTCATAACCCAATGAGCACTTGTATACATCTTAGGTGAACAAACTAACACCAATAGCTTGTGAGACCGGCCACCGCCCCTTGTCGGGGTCTCGATCAGTATACACTAGTCTATTCTGGAGTATCGATGCCCAGTCTCGAAACTCCCACGACTAGGGACATTTAAGGATGTGCCTATAGACCACCCAGCTCCCACATATATGATCGCCATCATAATGCTGGTAGTCAAGCAAGAATCCTATGGGCTCTATCAACATGTAATAGTGATCAGTAAAGCCACCTAAAGCAGATACATGATGATAAAGACAAACCAGATAGCATACTATCATCTTGAGTAAGACTATTCTACCAGTATAGGTCCTCCTTCAATCATCGCAATCGCGTGTCTGCGATCCAATAATTGACTTGAGGGCATTATAGCCAACAATCTCGCACCTGCACTTAAGTCTAATTATTGCGGTGTCGCATACTCACAGTCTGTGTGATACCGAACATCCAACTTCTCTACTAATCAGATTCATAAAGCACTATTGTGAAACTATCGCGTTCGAGAAATAGCCTCAGTGAGTGGATCCACTCCAATGTTTCTTTCTATATCTCTCTTTATCTCAAGTTCGCGGAGAAAACCATCTCCCGAAATGAGCAATACCTGTCTTAGAATATGTCTGGATATCTGATGTGACCCAGTTCACAAATGAACTCCAAATCCAGTAAACTTCTTAGACTGTATCGTCCACTGAATTTAATCAGTATCCTGCGCCATGCCTTCCCCAGTATCCGCTTGGACCACCTGTCCAAACTGCTTCCCCTTCAGAAGAGGGAAAACTATAACCCTGACAGCCACTCTGTCATCCAGGTCACCTTGGAAGCCTGGAATGATAACCGTCTCCCGAAGGAGTTTGCCGTTACCATATCCCTGGAACATCCACTTATGTTCATAAACTGCTTCCGAATGTTTCTCCAGGATTGGATTAATATAAACTTATTGCAACTAGTGCAAAAAACAACATCTGGTATGGTACTTGACATCTCATGATTGACTCAATTGCCTAAGCAAGTGATATGCCAATCATGCACATCCCTCTCCCCTTTAGTCTGTAAGACACCTTTAGAGAGGGCGACTCCATCACCTGCAGGTACACCACCATGCCAGGAGTCGTCCATTCTAAAACACCTTTAGAATAATGTCAAGTACCCAGATTGGGAAACTACCCAAATCTAGATCTAAAACCATAGATCTAGTTACCAGAATGCCTGATATATTAACCATATCCAATGTGGAGAAACCACTGTGTGACAACCACAGTATAACCGGTCGTAGTATAGGAATTTCACTTCCTATAAAGTGCATGTCATCCAAATACCAGGACATCACACCCTACTACCTTCTTAACAGATCCATCTCCTATTCTGATGAAATCAAAACCTATGACTGTCACATCAAAAATAGATGATCTATCTCCGCTATACCTGCTTTAGTCTATAAATAGACACAAGCTACTTGTCCACTATGCTTCCGCTGCCCCATTGACTATAACAACCCTCTGACAGAGTCATATACATGTGCACTTCTAAAGCTAGTTTAGAACGACGCTATACTCATCCTCCTGCCGGGTCTCATAGTCTAGAACAGCAGTAATGGAAAGTCTGGGTAAACAAGAACCTCCCTGTCATTGTCTTTGAGGGTACCGAAGTACCTCTCGGGTGCCTGAGATTACCCACCATATCTGCGGAGTGGCTAATGGAATGTAAAAAACCAATTGAATCTTTAGGTTCTATTAAATCTTCAGTAATCATTTGTGGTTCTGGAATCACTTCCAGTACTACCATACTCCCACTACTGTTTTCTGAAAAATGGCCATTTTGCTAAAACTGTGGCGAGTCAAGAACAATATCACTATTGATCTTCCAGATGGTAGAAATTTATCCTTCGACATAGCCCGAGATAACCCACAAACAGCCATTACTGAAACGTGCCTTGAGTTTATCCATAGTCTGGTTTCAAGCATAAGCCGGACAACTCCATATATCTTAACATCATTAAGATATGAACCATTCTATATACAATATAGAAACAGATGCACTAATTTAATTAGAACCAGATTCAAATCATGCAGCTGTCTCCAGTGCATGTCAACTAAATGGAGAGAGGCCGATCAACATTACTCAACTAGGAGTGCATCCAGATATGAGTAACCTGAAAGAGAAGCAAGTTCTCAAAACCATTACTATCAACTGAATACCAAACACAAGTATCTACATCTTCGATCACCTTGAAGGATCCCGATACTTGCAACACATGGTTCTCTAATTTATTCTTGTACCTATAACTTCTCAAAACTTGGACCTTGTATTTCTACGAAATACTTGTCTAAGAACTAGAGAAGTCATAAGTAAACAGAATATAGTACGAGTACCAACTCCTTTGTCCTGATGGACACTGGACAACATACAATACTTTGTATAAGTCCCCGGAGTTCAATAACTCAAACCCTGTGCGTTGTAGGTTGAAAACTGGACTATGGTTAAGAAGAATTACACCGTTGTTGAATGCTCCTTATCTAACCATCAACTGATATAGGTAAATGTCAAAGACATAATTTCAAAAAGTTATATCTCACTTTATAAAATAAACGTACAGATGTATTAGTTTGAAACTGGTGCATAACTATGGATATTCAAAACCAAATATTTGTCGTTCGGCAAAAACCCAGGTGATTTCCTCAAATATCACCAATTACAACGAATTCCGATATAATGAGGATATAATCACCTAATTCCCAATATCTTACTCCCACTCATCATATGTAATACAGATGTGAGAATCAAACCTGGTAAATATATACCCTGGAGTAAGAATCTAATTGGAAAATCAGTTTTCAATTAACAACTCATAGTGAAACCGAAACATGAAAATGTTTCAAAGGGGTATCCGGGTATTCCTAGTAATGCCTCTTCCACTATCCAGATTCATGACTGTAACCGTATATTTCATTATCATCTCTCAAATCCCTTTATTTGTCTTTACTTATTACTTTCTGTACATCGTACTTTAGCTAAATGGTTTTCTTCCTTCCGTACCTTTTGGCACCAGCCTAAGGTTTGGAATAAGATTATCCAATAAGCGTAATAGGTGTACCCTCCTAATCCTAGGAGCCCTCGCAACCTGAGAGAAGGTAAAGGGAAAAGACAACAGCTAGAAGCAGAAGAAATGAATAGAGATAGGTTATCCTTATTCTATTTCTCCAAAACCAGAATCCATTCTCGAACTGGAACAAGTTCCTTCGAGTTTGTATGTAACTATACGATGGATTATCCAGATCTTCATAGTGATATGGGGTGTTCTGGAGAAATGCAAAGGTGAAGTAGAAATGGCGATGATATACGCGGTTTGGTCGTGAATGATAGCAGTCGCAATTTACTTTTCCTTCTTTCTAATCCCTTTATTTGTCTTTACTTATTACCTTCTGTATACCTCACTTAGGCTAATTGGTTTTCTTCCTTCCCCACCTTTCGGCATCTGCCTATGGTTTGGAAAAAGACTATTCAATAAGCGCAATAGGCGTACCCTCTCCTAATCCTAGGAGCCCTCACAATCTGAGAGAATGTAAAAGGAAAAGACAACTGAATAGTCCTATTCAATTTTTCCAGAACCGGAAACCATCCTCGAATCTGAAACAAATTTCTTCGAGTTCGTATGTAACTATACGATGGTCATATCCAACAACTGGGGATCTTCGTTGTGATACGGAATATTCCGGAGAAAAGTAAAGGGTAAAAGTAGGAGTGACAATAAAGTATGCAACTCTGACAATCCAAAAGCCAGTCTGTTTTAAGAAGGTTCGGTTAACTTGGTTCATGAGTTTTAGTCTAGGGTTGGGCCATGGTCGCTGCCAAAGAGAGAGAGAGAGAGAGAAAAGAAACACTCAGCGTGCACTCTAACCTAGATCAGAATAGTTAATCACTTTATCTAATCCAGATGGTTCCCACTGTTTACTCGAGTCCTCCCCCAAACCCAAAGGAGAATTAGTCGGGATCATCTAAAATCACCCGAGGAGTAAACCAACTCATCAGTGGGAATTGGTATCCAGCTATCATCGTATGATAACTTGATAGAAGCCACTCAAGTTATCACACTCTAGAAGGTATGCGCATACCTGGCAAGTTTCAGTTTCTTCAGAAACTCCCGATATGATTTTACCCCATGCCCTTATGACCTTGACTAAGGCCAACAAATCATAAGTCACATGTCAATCATAAGTCACATGTCAAGTTCTACCCGTCATTGTCCAGGTTAATTTGAGCCCACCCGTACTCGCCCTTGACTAAGGCCAACAAGGCTCTACGACTGTCCCAAACCAACGCATCTATCTATGCAACAGAAAAGTAACAAATAGCTACCATACACTATGTCTTGACTAAGGCCAATAAAGATAGCATGAATACTAAGTGCTACCCGTCTGAAATGACGGAGGGCTACGAATGGTTTTTGGCGAAAAACTTTTAATGTAATGAACTTGAAATCGTTGAAGGAACCGGATAACTTTACAAATATATAGTGGCGAAAACTTTTGCTAAAGAGGCCACTTCTGGTGAAGGGATCTCGGCTCTTTCCTCGTCGAATGAGGTGCAGGATATTCCTAACTGAATATCACGATGCAAAGCAAAAAGTAATCGACCATAGTGAAGTTATTACCCTGACGCAAACTTCTGCCCAAGAGGTCACTCCCGGTGAAGGGATCTCGGCTCTTGCCTCGTCGAATGAGGTGCTAGATATTCAAAACCGAATGTCGCTGTGCAAAACAAAAGAAAACGTCCTTGTAATAATAGCTTTTGAAAATTTGTTCCAACAACATCAAATAGGTTTGTTTTCCTTGTATTGATCAGAATCAACGCAGTCCTATCAGTTAATATATTATACCATAGAAAAAAGGAACGAAAAATAAAATGTACATATATGCCATCCGCATTCGCCACTGGGTCCCATCATAACCCGTTAGGTTACTTAACTAACGATAGAGCGAGGACTGGACTAGTGCAGGTGCAAAACATATACAATATCTACTAGTATATATATAAATATATATAATAATCGTCCCAGGCATGATATATGCAACATCTCAGAATCTCAGCCAAGCAACACAGAGTGGTGGATAATTCTGGAGCCTAGGGTTTCATTTGAGCCGCAAATGAGACCCGACGTTCCCTGTCGTGTGGATAGCCTATGCAATGAAAACCTAGACCCCTACGAGCGCGGCAAGTTACCCGCCAATCCCAGAAGTGAGGCAACCCCAATCAACAACGTGAATGGGCCACCCAGCACTCCACGGAATCCGGTAACTTGAGCATCCCTCCTTGGGTCAACCAATACCCCATACGAGTGCGGCGAATAGCCCGCCAATTCTAGAGTGAGGCCCCTTCCGTCTCACCGCCATGAGATACGGGCCTGTTGCCCTCTAGAACATGTCTATTTATGCACTCCACCACGAGGTAATCCTAGTACAGAAAAGAAAATATATACAAGGGCGACATCGACCTCAACCCGGTCGTGCCCCAAACAAATAATATACAAACGGGCAGTGACGATAGTCCACATGTCGGACACTCTTCCCACAATATCAAATATACAAATGAAACTAAACTGTACTACCATTGCACCTCTGGATATCTACCACGACAATCCAACCACAACCACAACACAACACAGAACATTAACGTGAATGCCACGTTCGCAAACTCGTATAATAGAACATTTAGCAATTAGACGAGTTATACTGCTCGAATGACATTCACGGTCGCAGATAGTAATGTATGTACTGAAAACCACGACATTAGAATTCCCCACACAATTAGCAAACTAAACCAATTTCCAAAACCATGAAGAAACAGTGAGCTAAAGTTATAAAAACCGACTGTTTAAAGCCAATTCGGAAGTCCGAATCAAAACGAAATGTGTTCGAACCTTCGCGGGGAGTTAGAGAACGAAATTAACTTCGATTCGGGAGGCCTAGAGGGGGTACCCTACCTCCGAGGCCACCACTAGGTGTAAGGTAAACCCGAAACTGCCCAAGGTAGGGCAATTTCGGGTCCCCACCGCCAAGACCACCTTGTGGTGGTCTGTGGGAGTGGGCCCAGCCGTTCGGCCCCCCCGGGGATTCCCCGGGTGCCCATGCATCACCCCACGACTTCTCAGTTCAAACCATGAGCCCGCGGGGTGTGCAAATATCTCAAACTTTCAGTTTTTAGAACTGTTTTTGTTGGCGATTTTTGCACGACAAAAACAACGGATTTCTAATGTCGCAAAGAGTTAACTAAGGCTTATGGAGTGGCTCTAATACCATGTTGGGATTCCGGCAGCGCCCCGGCCATCAATCCGTGACCAAATGCGGAACAAAAATTTATAAAACTTGGCGCTACCACAACTAATTACCCGGATCTACCCATAAGCCCTAGATAACAAAACATGCAAAGGAGTTAGAATGGTTATACCGAATAGATCCATGTCCTTCGGTCTTCAACCATCATCCCAAGCTCCTAGGATCCGGCTTAAACCAAAGCCCACTAGTATTATCTGTCCGAATATCATCCGTGCACAAGTACACGTATGTGATCGAACCCTGCCATAAAACCATACGGTCTCTACATCGTTTCACCCGAAGCAGGAAAGGGACTCTAAAGACTCGTCAATACGCTGGCAGTAGGTTTAACCACAAGCACGTCAGCGGCACTAGCTGTACGTAACGGCTACCTAGGTATTGAGCGAAAGGGAGGCTGACGAGCAAACTCATCCTGAAACCCCTACTGAGCCTGACAGTGACAATATCCGTACAGTCCGGTCCGTTCGTCTATGAGTATCGCATATCGAGTCTTGGGGATGGAAAAAGTCAGACCCCTAATAACACGACATTTAGTATCGGTATGAAGCCCATCACCACTTGAGAAACTACCTATCCTAGATCAGTAATTCTCGACTATCTTGGCCAAGGATTTCTGGTGATGGCCACCCGTGCACAACCGCGACATCAACCCCCAATACCGGGAGAGACGAATCCCCCGACGATCCGCTCACTGCCTCCATATGGCTCGGAACTGTACCCAACTAAAACCTGTTTGCACGACTCCTTTGAGCCGTGGTAGGGTAGTAATCAAAGCACAGTGGGAACTCACACGAGACAAATGACGATCTCAGGTCGATAGACTAACCTGTACACATGTCACCAGGGAACTGCTATCTGACAATAGGTATAATACCAAGTAGCATGTTCCCGGCGAGTCCGTCCGGTGTACTCATAACCCAATGAGCACCTGTATACATCTTAGGTGAACAAACTGTTAGTTATATGTATGCCCTATAGGCCATTATTATACATGTGATGTATATTATAGTGGATGCTTGGACATATATAGGGAGGACTTTCTTGCTCGCCGTGATAGTATGCTATATGGTTGCTCTTTATATTAACATGCACACTTATTGTCTCTCTATTACATGTTGATAAAGCCTTTAGGATGAGTACTTGACTACCAGGATTATGATGCAGATCATACTAGGAGTATCGAGACAGGGCATCGATATTCCAGAGTAGACTGGCGTATACGCTTCTCGACCCATATGATGGGCGATGGATGATCCCATATCCATTGGTGTTTGACATCAGAGAAGGTATACGGGTGCTCAGTGGAGACTGGGTATACTGGACGGACTCGCCGAGAACTCCTAGATGGTATTATACCTATCGTCAGATAGCAGTTCTCTGGTGACACTGGTACAAGTTAATCTCTCGACCCGAGATCGTCATAGAGTCTTGTGTGATTCCCACTGTGCTTTGATTTCCACCTTACCACGTTCAAGAGATCGTGCAAAACGGTGGTTTTTGGGTACAGTCCCGAGTCACATGGAGGCAATGGGCGATAGGAGGGGATTCCGTCTCTCCCGGTATTGGGGGTTGATATTGCGCTATGCTCGATTGGCCATAACAGGAAATCCCTGGCCAGAGTTGCTGAGTACTGGTAAGAGTTATCAGTAGTTTCTTGAATCGTTATGGGCCTCACATCGGCATGACTTATCAGACTATTGGGGTCTGACGAATACCACCCCCAGGTTGTGATATGCGACATATCTGACGAAGAGACCGGACTGTACGGTTGTGTTACTGATTGGATTCGCAGGAGTATGAGCAGGCTTGCTTGTTGATCTTCTGATCGCTCAATACCCGGGTGGCCGTTACGTTTAGCAGACCGCTTGCGGCTTGTGGGTGACTGATATGATCGCCACCTACTGCCGGCGTATTGACGAATCTTTAGAGTCCTACACAGAGATTTCCTGGCTCAAGCAAAATGAAGTAGGAGCACATATGTGATATGTGCGGGACCGAGATTAATGCGCGTATGTGATACCGCATTGTATTCTCGCGATATGTGATATCGGTCGGTTATATATGATATAACCGGGTTGTCGAATCAAGTGTTGATTCGACAAGATGATACATATGATATTAGTCGGTTGTATGTGATATAGACGGATTATTAAATCAAGTGTTGATTTAATAATTTAATGTATAATTATATATTTGATATATTATCTTACATTAACTAATATTAGCTCACTTAAGATTTCTTTTTCTCACTTGTGTACACTTAGTATATATGTGATATATATTAATGTACATTATTTTGTGTCATGCTTGATGCCACATGCTACATGGGTGTATGAGACTCATACCATGCTTATAATAATTATGGGTTTTTTTTATTTAGAGTAAATCAAATTAGTTGGAAATTAGTCACATGGTTGAAGCTTGTAGAAGCTTGTGGAACTATTGACCAAGTCCACTAATTTTATTTTACTTGTAGATATTTATTAACCTATCCATTATTATTAGCCACGGTTTATTCTCTACATGAGTTAGTGTATGACACTAATTCATCCATGGTTGCTATTCTCACCACAACATGATTCCTTCTTCACTTGCTTCATTCTATGAGAGCTTTCTTCATCTCCTTCCTCAAGCTTTCTAGCTTCATGAGAGGTGAAGAAAATTAGTGAGAAAATTATTTCTAAAGTGAGCAAAAATCTTACTTCATCAACCTCTTCTCTACTAGCCATTTAGATTGGGTTCTTCACTAGTTCATCACTTAGTGAAGAGGTAGCTTGAGTTAATGTCTCCTTGACGTAGATCATCTTCGGCCTCGAAGACTTCAAGCAAGCTTGTTCATTTCACCTTGTGGAGCCTCACTTGAGTCCGGAAGATCACTACTTAGAGCGAAGGACTATTACACGGAGTTATTGAAGTGAAGGACCGGTCTACAAAGGTTGTATTACTCGTTCACTTAGATGTAAAGATGTTTACATGCTTGTTCGTCTAATTCTTTAGTTTAGATTCTAGTGTTAGGGTTATTTAGCGCGCCATTTTTTTTTGAAAACGGCATGGATAATGCCTCACGAAACCTAGCGGCCGCCTAGGGAACCCAGCACAAACTAACACCAATGGCTTGTCAGACCGGCCACCGCCCCTTGTCGGGGTCTCGATCAGTATACACTTGTTTACTCTGGAGTATCGACGTCCAGTCTCGAAACTCTCACGACTAGGGACATTTAAGGATGTGCCTATAGACCACCTAGCTCGCCATCATAATGCTGGTAGTCAAGCAAGAATCCTATGAGCTCTATCAACATGTAATAGTGGTTAGTAAAGCCACTTAAAGCAGATACATGATGATAAAGACAAACCAGATAATATACTATCATCTCGAGTAAGACTGTTCTACCGGTATAAGACCTCCTTCAATCATCGCAATTGCGTGCTTGCGATCCAATAATTGACTTGAGGGCACTATAGCCAACAAGGTTTTCGTCAAAGACCCGGTGTGGACTATGACGAAACCTTTTCTCCAGTGGCTATGCCGAAATCCATTTAGATCCTACTTGCCATTGCTGCCTTCCATTACTATGATATCTGGTAGATGAACTTAAAAATGACTTTTCTGAATGGAAGTTTAGAAGTGTGCATTTATATGGATCAGCCGAAGAGATTCGTAGACAGTGGAAGCAACGGGAAGGTGTGCAAGTTGCTTAAATCCGTTTATGGATTAAAGCAGGTATCGCGGAGCTGGAACATCTTTTTTGATGAAACATTCAAGGAATTTGACTTCATCAAGAAACGAGGATGAGCCGTGTTATGTATAAGAAGATTGTAGAGAGAACTGTCGTTGTAACAACCCCAAACTTTCTGTACAATTTTTCAAAAAATACAGAAAAGGGTATTTTTGCCTGAGCACAAGTTATAAATTTGTTTTGCTTTTTAATAGCAAGAAGGAGCTTGTAACTCATTGGTAGGACCTTGCACTGCCGAACCAAAGCACCAGAGTTCCAATCCCATCACCCATATTATTTTTAATATTGTTTTCTTTTAAATTTTTAGAATCCCAAGGATCTACACGTGCATAACTCATAAAAAACCCACTTCATATGTAAAACAGACTGTCCCGGGGGGGGGTAGACAAATCGCCAAGAGACACGTGGACCCCTGACCGGTGCGACTCGGTTGACTCGGGCTGGCGGATCTCCCGACTCGGCCCGCCGCCGCCGGCCGAACTCGATCAAAACCCGAGTTGGTCTTCATGAAAGTTCTACCTCTTGGCCTCCCCATTACCCATGTATACTTTAAAAATACTGCACCTTAACAGAGCCCTTTAAAATCTCAGTAAATCCAATTTTTAATACAATTTAATACATTTTTCCTTCACACCCTTTCACCTACCCTAATCCTAGTTTTACCCTATAAATACCATCCCTAAACATATACCCCTCACTCATAAATTCTGTCTAAACTCTCAAGAAAACTCTCTAGAATTTTGTGTACAAGTGGAGTTAGCGAAGGGCGAAATTCCAACGACGACTCTAGGAGCTCCCGGCGACGAAACGACGTATCGGCATCTCCTACGTCTTCCTCTCACTCTTCTCTTAACTCTAAACCCGTAAGTCCCTCCTCCCCCTTCTATATTCCATACTAAAACATTGTAAAACTAAAACCCGGCGGAAGCGGAGTTAAATCCGACTTTCGATTCGGTTTTCTTTGTAAAGTTCAATTTTCCTTAACACAACCATACAAAACTCTTACATCTTTACTATTAATCATTAACAAAATATATTGAACAAATTTCATTGCAAAATATTTCATTTTGTAACTTTTACCGCTCTTTTTCAGTAAAATACAATGTAGTATACTTTCGACTTTAAAACATCATAATTCTTGCTATACCTTTAATTAGATTACGAGGTAATGACCTACCTCTTCACAACACTCATATGCAACATAGCATAATACCTTTTGAGAAATATCGTTTTACACAAAACTACCTTTAACTTATAAAAACCGTTTTCTACAAGATTACGTATTTTTACAAATTTTTGCAAAGCGCCGCTACAACCCATTTTGGGGAACCCGACTGGGATGGTGCGGATTATCGCACATCCCTGGGCTTAGTAGTGCGAGATTCAGACCTCCGCAAGAAGTATTCGGTCTCGAAAGATTTAAAATACAAATATCTTAAGAAAATGAGATTTCTAGAAAATAATAAATTAAAAATTATTTTTATAAAAATATATAAATATATATGTATTAGCAAAATATCTATTTTTGTTATAATATCAAAATTCCAACTTTTCTAGGTCAAAAGAATCACTTTACATGAAAATACCATGAAATTCCATACATGTTCAATATTACAATTAAATACCCTATATTATGAAATTATGTTATTTTCACTAGAAATGTCACATATATAAAATCCACATCTATGACAACTCTAAAGACGATAATTAAATACTTAGGGTGTATTTTGAAAATTTTACAAAAGTATTTTTACATATAACCTCCTCAAGTTCTATAAATTACAATACGGACCCTAGTAAATATAGGTTTAAGCGGGACCAATCTCTTGAGCCTCAGGGAGCCGGAGATATGGGTGCTTTCCTATTTAAGGTAGACAACTTAACAAACGGTGTTATCAACACGGTAATCGTCTTTGAAAAAGACACAAATCCTGTCGCTCATGTGCGGCGGTTACCGATAACATCAAAACCTAATTCAGGACTTCAATTTCTTTTCTAATTGTTCTGACTCGGACTGAGTCTCATTATAAATAATCTGACTTGAATATGATTCAAGTACAATCTACAATACTACAATTCATTATGAATCCATGAATCCATATATTCGATATATTCAATCAGTATTGACTGAACCGAACCATGTATATACTTCCATTTACATGATTCTCCAGTTACATTCATGATTCTCCAGTTATACCCATTTACTAATATCATGGTTTCGGCAAGTCATCCAATTATACAATCTATATTACAAGACATTACAAGTTGCAATACAATACAAACAATACAACCAAGACATCGCGGGGTTTAAGGGGTAGATTGGTACGGAAAGTGTTAGAAGTGCTATGAGACTGCAACCATAAGACACCTAACCTGTATTCCTTTGCTGTTGTACCGTGGCATGAACGGTTCCTTGAGTTCCTGATACCTTAGTCTCCGGGGCAAGTGAGACTCCTCTCGTATACACTGGCATCCTTCTGTCCCAAGCTACAAACAACAGCGTTAACACTAAATACAACATTATAACAATATAATACAACTTTAAAAGTTACACACTCTCTCTCTCTTTCTGTCTTTTCTACTTCTTCCTTATTTTTGGGACTTACTGAGCGATTTGTTCGCTGACGACATTCTCTTTCTTTCTTCTTTGAATGTCGTCAGGTGTTTCGGACCTTCCAGAGATCGAGCCTAGCACTGAAGACTTGGACCAGTTTATTGAAGATCCCGAGCTGTAGTTACACTTGTAAACATTTCATTTCAGTACTTTCCATTTCTGTTATGCCATTGTTCAGGCATTGCTTTCATTCAGATGTATTTACTTTTCCATGCATTATACAAAAGAATGTTAATAAATAAAGTTGTTGTTTCACTACATTTGTCTCTTGTGTACATTTCTTTTATATTGCTTAGATACGCTTAACGTATTTACTACAGAGTAAATACGCAGCGGCCTCGTCACGTCCTCTACCCGTATACTGGGAAGCGGGGTGTGACAGTCGTATTCATAGTCTTGTACATGGATGCCATTCTCTTGATATGAAATGACATTCCTATACTACAATCGGTCAAGCTGTTCTTGTCACAAAGGTTCTCCATAAAAGACATGGACGATGCCTCCTACATTCTGGGGATAAAGATCTATATAGATAAATCTAAGAGATTGTTGGGACTTTCACAGTCCAGTACATAGAGCCCATAATAAAGAGATTTAGTATGGAAGATTCCAAGTGTGGTAACATACCCTCTTTGCACGAAATTACTCTCTCTAAAGATATGTCTCCCAAGACTGATGAGGATGGGGCCCGCATGTGCATTATACCCTAGTTTTCGGCGGTAGGATCTATAATGTATGCGATACTATGTACCAAACCAGATGCAGCTTACGTGCTTAGCGTGGTGAGCCGGTATCAGTCAAACCTAGAGGAGAACCACTGGACAACAGTGAAGAACATTCTTAAGTACCTGAGATGGATAAGGAATTGTTCCTGGTGTATGGTAATGGGGACCTCCAGGTGGAGTCTTTTACCAACTCTAGCTTCTAAAGTGACAAAGATGACAGTAAGTCTGTCTCAGGTTTTGTGTTTACCGTCAACGGAGGGGCGATCTGTTGGAAGAGCTCCCAACAGGACACCGTCGCAGACTCGACGATGGAGGCTAAATACATTGCTGCCAACGATGCCGTAAAAGAAGCAGTCTGGATAAAGAAGTTCATTACTGAATTTGAGGTGGTTCCGTCCATTGTTGATCCAATACTTTTGTATTGCGACAACAATGGGGCTATGGTTTTAGCGAAGGAACCACGGTCCCATCAAAGATCCAGACACATCTTGAGGCGGTATCACCTGATCAGGGAGATCATAGATCGCCGGGAGATCGAGATTCGGAGAGTAGACATAAAAGAGAACATGGCGGATCCATTCACCACGGCCCTCCCTCAAGCACAGTTCGAGAGACTATTTGAGATATTGAGTATGCGATACGTCAACAACTAGCCCTGGTGTAGAAATTGGGTACTCGATACGCCAATATATGACCTTAGTGCAAGTGGGAGATTGTTGGATATGTAATCCCTAGAGGCCATTATTGTGTGTGTGTGTGTGTGTATTGGATGCTTGGACATATATATGTACAGGATAATCTTTCTTGATATGATAGTATTCTGTTTGGTTTGTCTTTATCTTAACATGTGTATATGTTTTACTTTTTATTACTTATCGTTAATACATGTTGATAAAGTCCGTAGGATTATTGCTTGACTACCAGCGTTATGATGGCGATCATACATGTGGGGGCCGGGTAGTCCATAAGCACATCCTTAAATGTCTCTAGTCGTAGGAGTATCGAGACTGGGTATTGATATTCTGGAATAGACTGGTGTATATGTTTCTAGATCTCGACGAGGGACGATGGTTAGTCCCACAGCCATTGGTCTTTGGTGCCTAAGATGTGCTCACAGGGGGTGATTACACTGGACGGACTCGCTGAGAACTTCTAGATGGTACTATACCTATCATCAGATAGCAGTTCTCAGGTGACATGAGTACAGGTTAGTCTTTAGACCCGAGATCGTCATTTGTCTCTTGTGAGTTTCCATTGTGCTTAGATTACTACCCTACCATGGCTCTACCGAGTCGTGCAAACAGGTTTTAGTTGGGTACAGTCCCGAGCCATATGGAGGCAGTGACTGATCGTTGGGGATTCGTCCCTCCCAGTATAGGAAGTCGATATCACACTGTGTTCGGTTGGCCAGCACCATATGGCCTTGGTCAAGATAGTTGAGATTTACTGATAGTTAGATCAGTAGTTTCTCGGATTGGTCTTGAGCCATATCGGCATGAATTATTGAGTTATTAGGGTTTAACGTTTACCATCGCCTAGACCCGGTATGCGATGCTCTTAGACGAAGAGACCAGACTGTATGGAGATTGTCACGGATAGGCTCAGTAGAGGTTCAGATGCGCTTGCTCGTTGGCCTTCCTTTTCAACAGGTATCTGGATATCCGTTACGTACAGCTAGTGCCGCTGATGTGCTTATGGTTAAACCCACTACCACTGTACTGTCGAGTCTTTAGAGTCCCACACAGAGGGTTTCCCTGGTTTAAGCGAAATGATGTAGTGGCTGTATTTTGATACGTGCAGGGTTCCAATCAAATGAGTATATTAGCTACCCGGACTTTTGATCGGACGGTTGATAATGCTAGCCGCCTTAGGATTAAGCCAGATTATTAAATCAAGTATTGAGTTAATAATTTACATATATATATATATATTTCATTATGTGTATTATAGTATTATGTTCATTGTATTATTTTATCTCTTTGGGTATTCATATTTTGATACGAATACGGGTATGTATATACGGGAATATTTTCTTGTATTTATACAAGAACACATTCTAGAAGGAGGACACATCATTTTCATTTATTGAAATTGGAAATGAGGTGAAAGGGTAAGGTGTAGAGGAAGTATCGTGAGAAGAATGGCTTTATTACTTCTTTATTGCATTTGTATGCACTATTGAAGTATGGTTGCTATTTTCTATTTTGAAAACAACTGGACAAAACCATGCTATCCTTTTTGTTTTTGAGTGATGAGATTATCATTTCACCATTTCCTTTTCTCTCCTCATCTTTTTGAGCTCCTCATCTTTCTTCTTCATCTTCTACCCTACACTCTCATGAGTTGAGAATCAAGGGTAAAAAGAGATGGAAAAAATACTTGAACACTTCACTACACTCTAAGCACTTTAGATTAGCAATCTAGAGTTTTTAGTTGCTTTACTTGAATGTTTGTGTGGAGCTAGAGCCTTGAATCATATCTCTCGGGTGGATCATCTTCGACAAAGGAAGATTGGTGGACAAGCTCGATCCCGCCGCCTCAAGGAGTGAAAGAAGAGGATTTGAAGACCCGAAGAACTTGATCTCTTTGGTATGACCCTTTTCATAGTAGCTTAAACTCTTTGTTGTTTTCTAGTTTAAGTGTCTGGTTTAGATTCTAGGGTCTATAGTTTCTAGTGCCTCTAGATTTTTATTTTTCATTCCGCATATGCCGCGGTTGTTGCGACAAGGGCACTAGGAACTGTAACATAATGTTCCTAGATTATTCGCTTTTCCATGTTGTTTATTGCTTTTGTTGCTGTGATGTGATGTTATCATGCCCGAGACGAATGGATATGTATATGGCTATATATATATATATATATATATATATAATAAACACTATTTATGTTTTGTATCCGCGCTAGTCCTGCCCCCGCCCTGCCGTAAGTTAAGTAAGCTTACGGTAAAGACCCGGGGCTCTGTGGCGAATGCGGATGGCATAAATGTGCGTTCTATTTTCGTTTCTTCTGGTGTGATAGATTAAATGATGGGACTGCATTATATGTTTAATGCAAGAAAACAAACCTAAAACGATATTGCGGGAACCAAATTTTTGAAAGAAGCTATAGGCATATTCTTTTGCTTTGCATAGAGGTATTCGGTTAGGAATATCCCGCACCTCATTCGATGAGGGAAGATCCTTATTCCCTTCACGTGGAAATTGCTTTTAAGCAAATGTTTACGTGACTATAAACAACTCGGTTTTCTTCAAAACTGCTCTGTCACGCCCCACTTCCCAGTAGACGGAAACGGTGACGTGGCAGGCCACAACGTATTTACTATGAAATAAATACGTTAACCGTAATTAAGCAATATATAAAATTAACAAGAATAACAAGAGAATAAAATGAAACATCAGCTTTATTTACATTCAACTTTACATACAACTGTTTGAAATAAAAGATACAATAATCAAAAGCAAATGCCTAAACAATGGCACACTGAAAGTAAGTGCAGAGGAACTAGTAGTCAGGTTGAGCGGTAAGCTGGTCCAACTCCTCCTGGCTCGGCTCTATCTCCTCAGAGTTTGGTCCTCCTGATGAACATTCCAAAGAAAAAAATAGAAAGGAATATCATCAGCAAACTAACGGTCGGTAAGTGCCAAAAGAAAAAAGAGAAGATAATATATAAAGTGAAATGAACAGGTAAAGTTGTATATGACCGATTTCTGGTATATGATAGATATTCTAACGTGGTTATTTGTAGTTTGATAAAGAAGGTATTCATGTATACGAGAGGAGTCTATCTTACCCCTCAGACTATGGTAACATGTAGTAAAAGGCCCGTCATAACCCACGGGACAACGACACGAGAATTCATATAGGTGTCTTCTAAGTGACCTCTCGTGCTACGATATATATTCCGTACCAATCTACCCCTTTATTCCTTCGTAATGTATTGTATAGATTATGTTTACAAGTCTTGGCCAAAACCATGGATACAAAATGTTCAAGTATTCATGTTCAGGATGTAATCATGTTTTCAAGTAGTCATGTCAAGTTATAACCATGGTTCGGTCAAGTCAAGTCAAGTATACATGTTTGATATTGATGTTTGAATTCGAGTATTCATGTTCATGATCAAGTATTCGTATTTGATTTTTGATTCAGGTTTGAGGTTGGACTCAGACTGAGTCAGACGCTTGTAAACTGATTTAACTCTTGAATTCTTAAGTTTGGGAGTTATCGGCAACTGCTGCACATGGACGGCAGGATTTGTGTATTTTTCCAAGACAACTGCTATTGATAACTCCTGTTAAGTTTTCTAACTTGAATAGATAAGCACTCACTTTCTCCATCTCCCTAGGGCTCAAGAGAATTGATCCCGCTTAAACCCATATTTACTAAAGTCATTAAATATTGTTTCGTATATCTCGAGGGGGATTTTATGAAAAATATTTAAATATAGATAAAAAATAAAAGCTCGAGGTTGATTTATATTACTTAGGGTTTTCATGAGCATGTGTTTTAAGTATTGAGGTATTTTAATGATAAATACCTAGCTTTTAACAATTTATGGTATTTTATTGAAAACTAGTTCTTTTTAATAACTTGATGGTATTTTATTGACATTTTTTTATCTTTCATTTTTATAAAAATATAGTTTCATAATATAATGAAAATATGGATTTATAATTTTATATAATTTTAATTTTAAAAATTTAGTTTTATTTAAAAAATTCGTTTTTCTTAAAAACCGTATTTATATCCTTTCGATATCGAATACTCCGTGAGGAGTGCTGTATCTCGCTCTACTATCCCTAGGATGTATGATAATCTGCACTATCCATTAGCGGGTCCCCTAACAAGGGTTGTAAATGCATAATTGTAGAGTAATACGAAATATCGTTTTAAGAGAAACCCAGTTTTAAAGTATGTGGTATTTTATTGTAAACATTATTTTACGAAACAAATATACATACAAAAAGGCATCGTGCTATGAAACCAAAGTATAAGTGTGGGGTGGGTCGTTACCCCGTGAAGTTTTTCCTAAAGGTATAGTTTTAACAAAAACGAAAAGAGATGATAATCAAGTTCAAGGTATTTTAATGAAAAAGTTCAATTATGGTTGTTTCACATGAGATTCTTGATTAAACTTGATTCTAAATATTGGTATTTAAGATTACAAGTAATGTGGTAAAATTAGATTGACCAAATTATAAAGGAAAAGGGAGTTTCTAGGTTTAGAAAAAAGATGTCGGTAATAACTCCACTTTACTGATATAAGATTAAAGATGAATTTCAATGAATAGGAGGAGAGTTGGGAGGGACTTATGGTTTGAAAATGTCAAAGAAAGAGTTAGGAAGAAGAGGGAGACTTCGGGGTATCGTGGGAGCTCCGAAATCGGTTTCGATCTTCGACGGAAGAATCTTGCTCGCTAACTCCACTTTACTCCACTTGCACTTAGAAACTTTTTTAGAGAGTTTTTGCTATAATTTTCAGAATGGTGCCGAGCCAAAGCATGGGATGGTATTTATAGTGGAGAATTAGGGTTTGGGAATTAAAATTTTGGAGTAAAAAGCATTAAAATGATGTTAAATGGTGAAATGAAAGGTCTTTGTTTGATTGCAGGGAAGTCAAACAGTGCAGAGGAGCTGACGAGAGTTTAAGAGACATGTGTGCAATGCACGAAGCTCTTTGGACCCATCTGAACCGTCCCCGCCGGCCTATTGGGCATATCCGCCGGTCGATTTTGAGGCAAATGCCTTGACATTCGTGCCATCAGATTAATTCAGTATTTACACGATTTTCCACATATTTGATTTTTCTGAACTTTTCATTTCTCCGTGTATTGCACGTGCAACCTTTTGGGCTTCCAAAAAGTTAAAAATAAAAATCATAAAAATAATTGTGTCTGATGGGAATCGAACACACAGGCTACGTCACAGCAGTGCAAAGGCTTTACCAGTGAGCCACAAGTTGCTTTTTGCTTTTATTTAACACAAGTGACTTATAACTCAAACTCAGGCTGTAATACTCTTTTCTTGTATATTAACAGGAAAATTTTTGTACAGAGATTTCAGAGTCGTTACATTCTATCCAAGTAGAGGTGCTAAGACATACTTTCATTACCAATGATGACTTGTCCTTTGGCTTCGGCATCCTCGACCGTCGTTATAAAAGCTCGACGTTTTGGTACATTCCTCCTTATTGGTGACACATTCCTCTGTCCTTGGGGCACGTTTCTCTATTCCCGATGGAATTGACGTTGAGGCTGTGTAGGTGGTCCACGTGGAGCTGGTGCAGGGCGAGCTAGGCAGGATGTAGGAGCCTGAATGGCTGGCCTGTGTGTTCGATTACCTCGTGAAGTTTTTCCTAAAGGTATAGTTTTAACAAAAACGCAAAGAGATGATAATCAAGTTGAAGGTATTTTAATGAAAAAGTTCAATTATGGTTGTATCACATGAGATTCTTGATTAAACTTAATTCTAAACATTGGTATTTAAGATTACAAGTAATGTGGTAAAATTAGATTGACCAAATTATAAAGGAAAAAGGAGTTTGTAGGGTTTAGAAAAAAGATGTCGGTAATAACTCCACTTTACCGATATAAGATTAAAGATGAATTTCAATGAATAGGAGGAGAGTTAGGAGGGACTTATGATTTGAAAATCTCAAAGAAAGAGTTAGGAAGAAGAGGGAGGCTTCGTGGCGTCGCGAGAGCTCCGAAATCGGCTTCGATCTTCGACGGAAGAAGCTTGCTCGCTAACTCCACTTTACTCCACTTGCACTTAGAAACTTTTTTAGAGAGTTTTTGCTATAATTTTCCGAATGGTTCTGAGCCAAAGTATGAGGTGGTATTTATAGTGGAGAATTAGGGGCTGGGAATTAAAATTTTGGATTAAAAAGCATTAAAATGATGTTAAATGGTGAAATGAAAGGGCTCTGTTTGATTGCAGGGAATCAAACAGTGCAGAGTGTTAGGGTTCCTTAGCACCCTACTGGGTTTTCACAGCATCAAGCATGCCAATTTCAAAAATTCTAGAGTGCTAACGAACCCTTAACTAGGATCTAGCTAGAGTAGTTAGACAATATGAACATGTAATCTAACATTACAAGTAAGTGAATAAGGAATACAACCTTTGAAGACCGGTTCTTCACTTCTAAAGCTCCGTGTAGTAGTCCCTTCGCTGCGAGTAGTGATCTCTCGAACTCTGGTATGGGTTCCCTTGGAGAAATGAACAAGCTTGCTCGAAGTCTTCGAAGCCGAAGATGATCTACGTCGAGGAGACTCAAACCCAAGCTATCTCTTCACTAGGTGATGAACTTTGTGAAGAGAACACCCTATACTAAATAGCTAGTAGTGTAGAATGATAAAGTAGGAATTTTGCTCACTTTAGATATAATTTTCTCACTCATTTTCTTCACCTCCCATGAAGCAAGTGAGCTAGAGGAAGGAGATGAAGAAAACTCTCATGAATAAAATCAAGTCTAACCTTGCAACCATGGGTGAGTTAGTATCATATACTAACCTTTGTAGAGACTAAACCATGGCTAATTATAACGGTTAGGTTAATAAATATCTAAAGTAAAACAAAACAAGTGGACTAGTCAAAGATGCTTTAAGCTTCTCCTAGCTTCCAAGCATGACAAAATGCCACCAATTTTGAATTACTAAAAAAAATAAAACCCTATATTATATATAGCATGGTGTAAGTCACACACACACACCCATGAAGCATGTATCATCTAGTATGACACAAAATAATGTACACCAATATATATCACATATATATTTAATGCACACATCAAGTGAGAAAAGAAATCTTAAGTGAGCTAATACTAGTTAATGTAAATTAATATATCAAATATATATAATTATACATTAGATTATTAAATCAACACTTGATTTAATAATTCGGCTATATCACATATAACCGACTAATTTTACAAATCGCGAGAATAGAATATGGTATCACATACTCGTATTAATCTCGGTCCCGCACATATCTCATATGTGGTCATACTCCGTTTCGCCTGAGCCAGGAAACCTCTGTGTAGGACTCTAAAGACTCGTCAATACACCGGCTGTAGGTGATGATCATATCAAACACCCACAAGCCGCAAGAGGCCTGCTAAACGTAACGGCCATCTGGGTATTGAGCGATCAGAAGATCAACAAGCAAGCCTGCTCATACTCCTGCGAATCCAATCAGTAACGCTACCGTACAGTCCAGTATCTTCGTCTGATATGTCGCATATCTCGCCTAGGGGTGGTAAACGTCAGACCCCAATAGCTTGATAAGTCATGCCGATGTAAGGTCCATAACGGGTCGAGAAACTACTGATAACACTTACCAGTAAATCTCATCTACCCTGGCCAGGATTTCCAGTTATGGCCAGTCGGGCATAGCGCAATGATTGTCATAAATTTCCGATTGTGTATATCAAATCAACTCAAATGATCCCTGATAACGGTTTCATTTGATTGTTATGATTTCTTGTTTGTGTAGATCGAATAAAGCGAATAAGTTTCAATGTGTCGGTAATATTGAATAAAATTCACAATCAAAGAATTATATTTGACCGCAATCAATTACGGTGTCGGTTGTAGATCGTAAGCGAGTGCGGATCGTCCACAGGGATTGTGCGATTCGTTTCTGTATTTAATTTGTTTGAATTGAAAAGTTAATCGAAAAGAAAAGAAACATGATTCAAGATTTTATCGATTGATTCAGGTGTCACTAGTTTAATCAAGAATCAAGAAACTGATAAACAATCGAGAATCGAGTTTCAATGATATTTCCAATCAAATGTCAAGAATCTAAATGAGGCTCGTAGGAATCGATCGGATCTATAGACGTGATGTAATCTCAAGATTTTGTGTTCTTGTCCTTCGAAGGATTGATACTAGATCGATGATGATCGATGAGAGTTAGGGCTTTCTCATGAAACTAGGGTTTCATCGTTTAACCCTTGTTCTTTCATCGATATCATTCACATTCTAGCCTCTAACAATTTCAAGAAACGATCGTAACTCCCCAATCTCGGGCGATATCAATCAAGAAAGCATCGCAACGAATTGGGTCGTCGATTCTTGAGCTTGCTAGGGTTTACAAAACTCATAGGATTCAAGAATCGATTTAAGATATGTTACATCATCATTCTATTGATCGTCTCGACTCCTCGACGAGCGGAGTATTACTCAAACATCATCACACAGAAAGCATTCAAGAATTGAAAAGATATCATGATGCAAGAATTTAAAGAAAACAAGATAAAAGAATATCACCTTTTATTTATATCAACAATTTGATTACAGTCGCTCAAGAACTACAAGAGGAAGAACTAAATTGTCGATTTGGCGTCGCTCGGCTTCGTGAGTCGCGGATTGGCTTGGACCACTTGCTCTGTTGAAGATCGGCTCGGCTCATAAAAGGTTGCAAGGCTTCTTGCTTGATAGGTACTCGGGATCTTGGCTTTTGATTGGAATTAGGGTTAGGGTTTCACACAAGCCTTCTCACTAGACTTGTGGAAGAAGATGAAGAGAGTGAATGGATCTAGATTGGCTACTAGAATGAACTAATGGAAGGATTTTTCCAAGATAAGATGATTTACAAGTGAGCCTAGGGTCTTATTTATAGATCTTCCAAACTCTAGGTCTAGGTTTGAATTTACAATTCCCTCCAAAAGTTTGTTGAGGCTTCTAGAAGGAGTTTGTTAGGCTTTAGCTTAGGGTTTAAGCTAGGGTTTAGGGAGAAGTTTCTAGAATGATAGGCTAGTTTAGTGTTGATTCCAAAGCTTGCTGATCTGGCAGAAGTCTCTGAAGTCTTCTGGAATTTGACATGTCATTCTGAAGTGTAGACCCTGAGAGAAGCATTATGGCCCAAAATTTTGTGGATGACGTGGCAAGACAGCCGCGGAACCGCGGCGCAAGCAGGCTCCGGCCGCGGTTCCACGGCCATGATGGCTCCTTGGGACTTGGGATAGTATTTGTAGCTTTATCTGATGTGTTGATTTGTATTTTCCCCTTTGTATTGATACCAGAATTGAAATCATTGAGTTGGCGTAATATTTGATCGGTACCGTATAACTTTTGGCCTTTCTTCTGGATTTTCCTGCACAGATCTTAAAACAAGTGTTGCGCAATATAGAGATGATGCGATGCCATGAAATGCGGTCAATTTCCTTTATAGTGTCGGTTTTAGAGTCTAACACATGCAATCTGATATTTTGCGACAGTTTTGTTAATATGTGAAATATGAATGCCGAACACTTCTAAATGAATGCAAATGATAGGGAAATTGCCGTGTTAAAAATACAATATTTTCGACTAATCAAATTCCCCCAAACTTAAATTCGATCGTCTCGAGCGAACTGTTTTATTAAAAAGAGAAGGAGAAAATAAAGAAAGAAAAAAACTATCTAGCACACTTTCGTAGGCAACACGATTGCACTGAGCAAGTGCAACAAGCCTTTAAACCTCTAGGTGTCCCTAGTAGGAGGAGTGTTGTCTCCTGAGGGTTTTCAGCGGATTGCACCCCCAAAATCCAATAATAAAAGGAAGATCATGAATATTACATTTAAAGAAAAGAATTGTAAAAGAAAAGCCTTGAAAATTAGGGTTTCCAACTAAGCTAGCTTTTCGGTTGTCATGAGCCCTATCTTAATGGTCATGAAAAGATGTCAGAAATCATGTCCTTCCTCAATAAAACATCGTCTTATTCTTCATTCCTATCTTTCTTCCAAACATCGATCATATAACCCTGCGTGTATGTAAAGACATCCCTACACCCGGAAAATTCAATTCAAGCTATCATACTCTTGTCCATCAGCTCAGTACTTTTTAATTAATGAATATTTAGATGAGATTGCTCACACACTTTCATGCGACCGTTAATACTTCTTGAGGTACTAACCGACCGATTACTCCTGTGCTTGCTTACTTGGTGTATTTTCTCGTCTTGCACCACCTTAGGCATAGCAGTGACTCCCAGACCAGTTGGCCTTAGGGCACTAGGTGAAGAAGCATCCTTGCTATACATTTTTTTATTTCCCTTGGTGATAACAAAACCAGTGTCCATTTTTCTCACCACTTTATATTTTCTTTATTCACTTTTTTTTTCTTTTTATTTCCTTCATACATCGGCTTTAAGACAAAAGCATTTCAAGGTATCCTCTACTATCCCAGGCTTCAAGACGTGTGTAAGTGCGAATAGCAGGGTAGCAATGTTCAAAATGTTTGGCTTCCAGAATAGAAACTATTTTCAGACTTATTTTTATCCTCAGATTAGTGACGTCCTTCATCTTACTAACCCTTGGGACAACGGCTCATAACTACTTATTACTAGTTCGTATAAGAAAACTTCTAATTTTCTTAGTTTTCTCAAATTTTTCCAATCTCATGGATGTAATTGTTCACTATCTAAACTTTCATTATTTTATTTATATACAAAAAAGTGTAAATATTAAAATTATTTTTATACTCGAAATTTTTTAAATTTTTATAGATTTTGAATTTTTTTTCAATTTTTATAGATTTTTAAAGAAATGTTTTGTGCTTATGCAAATGATATGCAAATGATGCAAAAATAAGCACAAACCTCCCCCAAACTTGTTTTCAACAGTGTCCTCACTGTTGCCAAATGCTATACCTACAAAACTGTAAGCCTGGGGGGAATTATTAGTGGGGGCTAAATATATAAGTGAAGAACTTCCCCCAAACTTACTCTTTTCACTCACCTTCATTCAAAAGATGATGCAATGATATACTGGTCATGAAGGTGAGACGGAGGAATTTTAATCCAAATAAATTGGCTCTTGTAAGAACAAGAGCTCCTCCGTGGGGTCAGTGGAAAAATACGGCTTAAGTCTATGTCCATTTACTTTGAAAAAGATGCCGTTTTTAACATTTTCTACTTCTACTGCCCCGTGCGGGTATACAGACCGCACAACAAAAGGTCCCTTCCATCGAGATCGGAGCTTACACGCGTGAAGGTGTAATCGTGAATCATAAAGAAGGACTTGTTGACCAGGTGAAAATGTTTTCCTCAAAATGTTTTTATCGTGAAAAACCTTAGTCCTATTCTTTATGATTACAGTATTATCATAAGCTTCATCGTGGAGTTCGCTTAGCTCATTAAGTTGCAGCTTCCGAAAGTTGCAGGCTTCTTTTAGATCAAAATTTATTTCCTTAATAGCCCATAATGCTTTATGCTCTATCTCGACGGGTAAATGACATGCTTTTCCAAACACTATCCTATATGGAGACATCCCTAGGTCGATTTTATATGCAGTCCTGAATGCCCAAAGAGCATCCGTCAGTTTGGTCGACCAGTCTTTTCTATTTTTAGCAACAGTCTTCTCCAGGATAAGTTTGATTTGTCTGTTTGAGATCTCAGCCTGCCCGCTTGTTTGGGGATGATAGGGTGTAGAAAGTCGGTGGTTGATTGAGTATTTTCGCATCAGAGTCTCGAAAGATCTGTTGCAGAAATGTGTCCCATTATCGCTAATGATAGCGCGTGGGTGTCCAAATCGCGAGAAGATATTCTCTTTTAAGAACTTAATGACAACTTTCTTGTCATTAGTGCGACATGGAATGGCTTCTACCCACTTTGAGACATAATCAACCGCCAGCAGTATGTACAGATTCCCAAAGGAGTTGGGAAAGGGACCCATAAAATCAATGCCCCAAACATCGAATATTTCAACAACCAAGATGGGTTGCTGAGGCATTTCATTCCTCTGGGATATTCTACCTGTGTACTGACACTGTGTACAGGTTTTGCAATGCTCAAATGCGTCCTTGAATAAGGTCGGCCAATAAAATCCACATTGCAAAATCTTTTCCGCCGTCTTTTTAGGACCGAAGTAACCCCCACAGGCCTGATCATGACAAAAATAAAGAACACTCTTGAACTATTCATTCGGGACACACCGGCGAATGATCTGATCAGGACAATATTTAAACAAATAGGGATCATCCCAGTAAAAGTGTTTTACTTGGGATAGAAAACGATATTTATCCTGTTTTGACCAATCGCTCGGTATAATTCCCGTGACAAGATAGTTCACAATATCCCTGAACCATGGTTCAGCGGATACGTTCAAGAGTTGTTCGTCAGGAAATGAGTCATTGATCGGCAGGGTCACAGGGGAAGAAGAGATGCGTGAAAGATGGTCAGCTTCTACGTTTTCACATCCTTTCTTATCTTTGATAACAAGATCAAATTCTTGTAACAGTAGGATCCAACGTATTAGTCGACCTTTTGCATCTTTCTTCGCCAGAAGATGTTTTAAAGCGGAATGGTCAGTATACACAACTATAGGTGAGCCAATTAAGTAAGGCCTGAATTTTTCTAATGCAAATACAACCGCTAAAAGTTCTTTTTCTGTGGTTGTATAATTGATTTGCTCATCATTCAAGGTCTTACTTGCATAGTAGATCACGTGTGGCATCTTTTCGACGTGCTGTCCTAAGACTGCACCTACTGCAAAGTCAGATGCGTCACACATCAGCTCAAAGGGGTAGTCCCAGTTTGGTGATGATAACACGGGGGCTGAAGTGAGTGAGTGTTTAAGTGAGTCGAAAGCTGTCTCGCAGTCCGAGTCAAAATGGAAGGTCGTATCCTTGGCCAGGAGAAGAGTTAAAGGTCTAGAAATTTTGCTAAAGTCCTTAATGAATCTCCTATAAAAGCCCGCATGGCCAAGGAAAGATCGAATATCTTTGACGCTTTTGGGACGAGGGAGGTTTTGAATGACATCTATCTTAGCTCTGTCAACCTCAATGCCTTTCTGTGAAATGTCATGTCCAAGTACTATTCCTTCTTGGACCATAAAATGGCATTTTTCCCAGTTCAAAGTCAAGTTCTTCTCTTTGCAACGAGTAAGAACAGCGTCAAGATTCGCTAGGCAATCAGAAAAAGAGTCTCCAAAAATCGAGAAATCGTCCATAAAGATCTCCAGAAAATTCTCTACCATATCAGAGAATATCCCCATCATACACCGCTGAAAGGTAGCGGGAGCATTGCATAGCCCAAAGGGCATGCGACTGTAAGCAAAGGTACCAAAAGGACAAGTAAAAGTGGTTTTATCTTGATCCTTTTTGGCGATGGGGACCTGATTATATCCTGAGTATCCGTCCATAAAGCAATAATACTCTCGTCCCGCTAAGCGTTCCAGCATCTGATCAATGAATGGTAGAGGAAAGTGGTCTTTCCTCGTGGCAGCATTGAGTTTTCTATAATCAATACATACACGCCACCCAGTTTGGGCGCGTGTCTGAATCAACTCATTTGCCTCATTGGTTATAACAGTGATGCCGGATTTCTTAGGAACGGCATGTATAGGACTCATCCATTGGCTATCGGAGATGGGGTATATAATACCATTATCTAAGCATTTGACGATCTCTTTCATGACCGCTTCCTTCATGACGGGATTTAACCGTCTCTGTGGTTCTCGGGTTGGTCTGGCATCATCCATCACATGTATATGATGTTCAACTATTAAGGGACTAATCCCTTTGATGTCCGCCATACTCCAACCAAACGCCTCTTTGTTAGATCTCAATACCGATAAAAGTGCATTCTCTTGCTCTGATGCTAGAGAAGCGGATATGATAACCGGTAAAGACTCATTCTCACCTAGATATGCATATTTAAGGTGAGAAGGTAAAATTTTGAGATCTAATTCGGGCGGAGAAATGATAGAAGGAGGGATCATTGAGTGATTCTTGGAGTTACAAAGAAGCTCAGAGCCTGTGAAAGATACAGACTCGGGTGGAGAAAAGTCAGGAGTGCAGGACTCAAGTGTAGGAAAAGTGTCCTCACTAAGATCATGTATGAGATCAAGCAGAGATGTGGTAATATCGTCGAGATCTAGAAAGCAAAGATCCTCAGCTCCACAACTATCGGGAGCGATCTCATGGACAGAGCACACATCTAAAATATGAGCAGAGGGTTCTGATGGCTGACTTCCAACTTTGTAGATATTTAGTTCAATGGTCATATTTCCAAATGATAAGTTCATTGAACCATTTCTACAGTTTATAACAGTGTTGAAAGTGGCAAGGAAAGGACGACCCAGAATCACCGGAATTTGGCTCCGGGGGTTTGCTACAGGCTGTGTGTCGAGTACAATGAAGTCTACAGGGAAAACAAATTCCCCGACTTTTATCAACACATCCTCTAATTCATCCCTTGGTTTGGTAATAGATCGGTCTGCCATTTGGAGAGTGCAGTGAGCAGGTTTCAATTCTCCAATCCCTAATTGCTCATAGACAGAATATGGAAGTAGGTTAACACTTGCGCCAAGGTCTAAAAGAGAACGATTTATGTTTTTACCCCCAATTGAAATCGATATTGTAGGACATCCTGGGTCCTTTCGTTTCTTAGGTAGCTGGGGAATAAAAGCAGTGCTGATATTATTAGCCATAAAGACCTTCTTCGGCACTTGAGTCTTCCTCTTCCTAGTGCACAAGTCCTTAAGAATTTTCGCATATGCGGGGATTTGTTGAATTGCATTTAGGAGAGGGATATTGATGTTAACCTGCTTGAACATTTCTATAATTTTCTCCATATGAGGACTCGTTCTATTACCCCTTAACCGGTTCGGGTAAGGAGCTTTCGCAATAAGCGCTGGGTCCATCACAGGAGAAGGAAGAGGGGGTAGATGCGGTCCCAAAAGAGGTGTGGGGACCATCTGTGGAGAACTAGAAGGGCTATACTGAGGTGTCGAGCCTAGTGGGAAATGGAGAATAGGCTCGCGAGAAGGTGGTGTGGTAGAAGAAGAAGGATTAGAAGGAGAAGTGTGTGTGTGTGGAAAGGTCTCAGCCGGGGTGTTGATATGATTTCCAATATCATCAATACCTTCCCCGACATGATTGTTCAGCACTCTTCCCGATCTCAACGTTGTGACGGCATTTACATTGTAATGCCCAGGATTCTGTAGGGGTTGAGAGGGAAGTTTCCCTTTTTCTCTCGCACTCATTTCGGCTTTTAGGCGTGGGATTTCAGCTTCCATCGTTCTGATACTCTCAGCTTGGGACGCTGAGTTTTTCTTTATCTCACCGACGGAAGATCTAACCTCAGCCGAAACCTCTATGAAATTTGACAAAAGTGATTTCATGGTTTGAGTGAATTGAGAGAACTCGTCAGAACAGGTCATAGGATTAGACTGTGCAGGATTGTTGACCTGGTTTTGGAAGTTTTGTGACTGGTAGGGGTGCTGAGTGAGTTGAAGGGGTTGCTGTTTTGGTGGAGGAAGAGCCCTTTGAAATTGATTCGTGTTTGGAACCGTGTTTTGAGATTGGTTTTGGTTCCAAGCGAAATTCGGGTGATTCCTCCAACCCTGATTGTACGTGGAAGAATATGGATCGTTTCGAGGTCTTTGAAATGCGGCATTAGAATGCTCGTGACCTTGAAACGCAGAGTTTAATGGACATTCTTCCGTTAAATGAGACGGATCAGAACAGCACCCACAAACAGTTTTGGGGAGTGACACTGGGTTTAGGGAGGCTGCTGCAAATTTGTGTTCCATAGCGTCGAGCTTCTTTTGCATTGCTGCCATTTCAGCTCGAACACCTATGGACACATCTATTTGGTGTACGCCACCCCTATTCAATGGTTGGGTTCCACTCTCCCACTGTAGTGATTTTTCAGCGAACTCTTCTAAATACTTCCAAGCTTCCCCATCATCTTTGGTCATAAAAGTACCTTGACACATGTTTTCAAGGCTCTGTTTAGTGTTTGGGTTAATGCCCTCATAAATGATTCAGCACAATTCCCATCTCGGGATGCCGTGATGAGGACACTGAACCAATAGATCCTTGAAACGTTCAAAGCATTTAGAGAATGGTTCAGTAGGGAGCTGGGCAAATTGATTCAGTTCGCTACGGATTCGAGCTATCTTTTGTATTGGGTAAAATTTCTTAAGGAATGCAGCGACGAATTCTTCCCAATTCGTAATAGAGTGTGCGGTAGTGTTATATAGCCACTTCTCGGCTATATCGCACAATGTAAATGGAAGAAGTCGTAAACGCATCGCATCCACTGAAAGTTGTGACGTACCCATCATTGCGCATACGTTTTCAAATTTGGTAATGAAAACGTAAGCGTCCTCAATCTCGAGTCCGTGGAATTTGGGTAAAAGATTGATATATTGGGGCTTAATCTCAAAGTTATCCCCGTTGGCTGGTGGTGTGGATAAGCAGGTCGAAAGAGGACCTCGAATAGGGTAGCACTTCTCCTGGAGAGAGATGCGGGGTGGATTCTGCGCACCAACGGATGGCGGCAGATTAGGGTTAAAGAAGTTTGATGGATTCGGATCCATCGGTGTGGGTGTGGTAGTAGGTAATGGAAAGGTAAATGGAGAAATATCGACTTCGGAGTCGATAAAGGGTACGCGGACTAAACGGGCACTAGAATCCCGTGTCCAGCCTATCTTGCACTAAAAAGGGTTAGTACAAGTGGCAGCGTTGACTTATAATTAGGGGTAATGAATGAATGCGGTGCTTGCTTTGAAAAAGGGACGGATTTTTGAAAAAATGATGTGACACAACAAATGCAGCACACAAACCCTAGAATCTAGTGGTCACCTAGGTCCGGCTCTAGACCGCTCCTAACTGCCAAAAGACAAGTCGCATGATAGAATCCTCCACTGCCTCTTTGTTCCCCTGTGGCCGGATAAGTGCCAGGTAAGTGGGAAGGTACTCCACTACGTAAGTAGTGGGCCTAATTAAAAACCACTAGCCTTAGACACACTCGCCTTAGACACCACAAGAAAACGCGGATAAGCAATGAATTACCCACGGCCTTCTTCTGTCCTAATTGAGCGCGACAGTCCTTAGAGTCATCTCTAGATTTCTTTTAGTTAATGTGGGTCAATGCGGATGCAAGTTTTGTGATTTTCGGGGCCTAGGAAGGGTAATGAAATCCCCACCTAATTTGGATTTGGCCGTGCCCCTTAATATTCGTATTAGAATGCAAACAACCAAGAAACAAAATCACGCACAAATTTAATTTTTCTTTTTGCGGCGCTGCGATTATTTGCAAAGAATCCTGCAGAAACTGTTAGTTGGAGCTAAAAAGAGGAGAGAGGAGAAGGTAAGAAGGTACCTGAGGAAATTTAGCACAGAGAAGGCTCAAGGCTGCCGCGGTTCCGCCGCATATGGGCCTTACTGCCGCGCTTCCGCGGTCTGACAATGGGAACACTGCACCAAATTTCACCAGGGAGCTTCTGTAGACTCCCTCTGTTCTCTGGTATTTTTCAAAAATTTTCTTCAATTACCAAACAGCTCCAGATTTCCTTGCAATGAACCACAACAAATCGTTTAGGGTTTGCACGAATTTTGATCTCAAAATAACAATGGAATAATTCTTTCAATTCAAACTATAATATGAAACGAATTAGCGCGCGATCCCCGGCAACGGCGCCATTTGATTGTTATAAATTTCCGATTGTGTATATCAAATCAACTCAAATGATCCCTGATAACGGTTTCATTTGATTGTTATGATTTCTTGTTTGTGTAGATCGAATAAAGCGAATAAGTTTCAATGTGTCGGTAATATTGAATAAAATTCACAATCAAAGAATTATATTTGACCGCAATCAATTACGGTGTCGGTTGTAGATCGTAAGCGAGTGCGGATCGTCCACAGGGATTGTGCGATTCGTTTCTGTATTTAATTTGTTTGAATTGAAAAGTTAATCGAAAAGAAAAGAAACATGATTCAAGATTTTATCGATTGATTCAGGTGTCACTAGTTTAATCAAGAATCAAGAAACTGATAAACAATCGAGAATCGAGTTTCAATGATATTTCCAATCAAATGTCAAGAATCTAAATGAGGCTCGTAGGAATCGATCGGATCTATAGACGTGATGTAATCTCAAGATTTCGTGTTCTTGTCCTTCGAAGGATTGATACTAGATCGATGATGATCGATGAGAGTTAGGGCTTTCTCATGAAACTAGGGTTTCATCGTTTAACCCTTGTTCTTTCATCGATATCATTCACATTCTAGCCTCTAACAATTTCAAGAAACGATCGTAACTCCCCAATCTCGGGCGATATCAATCAAGAAAGCATCGCAACGAATTGGGTCGTCGATTCTTGAACTTGCTAGGGTTTACAAAACTCGTAGGATTCAAGAATCGATTTAAGATATGTTACATCATCATTTTATTGATCGTCTCGACTCCTCGACGAGCGGAGTATTACTTAAACATCATCACACAGAAAGCATTCAAGAATTGAAAAGATATCATGATGCAAGAATTTAAAGAAAACAAGATAAAAGAATATCACCTTTTATTTATATCAACAATTTGATTACAGTCGCTCAAGAACTACAAGAGGAAGAACTAAATTGTCGATTTGGCGTCGCTCGGCTTCGTGAGTCGCGGATCGGCTTGGACCACTTGCTCTGTTGAAGATCGGCTCGGCTCATAAAAGGTTGCAAGGCTTCTTGCTTGATGGGTACTCGGGATCTTGGTTTTTGATTGGAATTAGGGTTAGGGTTTCACACAAGCCTTCTTACTAGACTTGTGGAAGAAGATGAAGAGAGTGAATGGATCTAGATTGGCTACTAGAATGAACTAATGGAGGGATTTTTCCAAGATAAGATGATTTATAAGTGAGCCTAAGGTCTTATTTATAGATCTCCCAAACCCTAGGTCTAGATTTGAATTTACAATTTCCTCCAAAAGTTTGTTGAGGCTTCTAGAAGGAGTTTGTTAGGCTTTAGCTTAGAGTTTAAGCTCGGGTTTAGGGAGAAGTTTCTAGAATGATAGGCTAGTTTAGTGTTGATTCCAAAGCTTGCTGATCTGGCAGAAGTCTCTGGAGTCTTCTGGAATTTGACATGTCATTCTGAAGTGTAGACCCTGAGAGAAGCATTATGGCCCAAAATTTGGTGGATGACGTGACAAGACAGCCGCGGAACCGCGGCGCAAGCAGGCTCCGGCCGCGGTTCCGCGGCCATGATGGCTCCTTGGGACTTGGGATAGTATTTGTAGCTTTATCTGATGTGTTGATTTGTATTTTCCCCTTTGTATTGATACCAGAATTGAAATCATTGAGTTGGCGTAATATTTGATCGGTACCGTATAACTTTTGGCCTTTCTTCTGGATTTTCCTGCACAGATCTTAAAACAAGTGTTGCGCAATATAGAGATGATGCGATGCCATGAAATGCGGTCAATTTCCTTTATAGTGTCGGTTTTAGAGTCTAACACATGCAATCTGATATTTTGCGACAGTTTTGCTAATATGTGAAATATGAATGCCGAACACTTCTAAATGAATGCAAATGATAGGGAAATTGCCGTGTTAAAAATACAATATTTTCGACTAATCACGCAACATCAACCCCCAATACCGGGAGAGACGAATCCCCTCATATCGCTCATTGCCTCCATATGACTCGGGACTGTACCCAAAAAACCACCTGTTTGCACAATTCAGTAGAGCCGTGGTAGGGTGGAAATCAAAGCACAGTGGGAGATACACAAGACTCTATGACGATCTCGGATCGACAGACTAACCTGTACCAGTGTCACCAGAGAACTGCTATCTGACGTGAGGTATAATACCATCTAGGAGTTCTCGGTGAGTCCGTTCAGTGTACCCAGTCTCCACTGAGCACCCGTATACCATCTCTGATGTCAAACACCAATGGATATGGGATCATCCATCGCCCATCACATGGGTCGAGAAGCTATTTGCTAGTCTACTCTGGAATATCGATGTCCTGTCTCGATATTCGCTCGACTAGGAACAATTGAAGGATGAACTCATGGACTGCCCAAGCCCCACTAGTATGATCTGCATCATAATCCTGGTAGTCAAGTACACATCCTAAGTGCTTTATCAACATGTAACAGAGAGACAGTAAGTGTACATGTTAAGATAAAGAGCAACCAGATAGCGTACTATCATGTCAAGCAAGAAAGTCCTCCCTATATATGTCTCAGCATCCACTATAATATACATCTCATGTACAATAATGGCCTCTAGGGTATACATACAACTAACAATCTCCCACTTGCACTAAGGCCAGTTGTTGTAGTATGTCATACCCAACGTCCTATAAAAGTCTCTCGTAGGAAAGGCCTTTGTAAGTGGATCCGCCGTGTTATCCTTCGCGTCAACTCTCCTAACCTCGATCCCCTGGAGATCAACCATCTCCATGATGAGGTGATACTGCCTTAGAATCTGTCTGGATCATTGATGGGACGAGGGTTCCTAGGCCAATACCACAACTCTATTGTCTCGCAATGGTAGGAACCTAGTTCATCTCATGAATATATATACACCCAGACTGCCTCTTTGGTAGCATCGTTGATAGCGATGTATCCAGCCTTTATCGTCTAGTTTGCCCCGGTATTTAGCTTGGAACTCTTCCAACATACCGCCCCACTTCTGGGGTAAAGACAAAGCCTGTGACTGTCTGACAGTCGACCTTATCACTCTGGAAGCTCGAGTCGGTAAAGGACTCTACTGGAGTTCACCATTACCAAACTCCAAGAACATTTCTTTAGTGCTTCTCAAGTACTTAAGAAGCTTCTCCAAAGCTGTCCATGATTCTCCCCAGGATCATTTGATACCATCTCACTACTCCTAGTGAGAATCCTAACATCCACTTAGATCTATCTCATAGATCTAAAAACCAGGATTTATGAGGTATCACCTAGATCCTATATGGAGAATCAATGTGATAAGAGAAGATTGACCGAGTGTAGCATATGAAACTCCTTTCCTATCAAGAGTATGTCGTCCACGTACAATACGAGGAAGACCACCTTACTCTCTACTACCTTTTTATATATACAAGGTTCATCTACCAGTTTAATGAAGTCAAACGCTTTGACTCACATCAAAACAGATGTTCCAACTCCGCGATGCCTGCTTTAATGCATAAAGCAACTTGCACACGTTTCCGCTTCTCCCATTGTCTACGAAGCCCTCTGGCTGTGTACTTATAGACGCTCTCTTCTAAATCAATATTTAGAAAAGCAATCATGACACCCAACCGCCAGATATCGTAGTCATGGTATATAGCAATGGAAAGTAGGATCCGGACGGACTTAAGCATAGCTATTGGAGAAAAGGTTTCATCATAATCCATACCTGGTCGATGACGAGAACCTTTTACAACAAGTCTAGCTTTGAAAGTCTCAACTTTTCCATCTACACCAAGTAATCTTCTCAAGATATACTTGCTCCTGATGGGGATTTAACCCTTCAGACGTAGCATACAAAGTCCATACTTTGTTGGTGTACATGGATTCCATCTCAGATCGCTTAGCATCCAGCCATTCTTACAGAGTCCCCACTCTTGATGGCCTGCTCGAAACGAGTTAGGTCATCATCTCATGATGCAATTCTCGCTCACACTGTCATCGAGGAAACTGTAGTATCTCTCAGGCGGATGAGAAACCCTACCAGATCGGCGGAGAGGCTGAGGTTCGTCGGGAGCTGTTGAATCCACCGGTTCTACCAAATTATCAGCTGTAGTTTGTATAGCTGGAACTGATTCCAGTACCTCATGACCACAAATTTTTTTCCATAAAAAAATTCCTATTTCTTAAAAGGTGGCATGCCGAGAAATAAAACACCTTTTGTTCCTCGGTGCGGTAGAAGATATTCCCTTGCGAATGTTTGGGATATCCAACAAATTTCCACAGAACTGATCTTGCCTCGAGCTTGTCCGGATTTTGCTTTTGACATAGGCCAGACAACCCCAAATCTTAACTTGCTTAAGACATGAGCTCTTCCCATTCCATATCTCATATGGAGTGGTAGGCTCCTGAATTGGATGGAACCGAATTCAATAGGTATGCAGCTTCACAAATGCATAACCCACAAAGGAAATAGGCAACTCAGTAGTACTCATCATAGAGCGCACCATATCTAATATGGTGCGATTGCTCTTTCCCGATACACCGTTGTGTTGTGGTGTATTCGGAGGAGTAATGCTGAGAGAGAATCTCATTCTCCTTAGAATAGTCCAGGAATTCTAAGCTCAAGTATTCTCCTCCTTGATCACATCAAAGGTCATAATACTTATACCCTTTTTGGTTCTCTACTTCTAACTTATATTCTTTGAATTTCTCAAAAGTTTCAGACTTGTGTTTCAACAGGAACATATGTCTGAATCCTGAGAGATCATCAGTGAATGTAATGAAGTACAAAGAACCAGTCATGGCATGTATAGACAGGGGACCACATATATCATCATGTATCAATCCCAAGAGTTCACTAACTCTTTCTCTGTTTCCAGTAAACGGAGCTATGGTCATCTTATCTTTGTGACATGACTGAAAAGTTTTACAAGATGTAAATTCAAACTGATTTAAATATGAATCTTAGTGTAACTTAGCTAGTCGGGTCGCATTGATAAGACCTAGTCTACAATGCCATAAGTAGGATTCATTCATTTCTGAACTCTTTATCTTGTGTGCGTTCTGTACGTTAAGAACTGTGGTTTGATTTAGAATGTATATGCTATTAAATAACGTGCCTGAACTGATCAACTCTTGATATAGGAAATGTTCAAAATATTATCCAACAATACAAAATTATATCCTTCTTTACTTAATAAAGAGACTGATATGATGTTGTATATCAGGTTCAGTATCTAATAACATTTGTTCAGAATCAATGTATTTGTTAATACAAGGTGATATTTGCTAACTGATTTGGCCGCAACAATTGCACCGTTCTCTATACTTAGAGACATATCATCCATTCCCAGTTCTCCACCTCTCTGTAGCCCATGTAACAGATTACATATGCGGGATCCTGATCCGGTATCAAATACCCAGGATGTAGAGGATACTGAGAAGCGGTTCTCTGTAACGAATACACCCGAAGAAGATGCATCAATCATGCACTTTCTTCGTTTAGGCGGCATGGGAATCCTGGTATTCCCCTATTTCCTACTCGGTTTTATAACAATTATAAGTTTGAGCGGGACCATCGTTCCCCAGCTCAGTATAACAAGCAGGTTCGGTCAATACATCCATATCATTATGTTGATTAAGGCGTGACATGGTCGCTACCTGGAGAGAGAGAGAGAGAAGAAAACACTCTGCGTGCGCTCTTGCAAAATTAGATTGGTTATATATTTTATCTAATCAGGATGACCCCCACTGTTTTTATCAAATCTTCCTTCAAACCTTAAAAGGAAAGACTAGCCGGGATTAATTACACCCTACAAGTTTGCCAATCTTTCAGCCAGGCCAGTGCCAGTACTTTGAGGGAGGTTCCCTGTGCTTTCGCACGGACCTAATTAAAATAAACTTCATTTTTCCAGGGGCGTAACCCCGTTGACACATTCCTAGATACCTACTTGATCGGCTAATTGTAAAGTGCAAAACTCTCCCAGGAGTAACAATTACTCGCAGTGGTTATCAGGATCCAACTACCACATAGAAGGTATGCAATCTCATTGCAAATTTCAACACTTGAAACTCCTGATAATGGTTTTTACCCCTAGCACTTTGACCTTGGCTATGATCAACAAATCATAAGCACTGGTCAAGTTCTACCCGTCATTTTGTGATTAATTAGACCCATTCACATGACTCTTGGCTAAGGTCAACAAAGTCATATGCATGTCCTAATTAATCGCATCATATGTTGTGTAGGAAAACATCACTTAGCTACAGTACACCACGCTTTGGCTAAGGTCAACAAACGCAGCACGAATACTAAGTACTCTACTTCCTAAAATGACGGAGGGTTGTGGATGGTTTTTAAGAAAACGTTTAACGCTTTGAATTTGATATCGTTGTAGAATCAAATGGTTTTAAAAGGAGTGGCTTAAGCTCCGCATTTTGAAACTTTTCTTTTTCGTAAAAAGCCGAGTGGGTTTCAAATTCGATTCTACAACATTTTTAGGTTTATTTTCTTTCATTAATCTCATTAATGAATGTCCCATCATTTAAGTTACCTAAGAATCACAGATAAATACAACGTACGCTTATGCCATCCGCATTCGCCACGACATCCCGTCATGCACCGTTAGGTTAGGTAACTAACGGCAGGACAGGGCAGGGCTAGCGCGGGTGAAAACATAAGCAACGTCTATAATATATCATATATATTATATAATGTATCCATCTCAGAATATGAAATGATCACATCACAGAATATCAGCAGCAGAAGACAACATATGAAATATTGGATATACTAGGATTTCCGGGTTTTAATTTAAGCCTGTATAAAATATGGATTACAAGGTCGTGATGAATAGCCAATCCCACATCCCAAGACCCCTACGAGAGCGGCAAGCAACCCTACCAATTCTAGAGTTAGGAGACCCGGACTCGACTCCTCGAGATGGCCTCCCACTGGACTCTAGAACGTGGTTACTTGTGCTCCCCTTCTTGGGTCTATCCTAATGCGGAAAAGTAAATAATATATATCAACGGTGACATCTTCCTCAACCCGGAAGTGCCTCAATAAAAGAATATTACATACAAGTTTTTACATGAATGAAAATGAAAAACTCTCATCTCACATAAAAAAAACTCCGGCTATTCAAACACAACGATCCAATATAACATATCACAGCAACACATAACATCACATGTCATCAACGTAAGTAAATATGCGTATCGCAATTGTCGTTGACGTATAACAACGAAACCAGGGATACACCACATATTACATTTACGGTCGCAGAAAAGAAAATGAAAACTACAACAGTTGGAATCCGCAACCACTTTAGACATTATAAACCCGTAATATCTCATATTCTGGATTTCATGCCTAACATATGAATTTCTTAGACATCGCATGCCTAACAATTATAAACCCCGCATTTTAGTCTCGATATTGAAAACACTTTCCAATAGTAAGTCGGGTAATTCAACAAGATTCCCGACATCCTGATCGAATGCTCGTCGGAAACTTTAGTAGACGGCCATACCCCCGATGCCGTCGACGAAGTGCACTTAGGCGAAACATCGCGGCCGCGAGCACCTGGACGGATGATTTTGGCAACAGAGTTCTCCTACAGTCACTTGGTCGGGGCTATGGGGCGTGGCTATCTAGTAAGGTTACCCGGCGAGTATCCGCGTACGCTACGTGATTGCGACGGACTTTTGATCCAGATCAAAATTCCGTGGCAACCGATCAAATGAGACTAAATTGCTAGATTTTCAAATATTGTGGATTCCAAGTATTGTATCCCATCAAAAATATCCGGACGACGTTAAACTTTTCGATCGATTAATCAAATTCCCATAATTCTCTGAGAGCTCAACACTTGAGCACAGTTCAAAAATACCCAGAACATGCCACAGCACCTATGGACCAACCGTAGAAGGGCAAACCCAAGCCTCATTAATGGCACCGCGGAACTGCCGCAAACCCTAAGGTTCGAAAGCGGTTCCATGGTCATTATATCGAGTTAGGATTTCATTCTTCTAGAGAGTCCACAGAATGACTTGCATGATTTTCCGAATACCTTAAACTTGGAAAAATGGGTTTTTGACATTCGTTCAAACTTTTTAACTTCGCCTAGATAATATGTGAAAACCCGAAACCATGTTAAACTATGAATACGAAACACTCCGAATAGCCTATACAATATGACCACATCACATGCAATCACAGAAAAAACAAGCAACACCTGAAGAACCAAAACCTAGAGACTGGAACAATACCAAAATTTGAAGCCCAAATTCCTTAACTTGGCCGAGCTCACCGGTTTTTTAGGGGTTGTGGCCAGCCACAATTGGTCAAAATGGGACCAAATTTTGGTAGTGTTCATAGTGTATCACATACATCATTCTGCTATATGACGTGAGATATAATACCATCTAGGATTTCTCGGTGAGTTCGTTCAATGTACCCAGTCTCCACTGAGCACCCGTATACCATCTCTGATGTCAAACACCAATGGATATGGGATCATCCATCGCCCATCACATGGGTCGAGAAGCTATACGCTAGTTTACTCTGGAATATTGATGCCCTGTCTCGATATTCGCTCGACTAGGAACAATTGAAGGATGAACTCATGGACTGCCCAAGCCCCACTAGTATGATCTGCATCATAATCCTGGTAGTCAAGTACACATCCTAAGTGCTTTATCAACATGTAACAGAGAGACAGTAAGTGTACATGTTAAGATAAAGAGCAACCAGATAGCGTACTATCATGTCAAGTAAGAAAGTCCTCCCTATATATGTCCCAGCATCCACTATAATATATATTTCATGTACAATAATGGCCTCTAGGGCATACATATAACTAACACAGAGGAGTTGAGGAGAGTTGAAGAGACATGTGTGCAATGCACGGAGCTCTTTGGACCCATCTGAACCGTCCCCGCCGACCTATTGGGCATATCCGCCGGTCAATTTTGAGGCAAATGCCTTGACATTCATGCCATCAGATTAATTCAGTATTTACACTATTTTCCACATGTTTGATTTTTCTGAACTTTTCATTTCCCCGTGTATTGCACGTGCAACCTTTTGGGCTTCCAAAAAGTTAAAAAAAATCAGAAAAATAATTGTGTCTGATGAGAATCAAACACACAGGCTATGTCACAACAATGCAAAGGCTTTACCAGTGAGCCACAAGTTGCTTCTTGCTTTTATTTAACACAAGTGACTTATAACTCAAACTCAGGCTATAATACTCTTTTCTTGTATATTAACAGGAAAATTTCTGTACAGAGATTTCAGAGTCGTTACATTCTATCCTAGTAGAAGTGCTAAAACATACTTTCATTACCAATGATGACTTGTCCTTTGGCTTCGGCCTCCTAGACCGTCATTATAAAAGCGTGACGTTTTGGTACATTCCTCCTTATTGGTGACACATTCCTCTGTCCTTGGAGCACGTTTCTCTGCCCCTGAGGCACGTTTCTCTGTTCCTGATAGAATTGACGTGGAGGCTGTGTAGGTGGTCCAGGTGGAGCTGGTGCAGGGAGAGCTAGGCGGGATGCAGGAGCCTGAATGGCTGGCCGCTGCGGAACCGTGATTGCGGGTCTGGGTGCTGGTACTGTATTGAAACAATATGGATATGCTCCTATGATGTGAGTGGATGCGCCATAAACCAAACACAGGCCATTTGCATGCCTTCAGTCCTTCGCCAGGTTCCAGTTCTCTTGCAGTAGAAACAGAAATCTAGACTGGACTGGTTAAATGATCATCCTGGTCTCCTGGGTGCAAAGGTTGGCCTAGAAGAGGCTCCTCCGGACATCTGTGTGGCAAGGCGTTTGATTCCAGCTGTTTGGGGCTTACCCTTCTTCTTTACTACAGCTTCATAACGGCGAGCTACCTTCAGGGCGAGTTCATGAGTCAGGTAGTCGCCTGTGGCTAATGCCACCTGAATCTCTGGGTCTAAGCCCTGTTGAAATCGTCTAGCCCAAATCTCATCAGTCGGAATCAAATATGCCGTGAACCTGATAAGATGTTGATGTCAGGATAGAGATGTGTTTTAATGGAACGGTATTTGATACGAATTCTTTACCTCCTAAGTATGATGAATTCGGCATCATATTCATCCACCATTTTACCCACATAGAACCTTGTTGTAGGTTGATGAACTATTGTTCCATCTCGAAACGGGCAGTCTCAAGGAAGAACTTCGCATAGAACAGATCGCGAAACATCTTCCACTCAATTGGCCGTGTGAGTCGGCTTCCCTCAGCCTTCCACCAGATTCTTGCATTGTCGGTCAGTTGCAATTTAGCAACTCTCATCTAGGCAATATCTGGCACTTGAGCGGCTGCCCGATCATCTTTGATCGCTTGGGCTCATTCTTCTGCCTCAAGTGGGCTCTCTTTTCCCGAGAAGTGTTTTAGGTGCAGTGCCCGAAATTGCTCGACTCCGGATGCCTCGGCTTCAAGGCGGTGCATGAGGATATCAGTTTGTTGCTGCTGACCCTTCAATAGGCTCTTGATAGCCTCAAGCAGTGTTGTTTGCTCATTGATAGGAGCTGCAACGGTAGGTGGTAGTGGTAGAGTAGGCGGTGGGGTATTGCCGTTGACGTTCGTGCTGGTGTTGTTCAGAGAATCCATTATCTTGATAGAAAAGGAATGGTTAGGATAGATTCAAGAAATTTGAAATGTAAGAAATGTATAGTTGCCGATTCTTGTAATTCTTGTGATATATTGCTTGAGACTTCATGCAGAACTGACCTGCATGGGCCGCCAACAAAACCCGTCACACCCCGCTTCCCAGTAGACGGAAACGGTGATGTGGCAGGCCGCAACGTATTTACTATGAAATAAATACGTTAAGCGTAATTAATCAATACACAAAATGAACAAGAATGACAAGAGAATAAAATGAAACGACAGCTTTATTTGCATTCAACTTTACATACAACTGTTTGAAATAAAAGATACAATAATCAAATGAAAATGCCTAAACAATGGCATATTGTCACGCCTCGCTTCCTGGTGTACGGTAAGGAGGCGCGACGAGGTCCGCTACGTATTTACTCAGAAATAAACACGCTAAATGTATCTAAGTAATATAAGGTAAAATGTACACAAGAAACATGAATATAATGAACAACAACTTTATTTATTAAACATTCTTTTATAGGTACAACTGGAAATGTAAATACATGAATAGAAAGCAATGCCTAAACAATGGCATGAACTGAAAAGAAAATATATACAAGTGACTATAGCTCAGGGTCTTCAGTGTACTGCTCAGGGGTCTGCTCCAATTGTTCCTGGCTGGTCTCGAGCTCTTCAGAGTCGGGTCCTCCTGACAACATTTTAAAGAAGCAGAAAAATAGGAATGTCGTCAGCAAACAATCGCTCGGTAAGTCCCAAAGAAAGAAGGAGAGAAGTAGAATAGACAAAACAGAGAGTATATCTAGTATAATATTTGATTGTTAAGTTAACGTAGTGTTTGTAGCTTGGTACAAAATATACCAGTGTATACGAGAGGAGTCCAACTTACACCGTGGACTTTGGTAACCCGCAGTATAAGGCTCCGTCGATAATACCATGGAACAACGGCAAGGATGTAATTACGTCTTTCAGTGAATACATCGTGCCACCTTTAACATGTTCCGTACCAGTCTACCCCTTTATAAACCCCGTAATGTTTATTGTATTGATTGTATTGATTGTACTGATTGTATTGTATTGTCTTGAAGTAAATGGATGACTTGTCGAAACCATGATATCAGTAAACGGAATGGATATAAATAGATAGTCATGTAAACAGAGTATATCCATGGTTCGGTTCAGTCATGTCCATGTTGATATAGATTGTATTCTGGTATAAACGGATTCATGTTGTATTGTAGTTATACTTGAATTGGATTTAAGTCAGATTGATTTCAGATTTGACCATGACTCGAACCGAGTCAGACTTTTAAACAGAATTAAAGTCCTGATTGTTTTGGATGTTATCGGTAACTGCTGCACATGGACGGCAGGATTTATGTCTTTTTCCAAGACAATTACCGTGTTGATAACACCGTTGTTAGGTTGTCTACCTTAGATAGGCAAGCACCCACTTTTTACGGCTCCCCAAGGCTCAAGAGAACTGGTCCCGCTTAAATCTATATTTACTAGGGTCCTTATTGTAATTTAGTATAACTTGAGGGGGTTTTATGTAAAAATAGTTTTGATATAATTTCAAAATACATCTCAAGTATTTAATTATCGTCTTTAGGGTTTTCATAGATGTATATTTTATAAAAGTGAAACTTTCTAGTGTGTAGAACCTAGTTTTCATTGTATATGATGTTTTAATGAAAAAAATTGGAATTTGTACTGTATTGAAATGGTAGTTTCATGTAATGGTGATTCCTTTGATTTAAAAAACATGGAATATTCATAATATATTTAAAATAGATCTTTTGATAATATTCATATATATATTTATATATTTAATAAAAATAAATTTTATTTATTTTATAGAAATCTCATTTTATTAAGCATTGCATTAAAAATTCCATCGAGATCGAATGCTCATTGTGGAGGTCCGCATCTCGCTCTACTAGTTCCGAGGATGTACGATAACCCGTACCATCCCGATTGGGGTTCCCCAAAATGGGTTGTAGAGGCGTATTTGTAAGGAATTAATTAACACTCTTTTTAAAGAAAACGGTTTTTAATTGTTTAAGGTATTTATTCATAAAAGCGTATTATCCCATAATCTAGAATCCCAAAACACATCGTGCTATGTCCAAAATGTGTGTTGTGATGAGGTAGGTCATTACCTCGTGAGTTATCTAAAGGTAATACGGTTAAATTGAATATTTACAAGCTGTATGTAACATGATGGTATTTTACTGTAAAAGTGAAATAGAAATTGCAGCATGAATTATTTTGAGATGAAACTTTTTGTAATATGTTTATTTATGTTTGTTAAACATTATGAGAGAATATGGTGATTTATTGTTTAAGAAAAATTATGTTTTGAAAGAAAAGAAAGTCGGAATAACTCTGCTTCTGACGAGTTTAGAAAAGAAGATGTTTTAGAATAACCCCGCCGGCCTATTGGGCATATCCGCCGGTCGATTTTGAGGTAAATGCCTCGAGATTCGTGCCATCAGATTAATTCAGTATTTACACTATTTTCCACATGTTTGATTTTTTTGAACTTTTCATTTCCCCGTGTATTGCACGTGCAACCTTTTGGGCTTCCAAAAAGTTAAAGAGAAAAATCAGATAAATAATTGCGTCTGATGGAATCGAACACACAGGTTACGTCACAGCAGCGCAAAGGCTTTACCAGTGAGCTACAAGTTGCTTCTTGCTTTTATTTAACACAAGTGACTTATAACTCAAACTCAGGCTGTAATACTCTTTTCTTGTATATTAACAGGAAAATTTCTGTACAGAGATTTCAGAGTCGTTACACGCTCGTTTTAAAAGCGGAGCCTAAACCACTCCTTTTCAAAACTGCTCGGTTCCTACAACGAGATCAAGTTCATTACTTTCATGGTTTTCTTACAAACCGACCGTAGCCCTTCGTCATTTCCTACGAGTAGTGCTTAGTATTCATGCTGTGTATGTTGACTGTGTCAAGGCATGGTGTTTGGTTGTTAAGTGATGCTTGTTTGTATCATTAGATGTGATTGGTTAGGACAGTCGTATAACCATTTTGACTGTGTTAAGGGTTTATGCGGGCGGGTTTAATGCAATCAAGATAATGACGGGTTGAACTTGAATAGAACCCTTTGATATGTTGACTGTGTCGTGATTACTAGGGTCCTAGGAGCAAAAACCATATCGGGAGTTTCAAATATAAGGGAAACTTGCTAAGTATCCGCATACCTTCTGGAGTGTGGTGACTTGAGTAGCTTCTATCAAGTTATTACGCGATGATAGTTGGGTCCCGATTCCTACTGATGGATACGGATTACTTTTGGGTGATTTTCAGATGATCCCGACTAGTTCTCCTTTTAGGGTTTAAAGGAGAATTAGAGGAAACAGTATGAGGCATTCTGATTAAATAAATTAATTAACCAATCTAATCTTGATAGATTGCACGTTGAGTGTTTCTTTCTCTTTCTCTGGCAGCGACCTTGACCCACCTTAAACTAAAACTCATAACTAAGTTAACCGAACCTTTTTATCATCCGACTTTGGAATGTCTAGATTCATGACAAAGTCGCAAACATCCATGCTACTCCTACTTCCCCTTTGCATTTCTCCAGATCACTCCATATCACTACGAAGATCCGCGTTGATTGGATAAACCATATCGTATCGTTACATACAAACTCGACGAAAGTTGTTTCAGTTCGAGGATGACCACCGGTTATGGAGAAATTGAATAGGATTATTCTGTTGTCATTTCACTTTACTTTCTCTTAGGTTGCGAGAGCTCCTTATATTAGAAGGGTATACCAGTTACGTTTATTGGATAGTCTTCTTCCAAATTTTAGACATGTGCTGAAAGATAGGAAATGGAGAAAACCAACTAGCCTAAATATGATGTACATAATATAAAATGTAGTGACATATAAAGTGGTGGAAATAAGGGCAAAGGAAATTGCAACAACTGTCATGAGTTTGATATTGGAAGAGGCGTTACTAGTTGGCTACCCCCTCAAAACATTTTAATGTTTCAATTTTCCTGTGCGGTTGTAATTAAAAACTGTTTCTCAATTTACTCTGACTCTAGGGTATGTATATACCGGTTTATGATCTCACATCTGTAGGATATTACAGATGATGAGAAGGAGTAGAGTATTGGGAATTGGGTGATTTAATTCTCAATGTCAGAATTCGTAGTAATTGGTGATATTGAGAAAATCACCTGGTTTTTGCCTATCGGCAAATATTTGGTTTTGAATATCGGTTGTTATGCGCCAATTTTAAATCGATATATCTGTAACTTTATTTCATTAAGTGATATATGAATTTTTGGAATTGTGTTTAGAACATTTACCTTTATCAGTCGATGATTAGACAAGGTGCATTGAATAATGGTGTGATCCTTCTGAACCAAAATACAGTTTTCAACTTACGACACATGGAGTTTGAGTTAGTAAACTCAACGAACTTATACATAGTAATGTATGTTGTCCACTGTCCTTTAGGACAAGGGGTTCGTACTCGTACTATATTCCTTTTACTTATTGCTTCTCTTGTTCTAAACCCACATTTTCGTTGAAATGCAAAGTCCAAGGATTTTGAGAAGTTCATATGTGTCACAACCCGAAAGTGGCACGTGACCGGCACTAAGATCACGTGATGTATAAAGATGTCAACGCAGTCCAAGTAAGTTAAAAACCCAGAATCTAAATCTTTTTAGTAAAATATTGGAGGTGAATTTTAAAAAGAGTTATTAAATAAGTTTGTTTGAAAAACATCTATGACATTTGAAAATCGAGCAGCTCCTTTGTAAATTTTGAATAAAAACATAATATACAAAGCATCCAACGGGAGCTAGCTTTCACACCTAAACGGCGGAGTAACCACGCAGACAACATACGACGCCCAACGCGAAGAAAAGAAAAGCGAAACAAAACCAACAAGTATAAAAGTCGACTCCAACGAGTGCGACGTCCACAAAAACATAAACTCTAAGTTTCGCTTATAAGTCCACAATTATACAAGTTTTGGGTCGATGGAGTTTTAATTAGATACAAAAGAATATATACCGTTGACCGCCGAAAACAGAAGACGAACTGGGATGGATCGTCTTGCCTGAATTTGGGGGCAGATGCTATTTGGACATATCCATTCAACTCTCCGAAGATACGAAGTTGATTTATGGCACCGTATATCGGAGGTTTGGATAGATGCAACCGCTGCAGCAGACTTATCAGATTCCTCCTCATTTGTGAGCGGATTTTGATTGGGGGGACGCTCTTCCCTGCAGGTGCAAGCCCCTGCAGTTAATTACATTATCGCGTTGCGATAACAACTTTCTCCTCCTACAGTAGTTTACTTCGTGTCGTGTGTTATTTTGTTTGTTTTGGTTGCCCGTGGATTGTTTATGGAGACTAGTTTAAGTCGTCACCCTATAGGCGTGGATTAGATTTGAACTTAGGTTGTATTTTCCTTTTGTTCAAAGTATATTTTATTTTATTTAAGGACCATTAAACTAGTTTGAGATTAAGATCAAGTTAAATATATGAGCATTTCGGCTCAATTTATTTTGACTAAAGATACGTTAGTCTGAGACTAAGCAATATTTTAAGAATCGTAAAATTTTAGTTGAGATCCAACAACAGAGAGTTTGGGCTCAGCTGCAAGAAATTTCAGAAACTTAGCCAATTTGGGCTTGGTCTACTCGGTCTTTGGCCTTCCTTTTTGGTTTACTCAGAAGTGCTAAGTACTTATTCGTAGCTCTGGCGCTCACGTGGGAAACACGTGAGGCGCTTAGCATTTATTTTGGGCGCTCACGTGAGAAGCACGTGAGGCACTGGGATATGGGCATTTTGTTTTGGTGGGCGCTCACGTGTGTTTCACGTGACGCGCTGAGCATCTGTTTTGGGCGCTTCACGTGGGAAGCACGTGAGGCGCTGGGCCTTTTGTTTTGGGTGCTTCACGTGGGAAGCACGTGAGCCGCCAGGTCCTTTGTTTTGGGCACTCACATGGGAAACATGTGAGGCGCCGAGTTCCATTTTAGGGAATCTTTTGGGCGCTCACGTGTATTTCACGTGAGACGCCAGATTCTTTTCTTTTTAGAGATTGAATCTCTGTTAATGGTATTTTGGCCATTAATGATCACCAACATCTATGTTTTTGAAGATCCGGGATCGTTTTTTTATTGGAAAACTAAGTTCTTCTGTTTTTTATAAGAACTAAGTTCTTTCATTGTAGGGTTAAACCTGTTCGCAATGGAATTAAATTCCCAGAACATACGTAATCTTTTCTCCTTTTCTTTTAATCTAGTTCTTTTCCCTAGATTTTGAGTTTAGAGAATAGAATCTTCTCGATGAGAATTAAATTCTCAATTTGTGAGAAGATTTGCTTTGAAAATATCAGATCAGAGGAAGAACTGAGTTCTTTTTATGTAGAGTTTATTCTCCTAATATTTAAACATAATAAAAAGAGCTAAATTCTATTAAATTTTAATAAGGCAGCGCCTCACGTGCTCCCTACGAGGGCGCCAGCGTCAGCGTCAACCCCTTAGAATTAAATTCTATGGTAGCGCCGTACGTGAAGCTCATGTAGACGCCAATTTGCAAAGCACATGAGCGCCTATCATATATAAGAATTAAATTCTTAAGTGGCACCCACGTGCAAGACATGTGAGCGTCGGTGCCTAAATTAAAATCAAGTAGAACTAAATTCTAAATGGGGATATTTCCCTAAAATATGGAATATTCTCTGTTAAACAGAGTCGTTGGATCAAAAGATCCATTTGTGATGATAAATCATCAAATAATAGAATTAAATTCTATTAGGAGAAAATATCTCCCAAATCTTTCTAAGTGAGGAAAAAAACTCTCGGTTGGATCAAAGATTCAATGATAGAATTAAATTCTATTTTGAGAATATATTTCCCCAATTTCTAAATAATGAAAGATTCCTCTCTGTAAAACAGAGAGCCCTTAAATTAAAAATCCGATGGTGATTAATAATTACCGTTTGACAGAATAAAATTCTGTATGTGGGAAAATATTTCCCTAATCTTATTAAAAACAAAAAAAAAATATTCTGTAAAAACAGAAATCACTGGATCAAAGATCCGACGGTGGATAAAATTTCCTAAATAATCTTTGAGACCAATTAAATCAATTGGTATCTCTCAAATGAGAGATTTTCCCAAAACTGATCAACAGTTTGCCTCCACTATATAAAGGCCCCGAGACTTCAATTCTCAGGGAGAGAGAACCCCCCTACGCTTTCGCAAACAAAAAGATAAAAACTGCAACTGAGAATTCAATTCTCTTTCAATAAAGATCCACTTGTTCTTTCGAACTCTAGGTAAAAAAAAAGAAGAGATCAAAATATCTCCTTTGCCTAGTATAAAAGAAAATAAGGGTTTAACCCTTCATAAAAAGAACTCAGTTCTTCCTCTGATATGAGATTTGCAAAGCAAATCTTCCCACAAGTTGAGAATTAATTCTCATCGGGGCAATTTTGTCTTTCAAACTCAAAATTTAGGGGAAAGAACTAGATTAAAAAGAAGAACCTATATTCTAGGAATTTAATTCCTCTGAAGATAGGATTTAATCCTAAAAACATAAGAACTTAGTTCTTAAAGAAAACTCGATCCGAGATCTTCAAAACAAATATCTTGGTGATCATTAATGGTCAAAATGGTATTAATATAGATTCACTCTCTAAAAAAGGAAAGGAATCGGTGCTTCAACCGTTTCCCATGTGGACGCTCAAAACAGAAGGCCGGCGCTTCACGTGAAAAACACATGAGCGCCCAAAAGATTACCAAAACAAAAGAATCAGCGCCTCACGTGCTTTCCACGTGGGCGCTCAAAACAGAAGGCCAGCGCCTCACGTGAAAGACACGTGAGCGCCGAGTAAAAGTGATTAGCATTCTATATACAGCCAAAACTGCTGAGTGCTTAGCATTGATTGGGCAGTGCCCTGTGCCCCACGTGAAAAATACGTGAGCGCCCAACAAAATAAAATGAGACAGCACCACACGTTCTCCTTACGTGGACGCCATATAAATATGCTTAGCACTATATATATATTCAGTCAAAAGGACTGAGTGCTTAACACTGATTGGGCAACGCCCATAACTGAAGGCTTCACATGATACCCATATGAGCGCCAGAACTCCAAATAAGTGCTTAGCACTTTTGCATTAAAAAGGGGGCTGAACAAACAGAACCCAAATAAGTGCATATCACTTTTGAACCAAAAAAAAGACTGAGCAGACCAAACCCAAATTGGCTAAATCTCTGGAAAAACATTTTCTTGCAGCTGAGCCCTAATACTCTGTTGTTGGATCTTAAATAAAAACGAATCTTAAAATATTACTAAGTTGATCTTAGTCTCAAATAAGACTAACATATCCTTAGTTAAAAATAAATTGAGCCCAAATGCTGACATATTTAAGTTGATCTTAATATCAAACTAGATTAACGATCCGTAAATAAAACAAAACATTTTTGAACTAAAGGAATATATATAACCTAAGTTCAAAACCCAAACCTAAATCTAAAATATACGGATTTAGACTGATCCGCACCCTATGGGCGACGACATAAATTAGTCTCCGTATATAATCAATGGGCAGCCAAAAATAAAACAAACACAACACGACACGAAGTGAAAATCCAGAGCAGGAGAAAGTGGTTATCGCAACGCGATAACGTAGTTAACTGCAGGGGCTTGCGCCTGCAGGGAAAAGCATCCCCACAATAAATAAACACTTCACAAACCCCTGCAGGGAAAAGCATCCCCACAATAAAAAAAACACTTCACAAATGAGGGGGAATCTGATGAAGTCTGCTACAACGTTCGCATCTATCCAAACCTCCAATATACGGTGCCATAAATCAACATGGTATCTTCGGAGAGGTGGATGGATATGTTCAAATAGCATCTGCCCCCAAATTCAGGCTAGACGTCCCAAACATGTCAGTCCGGTCTTTCGGCGGTGAACAGATTCTAGCACGCCCAAAGGGACCTTTTCCTCTTTCCACTCTAAGTTTCGTGTGTCGTGTTTCGCGAACAAAATCGCGGTTTGCTATGGTTGCCCTTGGATTCGAGATACTATAACTTGGTGTCTTGCTCCTGTGCAGAAAATCGATGGCTTTTCAATGCACTGCATGCAACAGCAACTCTTGCTCCACCCTAACTGGAGGAGTGACCTATGGGCCCAACGCGGCCTCTATTTTCTCAATGCCAGTGGGGCAAGTCACACAAGCCACTACTGGATTGTTCTTTCGGACCATGCTCCCACCTATGAGTTTCGGTGCCTCAGCGCCGCAAGAAGAAGCTCCTAAAAGGTCGGTCTTCGCTCGATTGGCGACCACAACGGCCCCTCTTAACAAGCCATCCAAATCTGGCGTCTCAGTCTTCAACAGGCTGAGCAAGAACTCAAGCGGGCCCGCAAAGAAGCTTATGATACCTGAAGGGGCTACCCCAAAATGGCCAGCCCTCCCAACTCCTGCTACAGGCGAAGCCGACAAAGGTGCTTTGCCCATCAGAAAGTCGGTTTTTGAAAGATTGGCCGGTCCTCCTCAAACCTTAATAAGGACGTCGGTCTTCAACAGGCTGACACTAATTGCAGCTCCTCAGCAAAACCAGGGGCATGATGAAGCTGCTTTCAAAACTAAGGCGGTCCCTTCAGCAAGGCATGCTCGACGTCGCCACTGGCGCCGAGTGAGAGAAGCTGGGGGCAACTCTCCCTCTGGGCTACCCTACTAGATCCAATGGTAGAAGTCGACGCTGTTGTTCTTACTGGGAACAGTTTTGATCGGCTTAAGAGGGTGCACAAAACCTCTCCAACGGCGGTGCAAAAGAAATCATCCCCACGTGCATAAGTTACAGTGCAGGCAAAGTCGGAGCGGCCTCATCAGCGGCTCTCCTCGTAAATTCATAGGGTCGGGCGAAAAGTCTAGGACTCTGTGATTGACCAAAACTACCCTTATCGACCAAAGAAATCGAAAGCTCGACAAGAAAAAGACCAATCCTCCGGCATACAACGGGGGACTTCTGCTAAACAGGTGCCTGTCACAATGGCTCCTTCAACTATAAACTCTCATAAAAGAAGGGGGCTGGAGAAAACTCTACCGTCCACGGCAAATTCCAAAGGCGATGGATCCGAATGCCCCAAGTCTGGGGGCATTATTGTCCAGACGGTCTATATGACCAACGGGAAAGAAAAGAGCCGTGCTTCGGTGAGTCACCGACCGCAAACTCGGTCGCTGACAAAGGCTCAGGAGCAACAACAAAAGCTTCAGGAAATGCTGAACAAAATGACGGCACCCACTGGACAGAAAACAAGTCAGGACAAAGAGGCCGAATAGCGTCAAGAGTAAGAGACCGATACAGAGTTTCTGCGAAGGGTGCTCGAGAGGAAGGAAAAAGAGGCTGCTGAGCAAGCTGCTAACATGAAGAAAATGGCTCTCTTGTTCCAAGACATAGTTGGAATGATGATCCAGCCAGAACCCCCGGCCGAAGATCCACGGATAATCATCGAGGATGACAGAGGAGAAACATCAAACACTCCTCCAGCTTTATGTGCAGCCAAAGAAGAAACAATCTCCAAGGTTACCCTTGATGATTACATTGCTCAAAAAATAAGAGCACATCAAGCTAATGAAACTGTTGGCCAAATCGTCAGAACCGGACGACCATATCCAGGCTAGTATGATCAAATCAAGTACCCGCGGGGATATACGATTCCCAAGTACCATGTATACAAAGGGACATGAGACCCTCATCAGCCTGTCGCGCAATTCAGAGCTCTGTGCGGCAACATTGGAGGTGATGACAAACTGTTGCTTCGCCGGTTCGTTGGCAGCCTGTCAGAAAATGACCTTTGAATGGTACTCGGAGCTCCCAAATGACTCATGAAAACATTCACAGAGATGGAACTGCTATTCACACAGCATTTCGCCAGCGCAAGCGAATGCACTCTGATCACAACATTAATCAATGCCAGGGTAAAGCCGGGAGAAACCTGGGTCCAATACGCCATCCGGTGGCGGAACCTGTGGTCTAAGTGCAAACAACGCATTGAAGAATCTCCTGCCGTGGGCATGTTCATCGGGACCCTTGATCCTCAAACGACTATATCCCAGTTCATGACATTTTTCAAGCCCACAACCTTTCAGGCTTTGATAGATAAACTGGCCCAAATGGACTAAATGGGCCATGGGACTTCCTCCTCAAATAAGGACCCTCAAAATAACAAGGGTAAAGGGAAAGCGGCCTTCGTTGCCAATACGCAACAACAACCGAGTGGTCCAAAACCGGCTGCTCGCCAAAACAACATGCGTCAGTGCCCATCTTTGGAGGAAAGACTAGGACGTGCTTACTCGTTTCCCCATGAGAAGATGAGGAGACTGTTTTAATTGGCAATGCATAATAAACTCATCACATTGATAGACACGCGGCGTCCACCGCAACCCGACGACGTCAACAACCCTAACTACTGCTCCTACCACAGAATGGTGAGCCACCCAATTGAAGATTGTTACATCTTCAAAAACTAGGTCAAAAACCAGTATCAATAGGAGAAATTCACGCTGTCTGAAAACTTGAGGGTAAACCTACCCCAGAAGCACACTCCAAAAAGGATGGATGCGCAGGTGGCATCATGCTCACTCGTGAAAGAAACTCCATGGAAAGTCGTTCTTTCAGTAAAAACAAAAGAATGCTGAAGGATCTACAAGCATGTCCGGCAGTCAGGTGGAAAAACCCACTTGAACCCGAAATAATCGAAAGGATGTTAAAATCTCGTCCCGCACCGAAAATTGTTGACGAAGGGAAAAAACCCCAAGTCAAGCCTTCGAAGTCTCCAAAGAAAAAGAAGAAGACCAAGAAGCCTGTGCAGCTTGCCGAGTATGAAAACAAGCGCACATATCTACAAAAATACATTGACGCGCTGGAGGAGTACAACCAGAAGGCACGAACACCCGTCATGCTCAAAGAATTCCTCAAGTATATTCTTGAGGACGAATATAGTGACATCGATGAGGAAAATGACTCATCAGAAGACACCAAAGACCGTGCAGCAAGTTGCCACATGGTCTCCCATTCGTCGTTATATGAAGAAGAAGCTTCTTCAACGTCAGAAAACAACGCAGAGGAACTGGGGGCAGAATCGGCGCTAAAATCCCCGGAACTTCCAGAAAACCCGATTGAGGGGCTGTTAAATGAAGCCTTTCAAAAAAGCAAAGTTAACCAAGAACGTGAGACAGCCGTATATAAAAAGTCTAAGCATCAGCGCCAGGATAAAGAAGCTGCAGCGAGGATGAGTCGTAAAGTACTCCGACCAAACCAAAGCACACCTGCTACAAATAAGAGCAGGATCAAAACAAAGAAGTGGTTCGCCAAAGCCCTGTCAATGGCGATGAAGCTGCCACCTCTTATAAAGAACACTTCCGAGGTCACATGCTTCGATGAAGAAGGAGCACGCCCAAACTACTTCCTATATCATCGAAGGGTCACCCACCCCACCGAGGAATGCAGTGCCTTCAAGAAGTGGTGGCAAGGATACGTCGCCATCAAAAATACTTCAAGAAGATAAAGCGCGAAGTTTGTGCTCTTCTACTGCAAAATAGTGCAACAAACGCACTTGAAGAAACGACTGTCAACTATCATATGGTTGGTACCAGCTCAGAAGGGGAAAACTCCCAAGTTTTTACCTTCGGGAGCAATTTTGAGGACGAAATACCCCTCAGCCCTCTCTTCAAAGACTCCCCATCCGAAAAACAAGAGAAAGAGAAGAACTGCAAGAATATTCAGCTGCGTAACAGCACGCTGCCTGAGAAGATTCCTGGACCTACAAACAAAGATTCGAGCAAAAAAGACAAAGAGAAAGAAAAAATCTCTAAGGAATTGCCCTCGATGAAGGAGTTGTAAAAGAGCTCGCAGCAAGAGACTTGCTTAAAAAAAACAAGGTGGATTATAACGTCCTAGCACATCTGAGGAAAATACCGTCGCAACTTTGCATATTGGATGCTCTCCTCCTGTCCAAAGGGACACGAGATTCTCTGATCAAGGTATTACAAGAGCCCGATCAGTTCCAAGCTTTCTTTACAGAAGAGACAATGAAAGATGAACTGGCAGAGGTCTACACAGCTGACATTACATTCAGCGATGAAGATCTCCTCCTCGGTACGTGCGAACATAATCGCCCGTTATACATCATCGGGTACTGCCACGACATCAAGATAGGAAAAATCCTTATTGACAACGGATCCTCCGTTAACCTTCTCAACGTGAGAGTGCTGAAGGAGATTTGCATGAACTTTCAGCACCTTTCCCGAGATAAAATTACCATCTCTGGGTTCGACTCACATTCATCACGGACACTTGGGTCTGTAATACTGACGCTACGCTTCGGGCTGCTCGTCACTGCCATTAAATTTCATCTCATTGAGGATAAGACTTGCTATAATACTTTGCTCGGCAGACCTTGGTTACACGAGTATAACGTCATCTCTTCTACACAACATCAGTGTATGAAGTATTTCAAGGATGGCTTGGAGTACGCCGTCACGGGAGAGCTAAATCCGTTCTCCTTAAATGAAGTCTGGAAATACGAAGATGCAAAGTAGTTCCTACCAGACTTCGAGGATACTGAAAGGTGACACAAGCCGGAGAACAAACAAAAAGTCGTCGCCATTATCCCGATCTTTGGGAGTGATACCAAGGAAGATGAAGAAATAGTCTACTTGGGACAACCCCTGAAAGAAAACAATAAGCCTGGAACATCTACTCCTATTTTGGTCTTTGGCAGCGATTTTGAGGACGAGGCCAACACAGTGTTCTCCATTCACCCGTCAATGCAAACCATCACCGAAATAGATCAGAGTCTATAAATTACAATGGCTCCGCCTCGGCATTACAAAGAACTTGATGCGCTAGATACATACAGCGTACAAGAGATACAAACCTTCTACGTACCTGAAAATGTGTCTTAGCACATCTACTAGGTTTCTACATGCATCAAGTATGCAATTTAAAAAAATCTAAAGGTCTATGCTATACTAACCTAGAATCGAATTAGAGAATTAGGGTTTGATAGCAAGTAAACAAGTTTTACACTAAGTGAATAGAGAATACAACCTTTGTAGACCACTCCTTCACTTCTAAAGCTCCAAGTAGTAGTCCCTTAGCTCCAAGTAGTGGTCCCTAGAACTCTTCTTAGGCTCCACTTGGTGAAAGGAACGAGCTTACTTCGTCGTCTTCGAGGATGAAGATAATCTACCTTGAAGTTACTCTAACTCAAGCTACCTCTTCACTAATCAAGAATTAGTGAAGCAAACAACCTAATCGTATGGGCTAAATGAGAGTAGGTTGATGAAGTAGGAATTTTGCTCAATTTAGAATTGTATTTTTCTTTTTCTTTTCCCCACCTCAAGAAAACCTAGAGAGCTCTTGAGAGGAAGAAGATGAACTAGGGTAAGAAAATATCTCAAGTGATAGAATGAGAGAGTTAACTATGGGCTAATGATAATGGTTGTGTTATAAAATATCTAGAGTAAAATAAAAATTAGTGGGATAAGTCGTGGCTTCTACATGCTTCTACAAGCATCTTAAGCCATGCTCATTTCCACCTCATTTTTTTTATTTTCCTCTTAATAAATAATCACCCAAATAATTTTTAGTCTTGGTGTGAGTCTTATACACCCATGTTCTATGTATCATCCACCATGACACAATATACATATATTAATATATATCACATATATATTAAATGTATTTCAAAGAGAAGAAAAACTTTAAGTGAGCACAATATTAGTTAATATATATTAATATATCAAATATAAAAATATATATCAAATTATTAAATCAACACTTGATTCAATAATCCGGTCATATCATATAAAACTGACTAATATTATTTATATGTATATCACATTATTAAATCAACACTTGATTCAATAACCCGGTCATACCATATATAACCAATAAATATTCAATACTATATTAAATAAACACTTGATTCAATAATCCGGTCATATCATATATAACCGGCCAATATCAAATATATATATACATATAACATATCATTGAATCAACCCTTGATTCAACAATCCGGTTATATCTCATATAACCTAACCGATATCAAATATCGCGAGATTAGAATACGATATCACATACTCGTATTTAGTCAAGCTCCCGCACATATCACCGTATGTGCTCTACTTCGTTTCGTTTGAGCTAGGAAACCTCTGTGTGGGACTCTAAAGACTCGTCAATACGCCAGCAATAGGTAATGATCACATCAGTCACCCATAAGCCGTCAGCGGTACTAACTGGACATAACGGCTATCCAGGTATTGAGCGAATAGAAGATCAACAAGCAAGCTTGTCCAAACTCCCGCAAAGCATATAAGCAACACTTACCGTACAGTCCGGTCTCTTCGTCTGATATGTCGCATATCATGTCTAGGGATGGAATCGTCAGACCCTAGTTACTTGATAAGTCATGACAATGTGTGGCCTATAACCGTTCGAGAAACTACTGATAATACCTACCAGTAAATCTCATCAGCCTTGGCCAGGGACTTACTATTATAGCCAATCGAGCATAGCGCAACATCAACTCCTAATACCGGGAGAGACAAAACCCCTCATATCGCTCATTGCCTCCATGTGACTCGGGACTGTACCCAAAATTCCCTTATTTGCATAACTTCTTTGGGCCCTGGTAGGGAGGAAATCAAAGCACAGTGGGAACCACACAAGACTCTATGACGATCTCGGGTTTACAGACTAACCTGTATAAGTGTCAACGGAGAACTGCTATCTGACGATAGGTATAGTACCAACTAGAAGTTCTCGGCGAGTCCTGTTCGGTGTACCCATTCTCTAATGAGCACAATCTTTGATGTCAAACACCAATGGTTGTAGGATCAACCATCGCCCCCATACAGGGTCTAGAAATGTACACACTATCTACTCTGGAATATTGGTGCCCTGTCTCGATACTCTCCCTGTAAGTCTACGGTAGCGTCCTGGCCGTCTACAGACGCCAAATGCGGAACAAAAACTTTTTAACTAGCGCTATCGTATACTATAACCCGGATCTGCCATTATTGCTAAACTAACAAACAGTAAAGAGTGTAGAAAGGTTATACCGAACGATCCGAGTCCTTCGTTCTTCAACCATCATCCCACGCTCCGTTGCGGCTACTCCGATCTGCTCGTCCAGGTGGCACCACGTCAACGATTCTTTAAACGGGCTCCCGCTTCTGACTCGAGACAACTCGGTCGTCAAGTTAGCTAAAAGAGACGACAAAGATTGATGTAGAGAATGAGTGGAAGACTTTGTCTCGTTCCGTCCAAAACCATGGACGAACGGTTAATGAAGTTGCCGTGGGAATCGGGTGATGGAATGAAATGAGCTGTGAAATTCCATACACCCCAAAATCTATCATAATCTTTTTACCAGATCAAAACTCAATTGAGTGAGAGAGAGGAGAGGGCCGGCCATATATAGGGAGGTGGGGGGTGAGTGTAGGAGGAGGGAGGTGACCACAAGAAAATATCATGTGTGAACACAAACAAATATCTAGTGTGAACACAAAGTGTGAACACACCAAAAGCAACCAATGAAAACACAACACCATTCAACCTAGTCACCTCATCTAGATGCTTCTAGAAACTTCCACACTCATCTCAAGAAAAGATAAATCCGTCTTTAACCGAATGTTAAAAGACGGCTGATAGAAAACTGGAAACTGGCAACTTCCAAAAGTGATCCCGAAACGAATTTCAGGATAACCCCGTAACTGTATAAATATACCCGCATTTGTATTACGACCGAATACAAATGAAACTGAGACAAAGAAATTATATCTACTCAATATAATACTCGGATCCGGCTTAAACCAAAGCTGACCAGTATCATCTGCCCGAAAACTGACACGTGCGTAAACGCACGTGCATTTTCTGAACCCTGCCATAAAACCATACGGCCTCTACAACGTTTCGTCCGAACTTGGGAAACTGTCTGTGGGGGACTCTAATGACTCGTCAGTACCCTGGCAGTGGGTTTAACCATAAACCGTCAGCGGCACTAGTTATGCGTAACGGCTGCCCATGTACTGACCTCAAGGGAGGCTGATGAGCGAACTCATCCAGAAACCCTACTGAGCCTAACAGTGACAATGTATATACAGGCCGGTCTGTTCGTCTATGAGTATCGCATATCTGTCGAGGGGGCTAGTAACGTCAGACCCCCAATAGCAGTATAAGTCGTGTCGGAGTGTAGCCCAATAACACCCTGAGATACTACTGGAGTACCTACCAGTAAATCTCCTGCCACGGCCGTGGGCTTTGTGTAATGGCTTTCCTAGACACAGCACGATCTCGTCCCCAATACCGGGAGAGACGAATCCCCTGCCGATCAGCTCACGTGCCTCCATGTGGCTCGGGACTGTACCCAAAAACTACCTGTTTGCACGACTCCTTTGAGCCGTGGTAGGGTAGAAATCAAAGCACAGTGGGAACTCACACGAGACAAATGATGACCTCAGGTCAATGAACTAACCTGTACACATGTCACCAGGGAACTGCTATCTGACGATATGTATAATACCAACTAGCAGGTTCCCGGCGAGTCCTGACCGGTGTACTCATAACCTAATGAGCACCTGTATACATATTAGGTGATCCAACTGACACCAGTGGCTTGTGAGACCGGCCACCGCCCCTCGACGAGGTCTCGACTGTATACACTAGTCTACTCCGGAGTATCGATGCCCTGTCTCGAAACTCCCACGACTAGGGACCACAATTAAGGATATGCATATAAACCACAACAACCCTCCTACCGGGTCTCATAGCCTGGAACAACAGTAGTGTCAAGTCTGGGTAGATAAGAACCTCCCTGTCACCGTCCTTGAGGCTACCGAAGTACCTCTCGGGTGTCTGAGGTTACCCACCAAATCTGCGGAGTGGCTAATGGAATGTCAAATCTGATTGAATCTATAGGTCCTATTAAATTTTCCGTAATCGTTTGCGGTTCTGGAATCACTTCCAGTTCTACCATACTCCCACTACTGTTTTCTGAAAAATCCATTTTACTAAAACTGTGGCGAGTCAAGAACAATATCACTATTGATCTTCCAGATGGTAGAAAGTCAACCCTTGTCATAGCCTGGGCCAACCCACAAACTGCCATTACAGAAACGTGCCTTGAGTTATCCAGACTCTGTTTTTAAGCATAAGCCGGACAACTCCCCGTACCTTAACATCGTTAAGATACGAACCATTCTATATCCAATATAGAAACTTTGGTACTTATTTAATTGGAACCAGATTCTAATCATGCAGCTGTCTCCAGTGCATATCAACTTTAATGGAGAGAGGCTAATCAGTATTACTCAACTTAGGAATCCATCCAATTATGAGTAACCTGAAAGAGAAACAAGTTTCTCAAAACTTTTACTATCATCTGAATACCAATCATAAGAATCTACATTTTCGATCTCTTTGAAGAATCCCGATACTTGCGACATCTGGTTCTCTACTTTATTCTTATACCCACAACTTCTCAAAACTTAGACCTTGTATCTCTACGAAACACTTGTCTAAAAACTAGAGAAGTCATAAGTAAACAGAACATAGTACGAGGACCCACCCCTTTGTCCTGATGGACACTGGACAACATACAATACTCTGTATAAGTCCGCTGAGTTGAATAACTCAAAACCTGTGCGTCGTAGGTTGAAAACTGTTCCCAGGCGATTTTCTCAAATATCACCAATTACAACGAATTCCGATATAATGAGGATGACCACCTAATTCCCAATAACTTCCTCCCACTCATCATCTGTAAAACCATACAGATATGAGAATGAAACCTGGTGAATACACACCGTGGAGTAAGTATCTAATCGGGAGAACAGTTTTCCTTTAACAATGCACTGAAACATGAAAATGTTTCGTAGGGGTATCCTGGTATTCATAGTAATGCCTCTTCCATAATCCAATTCATGACTTTAAGCATATATTTCTTTGCTATCTCTCCAAACCCTTTATTTGTCTTTAGTCATTACCTTCTGTACACCATCATTAGGCTAAATGGTTTTCTTCCTTCCCTACCGTTCGGCACCAGCCTATGGTTTGGAAGAAGAACATCCAGTAAGCATAATAGGTGTACCCTCCTAAACCAAGGAGTACTCACAACTTGAGAGAAGGTGATGATAAAAGACAACTGAATAAAACCATATTCTTTTAAAGGTGAAATAGGAGTGGCGATGAAGTACGTGGTTTGGTCGTGAATGATAACAGTTGCAACTTACTTTGCCCTCTTTCTAATCCTTTTATTTTGTCTTTACATATTACCTTCTGTACACCCTACTTAGGCTAATTGGTTTTCTTCATTCCCTACCGTTCGGCACCTGCCTATGGTTTGGAAGAAGACTATCCAATAAGCGTAATAGGTGTACTCTCCTAAACCAAGGAGCCCTCGCAACCTAAGAGAAGGTGATAATAAAAGACAACTGAATAAACCAATTCTATTTCTCCTGAACCTTGATCCATCCTCGAAAGAGTCCCTTCGAGTTCGTATATAACCATACGATGGATCTATCCAATGGAAGTGGATGTCCGTAGTAATACGGGTGTTCTGAGAAATGCAAAGGGTAAAAGAAGGAGTGGCAATGACTTATGCAACTCAGACAATCCAAAAGCCAGTATTTTAAGAAGGTTTGGTCAACTTGGTCCCTGAGTCATAGTCTAGGGTCGGTCAAAGGTCGCTTCCAAAGAGAGAGAGAAAAGAAACACTCTGCGTGCACTCTAACCTAGATCAGAATGGTTATCACTTTATCTAATCCGGAAACCTCCCACTGTACTGTCAAATTCTCCTCCAAACCTGAAAGAAGAATCAATCGGGATCACCCGAAGAGTAAACCAACTCATCAGTAGGAATCGGGATCCAACTCTCATCGCATGATAACGTGATGGAATCCACTCGCGTTATCACACTCCAGAAGGTATGCGCATGCCTGACAAGTTTCAGTTTCTTTAGAAACTCCCGATATGATTTTTACCCCATGCTCTTATGATCGTGACTAAGGGCCAACCCATCATAAGTCACATGTCAAGTTCTTCCCATCATTATCTTGTTAATTTGAACCCACCCGTACTCGCCCTTGACTAAGGGCCAACAAGGCTGTACGACTGTCCCAAACCAACGCATCTATCTATATAACATATGAACACCCCAGCAGCTACCAATCACTATGTCCTAGCTAAGGGCCAGACCAACATAGCTCGAATACTATTGACCATTCATATGAATTGACGGAGGGCTACGACTGGTTTTTGGCGAAAAACCTTTAACGTAATGAACTTGATCTCATTGAAGGAACCTGATAGCTTTTTATAAAAATATAGTGGCGAAAACCTTTGCTAAAGAGGTCACTCCCGGTGAAGGGATCTCGGCTCTTTCCTCGTGGAATGAGGTGCAGGATATTCCACTGAATACCGCGATGCAAAGCAACATGTAATCGACTATAGTGAAGTTATTACCCTGGCGCAAACTTCTGCCCAAGGGGTCAGTCCCGGTGAAGGGATGTCGGCCCTTGCCCCGTCGAATGAGGTGCAGGATATTCCAACCGAATACCACTGTGCAAAACAAAAGGAAACGTCCTTGTAATAACACTTTTTAAATTGTTCCAACAACATCCAAATAGGTTTTTTTTACTTTGCATTGATCAGAATCAACGCAGTCCCATCAATAATCACACCAGAAAAGAACGAAAATAAAATGTACGTATATGCCATCCGCATTCGTCACTGGGTCCCGTCATCACCCGTTAGGTTACTTAACTAACGACAGAGCGGGGACTGAACTAGCGCGGGTGTAAAACATATACAACATCTAATAGTATATAAACCAATATACAATAATCGCTCTAGGCGTGATAATATGCAACATTACAGAAAAGTAATAAGCATCACAGAACAATACAGATAATCTGGGATCCCCAAGTTTCACAGAGCCGCTGCTGAAACCCGACGTTCCCCTGTCGTGTGGATAGCCTGTGCAATGAAACCTAGACCCCTACGGGTGCGGCAAGTTACCCGCCAAAACCTGAAGCGAGGCGCCCCTTACAGCAAAGTGAATGGACCACCCAGCACTTCACGGAATCCGGTAATCTTGGGCACCCCTCCTTGGGTCAACCTGTACCCCCTACGAGTGCGGCGAATAGTCTGCCAATTCTAGAGTGAGGCCCCTCTGCCTCTCAAAGCCATGAGATGCGGACCCGTTGCCCCCCAGAACCCGGCTATCCGTGCACTCCGTCGCGGGGCAAAACCTAGTACAGTAATGAAAAATAGTACAACAGGTACATCGACCGCAACCTGGTCGTGCCCCAAAAGAATATTATACAACAGGCAGTGACGGCAGTCCACATGTTGGACGCTCGCCCCACAATATCAAATATATAAATAAACTCAAACTGCACTACCATTGCACACTTCTATCCACCACGACAAATCCGCAACATCACAGCACAACACAGAACATCAACGCGAATGTCACGTTCGCAAACCCGTCTAAAAGAACTATAGCAATCAGACGCGGTTTACCGATCAAATGACATTCCCGGTCGGAGATATAATGTAAGCACTGTAAACTAACATGTTTAAATTTTGATCGACTAAATATCCCGAAGTGGGCCCCACGCAAATCTGCTGTACAGTAAAAAACACTGGGCCCAAATGAACAGTTCCAGAAACCACAATTTCCCAAGTAGAATCCACAGAAGAAAGATGGCCCACTGATTCACCTAGAAGGCCGCGGTTCCGCGGCCAAAGAATGGCTTTGGCGGCGGTTCCGCGGCCGTATGGTCGGATCAGTGGGTCGAATTTCTTCTGTTTTCTTTAAAAACCCTGCTTGATTTTCTGGTATGGTCAAAATGATTTTTAGACCAGTTTGAAAATTACCAGAAACTTTAGACTTGAAAAATTATAGTTTTTGAAAATCCGATCGATCGATGTTTTAAAACGTGTCAGCACAAGTTAGTAAAGCTTAATGGCGTGGCTCTGATACCATGTAAGTCTACGGTAACGCCCCGGCCGTCAATCTGACGCCAAATGCGGAACAAAAACTTTTATAACGGGCGCTATCGCATACTATAACCCGGATCTGCCATTAACGCTAAACTAACAAACTGTAAAGAGGGTAGAAAGGTTATACCGAACGATCCGAGTCCTTCGTTCTTTAACCATCATCCCACGCTCCGTTGCGGCTGCTCCGATCTCGTCGATCTCCGATCTCCTCGTCCAGGTGGCACCACATCATCGGATCTTTAAACGGGCTCCCGCCTCTGACTCGAGGCAACTCGGTCGTCAAGTTTGCTAAAAGAGACGACCAAGATTGATGTAGAGAATGAGTGGAATACTTTGTCTCGCTTCGTCCAAAACCATGGACGAACGGTTAATGAAGTTGCCATGGGAATCGGGTGATGGAATGAAATGAGCTGTGAAATTCCATACACCGAAACCTATCATCTTTTTTCCAAACAAGTGAGAGTGAAAAATCTCATGGGCACCAAGGAGGGGGCCGGCCACAATATATAGAGGTGGGGGGTGAGTGTAGGAGAGGGGGAGGTGACAATAAGAAAATATCTCTAGTGTGAACGCAAAGTGTGAACGCACTTAATGAAATGATGAATCATTAACCTAGTCATCAAGCATTAATGGAATCATTAAATGCAACCATGACTCACTAAACACCTCACCACTTCTAGAACCTTCTAGAAGCTTCCACACTTATCTCAAGAAAAGATAAATCCATATTTAACCAAATGTTAAATACGGCTGATAGAAAACTGGAAACTGGCAACTTCCAAAAGTGATCCCGAAACGAATTTCAGGATAACCCCGTAACTGTATAAATATACCCGCATTTGTATTACGACCGAATACAAATGCAACTATGACAAAGATATTATATCTACTCAATATAATACTCGGATCCGGCTTAAACCAAAGCCGACCAGTATCATCTGCCCGAAAAATAACACGTGCGTAAACGCACGTGCATTTTCCGAACCCTGCCATAAAACCATACGGCCTCTACAACGTTTCGCTCGAACTTGGGAAACTGTCTGTGGGGGACTCTAATGACTCGTCAGTACCCTGGCAGTGGGTTTAACCATAAGCCGTCAGCGGCACTAGCTATGCGTAACGGCTGCCCATGGACTGACCTCAAGGGAGGCCGATGAGCGAACTCATCCGGAAACCTTACTGAGCCTAACAGTGACAATGTATATACAGTCCGGTCCGTTCGTCTATGAGTATCGCATATCCGGCCTAGGGGGCTAGTAACGTCAGACCCCCAATAGCTGTATAAGTCGTGTCGGAGACAAGTCCTGAACACCCTGAGATACTACTGGAGTACCTACCAGTAAATCTCACCTGCCTTGGCCAAGGACTTGGTGTAATGGCTTTTCTAGACACAGCGCGACATCCACCCCCAATACCGGGAGAGACGAATCCCCTGCCGATCCGCTCACGTGCCTCCATGTGGCTCAGGACTGTACCCAAAAACTACATGTTTACACGACTCCTTTGAGCCGTGGTAGGGTAGAAATCAAAGCACAGTGGGAACTCACACGAGACAAATGACGATCTCAGGTCGATGAACTAACCTGTACACATGTCACCACGGAACTGCTATCTGACGATATGTATAATACCAACTAGCAGGTTCCCGGCGAGTCCTGTCCGGTGTACTCATAACCCAATGAGCACCTGTATACATCTTAGGTGATCCAACTGACACCAGTGGCTTGTAAGACCGGCCACCGCCCCTCGTCGGGGTCTCGACTGTATACACTAGTCTACTCCGGAGTATCGATGCCCTGTCTCGAAACTCCCACGACTAGGGACCACTATTAAGGATATGCTTATAGACCACCCAACTCTCACTTATATGATCGCCCTCATACTGTTGGTAGTCAAGCAAGATCCTAAGGGCTCTATCAAAGTGTAATCGTGATCAGTCACCTGAACCTATACACGACTGATAAAGGCAAACCAGATAGCATACTATCATCTCGAGTAAGACTGTCCTACCGGCATAGTTCCTGCTCAATCATTGCAATCACGTACCTGCGATCCAATAATTGACTTTGAGGGCACTATATCCAACACATACGAACAGGAAGGCTTGCCAAATGGGCCCTCCTCCTGATGGAGTTCTCGATAACGTATCGTCCCCTCAAAGCAGTGAAAGGGCAGGCCATCGCCGACTTTCTCGTGGAGCATCCGATACTAGCTGACTCCCCATTAAATTGTGAGTTGCCGGATGAACATGCATTTGACGTAACCAAAGAAGAGAAAGAAGAAAATAATTCCTAATAGGACTCTACTTCGATGGAGCATCTTCCGTGAAGATGCGAAAGCAAAACACCCCCATAATCAAAGTCGGGGTGGGCCTTATCTTCGTGACTCCGCGAGGAGAGATATTGCGTTATGCCCACTCCTTAATAGAGCCAAGGACTAATAACGAAGCTGAATATGTAGCTTTGATAGCAGGTCTTATCGACATGGGAATCAAAGACCTCCTCATATATGGAGACTCCCAGCTGATCGTTAGCCAAGTAAATGGCGACTATCAGACATGCAAGCCAGAGCTGATAAAGTATGGCAAAAGAGTGCAGCAATTGCTGACACAAATCCCTGCCTATACCCTGGAAAGTATACCACGTGCAGAAAACAGCAAGGTAGATGCATTGGCCAAATTGGCCTAGGAATTGGCCGATGAAGATCTTGATGACCTAAAGTTCATTGTGCAAAACTGCAGGGTTCTCGCGCCAACAGATATGTCTTCGGAAGACCAAATAGAGCCATCCGAAGGAAAAGACATGACCGAACAAGTAACCCTTCGAATAGAGAACAAAGAAAAGGTCATTGACTGGAGGGAAGTCTTCATAGACTACTTCAAGTCCCAACTAACCCCCGAAAATGCGTCGTCTAGACATCAGCTCATGAAACAAGCTTTGTCGTTCACCTTCGTCAATGATACTTTATTTAAGAGATCGTTCGACTGTCTATGGCTAAGATGCCTGGGGCCGGAGGAAGTAAAGAAAGTCGTCCAAGAAATACACGATGGACTCTGTGGTTCTCACCAAGCTGGACCAAAGATGAAGCTGAAGATAAAAAGAATGGGTTATTATTGGCCCACAATGATCCAGGACTTCCTCGAATATGCTAGGCAGTGTCACTCATGCAAAATTCACGGGGACTTCATCCATCAACATTCAAATCCGCTACACCCAACAGTGGCTAATTGGCCGTTCGAAATGTGGGGAACCGATATAATCGACCCTATCGAACCAGCGTTTTCTAAAGGACATCGGTTCATATTGGCAATGACTGATTACTTCTCTAAGTGGATGGAAGTAGTACCATTAAGGGAGGTGAAGACGGAGAATATCCTCCATTTCTTTAAAACCCATGTCATCTATCGGTTCGGAACTCCACGACGGATAATCTCGGACAATGTACCGGCTTACGGAACCCATAAAACAAGCCGCCTCATACAGTAATATAAAATAGATTAGAGATACTCTTCAGTATATAATTCTCGGGCCAACGATCTAGCTGAAGCTTTCAACAAGACCATGATAAAAATTATAAAGAAAACAGTGTCCAAAACAAAAAAGACTGGCATGAAAGGCTGCATGAAGCTCTCTAGGCGTACCGAACAACGTTCAAGACGGCCACGAATTCAACACCATACGCATTGGTGTTCGGCACAGAAGCAGTGCTCCCGTTGGAAATAGAACTCCGCTCTCTACAATTAGCTGTTTGATACGAGCTGACATATGAAGAAAATGCTCATCTTAGACTCGAGAAGCTCGACGCCCTCGACGAAACTCGTCTTATAACACAGCAAAACCTGGAGGCTTATAAAGAAAGGATGACACGATCATACGAAAGATTGACCAGGCCGAGAACATTCCGCCAAGGCAAACTCGTGCTAGTCGTCAAAAGACCAATGATCCCCAATCGTGCAAAACGGGGGAAGTTCGAGCCGAACTATGAAGGACTATACATCATAAACAAAGTCTACTAAGGTGGAGCCTATCTGCTCATGGATATGCATGGAGAATGACCCTTCCGGCCAATAAATGGTCGATTCCTCAAAAATTACTACCCTTGAATAGTTATGACTTAGGTCAATATTAAATGACGACGCTTGTGTCCGCTCGCTATCTTCTTGAGTCAGAACTCTGAGAGTAGTGTCCAAAAAGCCTCATCGCCTCAAAAACGATGACAACGGACCGAGATGTCCTTAAACAATGGACTAAATAATGGACCGAATAATGGACCGAAACGTCCTTAAACTAATGCTGGACTGAGATGTCCCTAAACTAATACAGGACCAAAACGTCCTTAAACTAATATTCATCCCAAAAACGGGAATGTTAGACCGAAACGTCCTTAAACTAATGTTGGACTGAAACGTCCTTAAACTAACATTCGTCCCTAAAATGGGAATGTTGGACCGGAACGTCCTTAAACTAGCATTTCGCCCCAAAATATGGTGATAAAGGACCGTCATGTCCTTAAACTCACACGTTTATCCCTATAGTAAATCCCATATCGATTACCGTATACAATCCACGGGCATAAACAATTCATAACTATCCCGGGTCTCACGTGATGTAGTCCTTTGAAGAAGACTGAGGTCTACGGTTAATGGTGTGTTACCTTGCGGGCCGCCTAAAAAATGGATATGTCCACAAGCGAAATGGGCACGGATGAAAACCCGAAAGCAGGATTGCTAGCAAGCTAATGAAAACCCGAGAGGGCGTGAACGCATTAAAAAAAACTCCGTGAGATCCTCACGACTCACAAGGGAACAACACACTTAGGAATCCTAACGATTCTTAAGGAGAAATTACACTTGCGAGATCCTCACAACTCGTAAGGAGAATTTCCCTCTATGAGACCCTCACAGCTCATAGAATTCAAAAGTCTTAGGCGACAGATCAAAACCTGTTTCCTAAGCCATCGTCGCACTATAAGTAGTCCGATATTGATTCTTGTATACAATCCACGGGCATGAACAAAAAATATTCCCATAAAGTTCCACCGATGGCGAGGAATACCCTGATATGGTTAATGACACTTGTAAGCCCTTTCAACTTATAAGGAGAAAACTCTCTGATAAGATCCTTACGACTTGCAAGAGAAAACACACTTAGGAATCTCCACGATTTCTAAGGAGAAAATACACCTACGATATCCTCACAACTCGTAGGGAGAAATACCTTTATGAGACCCATACGACTAATAAAATCAAAAAGCCTTAGTCAACAGGATCTTAACCCTTTTTGCTAAGCCACCTTTGTTCAAATCAAAACATGATAATTCGCTCCTGGAAATATTCCAGTTACAGCGATGCTGATGCCAAGATTGGTACCGGATCTCAAGTTCCTGACTCGTAATAAAACTTAGCGAGTCGGAAAAAATGCATATGAAATAGCCGTAATGTTTGGGTAACTCACGATAAAAAAATAGTGAGTAAAAATAAAAAAAATGAAATAACCGAAATGAATAGGCACCGCGAATAAAATAGCCGAAATGATTGAGCAATCGCGACTTTCGTGATATAAAAAGCTGAAAAGATAGAGCATCGCGAAAATTAAAATATAATAAAATAAAAACTTTTCTGCTCTGCAAGTATGTCCATATAGACTCTTGTATACGATCCATGGGCACAAATAAAAAAAAAGGGAACCATATTTTCCCACCATGCTTCGTCCAAAGGAGCTCCAAGTCCCGACAGTTCATATACAACCTAGAGACTATCTCGGCGTTCCTTCTCATTCCAGCAGGATGCAGATGCAACATCAACAAGAGACCCAAGGGTCAAAGCAAAAAAATGGAGTAACGGAAAAATCCTAACTCTAAGTCTCGATGGTACATATACAACATAGATACTATCCCTGTGTCCCCCCTCTTCATTCCAGTAGGGGCATACACAACAATCAAATAAAAGTGAAGTGACGGCAATATCCTAGTTTCGGGTCTTAATGGCAACATCTAAAACCTGGACACTATCTCGATGTTCCTTTTCAACGCACACTCTACGTCCAAAAAGACCCAAGGGTCAAATAAAAAAAGGAGTAATGGTAAAATCCTAGCGCCAGCTCGACATGCTTCTTATGCCAGCAGGATGCAGACGCAACGTCAACAAGGACCCAAGGGTCAAATCAAAAAGGAGTGATGGAAAAATCCCAACTCCAGCTTGACGTGCTTCTCATGCCAGCAGGATGCAGACGCAACGTCAACATGGACCCAAGGGTCAAATAAAAATGGAGTAATGGCAAAATCCTAGCTCGAAGTCTTGACGGTCCATATACAACCTAGAGACTATCTCGGCGTTCCCCTCGTGTCAGCAGGATGCGGACGCAACTATCAAATGAAATTGGAGTAATGGCATATCCCTAGCTCCAGATCTCAATTGCAATATATACAACATAGAGATCACACAGATGTTTTCCCGACTTCAACAAAGAATCGGCCCGATTTCAACAAATAATTGGCGCGACATCATCAAAGCAAAAAAACCGAAGTGACAGCATAATCCTAGCTTCGGGTCTTGACGAAAACTCATATAAAGCCTTAAAGACCATTGGAGATCATCCCACCCCAGAAGGGTGCGGTTATGACTCATCGGGGCTCCAAATTGAGCCTAACCTCAGATAAAAAGCGTCATGGCAAATTCCCAATGCTTGCTCTTCCGATGGTGATATGACCTAAGGAGATTAGTTGAAGACATCTTGTCCAGCCCCCGAAAGGATCAGAGACACGACAGTTGCGGGACTACTCGAACAACGGCTTAAAAACTGCATATTGAGGAATATATCGGCCAACGCGACGGTACCACGGACTAAAACTCCAGTACCACAAACCTAACGGACCCATGTCGTAAAGAATGGGGGTTATCTACATACAACGTTAGGACAAGTTTACCTGTAAACCCAAGGGAAGTAAACTAAAAACACTCCGAAATGAGTACATAAACTAAAGACTCCGAAACGAGTGAATAAACTACAAACTCCGAAATAAGTACATAAACTAGAGACTCCTAAATGAGTGAATAAACTACAAACTCCGAAATAAGTACATAAACTAGAGACTCTGAAACGAGTGAATATACCGCACACTCCGAAATGAGTGCATAAACTAGAGGCTCCGAAACGAGTGAATAAACTACACACTCCGAAATGAGTGGATAAACTAGAGACTCCGAAACGAGTGCAAAAACTACTTTACGCCAGACCAAGATATCAAACACAGAAGAGAGCATGCAAAAGAAAAGAACGTATATTCTTTATTCAGGAATCGAAATGCTTGAAAGATACAATTTATATATAAAAAATAATACAATTCTAGCCTCTAAGAAGGCAGGGCTTTCAATAAAGCAGCGACCCGCTCATTCTCTTGCTGCAGCTCCTTTTCACGCTCCACTATTGTGGCTAGCATTACTTCAACTTGAATCCGTTGTTCCAAACACAAAAAGAGCTTCTTGGAAATTTCCTGCTTAGCAGCTTTGGAGTCCCGCAATCTTTACTCAATAGAGTCAAGATCCCGCCTCAGCGCCACTCCTTCAAAAATGCATCGTTGAAGATTTTCGAAGATAACTCAGAGTCGTGCATCATTTGTTTTTACCTGGGCACGTAATTAGCTTGACTCGCTAAAAGCTGTCTCATGCTCCTTCTACTTCAGGACCAGCTTCTGGTCGAAATATTGAATGGAAGCGGCACTTTGTTTGATCCATGCGACCAATTGAGCCTTTGAGGATAGTGTCTCAGGCATAAGACGTTTGTGCTCGATCCCATGGAGGCAAGCTTCGACTCGCTTACAGTAATCAACCCAGATGCTGAGGAAATATTCATTATGGAAAGTCACAAGAGTCGTCAGCATAAGGTTGACCTCGTTCGCGAAGTCCGCAGCAGAAGTGAGAGCCTCTACATCAAGGTATTCAATAAACTCACTAAGTATGCACCTACTATTTGCCGCACCTCTAGAAGATTGACGTTTAGTGAAGAGCCCTGCGGGCATAGAAATATGAGACTCGAAAGGAACCAAAGCCGGCGTAGCTGCTACGAAATAAGACACATATAAAGAAGGGTCAGATTTCAACCTAAAATAAAAAAATATATGAATGAGATCCAACCTACCAATAGTTGAAAGCGGCAAATCAGGGAGCATAGAGGGCTCGGCTATTTTTTCGTCTTCTCCTTCGAGCCGTAAGACTGTGGTTAGTACAAGGAAAAAGCCTATTAGAAACGGGTTACTCGTGGAAAGATGAAATAAGAAATGAAAGATATACTAACCAACGCCAGAAGAAGGGACGGATCTTAATTGGAAGGCGAAGTGCGAGGCTATCATTCGTCACAGATGATTGAAAAGTACGCCTGTAAGATGACAACAATATACGTAAGAAATTAACCCAAGGAGTAATACAATAATAAAGCGAGAAATAAAAGAGTTTTACCTTCCGTCGCTGGGCCCATGAAAACTCGAGGAGGTGCCAAAGAGATGGATGGAACATCAACGGTCATGGTATCAGCTGACAGGCCTTCCTCGCTCGGCAGAGCGCCAGGGTTTACCACGCCTATATTAGAAATAAAGGAGAAATGAGCGAATGTGTCTAGCAGGATTGAGAATCCAAAAGTAATGGCATGGAAGATACCTGACGGTGCCGAAACCATAGGTGTATCTAGAGCCTCACTAGTTGCCACAGCTTCTTCGACGTCCACCACCATTGGGAAGACAGATTCAACATCTGCCCCTTCATCTCTCGAATCAATAAGGGTCGTCGTTATGCTGGCATCACCCGTCGATGTCGGAGATTCGCAAGGTGAGGAAGTGGTAGCTGGAATGGTCTCAAACTCAAAATGAAGGCTTGATGCCCCAGAGTCCCCATATGTTGGCACCTCATCTGCAATGCTGACACCTAAACTCGGCCATGTTGTATCATTCAATGAAAAATGTGTTATAATTCAAGAAAAAACTACTGGGGAAAGAAACTCGGAAAAGTAAATGATTCCTACTAGGTTTCATTAAAAGATCGTGCGCTGTCTCACCTTGAAGTAACTGCTCAGCCTCTTCACGAACTGCATGCGCAATCTGCCTACGAGCGGTTGACAAGGCAGAAGGAATATCCTCCATGGGAATATCAAGGGGTCGTATCTCCTTCGAACCCACACCTGTGGCCAAGTTAGACTGACGCTCTCTCGCTGCATGCTTCAGACGCTTCTTCTCGGCTTTAGTTGTGCGAAGAGATCTCTCCAGAACCACAGGCAGAGGAACGTCTTCATCTGAATCAGACTCAGCCTCCGGATCTGCTACAATGTCTGTTACCGGCTGCTTTAGTGATGCATCCCGTAGTGGCCCTGGGGTGGTCTCAATGGTAGCCGGTAGCTCTGTAGGTTCTGTAGGTGCCATCGAGGGAAGAATATCCTCCGCACCACCACCTAAAGATGGCATCGCACTCGGAACGGCACAAGTTGCGGTGGTTCCTGTAATAAAAAAAGGGGGAGTCAGGGGGTGGACAAAATGAGCTAAATATTTTCAAGGTGTCACAAAACGAATCATACCGAGGTCCATAGAAGCACGAAGCCTCTCCTCTTCCTCGAATGTTTTGAGGGACGCCAAAAGGGCATCTTCAGTGTAATGCCTATTAAGAAAGGAGCGTTAATAAAGTGTAACAAATTCTAAGATATACAAAATAATATGAATGAGATATACCTGACGCCGCAAGAGAAGCAGACGCTGCTTGCTCGTGGGCTAATCGCTCAGAAACCTCAATAGCAGCTTGAAGATTAGTTGCGGCAGCCTCATCAGTAGAAACTTCAAACAGACTGTCGTTGGTGCCGTATTCAGACAAGCCTTCGCTATACGGAGCATGAAGTTGCTGATCAAATACAACGTCAGCCGAAAATATGGATTTCTTCTTCTTCTGAGAGCCGGCAGCAACACTTGACGATAGGAGCTTGCGCTTTCCAAGCCTCTTGGGATGGCGAGTCCCGATTTCTTAGCCGATACATGACTCCGGAGACGCTGTAGCCATCACATCACCAGGAGCACTTGCGTCCAGTCGTAGCTTAGCCGTCCATACTACTGAAAGGCTCGCGGAACTACAACCACATCACTCTCTCTCAAGAAAGGACGGACAACTGCTGGCCGTTTCAGTGGAATCATGGGGTTACTGGCTGGGACAGAATCCTTGTGATCAAGGAGCATCCATTTTTCTTCTTTGATAACGGCACCCGTAGCATGCTGGTACCAGACTATATAGGCGTTTGAGGCCTTCGGAATATGACTCGGCTCAGAAATCATAAAATGAGACCTAGTGTTCAGCCGCATGAAATGGTGCACTGCGCTGCGAATGCTTTCCTCTGAAGCAACCGGATCGACGAGAAATGCTTTGAGAGGAACGCTTTGGTATAACCGGATTGCTGAGCAAAGCGATGCGGGTTATACCTCATGAATAACACCGAGGCATTTTTGCCTGAATACTAGGAAACCCGGCCTGATGGAATACAGATGCACGATCTCTCGGGCCCTCAAAGAAAAAACCCCATCCTTAATCATGAAGTGGCTGGACTACTTTGGAGGGTTCTTCACCAATGGTCAAGACCCTATCAACAAAAGTTATGCTGTCCCCAACCATGTGCAGACGCAGGAGCAATCGCCGAGCCTCTCGCTGTGTTGGGTGGGAGAAAAAGCGTCGACCAGTTGCATGACCCGGGGGAAATTGTACCCTTCATAAAATTTAGGTCTTTTATGCACACCAAAGGCACCCAATACGTGCATCTCAATCCATGAGGTGAAGTAATGTAAAGGGAGATTTACGGGCTTCAAACCCGGCTGGGTGGTGTCGGACGCTATACTCAGGCCATGATATAAGTGGGCCAATCCTGCAACCTCAAAAGCCGTACACGTCCCCGCCGCAGCACGATGAGCCGGATAGAAAACAGACGGTCTCATGTAGCAAGGATGTATTGGGAGTGTAAACCAGGTCACCCACAAACCAATGAAGCCCACAAAAAATGTTTTCTCATCAATATCCGGAGTGGCAATCTTTGCAAAAAGGACGATAGGGGTGTCCGGAATAAAGAACTGCTTAAAATCCACATCTGCAGTTGGCAGTTTGTCCAAGCCAAACCCGAACGGATTATTAAGCTTGGCAAATTTCGCAGCCTTCTTCAATAAAACCTCCGGATGAAGGAAACAGGCAACAAAGTCCGTAAAGCTAACGCCATGCCTCCCGGACTCCAAAAACAGGCTTTCATAGATATTTAACACCTTGATCAGGCTTGGGAACTTGTGCTGAATAGCGTTTTCTGGAGTAAGGCCCATGACTACCGATTCGGTAGCAATGATATACTCGTCAAGAGGAAGTATCTCTTCATAATGCTCCCCTCTAACAGGTAACCCAGAAATATCTACGAACTCTTCCAGCGAAATCGATACCTCCTGATCCGATAATAGAAACATGTGGGTTGGAATATTCCACTGTTCCAGGAAGGATTTAACCCACCACACATGAGAAGTATAGTAATAGAAGAGAGATGCCTAGACTGCTGGGTATAACCCAGTTTTTAGAAGTAGCGATTTCTTGGCCGATAAGATATAGCGGGCCCACTGGAGGTAACCAGCCGGATGTCGAGGGGTCACTTCTATTGTGTAAACCTTACCCTAAGGACGCGCCTCTCCTTAACACATGCGACGCCCTAAAATATATAGGGCCATCGGCAGCTGGACTGGTATCGACGCCATGGAAGGTTGGAGACGACCCTCCGCGGTCCAATTGACCTCTTCCACAGCATAAACGACCTGCGTAGGGTCAGCATAATGAACTGACGGGATCGGTTCTGATGGCACCGCACAAGTAAAGATGCGCCGACCCCTGATAATATAGCTATACCATGCTCCCTATAAATGAAGGGATTTCCATTCCGGATCGTAGTCCCGGATTAAAGCAAGGACTTCACGATCAGTAGGGGCGTCGGCAAAAGCACTCTTCGAACGAACATAAGGAAAAAAGGAACCAGAAGTCATGGTACCTGAAAAGAAAAAATAATGGAAGATTAGCGATTAGCATACTAAAATCACTACACTCTAAAGAAAAATCAGTGGGCCCCACAAAATCAAGGTGATGGCTCATCAATGATGAGACATGCGCCCATTGTGAGAATCCAAAAGGATTCTCATTAAATGAATAGTCTCATTAAACAGTGGAGTTAAAAACTCCCAATATCCTCGAAAAGTGGGTTCTGTTAAAGATAACAACATATTCAAATCTGTAAAGAGGGTATTAAAACCCTAAAAAGGAAAAAACTCAAGAACAGGAAGGGAAATAAAATTCCCAAAATTTCCAAAAAAAAATTCAGAGCCAAGCTCTGCAAAATAAGATGGAATTAAATTCCTCCAATAATGGGATTAAAACTCAGAAATCCCCATGATGGGAACAGATGGGAAACATAATGGAATTAAATTCCTAAGACTCTCAAAGATCAGAATCAATGATAGGGTAAAACCCTAAGAAGAGAACTAGCGATTCTCGAGGATGCCCATTGATTCAAGACCTACGGTCTAATAAAAAAAGAGTTTTTTTAAGATCTCAAAGTGACCAGTTCAAGAAAAGAGCCAAGTTCTGTTAATAGATTAAAAATCTAAAACAAAATAAAAAGTCTTTTAAGAGCTAAGCTCTGTTTATAATCCTTACCAAAATTTTTGGCAGAGTTTAACTCTGAAGGAGTTCCGTGGGTATAGATCTAAGCTCTGAAACAAGAATTAAATTCTCAAGAAAGAAAAATTCAAGGAGGAAGATGATGAGACAGCGGTCATCTCAAGGGCCAAATGCCCTATTTATAGGACGTGGGGAGAACGGTTCAACTTCTTAGAAAATCCAACGGTGGTAAAAGTGACACCGTTACACTCACGTGTAAGCTACATGAGAACAACGGTGGGGGCATTTATTCCCCTAATATTTAAAAATAATAAAAAGAGTTAAGTATTGTTAAATTTTCATGAGGCAATAGCTCACGTGCTCCCCACGAGGGCTCCAGCGCCAGCGTTAAACCCTTAGGATTAAATCTTATTATGGCGCCGCACGTGAAGCTCATGTGGGCGCCAATATGCAAAGCACATGAGCGCCTATCATATATAAGAATTAAATTTTTAAGTGGCGCCCATGTGCAATACACGTGAGCGCCGGCGCCCAAGTTAAAATCAAGTAGAATTAAATTCTACATGGGGATATTTCCCTGAAATCTGGAATATTCTCTGTTAAACAGATCCGTTGGATCAAAAATATCTCCCAAATCATTCTAATTGAGAAAAAAACTCTCATATGGATCAAACATCCAATGATAGAATTAAATTCTATTTTAGGAATATATTTCTCCAATCTTTCTAAACAAATGAGAATTGCTCTCAGTAAAACAGAAAGCTCTTATATTAAAAATCCGATGGTGATTAAAAATTACCATTTGACAGAATAAAATTCTGTATGTAGGAAAATATTTCCCTAATCTTGTTAAAAACAAGAAAATATATTCTGTAAAAACAGAAATCACTGGATCAAAGATCCGACAGTGGATAAAATTCCCCAAATAATCTTTGAGATCGATTAAATCAATTGGTATCTCTCAAATGAGAGATTTTCCCAAAACTGATCAACAGTTTGCCTCCACTATATAAAGAACCCGAGACTTCAAGTCTCGGGGAGAGAGAACCCCCTAAGCTTCTGCAAACAAAAAGATAAAAACTGCAACTGAGAATTCAATTCTCTTTCAACGAAGATCCACTTGTTCTTTCAAACTCTAGGTAAAGAAAAAGAAGAGATCAAAATATCTCCTTTGTCTAATATAAAAGAAAATAAGTGTTTAACCCTTCATAAAAGGAACTCAGTTCTTCCTCTGATTTGAGATTTGCAAAGCAAATCTCCCCTCAAGTTGAGAATTTAATTCTCATCGGGGCTATTCTGTCTTCCAAACTCAAAATCTAGAGGAAAGAACTAGATTAAAAAGTAGAACCTATATTCTAGGAATTTAATTCTTCTGAAGATAGGGTTTAACCCCAAAAAACATAAGAACTTAGTTCTTAAAGAAAAATTGATCCCAGATCTTCAAAACAAAGATCTTGGTGATCATTAATGATCAAAATGTCATTAACAGAGATTCAATCTCTAAAAAAGGAAAGGAATCAGCGCCTCACGTGCTTCCCACATGAGTGCTCAAAACAGAAGGCCGGCACCTCACGTGAAAAACACGTGAGCGCCCAAAAGATTTCCAAAACAAAAGAATCATCGTCTCACGTGGGCGCTCAAAACAGAAGGCCAGCGCCTCACATGAAAGACACGTGAGCGCTGAATAAAAGTGCTTAGCACTCCATATACAGGCAAAACTGCTGAGTGCTTAGCATTGATTGGGCAGTGCCCAATGCCTCACATGAAAAATACGTAGGCGCCCAACAAAAAAAATAAGATAGCGCCGCACGTGCTCCTCACGTAGTCGCCATATAAAAGTGCTTAGCACTATATATATATATATATATATATATATATATATATATATATATATATATATATATTCAGTCAAAAGGATTAAGTGATTGGGTAGCGCCCATAACTGAAGGCTTCACATGATACCCATGTGAGCGCTAGAACTCTAAACAAGTGCTTATCACTTTTGCATAAAAAGGGGGGCTGAACAAATAAAACCCAAATAAGTGCTTAGCACTTTTGAACAAAAAAAGACTGAGCAGACCAAGCCCAAATTGGCTAAGTCTCTGAAAAGTTTTTTTTCTTGCAGTTGAGCCCAAATGCTCTGTTGTTGGATCTTAAATAAAAATGATCCTTAAAATGTTACTAAGCTAATCTTAGTCTCAAATAAGACTAATATATCATTAGTTAATAATAAATTTAGCCCAAATGCTCACATATTTAATTTGATCTTAATCTCAAACTAGATTAACGGTCCTTAAATAAAACCAAACATTTTTGAACTAAAGGAATATATTTTGAATTCAAAGCCTCTTTATTTAACAGAATTAAATTCTGAAAGCATTCAAATCTTTCCAAAAGAGAATGATTATTTGGAACCGTTGGATTAAAGATCTAAAGGTGATTAAATGTCACTTATTTATGGAAAAATGTTGAACTTGGAAAGATTTCCCCTTAAAATCTAACTGAAATAACAAAGGGATATCTTTGGATTTGAAATCCAATGGTGAATAAAATTCACCTAATAATCCAAAGGTGCAGATGAATGATGAATGTAAATCAAATCTCTCAATAAACAAATGAAATATTTTAATGAATGATTCACTAAAACTGGTTGATTTTCTTCCTTCTCCTATAAATAGGAGCCAAGAAGAATAGAACAAGGGGACACATACAGAGACATACAGAGAGAGAGAAATAGAGCCTTGGGATTTTAGGAAGAATTTGATCCTCTGCAAAAGAAAACCTTAGGTAAGAAGGGAGAGGCTTAAAAAGGAGAATTTAATTCTCAAAGAGTTTAACTCTTATACAAAAAGAAGAGTTTAGTTCTTTCTCTAGTAGAGGATCTGCAAAGTGCACATCTCCCCATGAATTGAGAATTTAATTCTCATTGGGTTGAGATCCTGCCATGCAGATCCAAAGCATAGAAGGGGAATGGAAGTTTGAGAATTTAATTCTCACAGAACTATAGGAATTCAATTCCTTTGAGATAAAATTAGGGTTCAACCCTATGTTATGGGAATTTAATTCCTTCAAAATGGACAGAATCAGGGTTTAACCCTAATTAAGAACTTAATTCTCTCAAAATTACAGGAATTTAATTTTCTTAAAAAAAAAGAAGAAATTAGGGTTTCACCCCATGCCAAAATTCAATTCTTTACATACATGAGGAATTTAATTCCCACAGAAAAGAAATTAGGGTTTAACCCTATCTAAGAATATAATTCTTCAGAAGAAAACAGGAATTTAATTCCTCTAAAGTTTGTTGCTAGGGTTTAACCCTATGAAGAATTTAATTCTTAAAAAGATAAACACATCTTCAAACAGGCAAAGAAACAGGGTCACATGCTACCACGTGACCCCTGTAAAGATCCATAGAGAAGAACTTTGAGGCAACGCCTCACGTGCTCCACGTGACCCCCAAAGCGCGCAAAGAAAAAGCAAAAGAAAAGAAGCTCTGGGGCGCCCTCACGTGTCACCACGTGACCCCTAATGAACATTCTAACAGATCAAAGCGTGAGCCCCCATCACGTGCCCACACGTGATGGCCTTCAGAATTAAAAGTGTTAAACACTTATCTGTAGAACAAAATGAAGGGGATCTGGCCCCACCATTTGGATGCCATCACGTGCCCCCACGTGATCTCTTCTCTTACAATATTTAGCATCAAACTGATGATCTGTTCCCAGTATTTAACACTGATTTCCATAGTGTTTAACACTAGTTTGAAAACTCAATTTCCAGTGTTTAACACTGATTTTCTTAGTGTTCAAACACTAATTTGGAAAATTCTGCTCCCAGTGATTAACACTGATTTCCTTAGTGTTTAACACTAATTTGAAATCTTTGTTCCCAGTGTTTAACACTGATTTGTCTTAGTGTTTAACACTAATTTGAAAACTCTGTTCCCAGTGTTCAACACTGATTATCTTTTAGTGTTTAACACTAACTTGTTAATCTTATTCCCAGTGTTCAACACTGTTGGTCTCTAGTGTTCAACACTAGCTTTAGCCCAATTGGCTAAGTTTCTAGAGGCAAAGCCTCTACTTCAATGGACCAACAGAAAGCCAATATTCTAAACATGATTGGACTTAGCCCAAGCTGGCCATAAGTCCTCAATTCAAACTTAACTGGGCTAATGGGCTCATAACATAATTAATTGGTCTTGGTCCCAAATTGGGCCAAAGATTATTTGATCTACCTCGGTTTAAGGGTACATCTCTTCACTCCTTTGATACTTGGCGTTGTAATTCCTCAACGTCTTCAAAGAGGTGACGGGTCCCGATGACCACACATTGATACGGACTGTGGGGTCCTTAAACTCATGGACTATGAGGTCCTTAACCTTGACCGGGATGTCTTAAAACTAACGACGGACTGTGGGGTCCTTAAACTCATGGACTATGAGGTCCTTAACCTTGACCGGAATGTCTTAAAACTAACGACGGACTGTGGGGTCCTTAAACTCATGGACTATGAGGTCCTTAACCTTGACCAGGATGTCTTAAAACTAACGACGGACTGTGGGGTCCTTAAACTCATGGACTATGAGGTCCTTAACCTTGACCGGGATGTCTTAAAACTAACGACGGACTGTGGGGTCCTTAAACTCATGGACTATGAGGTCCTTAACCTTGACCGAGATGTCTTAAAACTAACGATGGACTGTGGGGTCCTTAAACCCTTGGACTATGACGTCCTTAACCTTGACCGGAATGTCTTAAAACTAACAACGGACTATGACGTCCTTAACCTTGACCATGATGTCTTAAAACTAACATTGGACTGTGGAGTCCTTAAATCCACGGACTACGACGTCCTTAACCTCGACCGCAATGTCTTAAAACTAACAATGGACCACAATGTCCTTAAACTACCTATCGACCGCAATGTCACTAAACTAAACAACATGGCTCTCTTAATTGCTCTCTTGTCGTATCTAAACGATCCCGTTAAGTTGATCTTAGTCTAAAAACTAGGCTGACGTATCCTTAACAAACGTTTAAGTCGATCTTAGTCTCAAACGAGACCAACGTATCCTTAAACCCAAACCCCCAAACCCAAATCTAAGATAATACGGATTTGGACTAGTCCACGCCCTACGGCGACGACATAACTCAGTCTCCGTATACAATCCACGGGCAACCAAACACAAATAAACACACACGACACGAAGTGATCATCTGGAGAAGGAGAAAGTTGCTACCGCAATGCGGTAGCGTAATTAACTGCAGGGGCTTGCGTATGCAGGGAAGAGCGTCCCCACAATCAAAAACCCCTCAAGCGAGGGGGAATCTGACGAAGTCTGCTACATCGGACGCATCCGTTTAAACCTTCGATACATGGCGCCATAAATCAACTTGGCATCTTCGGAGAGGTAGACGGATAGCACCAATTAGCATCTGCCCCGAATTCCAGGCAAGACGTCCGTCGCGCCGTCTTTCGGAGGGGAACAGATTCTTGCACGCCCGGTGGGACCTTTTCCTCTTTCCACTCCACACTTCGTGTGTCGTGTTCGCGAACCAAACACGGCTCGCTAATGGTTGCCCTTGGGTTTCAAGGTACTAAGATTTGGCGTTTTGCTTATTGCAGAAAGCAAAGAATCAATAGCTTCCACTTGTGCGAAATGCTCCAACTGCAACTGTAACCGGCGCTCTGCCTCGCCAGGAGGTATAGCCTATGGGCCCCAAGCTGCTTCACTGTTCACAATGCCCATGGAACAGGTCACTCAAGCCACCACTGGGTTGTTTTTCGGGACCATGCTCCCGCCTACAAGCTTCACCGCTCCTGTGCTGACACCGGAAGCTCCCAAGAAATCGGTCTTTGATCGGCTTACACCTACCGCGGCCCCTCTCAATGGGTCGCCCAACACCAGCGCCTCGGTCTTCTCCAGAGTGGGCCAGAACTCCTGTGGACCGGCAATGGGGCCTACAATCCCAGAGAAGGCTGCTCCTGAGAAAATAACCAGTCCTGCTCCTGAAGTCGTCAAGGTGGCTTCTCCTGCCAAAAAGTTGGTCTTTACAAGATTGACTGTTCCAGCTCCCGCTTCTGCTACCCAAAGGACATCGGTCTTTAACAGGCTGACACCAGCAGCGACCCCCCAGCTACACAGGGGGCAAGACGAGACTATCGCCCTCACCAAGCCGATTCCGTCAGCACGACACGCTCGACGTCGCTACTGGCGCCGAGTGAGGAAGGCCGGGGGCAACTCCCCTTCTGGGCTAACTCCTCCAGCCCCGACGACAGAAGTTAATGCTGCTGTTCCAACTAAGAACAGCTTTGAGATGCTGAATAAGGTGCGTAGGAATTCTCCTACCGTGGAGCTAAAGTGGTCTCCCCCTCCGTTGAAAAAGGCCGCGGAAATAAAGCCAGAACAGCCCCAATCTCCTCAACGGCTGTCTTCCAAAATCTATAAAGTCTGGCGGCAGACCCGAGACTCGATGATCGATCCAAATTTCTCCCGCCAGCACAAGAAGCTGAAAATCCAACAGGAAGTCAGTCATCACGCTAAGCCACGAAAAGCTGTCTGGGTGCCCACCTCAACGGCCCCCTCAACTTTCACTGCTCATAAAAAGAGGAGGCCGGAGAAGATCCCCGGGCCTGCGACGAGAGCTAAAGGCGCTGAGTCCAGACGCCCTAAGTCTGGGGGCATGATGGTCCATACTGTATACATGGCGTCGGGGAAGTTAGATAGCCGTGCATCTACAGGGCATAGACCGCTTACACGGTCAGTGACCAAAGCTCAGGAGCAACAGCAGAAGCTCCAGGAAATGATGATCGCAATGGCCGCGCTTACTGGGCCGAAAGAAAGCCCCGAAGCGTCCTCGGATCAGCGACAAGAACAGGAAACCGACGCTGAGTTCCTTCGGAGGATATTGGAAAAGAAAGATAAAGAGGCTGCGGAACAAGTGGCCAATATAAAGCAAATAGCCCACTTATTTCAAGACATGGTTGGGATGATGATTCAACAAGATCCTCCCGCTGAAGATCCCCCGACCGTCCTCGAAGATGATAGAGGAGAAACGTCGAATCCAACACCGGTTCTTTCAACGGCCAAGGAGGAGACAATCTCCAAGGCTGACTTGGACGACTATATAGCCCAGCAGATCCGGGTTCATCAGGCGACTGAGGCAGCTGGTCAAGTTGTAAAAACGGGGCGACCGTATCCAAGCTGGTACGACCAAATCAAATATCCGCCGGGTTATACAATACCGAAATTCCATGTGTATAAGGGGACAGGCAATCCCCACCAACATGTTGCTCAGTTCAGGGCCCTTTGCGATAACACCGGCGGTGATGACAAACTGTTGCTTCGCCAGTTCGTGGGCAGCTTATCAGAAACGGCGTTCGAATGGTATTCAGAACTTCCGAACGATTCCATCAAGACGTTCACTGAAATGGAATTGCTATTCACTCAGCGATTCGCAAGTGCCAGCGAACGCACTCCGATAACAGCATTAATTAATGCCAGGGTGAAACCAGGCGAAATGTGGGTCCAGTACGCTATACGCTGGCGAAATTTGTGGTCGAAATGCGAACAACGCATTGAGGAAGCGCCCGCGGTGGGCATGTTCGTGGGAACCCTAGACCCTCATGCAACTATCTCCCAGTTCATGATGTTCTTTAAGCCAACCACGTTCCAGGCTTTAATTGACAAGTTGGCCCAGATGGACCAGATGGGTCACAGACCGTCTCCCCCGAAGCCGGAGCCTCGGAGTGACAAGGGTAAAGGGAAGGCAACCTTCGTTGCGAATACTCAGTAGCAACCCAGTTCCCCAAAGCTGGTGGATCAACTGGAAGAAAGACGCCGGTATTATAATGAGAAGATGAAGCGCCCCTACTCGTTCCCACGGGATAAGACAAAACGGTTATTCGAGCTGGCCGTTCGCAACAGGCTTATCAACTTGCTAAACCTAAGGCGACCTCCACAACCCACTGAGGTGAATAACCCCAATTATTGCCCTTACCATCAAATGGTAAGCCATCCGATTGAGGATTGCTTCGTCTTCAAAGGATGGATTGAGGATCAATACCTCCAGGGAAAGTTTGCGCTGTCCGAAAAGTGGAAGGTGAACCCGCCACGGCCGCATACTCTTAAGAAGACAAACGCACCAGGGGCAACTTATTCCTTTATTGAAGAAGCTCCATGGGAGGTCGTGCTATCAGCTAAAACCAAAAGGATGCTGAGTGATCTTCATGCGTGCCCAGCAGTCGAATGGAAGAACCCGCTTGAACCTCAAATCATCGAAGGGATGCTGAAGTCGCGTCCAACTACAAAGAGCGGTGGCGATGGCCCAAGTACTCACACCCAACCGTCAAAATCTTCGAAGAAAAAGAAGAAGAAATCCAAGAAGCCCGTGAAGCCTGGAAACAAGCGCACGGATTTGCAGAAACAGATTGACGCGCTGGAGAAGTACGATCAAAAGGCGTGGACTCCCATCACACTGCAAGAGTTCCTCAACCACGTCTTTCAGGAGGAAGATGATGGAGAAAGCTCGTCGGATGAATCCGAGAGATATGTGGCGAGTTGTCATGTGATTTCCCACTCGTCTACGGACGATGAGAAAATTCCTGGCACTGAGAAACTTGGGGCACAGCCTGAGCCAGAACTTGTATGGCCAACAGACGAAATGATCGACGTCTTTCTAGACGAGATTCGTTTGAAAAGTAAAGCCGATCAGGAGCGTGAGATGGCTGCATCGGAAGGAGCCAAACGCAAGCGACTAAACGAAAGAGTCAAAGCACTCCCGCCAGATCAAAAGACACCCGATGTGGATAAAAACATATTGAAGATGAGGAAAAGGTTTGCCAAAGCCATGTCGATGGGAATGAAGCTACCACACTCGGAAGAAAACGCGTTCGATAGGGCGGAGAGGCACCCTAATTATTGCGCATATCATCGGAAGATTTCGCACCCCACTGAGGAGGGCGACGCTTTTAAGATGTGGTGGCAAGGATATGTTGCTCACTGGCAACATTTTAAGCGCATGAAACGCATGACTCGTCGGGAACAAAAAAATACGACCGAAGGGTGCAAAAGGACTGCCGGCAACTGTTACATGGTTAACGCCGGAGGGTCACAAGTTCTCACCTTTGGGAGCGACTCTGATGAAGAAATGGCTCTGGGCCCTCTCTTTAAAGAATCCGTTTTAGGGAAAGAGGAAGAACCAGAGGCCTGTGAAAACATTCAGCTGCGCAATCGCACGCTCCCGGAAAAGAATCTCGGACCCGCGAATAGAAAAGATAAGGGAAAGGAGAAGGTCACTAAGGATATCACCTTAGATGACCAAGTCATGAAAGAGTTGACTGCCAAAGACCCTCCCTGGAAAAGTAAGGTGGATTACAACATCCTAGCGCACCTGAGGAAGCTACCCTCGCAGCTCAGCATTCTCGACGCCCTCCTGTTATCAAAGGAAGCGAGAGATTCATTAATCAAGGCGCTACAAGAGCCCGAACAATTCCAAGCCTTCCTCGCCGAAGAAAGGATGAAGGATGAACTGGAAGAAGTGCACACGGCCGATATCACTTTCGGTGACGAAGACCTGCTCCTTGGGACGTGCGACCACAACCGTCCCCTATACGTCTCCGGATATTGCCATGATATCAAGATAGGCAAAATCCTGGTTGATAATGGATCCTCCGTCAATCTCCTTAATGTTCGGGTGTTGAAGGAAATCTGCATGAGCGTGCAGCACCTCGCTCGTAACAAAATTACCATCTCCGGTTTCGACTCCCAGTCATCACGGACTGTCAGATCCGTGATATTAACATTACGCTTCGGACTACTCGTCACGGACATCAAGTTTCACGTCATTAACGCCAAGACCTGCTACAACGCCTTGCTCGGTCATCCTTGGTTACACGAGTACAACATCATCCCTTCTACACAGTATCAATGTATGAAGTACTTTAAGGATGGTTTTGAGTATACCGTAACAGGTGAGCTAAACCCATTCTCCGTGAACGAAGTCCGCAAGTACGAAGATGCAAAGTACTTTTTGCCAGACTTCGAGGATACAGAAAAGTGTCGCAAGCCGGAGAACAAAGCCGCCGCCACCATCCCTGTTTTCGGAAGCGATACCGAAGAAGAAGAAGAGATAGTTTACGCTGGTCCGTCTCGACGCAACAACCCGGGACCGTCCGCCCCCATTGTTGAAGTCAAAATTTGCACCCCGGTTGACCAAGTCAAAGTCAAGGTCAACCCCAAGCCAGGTGGGCCCAAGCCCAAAACAAGTGGGCCAATGCCCAGATCGAGCCCGAACACGAAGCGTCCTGCCTTCCGCCATGCCAACAAAAAAATCATGTAATAAATAATTTTTATGTAATTTTTTATACATGAATGTATGCAAAATGGGCATAAAGCCAATATTTTGTAAGCCCATGGCTTATGTGCAAAAATGAAATGGCACATGAGCCATGGGATGGGCAAAATTCCATTTTGTAAAGCCCCAAGGGGCTATATGTAAATATGTAAGCCTATAAAAGGCAACATGATGAATAAAAATAAGAACACTTTTCATTCCCCCCAAAACTAGGGTTCTTTGTGCCTCCTGCTCCTTCTCCAAGGTTCTAAACCTTCTCATTTCTTTTGAATTAAATCAAGAGTTTTACTCTTTCTTTTCCAAAACTAAGTAGTTTTCCATACAAAACCCACAAAGGGGAACTCAGATCTCCCATCAGATCTCAAAAAGGAGTGATTTTTAAAATCTCCTACTTCTTGATCTTCAAGATCCGGCCAAGCAACAGGAGGAAGAAGAAGAACCCCTTCATCAGCTTCAAAACATCATAGGAGTTTAACTCCATATATATATACATAATAAATATTTCCTTTCCGAAGCATAGCTTCTGTTTCTTAGGCTAAAAGCCTCCTTTTCTCGCCGGCGCTCAAGCGCAGAGCGCCCGCGTGCCGACACGTGGCGTGCTTGCGCTCAAGCGCTCGAGCGCAAAGCGCCCACGTGCCGACACGTGGCGTGCTTGCGCTCAAGCGTAAGCGCTCGAGCGCAAGTCGCCCCGGTGTCGACACGTGGCGCGCTTGCGCTCAAGCGTAAGCGCTCGAGCGCAAGTCGCCCCGGTGTCGACACGTGGCGCGCTTGCGCTCATGCGCAAGCGCTCGAGCGCAAGTCTCCCCGGTGTCGACACGTGGTGCGCTTGCGCTCCAGCGCAAGCGCTCGAGCGCAAGTCGCCCCGTGCCGACATGTGGCGCGCTTGCGCTCAAATGCCCAGTGCTCAAGCGCAGAGCGCCCACGTGCCGACACGTGGCACTCTAGCGCCTGAGCGCACAGCACCTAGGCGCACAGCGCCCAAGGTGGTGCCCCACGCATCCTTTGGATGTATTTTCCCTTTTATATATATATATGTATATCTATACATATATATACATATTTACACACACACATACTCCACGACCCCCGTAAAAACTCTGCGTGGCTCCTGATATATCCAAAACCCCTCTTTCAAAACACAACACACGCACACCGCACATTGAGTTCGCATGACCAGTTTAACCCGTCAATCGGAGGTTCCCTCGCTCCAAAAGCGAGGGGTAATTAACGGCAGCTTAGTCCGCGGCTGCCGGAGATTCGGATCCCCACAATCAATAAACCCCGGCCTACCCTGGGCAGGGGGAATCTGTAGTATACGCCTGACAAGCGCGCGCGTATTCCCATCTCAATCGGGTGACGAAAAACACCCTACACCCATGTTGATCTTCGGAAGTGACTCGGAAGATGAGGTTAATGCCATGTTCTCCAGTTGGCCTTCAATACAAGCATCCCCTGGCAATGATCAGAGTTTGCAAATCACCATGGTGCCGTGGGAACACTACAAAGACCTTGACGCACTTGAAGCTTACAATGTGCAGGACCTGCAGGCGTTTTACGTCCCTCCCAGGCGAAAGGGTGAAAAGGCGATCCTATTCTACCGATCCACGGAAACAAGAGTGGAGAAAGAAATCTGGCATGGCGCGGATTCTACACTCGACAGGCTCCAACCCCTCCGTTTGCCCAGATACTACACAAACGGACTAAAAAGGCTATTGAAGCGCCAAGGGATACCCTTAAAACAGACTATTCGACAAGCTCGATTCTATAACAGGATTTGGGATGTCCCTGGGACTCAGCGCAAATTGCCCAATGGGAGAATGGAAACACTCGGGCTTGGATATGTGAGATCCGAGAAACGGGAGCGAGTCCACGGGAGCTACGCCATATATAATTTCGATGAGGAAGAGGACGCCCTGTCGGGAGATGCTAACCCCTCGTCAAAACTGGATCCCGCGAGCGAAGTGCCGAGTCCGTCATTTGAAGAACGAGTGAACGAGCTTATCAGGAAAGCAGGTCAAAAAGCTCGGGACGACCATAACCGCGAAATGGCCATCTACGAGAAAGCCAGGACGCAACGTCTTCTTCAACAGATTCCAAAAGACGAAAATACTCCTCCCTGTCAACCTGTGGTGCAAAAGGCCCGACGCAGAGGTAGAAACAAGTCGAAGAGCAAAACAGGTGTTCGACAGAGACAAAGCGGGACCGAGGAGTCACGCGATTGGAAATCGAGCGGTCCGGATTTGTCCCTTATGAAGAAGATGAGTCAGGCATACTCTTTTCCTCAGGATAAAACACGGAAGATACTTGACCTCGCTTTGAAACATCGAATGATTACACTTCTGGCGTCTAAACACCCTGAGCAAGCTAATGAGGTCTCTCATCCAGACTATTGCTCTTATCGCCGAGCCATAGGACATCCCATCGAAGATTGCTTCACCTTCAAGAACAGGGTCGAAGACCAATACCAGCGAGGCAGATTTGCTCTATCCGACAGCTGGAGGGTAATGCCGCCGCGAAAGCACGAACCCAAAGCCACAAGAGCAGAACCAGACCCACGTCGGTTTTGGAAGCGAGCTCGTACCTGTCGCGTAATAACGATATTAAAAGAAGAGCCCGAGAATATGGATGACCTTCCCTGGTGCTTCGAAAAAAATAACGACGAGGTCATCTCGGAATTTCCGCCAGCACCGAAAGAACTGGAAGATGGCATACATACTACTGCAGATAACCTCCGGAAAATTGAGCTGGGAACGACGAACGACCCGCGACCGACGTTCGTCAGCGAGTTGCTATCTGAAGAAAGGGTGGCCGAGTTAAAAGACGTGCTTATGCAGCATAGAGATTGCTTCGCATGGAATTATTCCGAGATGCCGGGACTAGATCCGGAAATTGCTGTGCATAAGTTAGCGATAGCTTCGGACGTTAAGCCAGTCAAACAGGCGCCGAGAAGAATGCGACTCGAGCTTGAGATGAGCATCAACGCCGAAGTCAAGAAGCTGATCGATTCTGGATTTATCCAAGAAGTTCAATATCCTGACTGGATCGCCAACATCGTCCCGGTAATGAAGAAAAATGAGACGGTGCGCATATGCGTGGACTTCAGGGATCTCAATAAAGCCTGCCCAAAGGACGATTTCCCAGTACCGGTAACCGAGCTGATGATAGATAACACGTCCACTCACGAGGTTTTCTCTTTCATGGACGGTTCATCAGGGTACAATCAGATAAAGATGCATCCCGAAGACCAGAAGCACACCGCTTTCCGGACTCCTTTGGGTATATTCTGCTACAAAGTTATGCCTTTTGGTTTAAAGAATGCCGGTGCCACCTATCAGAGGGCCATGACAAAGATCTTCGATGATCTTATACATGAAATCGTTGAATGCTATATCGACGACCTTGTAGTGAAGAGCATGTCATACGAAGAGCACTTAGAGCATCTGAAGACCGTATTTTAACGCCTTCGGCAATACAATCTGAAGATGAATCCCCTCAAATGCGCATTCGGAGTTTCCTCGGGTAAATTCCTGGGATTCATCATCCGACACCGAGGTATCGAAATAGATCCATCTAAGATCAAGGTGATCATGGAAATGCCTCCGCCGAGAACTCTCAAACAACTGCGGTCTCTCCAGGGGAAGCTCGCGTATATACGGCGATTTATAGCCAACCTTTCAGGCAAGTGCCGTCCTTACAGCCACCTGATGAAGAAGGGAACCCCGTTCGTCTGGGACCAAAAATGCCAAAGCGCGCTAGACGAGATCAAGCAATACCTGCAGAACCCGCCGGTGTTGGCTGCTTCGGTCAAAGGAAAGCCCCTCATTCTTTACACAACCGCCCTCGAAGGTTCCTTAGGCGCATTATGGGCACAAGAGAACGACCAAGGGAAGGAAAGAGCACTCTACTACTTAAGTCGAGTTCAACTGGGGGCAGAAAGCAACTACTCCCCCATTGAAAAACACTGCCTGGCGTTGATCTTCGCGATAACAAATCTCAGGCACTATGCGTTGGCGCATGAGGTCCGTCTCATTTCAAAGGTGGACCCTCTTAAATATTTAATGTCAAAGGCCATATTGACGGGACGACTCGCTAAGTGGGCCCTGCTCTTGATGGAGTTCTCGATAACATATCAGCCTCTCAAGGCAGTGAAAGGCCAAGCCATCGCCGACTTCCTTGCTGAGTATCCAGTACCTGCCGGTTCTCCTCTGAATTGCGATCTGCCAGACGAACATGCGTTTGACACGATCAATGGTGGTGATACCCGATGGGAGCTTTATTTCGATGGAGCATCTTCCATGAAGAAGCGCAAACAAAGTACCCCGATAATCAAATCGGGGGTAGGACTCATCTTTGTAACTCCACAAGGAGGGATAATGCGCTTTGCTTTCTCCTTAACAGAACCAAGGACGAACAATGAAGCCGAGTATGAAGCTTTGATAGCAGGCCTCGAGATCGCCATCGACATGGGGATTGAGATCCTCCTCATCTACGGAGACTCTCAGCTGGTCGTTAGTCAAGTAAACGGCGACTACCAGACATGCAAGCCAGAGCTAATGAAGTATGGAGAGAGAGTACAACAACTGCTGACTCAAATCCCGCTCTACACTTTGGAAAGCATACCGCGTGCGGAAAACAGCAAAGCGGACGCGTTGGCCAAGCTCACTAAAGAATTGGCTGACGAGAACCTCGATGACGTCAGAATCGTGGTACAAAGCCGTCGGGTGCTTGCCCCAGCAGAAATACCTCCGGAATCATCCGAAGAAAAGGGAGCAATTGAAAGGACGACCCTGCAAATAACTGACCGGGAAAGGGCTGAAGATTGGAGGGAAGTCTTTATAGACTACTTCAAATACCGTCGAACGCCCGAAGATACGTCCTCAAGACATCAGCTTATGAAACGAGCTCTGTCTTTCGCCTTCGTCAATGATACTTTGTACAAGAGGTCGTTTGATTCTTTATGGCTGAGATGCTTAGGACCTGACGAAGCAGAAAGAGTCGTTCAGGAAGTTCATGATGGGATCTGTGGTTCTCACCAAGCGGGCCCAAAGATGAAGTTGAAGATCAAACGAATGGATTATTACTGGCCCACAATGATCCAAGACTGCCTCGAGTATGCGAAGCAATGCCACTCATGCCAAATCCATGGGGACTTTATCCATCAGCACCCAAATCCACTACATCCAACGGTGGCTAGCTGGCCGTTCGAAATGTGGGGGACTGACGTGATCGGCCCCATCGAACCAGTATCGTCCAGAGAACATCGTTTCATCCTGGCGACGACTGACTACTTCTCCAAATGGGCAGAGGAAGTACCACTGAGGGAAGTGAAGACGGAGAATATCCTCCACTTTTTCAAGACGCACGTTATTTACCGGTTTGGGACTCCTCGACGAATCATCTCCGATAACGGGCCTGCCTATAGGAGTCACAAGATCAGCCGCTTTGCGCAACAGCATAATATAGACTGGAGGTATTCCTCGGTTTATAATCCGCGAGCTAACGGTCTAGCCGAGGCCTTCAACAAGACCCTAACGAAGATCATGAAAAAGACGGTGTCCCGAAATAAGAAGGACTGGCACGAGAGACTGCAAGAGGCTCTTTAGGCGTATCGAACTACGTTCAAGACGGCCACGAACACAACGCCATACGCATTAGTGTTTGGTACAGAAGCAGTACTCCTCCTCGAGATAGAGTTACCCTCTCTACGAGTGGCGGTTCACTACGGACTGACGGACGAAGAAAATGCTCACCTTCGGCTTGAGGAGCTTGATGCCCTTGATGAAACCCGGCTCATAGCGCAACAAAACCTGGAGGCTTACAAAGCAAAGATGACGCGCTCATACGAAAGATTGACCAGGCCGAGGACGTTCCGCCAAGGCGAACTTGTGCTAATTGTCAAAAGACCTATGATCCCCAATCGCGCCAAGCGGGGAAAATTCAAGCCAAACTATGAAGGCCCGTACATCATAGACAAGGTCTACCAGGGTGGAGCGTATCTACTCATGGATATGCACGGTGAAAGGCCTTTCAGGCCAGTGAACGGTCGCTTCCTGAAGAAATACTACGCTTAACGGGTCAAGGTCTAGGTCAATGATAGATGACGACGACTATGTCCGCTCGCTATCTTCCTAAGCCCAAACTCTAGGTAGTAACCAGCATCCTTAACGGAGGACCGAAACGTCCTTAAACTAACGGCGGACCGAAATGTCCTTAAACTAATAACGGACCGAAATGTCCTTAAACTAACAACGGACCGAAACGTCCTTAAACTAACAATGGACCACTATGTCCTAAAACTAGCTGTTGACCGAGATGTCGATAAACTACGGTGGATTGCAGTATCTCAAAACCGATAAAAATAAAATTAAAAAAATAATAAATAAAAGACGGTATGTCCATAAGCAAAATGTGCACGGATGAAAACCCGAAAGGGCTCCGTGAGTAAAAACAGCAGGGCTACCAGCGAGTGTTCGTGAAAACCCGAAAGGGCGCGACCTTGTTAAAAAAAGGGGAGAAAAAGAATTTAAAAAAATGGTATGTCCATAAGCAAAATGGGCACGGATGAAAACCCGAAAGGGCTCCGTGAGTAAAAACAGCAGGACTGCCGGCGAGTGTTTGTGAAAACCCGAAAGGGCGCAACCTCGTTAAAAGACACTTACAGGATCCTCTCGACCTTGTAAGGAGTAACCACCCGCGTGGGATCCTTACGACTCACAAGGGAGCGACACACTTAGGGATCCCCACGATTCCTAAGGAGAAAATACACTTGCGAGATCCTCACGACTCGTAAGGAGAACTCTCTTATGGGACCCTCACGGCTCATAAGATTTGAAAGTCTTAAGTCACAGAGACCTAAACCTGTGCTTAAGCAACCCTTACAACCTTCGATATTGCCCTACAAGTGGCTCAATACTGACCCTTGTATACAATCCACAGGCGCGAATAAATATTTCCCCAGCAAAGTCCCACCCGTGACTAGGAATATGTCCATATGGTGAGCAACCCTTGTAAGTCCTCTCGACTTATGAAGAGAAGACCCTTTTATAAGATCCTTACGACTTGTAAGAGGACATGCACTTAGGAATCCTCACGATTCCTAAGGAGAAAATACACCTACAAGATCCTCACGACTTGTAGGGAGAAATACCTTTGTGGGACCCTTACGGCTCATGAAGTCAAAGCCTTAGTCGACAGGACCCTTAACCCTGTTTACTAAGCCATCTTTGTTCAAAATCGACAGAGGCAAATGATGATTCGCTCCTGGCAATATCCCAGTTGTAGCGGTGCTGATGCCGAAAAGTGTCTAAAATGCAAGCTTGCAGCGAAAAGGCTAGCGAGCCACACATGCATACGAAACAGCCGAAATGATGGGGCAACTTGCAATAAAAAGCAGCAAGTAAAAATGTATGCATGAGAAATAGCCGAAATGATTGGGCAACTCGCAATAAAAATCAGCGAGTAAAAATAGAATAAATAGCCGAAATGATTGGGCACCGCGAAAAATAGCCGAAATGATGGGGCAAACGTGACCTTCGCGATATAAAAGCTGAAATGATAGTGCATCGCGGAAAAAGAAATAAAATAAAAATGAAATCCACGTCCTACAGGTGATGTTACATCTATCCCCGTATACAATCTAGGGGCACAAACAAAGAAGTGACCGTACTCCTCCCCCAGGTTTCATCATAAGAAGAAGCCAAATCTCAACAGGCCGCAAATGACCTGGAGATCGTCTCAACACTCGGACACAACATCAAGCGAAACGGAACAGCGGCAACCCCCAGTTCCATGGCTCGGCGATATACATATCACCAAGAGTTAAACCTCCATTCCGTGAAATGCGGATACAATCAGCAAAATTCCTGATCACGTGGAACGCGGATAATGTCACTCTTTGACCCCATGGAAAACGTCCAGAGCGGAGCCTAGTCCTCGCCGAGCACGGCAGTGAACCCGTGTGAAGCATCTAGTGCAAAATTCCTGGTCACGTGGAACGCGGATAATGTCACTCTTTGACCCCGTGGAAAACGTCCAGAGCGGATCCTGGTCCTCACAGAGCACAGCAGTGAACCCGTGTGAAGCATCCAGAGCAGAGCCTAGTCCTCGCCGAACACGGCAGTGAACCCGTATGAAGCATCTAGTGAAAAATTCTTGGTCACGTGGAACGCGGATAATGTCACTCTTTGACCCCGTGGAAAACGTCCACAGCGGATCCTGGTCCTCGCAGAGCACGGCAGTGAACCCGTGTGAAGCATCCAGAGCGGAGCCTAGTCCTCGCCGAACACGGCAGTGAACCCGTGTGAAGCATCTAGTGCAAATTCCTGGTTATGTGGAACGCGGATAACGTCACTCTTTGACCCCGCGGAAAATGCCCAGAGCGGAGCCTGGTCCTCGCCAAGCATGGCAGTGAACCCGTGTGAAGTATCCAGAGCGGAGCCTAGTCCTCGCCGAACACGGCAGTGAACCCGTATGAAGTATCTAGTGCAAAATTCCTGGTCACGTGGAACGCGGATAATGTCACTCTTTGACCCCATGGAAAACGTCCACAGCGGATCCTGGTCCTCGCAGAGCACGGCAGTGAACCCGTGTGAAGCATCCAGAGCGGAGCCTAGTCCTCGCCGAACACGGCAGTGAACCCGTGTGAAGCATCTAGTACAAAATTCCTGGTCACGTGGAACGCGGATAATGTCACTCTTTGACCCCGTGGAAAACGTCCAGAGCGGATCCTGGTCCTCGCAGAGCACGGCAGTGAACCCGTGTGAAGTATCCAGAGCGGAGCCTAGTCCTCGCCGAACACGGTAGTGAACCCGTGTGAAGCATCTAGTGCAAATTCCTGGTTACGTGGAACGCGGATAATGTCACTCTTTGACCCTGCGGAAAACGTCCAGAGCGGAGCCTGGTCCTCGCCAAGCACGGCAGTGAACCCGTGTGAAGCATCCAGAGCAAACATCGGACTGTGGAGTCCTTAAAATCCACAGACTATGATGTCCTTAACCTCGACCGTAATGTCTTAAAACTAACGACCAACCACGATGATTCTAGACTGATTTTACCTTGGTTAAAGGGTACATCTCTTCACTCCTTTGATATCTGGCGTTGTAATTCCTCAACGTCTTCAAAGAGGTGACGAGTCCCGGTAACCACACATTTCACGGACTGTGGAGTCCTTAAACCCACGGACTATGAAGTCCTTAATCTTGACCGTGATGTCTTAAAACTAACATTGGACTGTGGAGTCCTTAAATCCACGGACTATGAGGTCCTTAAACCCACGGACTATGAAGTCCTTAATCTTGACCGTGATGTCTTAAAACTAACATTGGACTGTGGAGTCCTTAAATCCACGGACTATGAGGTCCTTAACCTTGACCGTGATGTCTTAAAACTAACATCGGACTGTGGAGTCCTTAAATCCACGGACTATGAGGTCCTTAACTTTGACCGTGATGTCTTAAAACTAACATCGGACTGTGGAGTCCTTAAATCCACGGACTATGAGGTCCTTAACCTTGACCGCGATGTCTTAAAACTAACATTAGACTGTGGAGTCCCTAAATCCACGGACTATGAGGTCCTTAACCTTGACCGCGATGTCTTTAAACTACGATACCCTGGAGAACATCCCAAAGCGACCTTTGACCCCGTGAAATACGGATAAGGGCGACCTCACTCAGCACTTGTGGGTCCTCACGACCTGCAAGGAAGAAAACTCTCTTGTGAGATCCCTACGACTCCCAAGGGAAAACCCGCTTAAGAATCCTCACGATTCTTAAGAAGAACTTACACCTACGGGATCCTCTCGACCTGTAGGGAGAAAAACTCTTTATGAGACCCTCACGGCTCACAAAGATCAAAAGTCTTAGGAGGCAGATCTTAACCCTGAATCCTAAGCCATCGCTGCCCTGCAAGTAGGCCAAGATAAATTGTCCGCAGAACACATTCAATAGAAAGGGGACACACCATTGAGAAGAAAAAAATATGTCCTTTATTCATAACTAAAATGGATACAAGGTACAATTCATGAAAGAGCAAAAAGAAAATACTCTCGTTCAGGAGTATGTACAAAGAGAAAGGAAAAGATACAAGTTTTTTAAGCTGGCGGGCGATTTAGTAATTTCGCTAGCTCATCCTACTTTTGCTGGGTCACGGCTTCATTATTCAGGATCGCCAGGAGACGAGCCTCCGCCTGAGCCTGCTGGGCCTGATACGAAGCAAGCCGACCTTCAAACTCTTTCTCGGTGGCCTTGTGAGCCTCGACCCTTTCACGAGTGAACGTGGAAGCTGTATCAAGAGTCACCACCTCTTTGATAGACTCTTGAAGCACCCGCCAGAGTTCATATGCTTTGTTGGCCTTGGCGGTTAGATTGGCTTGAAGCTCGCTCAGCGCCTTAGAAGCCAGCTCCCTCTCCGAAAATTTACGGCTGAGCCCTTTTCTCGCACAACAATATGTTCGCCACGCGTCGCTCTATCAAGCCATGTAAGCTCGCTTTCGCGACCGCAACCTTGGAAACAGGACATGCACGCTCAAGACCGTATAAACGAGCCTCCAGTCGACAGCAATAGCCAATCTAAAACGCACTCACATCACCTGGTATGGGAAGCAACAAAAAGTTCTCGATGTACATCCTATCAAGCATGCATTCGCAACTATATGAATATCCGAAAAGAAATAATACCCGAAGCCCTGATGTGCATGCAACATAGTGATAATGTTCGCAATTAAAGAAAGTTCTCATAGGAAGAACACAAAGTTCTTTTATGCAAGCGAAAACATACATACGAATACTCAGCACACATGGAAGTTCAACATAAAGCATGCGAAAAAGACTAATTTAAATATACTACGCTAGCGGGAAAAGGTCACCAAACACGGGATCAGTAGCACAAGGGTTAGCAAAACAAAGAACAAAATTCTCCATCTCTCTCTCTGCTTTCTCCAACACATCAAAGTGACGGTTCTCGCGAGGAGTCGCTCCCCATCTATTGATGCCATGTTCGTCCGCGAAAGCAAACAAAATAGCTCGCCGAGCCCTTATTTGGCTCAGCAAGTGAACTGAGCAATCCTTCAAAGCCTGAGTAATCAGGCACGCTTCGTGAAAGCCCTCGAGCTTTTCTTCAGCCGCGTCAAGCATCGCCAGGGTCATCTCCGCCGGGTGAGGAGGGATGTCGGCAAGCACGGCCGCGAGAATCATCCGGAGCCAGAGGGACCCCATCGGGAGGGGGGACCCCCTACGGATCGAGAGTTCATACACCGCCGAGTCACATTCGTCATCGGTAAGGAGAGGATCCACCAATCGTGCGGCAAAGCACGGGATCATCTCCTCGATAGGCACCTCCCAGGGCTGTCGACGAGCGTGTGGACAGTTGCAGGCCATGACACTCAGTTGCTTCCCAAATTAAATCACGTCAAAATGGGAATGAAATTCTCTGTGAAGAGGAAGCAGGCTGTGGCCTCAAGACTATAAAGGGGAGCATTAAATGCTATGCGCGAAGAACATGGCATGATGGAACTATTTCCAAGGCCCAAAAAGGGGAAAGCGTTGGAAATCAAAAAAAGGGAACTGTTTCCAAGGCTCCTTTTCTACATCTAATGCCATGCACAGAAACATGGCATGGAAAATTGAATAGCCCCATAAAAGGCCCCTCTCGTGTGGAACACGTGAGCAACATGCTTGGTGTGTGCTAGGAAATGAAATAATGCCCCGTAAGCTAAACACATCGGCAGCAACAATAAAAAAAATGAATGATGGATGTATGACAAAATCCCACAAAAAAAGGGGTATGCAAACACAGAATGACATAATAAGATTTATCATTCAGGTTTTAAAAGGTTCGTATAAAATAAAAAGAAAACGTTTACAACGGTAAGACCTCAGACGCGGGACATGGATTGAGAAACTCGAATGTAACTTTTTCCAAGATCTTCCAGGCATTTCGAACCATCCTGTTATGCTTCCTCTCGCGGTCGCAAGCGTCGGGGTCCTCACGAATGTCCTCCACCCTCCGATAGGCGGCAAGTATGGCTGACTGCTGAAAAGCCTGGTGTAAGAGATCAATGAGGTGATCTCGCCTCCTCTTTGAGATCAAGCTCATCAGGTACACCGAATGTACCTTATCCTCAGCAGTGTCCAATTCCCCGAGCGGTACGCCGGTGCAAAAGAGAGGGAGTGCCTCCCAGATCGCCAGCACGATGAGTCTCAGAAGAGAAGAGCGACGAGGGAGTAGCCGATAGTTGTACTCGTCGAAGCGGCTTATGATCTCAGCGCACTGAGCATTGGTGAACTCCTGGTTCTGACTGCGGCCCAGTGCACGAATATTCCCATAGGAAATGATTTCGTCAAGACCATACATATGGGCATCCATAATACCTGAAATAAAGGTCATGAGAATTGTTACAAAGCTTCTGCTTCATTAATTACAGAAGGACAACCTAGGGCAAAGAGACCCTAAGAAGCCTCCATGCGAAGAAACTGAGTTCTTCATAGGAATTAAATTCCTTATTGAGAAAAAGGAATTAAATTCCCAAAAACATTTTTGGGATGGAATTAAATTCCATGGAATTGAACCGCCATCATCATCTCCCTAAAGATCATACGAGCCCTAAAAGATCCACTGTTGAAGATTAAATGGTTTCATATTTTGATTGAAAAGCTTAAAGAAAGAATGGGTTCCTGTTAAAAAGGGTAAAAACCCTTGCTTTGGATTTAAAATCCAGAGGAATGTGAAAGTTTATCGTTCATTCAAGAGCATTACCTGAAGAATAGAGTCTTTTGAACAGAGTTAAACTCTGAAAATGTTTCAAGGCAGAGAACTAAGCTCTGGAAGAAGAGAATTAAATTCTCAGAAAAAGTTTGCAAGGAGGAAGATAAGCAAAAGTGGAGGCGTTTCTGAAATGACCCCTATATTTATAGGATGTGATGGAGACGTTTCATCTCCCCAAATCCCTAGAGGAATCCAACGATCACAAAAAATGACAGCGTTGCACTCACGTGCAGACACGTGAGAACAACGCTGTGGGGGCATTTGTTTCCTGATTTAAAATTAGGAAAACTTATGGAGGAGGCATCACGTGCTAGCACGTGACCAGCGGTCACGTGTTGACACGTGACATTTAAAAGCAGCGGCAAAAGGCAGATTCGCTCCCTGTTTAAATCAGAGAAAAGGCTCCAGAAAAGGTCACGTGCTCACACGTGACCAAGGGTCACGTGTTGGCACGTGACGGCTGAGCAGCGGCCAGAGAACAGAGCGCAAAAGGAGAAGAAAGGGCCGTTCCAGGGGTCACGTGCCTACACGTGACCAGGGGTCACGTAGCCACACGTGACCGGCTTTCAAAGCCTCTTTATTTAACAGAATTAAATTCTGAAAGCATTCAAATTTTTCCAAAAAAGAATGATTATTTGGAACCGTTGGATTAAAGATCTAAAGGTGATTAAATGTCACCTATTTATGGAAAAATCTTGAACTTGGAAAGATTTCCCCTTAAAATCTAACTGAAATAACAAAGGGGTATCTTTGGATTTGAAATCCAATGGTGAATAAAATTCACCTAATAATCCAAAGGTCCAGATGAATGATGAATGTAAATCAAATCTCTCAATAAACAAATCAAATCTTTTAATGAAAGATTCACTAAAACTGATTGATTTTCTTCCTTCTCCTATAAATAGGAGCCAAGAAGAATAGAACAAGGGGACACATACAGAGACATACAGAGAAAGAGAAATAGAGCCTTGGGATTTTGGGAAGAATTTGATCCTCTGCAAAAGAAAACCTTGGGTAAGAAGGAAGAGGCTTAAAAAGGAGAATTTAATTCTCAAAGAGTTTAACTCTTATACAAAAAGAAAAGTTTAGTTCTTTCTCTAGTAGAGGATCTGCAAAGTGCACATCTCCCCATGAATTGAGAATTTAATTCTCATTGGGTTGAGATCCTGCCATGCAGATCCAAAGCATAGAAGGGGAATGGAAGTTTGAGAATTTAATTCTCACAGAACTATAGGAATTCAATTCCTTTGAGATAAAATTAGGGTTCAACCCTATGTTATGGGAATTTAATTCCTTCAAAATGGACAGAATCAGGGTTTAACCCTAATTAAGAACTTAATTCTCTCAAAATCACAGGAATTTAATTTCCTTAAAAAAAAAGAAGAAATTAGGGTTTCACCCCATGCCAGAATTCAATTCTTTACATACATGAGGAATTTAATTCCCACAGAAAAGAAATTAGGGTTTAACCCTATCTAAGAATATAATTCTTCAGAAGAAAACAGGAATTTAATTCCTCTAAAGTTTATTGCTAGGGTTTAACCCTATGAAGAATTTAATTCTTAAAAAGATAAACACATCTTCAAACAGGGAAAGAAACAGGGTCACGTGCTACCACGTGACCCCTGTAAAGATCCATAGAGAAGAACTTTGAGGCAACGCCTCACGTGCTCCACGTGACCCCCAAAGCGCGCAAAGAAAAAGCAAAAGAAAAGAAGCTCTGGGGCGCCCTCACGTGTCACCACGTGACCACTAATGAACATTCTAACAGATCAAAGCGTGAGCCCCCATCACGTGCCCACACGTGATGGCCTTCAGAATTAAAAGTGTTAAACACTTATCTGTAGAACAAAATGAAGGGGATCTGGCCCCACCTTTTGGATGCCATCACGTGCCCCCACGTGATCTCTTCTCTTACAATATTTAGCATCAAACTGATGATCTGTTCCCAGTGTTTAACACTGATTTCCATAGTGTTTAACACTAGTTTGAAAACTCAATTTCCAGTGTTCAACACTGATTTTCTTAGTGTTCAAACACTAATTTGGAAAATTCTGCTCCCAGTGATTAACACTGATTTCCTTAGTGTTTAACACTAATTTGAAATCTTTGTTCCCAGTGTTTAACACTGATTTGTCTTAGTGTTTAACACTAATTTGAAAACTCTGTTCTCAGTGTTCAACACTGATTATCTTTTAGTGTTTAACACTAACTTGTTAATCTTATTCCCAGTGTTCAACACTGTTGGTCTCTAGTGTTCAACACTAGTTTTAGCCCAATTGGCTAAGTTTCTAGAGGCAAAGCCTCTACTTCAATGGACCAACAGAAAGCCAATATTCTAAACATGATTGGACTTAGCCCAAGCTGGCCATAAGTCCTCAATTCAAACTTAACTGGGCTAATGGGCTCATAACATAATTAATTGGTCTTGGTCCCAAATTGGGCCAAAGATTATTTGATCTACCTCGGTTTAAGGGTACATCTCTTCACTCCTTTGATACTTGGCGTTGTAATTCCTCAACGTCTTCAAAGAGGTGACGGGTCCCGATGACCACACATTGATACGGACTGTGGGGTCCTTAAACTCATGGACTATGAGGTCCTTAACCTTGATCGGGATGTCTTAAAAATAACGACGGACTGTGGGGTCCTTAAACTCATGGACTATGAGGTCCTTAACCTTGACCGGAATGTCTTAAAACTAACGACGGACTGTGGGGTCCTTAAACTCATGGACTATGAGGTCCTTAACCTTGACCGGGATGTCTTAAAACTAACGACGGACTGTGGGGTCCTTAAACTCATGGACTATGAGGTCCTTAACCTTGACCGGGATGTCTTAAAACTAACGACGGACTGTGGAGTCCTTAAACTCATGGACTATGAGGTCCTTAACCTTGACCAGGATGTCTTAAAACTAACGATGGACTGTGGGGTCCTTAAACCCTCGGACTATGACGTCCTTAACCTTGACCGGAATGTCTTAAAACTAACAACGGACTATGACATCCTTAACCTTGACCGTGATGTCTTAAAACTAACATTGGACTGTGGAGTCCTTAAATCCATGGACTACGACGTCCTTAACCTCGACCGCAATGTCTTAAAACTAACAATGGACCGCGATGTCCTTAAACTACCTATCGACCGCAATGTCACTAAACTAAACAACAGGGCTCCCTTAATTGCTCTCTTGTCGGATCTAAACGATCCCGTTAAGTTGATATTAGTCTAAAAACTAGGCTGACGTATCCTTAACAAACGTTTAAGTCGATCTTAGTCTCAAACGAGACCAACGTATCCTTAAACCCAAACCCCAAAACCCAAATCTAAGATAATCCGAATTTGGACTAGTCCACGCCCTACGGGCGACGACATAACTCAGTCTCCGTATACAATCCATGGGCAACCAAACACAAATAAACACACACGACACGAAGTGATCATCTGGAGAAGGAGAAAGTTGCTACCGCAATGCGGTAGCGTAATTAACTGCAGGGGCTTGCGCCTGCAGGGAAGAGCGTCCCCATAATCAAAAACCCCTCAAGCGAGGGGGAATCTGACTAAGTCTGCTACATCGGACGCATCCGTTTAAACCTTCGATACATGGCGCCATAAATCAACTTGGCATCTTCGGAGAGGTAGACGGATAGCACCAATTAGCATCTACCCCGAATTTCAGGCAAGACGTCCGTCGCGCCATCTTTCGGAGGGGAACAGTAGTTAACTGCAGAAGCTTGCGCCTGCAGGGAAAAGCGTCCCCACAATCAAAAACCCCTTATAAATGAGGGGGAATCAGATGAAATCTTCTATAACAGTTGCATCTATCTAAACCTCCGATATACGGTACCATAAATCGACTTGGTATCTTCGGAGAGGTGGATGGATATGTCCAAATAGTATCTGCCCCCAAATTCAGGCTAGATGTCCCAACGTGTCAGTCCGGTCTTTCGGCGATGAACATGGTTAAACCCTTATTTTCTTTATGCTAAGCAAAGGAAATACGTTTTATCTCTGTTTTTTTCTTTACCTAAGATTTAGAAGAGCGAGGATCTTCTTCTTTGAGAAGAGAATTAAATTCTCAGTTTTGTGGAAAACTTATAGGGTTCCTTCCTCCCTTGAGACTTGAAGTCTCGGATCCTTTATATAGGAGTGGCAATTTGTTAATTAGTTTGAGAAAATCTCTCATTTGAAAGATACCGATTTATTTATTTGCCTCAAAAATTATTTGGGGGATTTTATCCATTGTTGGATCTTTGATCCGATGAATTTATGTTTTACAGAATATATATTCTTGTTTTTAACAAGATTAGGACAATATTTTTCCATAGACAGAATTTAATTATATCAAACGTTGATTTTTAATCATCATTGGATTTTTTAATCTAAGGGGTCATATTTTATCTTTCTCATTTAGAAAGATTAGGGAAATATTTTCCCATATTAGAATTTAATTTTATTATTGGATCTTTGATCCAACAACTCTTTGTTTAATAGAATTTTAATTCTATCACTTGATGAATTTTTATTATCACTAGTCGATCTTTGATCCAACGGCTCTGTTTAACAGGGAATATCCCCAGTTTTTAGGGAAACATCTCCATATAGAATTTAATTCTACTCACTTTAATTTGGACGCTGGCGCTCACGTGCTATGCATTTGGGCGCCGCCTAAGAATTTAATTCTTATATAACAGGCGCTTATATGCCTTACACGTCGGCGTTCACGTGTGTTTCATGTGAGGCGCCGGCGTTCACGTGTGTTTCATGTGAGGCGCCAGTATGGGATTTTTTAATCCAATAAATGCTGACGCTAACGCTCACATGGGAAACACGTGAGGCGCCACCTGATTTTTTTTATGAGGGAACATGTACATATACAATGTGTGGTTACGATACAATAGCAACCCACCTACCAAACAATCACCGAAATAAAGAGTGTGTCGCAAGCCGCTACTGATCCGAGTGGTAAATCCTGTAAGAAACTGGGGCACAACGGGGTGAGTTTCCAACCCAGTGAATAAAAGTATATTGCAAGATAGAGATCGAAATGCATAACAATCTAGCTAAGTCATAAAATATAGTACTATCATATCTTGTATTAATAAGTGTATAATGCATAAGTACTATAAACGCATCAATATCGATCGCATAAACCCGAAAATATATCATCGTCTCATATGTATATAACATGCATCCACGTATAAGCCTATAAAGTAGCCGAAAGATGTATGTAAAACCCTTTCAAAATAGCCGTATGATACGTATATCACGGCACAAGCAGAGGACGTGGTTTTATGAAGTATTATATGCGTTTTGTTTAATGTATACGTCTAGCTTTCTAGAAATGAGTTTTACGAAGGTTTCTGTTTAAAAGATCCTTATGTTGTCCTAAACACGTCAAAATAGTGAGACTTTAGCTCATTTGGAAATCTCTTTATGTGTATCAACATATGAAAATAGTATTAAGGTACTTTTCCCTGGATCAGTCCTGTTTGGCTACTATATAGCATAAACTATAACAGCGTATCTCGAATGATTGCACAACATCAATATATGAGTGTCCAGCATTGACAACCTAAATGTTACGAGTGTCCATCATCGGCACTCAACTCATCATCTACCGAGTGTCCATCATCGACACTCAAAATCATCATAACTCTCGTGTCCATCACCGACACGTAAATCCAGATATCGTAGACACCGTCTCATCAGATCAGTCATCCCTCGATATCAATAGCCCCGGTCAGTATCCTCTGTGCTCAAATCTATCTCCGGTATCGAGTGTCCTCGCTAGGCTCCCCGTCTCAAATGCGGCTTTCCTGCCCCTCGGCTTCGACCGGATCCACCATGTATCCGGCTGTATACTCCCCCACTCAGTCCGGATATGTAACATGTCCGTAACCGTATAGCCCCCCACTCGATTCGGAATAAAATCAAATCAGCATATATCAAGCTCATGATGGACGTCAAATCATCGTATCCAAAGAAAACATCAATGACGAAAAATAACAATTGCATAATTCATTCTGATGATATAATATAAATATACATATACATATACATATATATATATATATAGTAGTGTCCCATACCACTATGATATATCATCACAGATAAAAACATCATAAAACTCATAACAATTAAATACGAATGCCCATGGTAACAGTATCCACAACTAATCAACAAGCAATATATGTGTCGTACGTAAATATAGTCAATCATGCAAACAAATGCGACAGTTCTACTGTATCATAGCAATACCAATGATGTGTAGTATAGCATACGTGTTTGTGCTCGTGCAGCATGTCAATCATTAGTATTTGTGCAAGTGTTCTGTAAATGTTCATAGCAAAATAGAATTCAATATCTATCCATAGCATATATATATATATATATATATGCTAATCGCTCCTACAGATATAAGGAAGACATACTCAATCATATTGACATCTATATGGATATACATAATATATCAGTCCTACAGTATCATGGCAGTACCAATGAGGTGTAGTGTAACATATGCGTCTGTGTTCATACAACATAATACTCATTGGTAGTTGTACAGCATTCTATCAGTGTGTTCGTATAAAAAGAATAACGTAATTAACATATATAACCGGTAATCGTATCGCGGGCGTATAAAGGTAATCTATTCGTATCGTGAGCGTATAAAGGTAATCTAAGCGTATCGCATAATTATTAAACGTAACTGATTACTATGAGCTATATCATTACCATTGAAAATGAAACGAAACGTTATTTGTAAATAAGGAAGCTACAGTATATTTAAATAGATATCCGTTTTGGAAATAGTATCGCATTCTTGTCATTTATCATTTAAAAGTGAAAACGAATCGTTGGTTTTAAAAGAGTATAGCTCAAGCAATCGTAATGTCCCAAGTCGGGATAACGCATGACTCCACGAGAACAAATGAACCTCGGCCGTATTCGGAACACTATTCTCATCATCACAAGTACGGTATGATCCCTTGTACAATATCCATCCAATATCATATCCATATCGTACGGATCTATAGTCAAATGCGTATGTCACCATAACCATATATCCAAATATATCCATATGTATAACTTACTAGATACGAAATAAACACCAATATAATTAAGCTAAGTTATCTCCATAACACTAAAATCTAAATAGATAGTATAACTATCCTAATTAATGATTGCGTGGGTGTTATACGCCATCCACCCGACATCCCCCGTTGATATAAATATACCCACCAACATATCGAGCTAGTTAAAATCTACGATCTCTTTGCCCATCCTTGCCGTCTCGGAATCTCCTCGATTATTCCTACAATCGTAATCATGATATAACGGTGTAAATATCAAACCAAAAGCGATATAACGAGCTAAGCGCATATAAGTTAGAACCTATAGCTCACTTGCTCCAAATACGACCAAATACCCCCAACATCAACATACGAACGTCGAACAATTCAGTCGAGGTAAAGAAATATGAAAAACCATATCTTAATTATCGGAAACTTTGCCAAAACAATACTAAAACCCTCCCGGATTTCTCTATATGAAATCTAGGACAAAACAAACAATACGGTAGCCTTAATTACTACCAAAAAAAAGCTACAGAAGAAAAATCAAAACCCAAATCTACGGTAAAACCGCCAATAGCGGGCAATTAGCATTTTCTTACGGTTTGAATAAGGAGTTAGGGGCTCGGGCTTTAAAGGTAGTCTTCTACTGGTCTCATTATATCCTAGTATTGTTAGTTTTTCTTATAAATATATCTACTAGTTCCAGATTCAAATCAATCATCACAAATATCACAAAAATCCTATTTCCTGATATTTGTACTATGAAAACTGATATTTGTCAAAATAAAACTTTCAAAAAAGAAAAGATTTACTTATAGAGAATGTGCACAAGGAATATTCAGCCCATGAATTGGTTGCTTGAGATTTCTTGAGGTTGTAGTGACTCTAGATTGATGATATGAACAATATTCATGAAAACACTATCGAGTTTCCCTTTGGTTTTGTGAAGGATAGAAAAGAAATTTAGACGGAGATGTTAGGTTTAGTTTGAGAGTGATAATTTCATGAAAGTAATGATTTTGAGGGAAGGAGGTGTCAAGAATTGGTGTAGAATAAGTAGGAGGTGGAGGGAGGTGAGGGTGTGTGAGGGTTGTTAGCAATATATGCCCTAGAGGCCATTATTGTATTATACTGGATTCTATATTACATATTGGATGCTTGGGATATTTCACAGTTATAATAACAGCCTTGCTCGATATGGTAGTATGCTACCTGATTTGATTCTACCTCAATATGTGCATGTGTTTCTTTTAGCATATCGCTTATACATATTGGTAGAACCCTTAGGATCTTTGCTTGACTGCCAGCGTAGTTATGGCAGTCACACTCATGGGGGCTGGGTAGTCTATTAGCACATCCTTATACAGGTCCCTAGTCATTGGATTATCAATTCGGGGCATCGATACTCCGGAGTAGACTAGTGTATACGCTTCTCATCCCGGCAGGGGATATGGTCTGTCTGACAGCCATTAGTACGCCGTACTGGAGTTGGTATGTAGGTGCTCATTAGGTTATGAGTTACACTGGACATGACTCATCGGGAACTGCTGGTTGGTATTATACCTATCGTCAGGTAGCAGTCCCCAGATGGCATGAGTACAGCTTAATCCGTTGACTTGCCATCGCTACTTCGTCTCGAGTGTGTTCCCACTGCACTTAGATTACTACCCTACCACGCTCAAAAGAGTCGTGCAAACAGGTAGTAGTTGGGTGTAGTCCCGAAGCACTTGGAGACAGTAGCGATCAGATAGGATTTGTCTCTCTCGGTATTGGGGGTTGATATCGCGAAGTGTTCGGAAAGCCATTACACAAAGTCCCTAGCCTGGGCAGTCGAGAAACACTAGTAAGGTACTCCAGTAGCTTCTCAGGGTGTATTGGGCTCTCCTCCGACATGACTTATCACGTTATTAGGGGTCTGACGTTTACCATCCCCCTAGGCGGATATGCGAGTATCTCAGACGAACGGACCGGACTGTACGAAGATTGTCACAAATATGCTCAATAGGAGTCCGGATGAGTTTAATCATCGGCCTTCTCATCGACAGATATCTGGGTAGCCGTTACGTGCAGCTAGTACCGCTGATGGCTTGTGGTTAAACCCACTGCCAGCGTACTGTCGAGTCTTTAGAGTCCCACACAAAGGGTTTCCCTGCTTCAGGCAATTGATGTAGACGTTGTATGGTTTTACAGCAGGGCTTTGATCATATACATGTACTTGTACACGGATGCTGATCGGATGGACGATACTAGTAGGCTTTGGTTTAAACCGGATCCTAGTATTGTATCATTGGATTGTTATCGTCTCAGTCAATCCGTATTTTTCGGAATACGGATACGGGTATGTATATACGGTGAGGGGCATTCTTGTAATTTTTCAAGGTATGCTTCTAGAAGGACCCACCTCATTATTTGTATTATCCACTTTCCAAATGGATTAATGAGGTAGAAATGGAGGAGACTTTGGTAGCATGGTGCAAAGCATGGCTAAGGGATTATTTTATTTGTCTTGACTCACTATTCAAGCATGGTGCTTTATTCTATTAGTTTTTATTGCATGCTTGAATAATTGAGCTCACATACATTAGCCATTCTCCACACTTAACAGAAAATGAACCATCTACCTTAGTTACCTCATTTAGAGGTTGGAGGTTGGAGCTTGGAGCACATTCTCTCACGGTGGATCATCTTTGACGCAAGGAGGCCGATGAAGCTTTCGTCGTCCAATCACCGATGAGCAATGGAGGGGAGCACTAGAAGACCCGAAAGACCGTATCTTGGAGGTATAACCATCTCACCGTGTAGTTAAGCCTCTTAGATAGATTAGCTAGTTAAGGCTTTAGTAAAGATCCTGGAGTTTAGCCGGTGTTGCGTAGTCAAATATTTATTGTTTTTGAAAATTCCGCCTTCCCGTGAACCGCGGGGTGCGCGACATCAGTTTACAGTGGTATCAGAGCCTACAAAACCTTAACTAGCTAGTTTGCAATGTCTTTAGAAATTCAATCGCGGAAAAATCCCAAAATCACGTCCGAAAACTACGTTTTCTGTCGATTTTAAAAACTGGTCTAAAAATATTTTCAGAGGCCTTAAAATTACGTGCAGGGTTTTCTTAGAAAGCAGAAGAAATTTGGACTCCTGAATCGGCAGGACCACCGCGGAACCGCGGCAGAATAGAGCGCTCTGCCGCCGTTCCACGGCCGAGTCAACCCCGACTCGGTCCAATTTTTTTCTGTTGTTCTATTTTGTTGATTTTTTATATTTGGGATATTTTTTTTCTGCCCAGGATCTTTTGTGTACAGTGTTGTACTTGGGGTTGACTCAAATTTGGTTTGTCGATCGAAATTCTAAGTACTTTAGCTAATCGGGTTTTTTATGTTTTATATATGTGTTCGTAAACCTCCGCTAATTGCTATATGTCGATTAGTTCGGGGTTGCACATATCTGTGGTCTGTGGTGATGGTTTGTGTATATGAATTTTATTGGATCGTCGTGGATGAATAGCCCGGGGATGTGAGAAGAGTGTTTTATTTTCTTTCATACATATAATTTGTAAAAGTGATGTATTATTATTTTGCGGGGCACATCCAGGTTGAGGTTGTAGCCATCGATGTATATTATTTCTTTTTACTGTTTTCTGTTCCTAGGATAGACCCAAGGTGGGGTGTACAAACTACCGGGTTGTTTGAAGTGCCGAATGGCCTACTCATTTTACTGAGGGAGGTTGCTTCACTTCGGGAATTTGGCGGGTAGTTTGCCGCACCCGTAGGGGTCTGGGGTGGGGTTTGGCTATTCATCACGACCGTGGAATTCGTCTTTCGTTACAGGCTTAAACGAAATACGGAATTCCTAGTATATCCAATATATTCATCTGTGATCTGGAATGCCTAATATTACGTGAGACGAATGGATATATATATATATAAACATTGCTTATGTTTTGCACCCGCGCTAGTCCAACTCCCGCTCTGCCGGTAGTTAAGTAACCTAACGGTGCATGACGGGGCCCCGTGGCGAATGCGGATGGCATAAGCGTACGTTGTATTTTCGTTTCTTTTGTTGCAATGATAGGTTGTAAATGATGGGACCGCATTAACATTGATTAATGCAAAGATAAAATAAACTAAAGTTTAATCATTGGAACAATTTCAAAACCACTCGGTTTTCTTCAAAAAGCAATTTTAAATGCGGAGCTTAAACCACTTCTTTTAAGAAGCTATCATGGTTCCTTCGACTATATCAAGTTCACTACGTTCACGGTTTCGCCAAAACCATCCGTAGCCTTCCGTCATTTCATATGAATATTCAGTAGTATTCAAGCTATGTATTTTGACCTTCGCCAAGGCATAGTGATTGGTAGCTGTTGGGTATTCATATGTAGCATAGATAGATGCGTTGGTTTGGGACAGTCTTACTACTTTGTTGGCCTTCGTCAAGGGTATGTACGGGAGGGTTCAAATTAACCTGGACAATGACGGGGATAACTTGACATGTGGCTTATGATATGTTGGCCTTCGTCAAGGTTATAAGAGCATGAGGCAAAAATCCACATCGGGAGTTTCTAAGGAAACTGAAACTTGTTAGTGCTGCATACCATTTGGAGTGTGATAGTCTTAGTAGGCTTCCTTCAAGTTTATCACACAATGATATTTGGATCCCGATCCTACTATGAGTATGCTCTACTCTTCGGGAGATTTTTCACTAAACGATCAATGTTATAAACCAAGTAGGTGTCTAGAACGGTGTTAGAGGAGCTACGCCTCCAGGGAAAAGAGGTTATGTAATTAAGGAACTTCGCGAAAGCGTTGGAAAACCTTTCTAGAAGTACCGACACCAGCCTGGCTGAAAGTTAAGCAAGAATTGTAAATGTGAGATTAATCCTGACTAATTCTTCTTTTATGGTTTGAGGAAGGATTCGAGGAAACAGTGGGAGATATCATGTTTAGATAAATTAATAACCAATCTAAACTTGCAAGAGCATCATGCTAAGTATTTCTTCTCTCTCTCCTAATTACAGCGACCACAATGACCAGACGTAGGTTATTTGCTAATAAATTGACCGGGCTGAACTATATTGATTGGCTAAGGTATGTCCACATGGCACTTACCCATGACAAGCTTGACTGCCTCCTTACTACAAAACCCCCCGCCGTCCCAGGTCCAGATTCCACCGTCGTGGATGTAGATATCCGTCAGACATGGGAAAAGGATTGTGCGAGAGCTAAGTGCCTCGTGTTAGCCTCAATGGATAGTGAACACCAGAGGCAGCACCATACCAAAGTTTTATATGGAGAGCAATCTCGTATCGCAAAATATGAGACCTCAAAGATATTACTTCAAGCGAGGTTGACTGTCGGGTCATCTGTAAGGGACCACGTCTTTACGATGATTAGCTATATTGAATAGCTCACGGACCATGGGACTGCGTTGGAGAACGAGTTGTGTATCGACTTAATTCAACAGTCCCTACCATCTACTTACGCCCAGTTTATCTTGAATTCCAAAATTCAGGGGAAGGAAGTTACACTTCTAATCTCCTCAACTTATTGAGGTGCTCAGAGGGCACCCTGAAAGAATCCAGGGAGACGCCCGCTCTGCTTATTGGGAAATCTTCCTCATCTAGATCCAAGGCGAAAGCCAAGGGAGAGAAGAAGAAGTCCTCTACCAAGCCGATAAGCGGTGTTAGTAAGATAGAGGAAAAGGGCAGGGCAAAATTTTCAGGGCTAGTAGTAGGGAAGGAGGCATGTCTTTGTAGTCACGAGAAAGCACATTGTTAGAAGGACTGCAGGGCTTGGAAAGCCAAAAGCCAGGATTCGAAGCACGTTGTGACTTCGGCTTCAAGTGTGTTTGTAATTGAAAAATGTTTGTCAATTAACTCTACTTCCTGGGTACTGGATACCGGATCAAGATCTCATATCTGTAATTCATTACAGACTTTGAGAAACCGTAGAGTTATCAAGGTAGGTGATATGACTCTCAGAGTTGCTAACGGAATGAGCGTGGACGCTGAATCCGTAGGGAGATATCACCTAGGATTAATAAGTGGGTGTTCAGTTGATAAAACTGCACATTTGTATTACATTTTTCCTACCATTTTCATATTAAAAATGGACTTTATTATGATATATTATTCATATGAGGGTTTATGTGTAAAGACACCATTTTCCATGTGTTAATATATTTTAATTAACATTTGGTAGGAAAATGTATGCAAATAAATCCATTGACCAAATCCTAGTAGAAATAAGCCTACTAAATATTATTTGAGATTATTGTGCAGAATTTTCCAAGTTGTTATGCAGAATTTATCAAACAAATCAATTTGTTGAAGAAAACTTGCCAAATTAAGAAGCAAAACTTGGAGACCAAGTTTGGAAGCAACCGAGAGAAGATTTCTGAATTCTAAAGGTGCCTAGGATTGCCACATGTCACAAGAAGCAAGCCCAAGAATTTTGATGAAGAGATCCTCACCATTGAGCGCGGATCCGCGGCCAAACCCCCCCTTAGGCCGCGGATCCGCCGCAATCTTAAGGAGTTGGAAGACAAGATTTTGTGGGGTGAATCAAAGCTATATTTTACCAAGTTTTCAACAAGAATATTCTGCCTTTGCACTATAAAAAGGCACCGAGAGCCTCTTGGAAAATTTATCAAGCCGAAGAGATCACGAAGCTCCAGACGCTCACGCATCCAGGCTGATCATCGACTGTTCGACTACCTCCTTAGGAAAGATCGAGAAGCAACTAGTTTGTAATCATTTTCTACGGATTAAAGTGTAGTTTGTTCAAGTTGATTAATAAAGGTAGTTGTTTTATTTAATTCTTTTGCATTTTACATTATGTTTTTCCTCTCTATCTTTTCATCTTCTTTTCCTAACATGCGCGAGTAATTCTCCGCTTGTTAGGGTTCGTAGGATTAGGGTAGGCTAATGGACGATGAAAATAACTAAACCCTTTTTAAGTCCTATAAAGTTTAGGAACTTTATCAAAAGAATCATTAACATCCTAATCGGGCGCGCTAGCAATTCTTTGCTAGTTCCGACTGCGATTAGAGATTAGATTAATGATTGTTTTGGTAAAGGCTAGATATGAACGGAGTTCCGTGTTGAGATAAGGGTTAAGAGTGGGATTCCTTTTCCCTCCAGAAACCCTAATCTACACGCATCACCGTCGTTCTAGTTCTAAATCTATTAATGGATAAAAAGGGCAACTTTTAATTAATCGTCCATAACTACTAAATCCTAACGAACCCTACAAGCCTTCTTATTATATTTACTACATCTTTAAAATAATCTAGATCTATATTTTACATTCTTGTTTAATGTAGATCTAGAAACCATTCTATAAAATTCTTTATCCCTCCTCTCTTTCTCAACACATCTAAAGTAAAAGTAAAAGGTTCCACGTTTCCGAGAGGACGACCCGTACTCATCTCGGTCTAGCTACGTGCGACACCGTTATTTATTGCGGTTAACTACAAACATACACTCTTTCGTATCAATCAAAAGGCGCCGTTGCCGGGGATACGTGCGTAATTTTTTATTTTTACTATTTGTGTTGAATTCTTAGACGATTCATATCATTATTAACACAAAACTGCAGATTGCATATTTAACGATTTGTGTGTGAATTTTGCGAGGGAATCTGGAGTCACGGACTTGAGAAAACGGGAGATCTAGGGTTTCACACTTCTCTGGTATCTTTCTTAACTCCTTCTCTCTTCTCTCAAATCCAATAAAATCTATCTTCTGCAGGATTCTTTGCAAAATAGCGCCGCTCAAAAATCTTTTTGCAAAAGTTTTGTGATTGGTTTTGTTTTGCATATTTTAATACGGACTTTAAGGGGCAAAGACCAAATCAAGATTAGGTGGGGATTTTATCACCCTTCCTAAGCCCCACAAATCACAAACCGAGCATATAGATCAATCCTTCATTAATTTAAAAAATATCTAGACCAGACTCTAAGGACTGTCGCGCTCAATAAGGACAGAGGAAGGTCATGGGTAATCTATCGTTTATCCGCATTACTTTTGTAGTGCCTAGGCAAGTGTGACAAAGGCTAGTGGTTTTTAATTAGGCCCACGACGTGGTTCCTTCCCACTTACCTGGCACTTACCTGGCTACAAGGGTGAAAGGTTCCTAGGCACCCTAGTGAGGTCTCACAAGGCATCATCCATGCCAATTTCTAAAAATTACGGTGCCGAGAAACCCTAGAACGGATCGTTGGCTAGAAGTATAGGCAAAGCAAGCAAGTAAACGGAAATATAGCTAAAGGGAAGGGGCTACAACCTTTGTAGATCCGGTCCACCACCTCCTAGGCTCCATGATGAAGTCCCCTCGCTTTCCAAATCGTATCTTGGGCTCTAGCATCGGCTTCATCGGGGAAAAACGGGCTAGGTCATCGACGACGATGCCGAAGATGATCTACGTCGAGGCATCGCTAGATCAAGCTCCAACTTCACCAAGTCAAGAAAACTTGTGAAGGAAACACCCTATACTACTTGGCAAGAGGTAGAGGATGAAGAAATAGGAAGTGGGTAGACTTTAGATTTGGATTTCTCATACTTTTTCATCAATCACCATTGATGTAGCAAGCTTTCTTCTCATGGAAGAAGAAGATGAAGAAGAAGAAGATGATATGATGAGTTATGTAAAATAGATAAATAAATCAATACTTATCATTTACTAACCCATGTTTAAGTATAGAGAATGTACTATGGTTAGTTCATATGGTTAGGGTTAAGCATGAGACAAGAATGGTGACTTAGTCAAAGTTTCATGAATGTTCAACTAAAAACAAAAATAGCAACCATTCTTTTCTCATCTTTTCCAAAAATAAATAAATAAATAAATAGATAAATAAGTAAGAAAAAAGAAAACCCTAATCATAAACTTAACCATGGTTTAATTCTTTACACTAACCCTAGCTTGCATGTATCATCAAACATGATACAATCTTGTGCACAAAAGTATATCACATATACAATGTGTACATCCGAGTGAGAAAATCCATTTAAAGTGAACCGATACTAGTTAATGCAAAGTAATATATCAAATATATAATTATACATTAAATCATTAAATCAACACTTGATTTAACGATCCGGTCATATCACATATAACCGACTAATATCCAATGTATCGGTTTATGGAATCAATCCATGATTCGATAACTAGGTTATATCGCATACAACTTTACGATACATTCATCGCGAGAATGGAATACGGTATCACATACTGGTATCATTCTCGGTCCCGCACATATCTCATATGCGCTCCTATTTCGTTTCGCTTGAGCCAGGAAACCTCTGTGTAGGACTCTAAAGACTCGTCAATACGCCGGCAGCAGATGATGATCATATCAAGCACCCACAAGCCGCAAGCGGTCTGCTAAACGTAACGGCCACCCGGCTATTGAGCGATCAGAAGATCGATGAGCAAGCCCGCTCACACTCCTGTGAATCTAACCAGTAACACTTACCGTACAGTCCGGTCTGTTCGTCTGATATGTCGCATATCTCGCCTAAGGGTGGTAAACGTCAGACCCCAATAGCTTGATAAGTCATGCCGATGTAAGGTCCATAACTTTCGTGAAACTACTGATAACTCTTACCAGTATATCACAGCAACCCTGGCCAGGGATTTCCTGTTATGGCCAGTCGTGCATTGCGCAACATCAACCCCCAATACCGGGAGAGACGAATCCCCTCCTATCGCTCATTGCCTCCATGTGAATCGGGACTGTACCCAAAAACCACCTGTTTGCACGACTCAGTAGAGCCGTGGTAGGGTGGAAATCAAAGCACAGTGGGAGACACACAAGACTCTATGACGATCTCGGGTCAACAGACTAAGCTGTACCAGTGTCACCAGAGAACTGCCATCTGACGTGAGGTATAATACCATCTGGGAGTTCTCGGCGAGTCCGTTCAGTGTACCCAGTCTCCACTGAGCACCCGTATACCATCTCTGATGTCAAACACCAATGGATATGGGATCATCCATCGCCCATCACATGGGTCGAGAAGATATACGCTAGTCTACTCTGGAATATCGATGCCCCGTCTCGATATTCCCTCGACTAGGAACATTGAAGGATGTACTCATGGACTATCCAGGCCCCACTAGTATGATCTGCATCACAGTCCTGGAAGTCGAGTACACATCCTAAGGGCTTTATCAACATGTAACAGAGAGACAGAAAGTATACACGTTAAGATAAACAGCAACCAGATAGCGTACTATCATGTCGAGCAAGAAAGTCCTATCTATATATGTCCCAGCATCCACTACAATATACATCCAATGTACAGTAATGGCCTCTAGGGCATACATATAACTAACAATCTCCCACTTGCACTAGGGCCATCTGTAGCAGTGGTAGCAGTATCACATACTCAACCATCCCCTAAAAGTCTCTCTTTGGGAAAAGGCCTTCGTGAGTGGATCCGCCGTGTTGTCCTCTGAGTCTACTCTCCTAACCTCGATCAACCTGGAGATCAACTATCTCCATGATCAGGTGATGCTGCCTCAGAATATGTCTGGGTTACTGATGGGACCAGGGTTACTGGGCCAAAGCCACACTTCCATTGTCATACAATGGCAGGAACCTAGTTCATCTTATGAACCAATATACACCCAAACTTCCTCTTTGGTAGTATCTTCAATAGAGATGTTACCAGCCTTTATCGTCTAGTTTGCCACGGTATCTAGCTTGGAAATCTTCCAACATACCGTCCCTTTACTGAGGGTAAAGACAATGCCTGTGACTGACATTCAGTCGTCTTTATCACTCTGGAACTCTTCCAGTGATTCTCCCCAGGATCGATTGATACCATCTCACTTCATCTAGTGAGAATCCTAGCATCCTTTTACATCTATCTCATAGATGAAAACTCAGGATTTAGGAGGTATCACTTTGATCCTATTTGGAGAATCCTTGTGATAATAGGAGATTGACCGATCGTAGTATAGGAAACTCTTTTCCTATCAAGAGTATGTCATCCACGTACTCTACGAGGATCACCACCATACTCCCTACTACCTTTTTGTACATACAAGGTTCATCTTCCATTTTGATGATGTCAAACTCTTTGACTACTTCATCAAAACAGATGTTCCAACTCCGCGATGCCTGCTTTATCCTATAAAGCATCTTGCACACGTTCCCGCTGCTCCCACTGTCTACGAGGCCCTCTGGCTGTGTTCTTATAGACGTTCTCTTCTAAATCATTATTTAGAAAAGTAGTCATGGCACCCAACCACCAGATATTGTAGTCATGGTATGTAGCCGTGGCAAGTAGGATCTGGATGGACTTAAGCATATTCCCTGGAAAAGGTTTCATCATTATCCGTGCCTGGTCGATGACGAAAACCTTTAACAAGTCTAGCTTTGAAAGTCTCAACTTTTCCATCTATACCAAGTAATCTTCTCAAGATATACTTGCTCCTGATGGGGATTTAACCCTTCAGATATCGCAACCAAAGTCCATACTTTGTTGGTGTATATGGATTCCATCTCAGATTGCTAAGCATCCAGCCATTTTTACAGAGTTCTACCCCCGATGGCCAGCTCGAAACTAGTTGGGTCATCATCTTATAATGCAATCCTCGCTCCCACTGTCATCGAGAAATCGATGTATCTCTCAGGTGGGTGAGGAACCCTACTAGATCGGCGGAGAGGCTGAGATTCGTTGGAATCTACTGAATCCTTTTGTTCTACTAAATTATCTGCTGTAGTTTGTATAGCTGGAACCTTTCCAGTTCTACATTACAGACCTAGCCTCGAGCTTGTCCGGATTTTGCTTTTAGACATAGGCCGGACAATCCCAAATCTTAACTAACTTAAGATATGGGCTCTTCCCTTTCTATATCACATATGAAGTGGTAGGCAGTGATTTGATTCGAACCTAATTCAATAGGTATGCAGCTTCTCAAGCGCATAACATCCAAAAGGAAATAGGTAACTCAGTAATACTCATCATAGAGCACACCATATCTAATATTGTGCGATTGCTCCGCCCTGATGCACCGTTGTGCTGTGGTGTATTCAGAGGAGTAATACGGAGAGAGAATCTCATTCTCCTTTAGAATGGTCCAGGAATGCCATGCACAAGTATTCTCCTCCCTGATCTTATCATAGGACATAATACTTATACCCGTATTGGTTCTCTACTTCTAGCTTATATTCTGTGAATATCTTAAAAGGTTCGGACTTATGTTTCAACAGGAACATATGTCTGAATCTTGAGAGATTATCAGATAACGTAATGAAGTATAAAGAACCAGTCCTAGCATGTGTAGACAGGAGACCTCACATACATCATCATGTATCAGTCCCAAGAGTTTTACAAACTCTTTCCCTGTTTCCAATAAACAGAGCTATGGTCATCTTATCTTTGTGACATGACTGGCAAGTTTCACAAGATGTAAATTCAAACTGATTTAAATATGCATCTAAATGTAACTTCAGCTAGTCGGGTCGCATTGATATGACCTAGTCTACAATACCTCAAGAAGAATTTGTTCATTTCTGAACTCTTCCTCTTGTGTGTGTTCAGTATACAAGGAACTGTAGTTTGATTTAGAACGTCAATGCTTTTAGATAACGTGCCTGAACCGATCAACTTTTGATATAGGAAATGTTCAAAACATTATCCAACAATACAAAATTATATCATTTCTTTACTAATAAAGAGACTGATATGATTTTGTATATCAGGTTCGGTATCTAATAGTATTTGTTCAGAATCAATGTATTGGTAATACAGGGTGACAGTGACCAACAGACTTGGCTGCAACACTTGCCCCGTTTTCTTCCTCATGAAACTTATCACCCGTTCTCAGTTTTTCTACCTTTTTGTAGCCCTATGTAACAGATTACATATCTGGGATCCTGATCCGGTATCATATACCCAGGATGCAGAGGATACTGAGAAACAGTTCTTTGTAATGAACACACCCGAAGGAGATGCATCATATGCACTTTCTTCATTTGGGCGGCATGGGAATTCTGGTATTCCCCTATTTCCTGCTCTGTCTTATAACAATTATAAGTTGGAGCGGGACCAACGTTCCCCAGCTCAGTATAACAAGCGGGTTCGGTCAATAATCCGTATTATTATCTTGATTAAGGCGTGATATGGTCGCTACCAGGAGAGAGAGAGAAGAAAACACTCTGCGTGCGCTCTTGCAAGATCAGATTGGTTATATATTTTATCTAATCAGGATGGCTCCCACTGTTTTTATCAAATCTTCCTTCAAACCTTAAAAGGAAAGACTAGCCGGGATTAATTACACTCTACAAGTTCGCCAATCTTTCAGCCAGGCCAGTGTCGGTACTTTGAGGGAGGTTCCCCGTGCTTTCGCACGGACCTAATTACAGTAAACCTCGTTTTCCCAGAGGCGTAACCCCGTTGACACCTTTCTAGACACCTACTTGATCGGCTAATTGTAAAGTGCAAAACTCTCCCAGGAGTAACAATTACTCGCAGTGGGTATCGGGATCCAACTATCATATAGAAGGTATGCAATCTCATTGCAAGTTTCAACACTTGAAACTCCCGACAATGGTTTTTACCCCTAGCACTTATGACCTTAACTAAGGTCAACAAATCATAAGTACTAGTCAAGTTCTACCCGTCATTTCGTGATTAATTAGACCCACCCACATGACCCTTAACTAAGGTCAACAAAGTCACGCAACTGTCCTAACTAATCGCATCATATGCGGTGTAGGAAGACATCACTTAGCTACCGTACACTGTGCCTTGACTATGGTCAACAAACACAGCACGAATACTAAGTACTCTACTTCCTAAAATGACGGAGGGTTGCGAATGGTTTTTGTGAAAACCTTTAACGCTTTGAACTTGATCTCGTTGCGGAATCAAATGGTTTTTAAATGGAATGTTTTTGAGGCTTTTCTAGTTTTGCTAAAGGGGTCACTCCCGGTGAAGGGATCGTCGGCCCTTTCCTCGTCGAATGAGGTGCGGGATATATCATATATATCACTGTGCAAAGCAGAAACTATAGAAGCGATCAAAAGACAAACCGAGGGTTGTAGCATCTGCCAGTTATTGCTAAAGGAGTCACTCCCGGTGAAGGGATCTCGGTCCTTTCCTCATCGAATAAGGTGCAGGATGTTCTACAATGAACACCGCGATGCAAAGCAAGAACTGTAGCTACCTGTTTTTATTTTGAAATTCGATTCCACAACATCAATTAGGTTTATTTTCTTTCATTAATCTCATTAATGAATATCCCATCATTTAAGTCCACCTAATCATCACAGATAAATATAACGTACGCTTATGCCATCCGCATTCGCCTCGATGTCCCGTCTGCACCGTTAGGTTAGGTAACTAACGGCAGAGCGAGGCAGGGCTAGCGCGGGTGTAAAACATAAGCAACGTCTATATAATATATCATATATACTATAAACTACATCTATCTGAACAGAGCACAGAACATCGCATGATCACATCACAGATAACGCAGCAGAAAATATCATATGAAATATTGGATATACTAGGACGTCCGTGTTTTCAATACGAGCCAGTATAAAACACGGATTCCACGGTCGTGATGAATAGACAAACCCACACCCCTAGACCCCTACGAGAGCGGCAAGCAACCCTACCAATTCTGGAGTTAGGAGACCCGGACTCGACTCCTCGAGTTGGTCTCCCACTGGACCCCAGAACCCGGTTACTTGTACCCTCCTCCCTGGGTCTATCCTAGTGCGGAAAAGTAAATAATATACAATGGGTGACATCTTCCGCAACCTGGAAGTGCCCCAATAAAAGAATATTACATACAAGTTTTTACATGAATGAAAATGAAAAACACTCATCTCACATAAACCCCCCCTCCCCCGGCTATTCAAACACGACGATCCAATATAACATATCCAGCATCACATAACATCACATGTCATCAACGTAAGTAAATATGCGCATCCCAATTGTCGTTGACATATAGCAACGAAACCGGCGATATCACATATTACACTTACGGTCACAGAAAAGAAAGTGTAAAACTACAACAGTTGGAATCCGCAACCACCTCAGACATCGCATGCCTGACCAAATGAATTACTTAGACATCGCATGCCTAACAATTATAAACCCCGCATTTTAGTCTCAAAATCGAAAACTCTTTTCAATATCAAGTCAGGCAATTCAACAAGATTCCTGACATCCTGATCGAATGCTCGTCGCAAACTTCAGTAGGCGGCCGCACCCCCGACACCGTCGACGAAGTGCACCAAGGCGGAACACCGCTGCCGCGAGCACCCGAACGGATGCTTTCGGCGACGGGGTTCTCCTACAGTCACTCGGTCGGGGCTATGGGGCGAGGCTGTCTATTAAGTTTATCCGGCGAGTATCCGCGTACGCTACGTGATTGCGACGGACTTTTGATCATATCAAAATTCCGTGGCAACCGATCAAGTGAGACTAAACTGCTATGTTTATAACATTCATTCAGTTATCTCATAACTTATTGTGAATTCCAATTATTGTATCACATTCCGAATAAATAGAAAATGTTAAACTATCCGATCGAAGATCCAAACACCCAAGTTTTCCCAATACAGTCCAACACATGAAATAAGTCTGACAACATTCAGTTCGTGCCTCAGTACCAACGGTCCAGCCGTAGAAGGGTCAAGCCAACGCCTCACATGTGGCACGCCGTACTGCCCCAAACCCTAAGGTTCAAAGGGCAGTTCAAGACGGTCACATAATCGAGTTAAGGTTTGTTGTCTTCTAGAGGGTCCATCGCGTTACTTGCACTACTTAGAACGTCGTTAAACTACGGAAAAATCCAACAATTGGAAATTTCCCGACAGGGGAAAAAGTGGGTATTTATATCCGGTCGAACTTTTTAACATATTCTAAAATTATCCGGAAAAACACAAAGACGAAATTTGATAATCCGATCGAATGTACGAACTCCTAATACACTTCAGAAAAGCCAGCTCTATAATTCAAATTAGAAATTCCCAGAAAATACAGAACAAGAATTTAAGAATTACTGTGTAGAAGTCAACCAGAGAAAAGTCAAAGTCGCCGCGGAACCGCCGCATTAGCAAGCTAATGCCGCGGTTCCGCCGCATTATTATGGAATCATGTTGTCAAACTTCACAGTTATTCTTAGATATTCCTGCTTTCTTTTCTGCATATTTTTAATTCACAAAATTCCATAATTTTCAAAAATGTACAGAGAGCATGTTAAACTTAGGGTTTCGGGTTCGATCGGGTTTCAAATGTCGTCAAAGCATCGCCTAAGGCTCTAGCTAGTCTCTGATACCAGTGAAAGATTCCTAGGCACCCTAGTGAGGTCTCACAAGGCATCATCCATGCCAATTTCTAAAAATTACAGTGCCGAGAAACCCTAGAACGGATCGTTGGCTAGAAGTATAGGCAAAGCAAGCAAGTAAACGGAAATATAGCTAAAGGGAAGGGGCTACAACCTTTGTAGATCCGGTCCACCACCTCCTAGGCTCCGTGATGAAGTCTCCTCGCTGTCCAAATCGTATCTTGGGCTCTAGCGTCGGCTTCATCGGGGGAAAACGGGCTAGGTCATCGACGACGATGCCGAAGATGATCTACGTCGAGGCATCGCTAGATCAAGCTCCAACTTCACCAAGTCAAGAAAACTTGTGAAGGAAACACCCTATGCTACTTGGCAAGAGGTAGAGGATGAAGAAATAGGAAGTGGTTAGACTTTAGATTTGGATTTCTCACACTTTTTCATCAATCACAATTGATGTAGCAAGCTTTCTTCTCATGGAAGAAGAAAATGAAGAAGAAGAAGATGATATGATGAGTTATGTAAAATAGATAAATAAATCAATACTTATCATTTACTAACCCATGGTTAAGTGTAGAGAATATACTATGGTTAGTTCATATGGTTAGGGTTAAGCATGAGACAAGAATGGTGACTTAGTCAAAGTTTCATGAATGTTCAACTAAAAACAAAAATAGCAACCATTCTTTTCTCATCTTTTCCAAAAATAAATAAATAAATAAATAGATAAATAAGTAAGAAAAAAGAAAACCCTAATCATAAACTTAACCATGGTTTAATTCTTTACACTAACCCTAGCTTGCATGTATCATCAAACATGGTACAATCTTGTGCACAAAAGTATATCACATATACAATGTGTACATCCGAGTGAGAAAATCCATTTAAAGTGAACCGATACTAGTTAATCCAAAGTAATATATCAAATATATAATTATACATTAAATCATTAAATCAACACTTGATTTAACGATCCGGTCATATCACATATAACCGACTAATATCCATTGTATCGGTTTATCGAATCAATCCATGATTCGATAACTAGGTTATATCGCATACAACCTTACGATACATTCATCGTGAGAATGGAATACGGTATCACATACTGGTATCATTCTCGGTCCCGCACATATCTCATATGCGCTCCTATTTCATTTCGCTTGAGCCAGGAAACCTCTGTGTAGGACTCTAAAGACTCGTCAATACGCCGGCAGCAGATGATGATCATATCAAGCACCCACAAGCCGCAAGCGGTCTGCTAAACGTAACGGCCACCCGGGTATTGAGCGATCAGAAGATCGATGAGCAAGCCCGCTCACACTCCTGTGAATCCAACCAGTAACACTTACCGTACAGTCCGGTCTGTTCGTCTGATATGTCGCATATCTCGCCTAGGGGTGGTAAACGTCAGACCCCAATAGCTTGATAAGTCATGCCGACGTAAGGTCCATAACTTTCGTGAAACTACTGATAACTCTTACCAGTATATCACAGCAACCCTGGCCAGGGATTTCCTGTTATGGCCAGTCATGCATTGCGCAACATCAACCCCCAATACCGGGAGAGACGAATCCCCTCCTATCGCTCATTGCCTCATGTGAATCGGGACTGTACCCAAAAACCACCTGTTTGCATGACTCAGTAGAGCCGTGGTAGGATGGAAATCAAAGCACAGTGGGAGACACACAAGACTCTATGACGATCTCGGGTCAACAGACTAAGCTGTACCAGTGTCACCAGAGAACTGCCATCTGACGTGAGGTATAATACCATCTGGGAGTTCTCGGCGAGTCCGTTCAGTGTACCCAGTCTCCACTGAGCACCCGTATACCATCTCTGATGTCAAACACCAATGGATATGGGATCATCCATCGCCCATCACATGGGTCGAGAAGATATACGCTAGTCTACTCTGGAATATCGATGCCCCGTCTCGATATTCCCTCGACTAGGAACATTGAAGGATGTACTCATGGACTATCCAGGCCCCACTAGTATGATCTGCATCACAGTCCTAGAAGTCGAGTACACATCCTAAGAGCTTTATCAACATGTAACAGAGAGACAGAAAGTATACACGTTAAGATAAACAGCAACCAGATAGCGTACTATCATGTCGAGCAAGAAAGTCCTATCTATATATGTCCCAGCATCCACTACAATATACATCCAATGTACAGTAATGGCCTCTACGGCATACATATAACTAACAAAGGGTAGTACGGAGGCGGTAGAGGATTTATCCTGCGGCTTGTCCTTTGGAAGTCTAGGAGTGGTCTAGAGACTGGACCTAGGTGACCTTAGTTCTAGGGTTGCTTGTGCATCTTAGGGTGATTTGTCTTGAGTCCCACTTTTTCAAAAATAAGCCAATTTTTAAATCACACACACGCTGCCACTTGCACTAAACCCGCTTAGTGCATGCTCGGCTGGACACGGGATCCTAGTGCCCGTCTTGTCCGTGTTCCTGCTATCGACGCCGAAGTCGGTACTTCTTCATCTTCTTTTCCCCCACCACCACACACATCGACCGTGATGGACGGCACTCCATCTAATTATAACACCACGCTGCCACCGCCCGTAGGTGAGCAGAATCCACCGCGCATCTCTCTCCAAGAGAGATGCTATCCTATTCGTGGTCCCCTTCCTACTTGTCTATCTCTCCCACCACCTAACGGGGATAATTTCGAAATTAAACCCCATTATATCAATCTGCTGCCCAAATTTCATGGGCTTGAGTCAGAAGACGCGTACGTTTTCATCACCAAATTCAAAAACGTATACGCAATGATGGGTACTTCATAATTGACTTTAGATACTATACGCTTACGTCTTCTCCCATTCATACTGTGCGACTTGGCAGAAAAATGGCTTTATAATACTGCCGCACACTCTATCACTAATTGGGATGAATTTGTCATAGCATTTCTTAAGATGTTTTACCCAAACCATAAAACTGCCCATATTAGGAGCGAGATCAACCAGTTCACCCAGCTTCCCAATGAACCATTTTGGAAGTGCTTTGAACGTTTCAAGGATCTGCTTGTCCAATGCCCCCATCAAGGAATACAAAGATGGGATTTATGTCGGATTATATATGAGGGCATTAATCCAGCGACAAAGCAGATGCTTGAAACAATGTGTCAATGCAATTTCATGTCTAAAGATGACGGTGAAGCATGGAAATATCTGGAAGATCTCGCAGAAAGCACTTTGCAGTGGGAAAGCGTAAGACCACCTTCAACTAAGGGAGGTATTCACCAGCTCGATATTTCTATCGCAGTAAAAGCCGAAATGGCAGCGATACAGAAGAAACTCGATGCTAGTGAAAACAAGTTCTCTTCATTCTCCCTAAATCAGGTCACGCTTCCCAAGACCGTCTGTGGTTGCTGTTCAGATCCTTCACACTTAACGGAAGAATGTCATATGAATGCATCGTTTCAAGCTAATGCTGCTTTTCAGCAGCAACCTAGAAACGACCCTTATTCTTCTACGTACAATCAAGGATGGAGGAATCATCCTAACTTTGCTTGGAACCAAAACCAACAAAGCAATTATCAAAGACCTCCTCCACAGCAACCACAACCACAGAATCAGCCCCCCTTTCAGTCACAGAATTTCCAAAATCCGGCCAACATTTCTACACCACAAGTGGTCGGTACTGACAACTCACTTGCACAAACTTTGGATATGTTCATGAAACAATCCATGAAATTTTCGGCTAAGATGAAGTCTTCTATTGATACCCTAACGAAAAACTCCTCCTCCCATAGTGAGAGTATCAAATCAATAGAAAACCAAATCGTACAGTTAAACGCCGCAATGAGTGCGAGAGAGAAAGGGAAACTCCCATCTCAACCCAAACCTAATCCTGGCCACTCACAAAGTTATAATGTGAGTGCTGTTACCACATTGAGATCGGGAAAAGTGCTGAATAACCGAGTGGGTGAGCAATGTGATGATAGTGACACCAATGATACCCCTTCTTCTTCTTCTTCCCCTAATTCGTCCAGTCTCCCACCTTCACCCGAGCCTATTCTCCGTTTTCCCCAAGGCTCGAACCCTTCGCCCATTTCACCAAATCTATCTAAATCGATTCCCACTCGAGTTTTGGGATCGAATCCGTCCCCACAATCCTCTCCAATGTTGGACCAAACCCTTATTGATAAAGAACCTTATCCAAACAGGTTAAGGGGCAGCGGACCAAGTCCACAAATGGAGAAGATTGTGGAAATTTTTAAGCAAGTTAACATAAACATTCCTCTCCTAGATGCTATTCAACAAGTTCTGTCATATGCGAAAATCCTAAAGGACTTGTGCACTAGGAAGAGAAAAGTTCAAGTACCTAAAAAAGTTTTCCTTGCGAGTAATGTGAGCACTGCTTTTACGCAACAACTACCCAAGAAACGATAGGACCCCGGAAGTCCTACAATTTCTATTTCTATTGGGGTAAAAATATCAATCATGCTCTACTCGATTTAGGTGCTAGTGTTAACTTGCTTCCGTATTCTGTTTATGAGCAATTAGGGATCGGAGAGTTAAAACCTGCGCATTGCACTCTTCAGATGGCCGATCGATCAATCACCCAACCTAGGGGTGAGCTAGAGGATGTGTTAATCAAAGTCGGGGAATTTATATTTCCTGTGGACTTTATCGTTATAGATACACAACATGTGGCAAACCCACGCAATCAAATCCCGGTGATACTCGGTCGACCCTTTTTGGCCACTTCCAACGCAGTAATCAATTATAGAAACGGCTCTATGACCCTATCCTTTGGAAAGAAGTCAATTGAGCTTAACATTTACAAGTTGGGAAGTGAACCCTCCGAACCCTATGCTCATGTGTGTTCTGTCGAATTAATGGATGTCGACAGCAGCGAATATGATCAACCTCATAATTCTGACTCTTTTCATATGTTGTTGCTTGACACGGACTCTTCCACCGAGTTTTCCGGGTCAACATCTAACGCTGATGAGGAACTTTTTATAGAGTCGGACGATCACCCCATTTTTTCTGATGACATTATTCTTCGGGGTATCGATGAAAGCTTTGAGGAAATTTTCGCTGATGAACTCGCATTTTTACAAGACACGGGTGCTGAGATGAATCAACTCCAAGATGAAGAAATTGGACCTCCACCCCTTCTTTTGGACAATCATGATAATGCGAGTAATCCATCATCACTATCACTGTGTCATCTCTCCAAATTGAGACGCAATCCTTTTCCATCACACCTCTTATCACCTCCCCACTTCTTCACATCAAAAGGTGACATGTTCTTCCACCAACCTTGGTTCTTCATCGATAAAATTTTTGAATGGTTGGTGTTGACCTTCGGTCTTTGCAAAGCTTGGCATTGACCAATAACCTTGACCCCCTCGTGTGATTTTAAAAAGATTAAAATTGTTTAACTCAAGTTTTGGGGGGGTGGTATATTTTGGCTCTTGAAAGGAAATGATTTTGACAAAATTGTGAGCCTAAAATAAGTTTGGGGGAGGATTCTCACTTTCATATATTCTTGCCCCCATTAATAATTTCCTCCCAAGTCTACATGTTTTTGAGCTTAACGGATGACATCAGTGAGGACACTGCTGTAAACAGGTTTGGGGGAGGTTTGTGCTTATTTACACATCAATTTGCATCATATTTTGCATAAGCACAACATTTTCAAAAATTTTAAATTTTTTTTTCTTTTATAACAAAAGAGTAGAAAGTGAAAAATTACATCCAAAAGATAGGAATAGTTTAAGAAAACCAAGAAAATTAGAAGTTTTCTTAAACGAACTAGTAATAAGTAGTTATGAGCTGTTGTCCCAAGGGTTAGTAAGATAAAGGAAGTCACTAATCTGAGGATAAAAATAAGTCTGAAAAATAGTTTCTATTCTGGAAGCCAAACATTTGAATGTTGATACCCTACTATATGCACTTACACACGTCTTGAAACTCGGGATAGTAGAGGATACCTTGAAATGCTCTTGTCTAAAAGCCAAAGTATGAAGGAAATAAAAAAAATGAAGAAAATATAAAAATGGTGAAAAGAAAAATGAACACTGGTTTTGTTATCGCCAAGGCAGCAATAAAAAAATATAGTGAGGGTGACTCTTCACCTAGTGCCCTAAGGCCAACTGGTCTGGGAGTCACTGCTAAGCCTTAGGTGGTGCAAGACGAGGAACATATTATCACCTAATCAGCAAGCACATGAGTAATCGGTCGGTTAGTACCTCAAGAAGTATTAACGGTCGCATGAAAATGTGTGAGCAAATCTAAATATTCATAAAATTAAAAAGTACTAAGGTAGATGGACAAGAGTATGATAGCTTGAATTGAATTCTCCGAGTGTAGGGATGTTCTTTACGCACACGTGGGGTTATATGATCAATGTTTGGATGAAAGGTATGAATGAAGAATAAAGACGATGTTTTATTGAGTGATAATGTGATTTCTAACATTTTTTTATGACTGTTAAGATAGGGCTCCTGACAACTGAAAAGCTAGTATAGTTGGAAATTCTTCTTTTCAAGGCCTTTCTTTTATGGTTCTTATCTTTATATGTAAATTTCACCATCTTTCTTTTGTTATAGGATTTTGTGGGTGTAATCCGCTGAAAACCCTCAGGAGACAACACTCCTCCTACTAGGGACACCTAGAGGTTTAACAGCTTGTTGCACGTGCTCAGTGCAATCGTGTCTGCCTACGAAAGTGTGCTTAGTTTTCTCCTTTCTTTTTCTCCTCTTAAATAAACTAGTTTGCTCGGGACGATCAAAGATAAGTTTGGGGGTATTTGTTCAGTTGATAAAACTGCACATTTGTATTACATTTTTCCTACCATTTTCATATTAAAAATGGACTTTATTATGATATATTATTCATATGAGGGTTTATGTGTAAAGACACCATTTTCCATGTGTTAATATATTTTAATTAGAATTTGGTAGGAAAATGTATGCAAATAAATCCATTGACCAAATCCTAGTAGAAATAAGCCTACTAAATATTATTTGAGATTATTGTGCAGAATTTTCCAAGTTGTTATGCAGAATTTATCAAACAAATCAATTTGTTGAAGAAAACTTGCCAAATTAAGAAGCAAAACTTGGAGACCAAGTTTGGAAGCAACCGAGAGAAGATTTCTGAATTCTAAAGGTGACTAGGATTGCCACATGTCACAAGAAGCAAGCCCAAGAATTTTGATGAAGAGATCCTCACCATTGAGCGCGGATCCACGGCCAAACCCCCCCTTGGGCCGCGGATCCGCCGCAATCTTAAGGAGTTGGAAGACAAGATTTTGTGGGGTGAATCAAAGATATATTTTACCAAGTTTTCAACAAGAATATTCTGGCTTTGCACTATAAAAAGGCACCGAGAGCCTCTTGGAAAATTTATCAAGCCGAAGAGATCACGAAGCTCCAGACGCTCACGCATCCAGGCTGATCATCGACTGTTCGACTACCTCCTTAGGAAAGATCGAGAAGCAACTAGTTTGTAATCATTTTCTACGGATTAAAGTGTAGTTTGTTCAAATTGATTAATAAAGGTAGTTGTTTTATTTAATTCTTTTGTATTTTACATTATATTTTCTCTCTCTATCTTTTCATCTTCTTTTCCTAACATGCGCGAGTAATTCTCCGCTTGTTAGGGTTCGTAGGATTAGGGTAGGCTAATGGACGATGAAAATAACTAAACCCTTTTTAAGTCCTATAAAGTTTAGGAACTTTATCAAAAGAATCATTAACATCCTAATCGGGTGCGCTAGCAATTCTTTGCTAGTTCCGACTGCGATTAGAGATTAGATTAATGATTGTTTTGGTAAAAGCTGGATATGAACGGAGTTCCGTGTCGAGATAAGGGTTAAGAGTGGGATTCCTTTTCCCTCCAGAAATCCTAATCTACACGCATCACCGTCGTTCTAGTTCTAAATCTATTAATGGATAAAAAGGGCAACTTTTAATTAATCGTCCATAACTACTAAATCCTAACGAACCCTACAAGCCTTCTTATTATATTTACTACATCTTTAAAATAATCTAGATCTATTTTTACATTCTTGTTTAACGTAGATCTAGAAACCATTCTATAAAATTTTTTATCCCTCCTCTCTTTCTCAACACATCTAAAGTAAAAGTAAAAGGTTCCACGTTTCCCAGAGGACGACCCGTACTCATCTCGGTCTAGCTACGTGCGACACCGTTATTGATTGCGGTTAACTACAAACATACACTCTTTCGTATCAATCAGTGGGCAGATATTAATTCTACGTAACTATTTATATGTACTTAGTATAGCTTGTAATAGCATATCTGTATCTTTACTTTCTAAGAAAGGATATAATTTTACATTTGTAAGCGATGTAGTACACATCCACCTAAATCAAAATTTGATTGGGTCAGGTACATTAGATAACGACATATACGTATTGAATCAAGCTCAGGTTTTCAACGTCCAGAACACACTTAAAAGAAAGTCTCCGGAATTAAATCAGGCTTTCTTATAGCATTGTAGACTGGGTCACATCAATGAAACACGATTGACGAAGTTACAAAAGGAGGGATATTTGGATCCGTTCGAATATCAGTCCTATGCAACTTGTCACTGAACACAGAGTAAGAGCGAGCGAGCTCTTGGAACTCATACACAGCGACGTGTGTGGTCCAATGTCTATACATGCAAAAAGCGGTTATTCTTACTTCATTACTTTTACGGATGATTTCTCGAGGTATGGACAAGTATTCTTGATGAAATATAAATCCGAGGCCTTTGAGAAATTCCGTGAATACAAGAATGAAGTGGAAAAACAAACCGGCAAAAGTATCAAGACACTGAGATCTGATCGAGGTGGTGAATACTTAAGTGCCGAGTTCCCGGGCTACTTAAAAAAGAATGGAATTCTCTCTCGGCTTACACCTCCATACACACCTCAGCACAACGGTGTATCAGAAAGGCGGAACAGAACCCTATTGGATATAGTTCGTTCCATGATGAATAATGTTGAGTTACCGCGATCCTTCTGGCGCTATCCACTAGAATCAGCTGCATATATTTTGAACAAGGTTCCTACTAAGTCAGTGCCTACCACACCATATCAAATGTGGTGTGGGAAGAAATTCTATATTAAGTACCTTAAGACATGGGGATGTCCAGCTTTTGTAAAAAAGCAGCATGCGGACAAGCTCGAGGCATGCTCAGTATTGTGTAAGTTTGTGGGATACCTAAAGTACTTCGGGAGTATCTTTTCTATTACGCAGAGGAACAAAAAGTCTTTGTTTCTCGGCATGACCACTTCTTGGAAACTCAATTTTTAGAAAATGAGATAAGTAGGAGCGCAATAGAACTAGAAGAAATTCCAGAACCGCGGACTATTACTGAAAGCATGGTAGAACCAGACGTTTCAAAATAACCGGACACTCCCGCGCCACTCCGCAAAACTAGTAGGCAGTCTCATCCGCCCGAGAGATACTGCGGTTTTCTCATAGACGGGGATAAAGAGGATTGCATCATCGACGATGATGAGCCAACTAGCTTCCAGCAAGCCATTCAAAGTCGGTAAAATGACTGGATGCAATGCGGACCGAAATGGAGTCCATGTACACCAACAAAGTATGGACTTTGGACATTGCTCCAGAAAGGGTAAAACCCGTAGGCTGCAAATGGATCTTCAGAAAGAAGATTGGTGTAAATGGACAGGTTGGAACCTATAAGGCTAGACTTGTTGCAAAAGGTTTTCGTCAAAGACCTGGTTTGGACTATGATGAAACCTTTTCTCTAGTGGCTATGCTCAAATCTATTTGGAGCCTTCTTGCCATTGCCGCCTTCCACGATTATGAGATCTGGCAGATGGACGTAAAGACCGCTTTTCTAAATGGAAATTTAGAAGAGTGCGTCTATATGGATCAGCCGGAGGGTTTCATTCAGAGTGGGAGCAGCGGGAAAGTGTGCAAGTTGCTTAAGTCCATTTATGGGCTAAAGCAGGCATCGTGGAGTTGGAACATCTGTTTGATGAGGCGGTCAAGGAATTCGACTTTATCAAAAATCCAGATGAACCATGCATATATAGTAAAATTGTAGCGAGAAGTGTGGTATTCCTTGTCCTGTATGTGGATGGCATTCTCTTGATAGGAAATGACATTTCTATGCTACAATCATTCAAGGGATTCTTATCATAGAGGTTCTCCATGAAGAACCTGGGTGATGCCTCCTACATTCTGGGGATCCAGATCTATCGTGATAGATCTAAACGGATGTTGGGACTCTCACAGTCAAGGTACATCAACACCATATTGAAATGATTCGGTATGGTATATTCTAAGCGCGGTAATATACCGGCTTGTCATGGAATCACCCTCTCCAAAGAGATGTCTCCCAAGACTGATTTGGAAAGGGATCGCATGTCTATTATACCCTACGCTTCAGCGGTAGGCTCTATAATGTATGTGATGTTGTGTACCAGACCAGATGTAGCATACGTCCTGAGCGTTGTAAGCCGGTATCAGTCAAACCCAGGGGAGAAGCACGGGATAGCAGTGAAGAACATTCTCAAGTACCTAAGAAGGACTAAAGAGATGTTCTCAGTGTACGGCAGGGAAGACCTCCAGATCGAGATCTTCACTGACTCCAGCTTCCACAGTGACAAGGATGACTCCAAGTCCATGTCGGATTATGTCTTTACCCTAAATAGAGGGGCGGTTGTTTGGAAGAGGTCCAAGCAAGACACCATTGCTGACTCGACTATGGAAGCGGAGTATATTGCTGCATGTGATGCCACGAAGGAAGCAGTTTGGATCAGGAAGTTCATGACAGAGCTTCAGGTGGTTCCATCCATTGTTGATCTAATACCGCTGCATTGTGACAACAACGGCGCTATAGCTTTGGCGAAGGAACCAAGGTCCCATCAGAAGTCCAGACACATCCCGAGGCGGTTCAACCTGATCAGGGAGATCATTGATCGACGGGAGATCGAGGTGCGGAGAGTAAAGACAGAGAACAACACTGCAAATCCATTCACAAAGGCCGTCCCTCAGACACAGTTCAAGTGACTAATCGAGATGATAGGTCTGCGATATGGCAATACATGGTCTTAGTGTAAGTGGGAGATTGTTAGTGATATATGCCCTAGAGGCCATTATTGTATCATACTGGATTGTATATTACATATTGGATGCTTGGGATATTTCACAGTTATAATAACAGTCTTGCTCGATATGGTAGCATACTACCTAGTTTGATTCTACCTCAATATGTGCATGTGTTTCTTTTAGCATATCGCTTATACATATTGGTAGAGCCCTTAGGATCTTTGCTTGACTACCAGCATTGTGATGGCAGTCACACTCGTGGGGGCTGGGTAGTCTATAAGCACATCCTTATACAGGTCCCTAGTCATTGGATTATCAATTCGGGGCATCGATACTCCGAAGTAGACTAGTGTATACGCTTCTCATCCCAGCAGGGGATATGGTCTGTCTGACAGCCATTAGTACGCCGTACTGGAGTTGGTATGTAGGTGCTCATTAGGTTATGAGTTACACTGGACATGACTCATCGAGAACTGCTGGTTGGTATTATACCTATCGTCAGGTAGCAGTCCCCAGATGGCATGAGTACAGCTTAATCCGTTGACTTGCCATCGCTACTTCGTCTCGAGTGTGTTCCCACTGCACTTAGATTACTACCCTACCACGCTCAAAGGAGTCGTGCAAACAGGTAGTAGTTGGTTGTAGACCCGAAGCACTTGGAGACAGTAGCGATCATATAGGATTCGTCTCTCTCGGTATTGGGGGTTGATATCGCGAAGTGTTCGGAAAGCCATTACACAAAGTCCCTAGCCATGGCAGTCGAGAAACACTGGTAAGGTACTCCAGTAGCTTCTCAGGGTGTATTGGGCTCTCCTCTGACATGACTTATCGCGTTATTAGGGGTCCGACGTTTACCATCCCCCTAGGAGGATATGCGAGTATCTCAGACGAACGGACCGGACTGTACGAAGATTGTCACAAATATGCTCAGTAGGAGTCCGGATGAGTTTAATCATCGGCCTTCTCATCGACAGATACCTGGGTAGCCGTTACGTGCAGCTAGTACCGCTGACGGCTTGTGGTTAAACCCACTGCCAACGTACTGTCGAGTCTTTAGAGTCCCACACAGAGGGTTTCCCTGCTTCAGGCAATTGATGTAGACGTTGTATGGTTTTACAGCGGGGCTTTGATCATATACATGTACTTGTACACGGATGCTGATCGGATGGACGATACTAGTGGGCTTTGGATTAAACCGGATCCTAGTATTGTATCATTGGTTGTTATCGTCTCAGTCTATCTGTATTTTTCGGAATACGGATACGGGTATGTATATACGGTGAGGGGCATTCTTGTAATTTGTCAAGGTATGCTTCTAGAAGGAGCCACCTCATTATTTGTATTATCCACTTTCCAAATGGATTAATGAGGTAGAAATGGAGGAGACTTTGGTAGCATGGTGCAAAGCATGGCTAAGGGATTATTTTATTTATCTTGACTCACTATTCAAGCATGGTGCTTTATTCTATTAGTTTTTATTGCATGCTTGAATAATTGAGCTCACATACATTAGCCATTCTCTAAAGTTTGCTACACACTTAGCCATTTTATTTCTTGAGCTCATTTCTTGAGTTGCTCTCCTCTTGCTCTCTCTTGAGATTTCTCCATCTCCTTCTTCCTCAAGAACTAAAGGCTTATACTCACATGTGTTGTGAAACAAAGGGTTCAGTGAGACTAAACAATCCATTAGACTTTCTACATCTCCTAGGCTAGTCGGATTAGCGAACCATCTACCTTAGTTATCTCATTTAGAGGTTGGAGCTTAGAGCACATTCTTTCGCGGTGGATCATCTTTGACGCAAGGAGGCCGATGTAGCTTTCATCATCCGATCACCGAGAAGCCATGGAGAGGAGCACTTGAAGACCTGAATGACCGTATCTTGGAGGTATAACCATCTCACCGAGTAGTTAAACCTCTTAGATAGATTAGATAGTTAAGGCGTTAGTAAAGATCCTGAAGTTTAGCCGGTGTTACGTAGTTAAATATTTATCGTTTTTGAAAATTCCACCTCCCAGCGAACTGCGGGGTGCGCGACATCGGCTTATAAGGGTGTGGTGTGTATGAAGGTTTTCTATAACCTAAGATATAACACCACCCAAAATAAATAAAATAAAAACCTTTTGCACATAAATACCACAACCTTATAATAAAGTCTCATATCATATTAAAAACAAAACACTTATCATTTTTTTATGATATCCCATTTTCTCTATAATAGTTACATTTTTACGGATATCAATCTGAAATCAAAAACACATATACTATATTATTTTGTAAACTCATAATATCCTTATTAAAATTATAAATTAATATTTATAATTTTCTAAAATGTTACAATATGATATAAGAATAAAGTAGAGAACCAGACGTTGAAAGTATCAAGACTCTTCAAAGTGATTGAAGATGAGATACTTAAACTAGGTATTCTATAATGGTATTCTCTCTCAGGTTACTCATCTGTGGGTGCGCTTCTTAATGGGTAATGTTGTGCTGGGTTCCTTAGCACGACTACTAGGTTTAAGAAGGCATCAAGCATGCAATTTTATAATTTCTAGTGTGCTAACAAACCCAAACCAAGGATCTAACTAGAGATTAAGGGTTTAACTAAGCAAGTAAACAACTTTACACTAAATGAACAAGGAATACAACATTTGTAGACTGGTCCTTCACTTCAAAACCTCCGTGTAGTGGTCCCTTCGCTCCAAGTAGTGGTCTCCGGACTCTCGTTAGGCTCCACTTGGCGAAAGGAACAAGCTTGCTTGAAGAACTTCGAGGCCGAAGATGATCTACGTCGAGAAATCTCCAACTCAAGCTACCTCTTCACTAATTGAGAATTAGTGAAGCAGATAACCTATACTAAATGGCTAGTCTAGTGTAGATTAATGAAGTAGGAATTTTGCTCACTATAGAATTATTTTTCTCACTCTTTTTCTTCACCTCAAGAAAACCTAGAGAGCTCAATGGAGATGAAGAAGAAGATGAATGAATCAAGTGTGAACCATGGATGAGAAAAATATCTTATATCAACTCATGTAGAGACTAAACCATGGCTAAATATAATGGTTAGGTTAATAAATATCTAGAGTAAAACAAAATTAGTGGACTAAAATCAAAACTTCTCCATGCTTCCATAAGCATATTAGCCATGCTAATCTCCACCTAATTTTGATTTTCCACCTGAGAGAGAATCCCATTCTCTTTTAAATAATCCAGGAACTCCGTGCTTAAGTATTCTTCTTCCCGATCAGATCGAAGGATTCTAATAATTTTACCCGTTTGGTTCTTTACTTCACATTTATATTCTTTGAATTTCTCAAAAACTTCAGACTTATGTTTCAACAAAAACACATGTTCAAATCTTGAAAGATCATCGGTGAATGTAATGAAGTACGAGAAACCATTCCTGGCATGTGTAGACATAGGGCCTTATACATCACTATGTATCATTCCCAAGAGTTCAGTAGCTCTTTCTCCGTGTCCAGTAAACGGAGTTTTGGTCATTTTACCTTTGAGACATGACTGGCAAGTTTCATATGATGTAAATTCAAAATGATTCAAATATCCATCTTTATGCAACTTAGCTAGTCGTGTCGCATTGATATGATCTAGTCTACAATGTCACAAGAAGGATTCGTTCATTTTTGAATTTTTCCTCTTGTGTGTGTTCTGTGCGTTGAGGACTGTAGTTTGATTTAGAACGTATATGCCATTATATAACGTGCATGATCCAATTAACTTTTGATTCAGGAAAATATTCATAACATTATCCTGTAATACAAGATTATATCCTTATTTACATAATAAAGAAAATGATATAATATTGCATATCAAGTTCGGTATGTAATAACATTCGTTCAGAATCAATGTATTACCAGTTGGTAATACAAGGTGATATTCACCAACTGTTTTGGTTGTAACATTTGCACCATTCCCTACTCTAGAGAATGACCATCTTTTCCCAGTTGTCTACCTTTCTTTAGCCCATGTAATATATTACATATGTGGGGTCCCGATCCGGTATCTAATACCCATGACGCAGAGTGTACTGAGCAACAGTTCTCGGTAACAAACACACCCAAAGAAGATGTATCAACATGCACATTCCTCATTTGGGTCACGTGGAAATCCAGATATTTCCCTATTTCCTACTTAGATTTATAACAAGTATAAGGTAGAGCAGAACCAACGTTCCCCAGCTCAGTATAACAAGCGGGTTCGGTCAATACATTCATATTATTATCTTGATTATGGTGTGACATGGTCGCTACCAGGAGAGAGAGAGAGAAGAAAATACTCGCGTGCACTCTTGCAAGATTAGATTTGTTATTATTTTATCTAATCAGGATGGCTCCCACTGTTTTTATCAAATCTTTCTTCAAACCCTAAAAGGTAAGACTAGCCGGGATTAATTACACCCTACAAGTTCGCCAATCTTTCAGCCAGGCTAGTGTCGGTACTTTGAGAGAGGTTCCCCGTGCTTTCGCACAGACCTAATTAAATAAACCTCGTTTTCCCATAGGCATAACCCCATTGACACCTTTCTAGTCACGTACTTGATCGGCTAATTGTAAAGTGCAAAACTCTTCCAGGAGTAACTCTTACTCGCAGTGGGTATCGGGATCCAACTATTTCATAGAAGGTATGCAATCTCATGGCAAATTTCAACTATTGAAATTCCCGATATGGTTTTTACCCCTAGTGACTTATGACCTTAACTATGGTCAACAAATCATAAGCACTGGTCAAGTTCTACCCGTCATTTCATGATTAATTAAACCCACTCATATGACCCTTAATTATGGTCAACAAATTCACATAAATGCCCTAATTAATCGCATCATATGCTGTGTAGGAAGACATCACTTAGTTACCGTACACTACGCCTTAACTATGGTCAATAAACATAGCACGAATACTAAGTACTCTACTTCCTAAAATGACAGAGGATTGCGGATGGTTTTTATGAAAAACCTTTAACGGTTTGAACTTGATATCGTTGTAGAATCGAGTGATTTGAAAAGGAGTGGTTTAAGCTCCGCTTTTTAAAATCGAATGGTTTTCAAAACAAACTGAGTGGGTTGTAGCATTTGCTAGCTTTTTGCTAAAGAGGTCATTCCCGGTGAAGGTAGCTCGGCTCTTTCCCCATCGAATGAGGTGCTGGATATTCATAAAAATACCGCTATGCAAAGCAAGAACTAGAGCTACCTTTTTAAAAATTTGATTCTACAACATTTTTAGATTTCTTTCCTTTTCATTAATCTCATTAATGAAGTCCCTTCATTTATGCTACATAAGCATCACAGATAAAGAAACGAAAATAATTATATAACGTACGCTTATGCCATCCGCATTCGTCACATGGTCCCGTCATGCACCGTTAGGTTATATAACTAACGGCAGAGCGGGGGCAGGACTAGCACGGATGCAAAATATAAACAACGTTTATCATATATCATATATATAATATAAAGCATTCGTCTCAGGCAGTTATATGATCTCATCACAGAACATTGCAGCAGAAGTCAACATATGAAATATTGGATATACTAGGAGGTCCGTGTTTTAAATTAAGCCAGTAAAAAAGCACGGATTCCACGGTCGTGATGAATAGCCAAACCCACATCACTAGACCCCTACGAGAGCGGCAAGCAACCCAACCAATTCTAGAGTTAGGAGACCCGGTCTCGACTCCTCGAGATGTTCTCCCACTGGACTCTAAAACCCGGTTACTTGTGCTCCCCGCCTTGGGTCTATCCTAATACGGAAAAGTAAATAATATACATCAATGGTGACATCATCCTCAACCCAGAAGTGTCCCAATAAAAGAATATTACATACAAGTTTTTACATGAATGAAAATGAAAAACTCGCATCTTATGCAAAAATCCCCGGCTATTCAAACACGACGATCCAATATAACATATCACAGCAACACATAACATCATATGTCATCAACGTAAGTAAATATGTGTATCCCAATTGTCGTTGACGTATAGCAATGAAACCGGCGATACACCATATATTACACTTACGGTCGCAGAAAAGAAAACGAAAACTACAATAATTATAATCCGCAACATTCTTAGACATCATTAACCCGGAATATCTCATACCCAGAATTTCATGCCTAACATATAAACATTGCATTTTAGTCTCATATTGAAAACACATTTTCAATAACCTAGTCGGGTAATTCAACAAGATTCCCGACTGCTTGATCGAACACTCGTCGGAAACATTAGTAGATTGCCGTACCCCCGATGCCGTCGACGAAGTGTACTTAAGCGGAACACCATGGCCGCGAGCATCCGAGGGGGTGCTTTTGGCAATGAGGTTCTCCTACAGTCACTTGGTCGGGGCTATAGAATATGGTTATCTAGTAGTGTTACCCGGCGAATGTTCGCGTACTATACGAGATTGCGATGGAGTTTTGATCCGAATCGAAACTCCGTGGCAATCTATCAAAAGAGACTAAATTGCTAGATTTACATAACACTAACTAGTTTTCACAAAACTAATTATCGTGGATTCTAAATACTGTATCAAATTTCAATATCAAACCCGAAACGATGTTAAAATACGACTATGTAACACTCCGTATTGCCACTACAGAAAGATAACATCACATGCAATCTTAGCAAAAACAAACATGACCTGAAACCCTAAAACCATGAGATCAGAACACCACAAAAATTTCAAGATTTCTTACTACAGGAAAAAAGGTGAGGCCGATTTTTTAGGCAATTTGGCCGGCCATTTTTTGGTGTTTTGCCTCAAATTTTTCTGGTGTTCTAGATACATCATAACTAGCTTTCTGCACTTGTTTAAAAATATTTTAGAGGGCTTAAAAAATTCGACAGAAACTAAGGTTTCGGATTCCAGGTTTCGGAGTTATTTCAGTTTCGTAATTCTAACACATCGTATAATTCTCTAGCTTGTCTCTGATACCACTGCTAGGTTCCTTAGCATGACTACTAGGTTTAAGAAGGCATCAAGCATACAATTTTATAATTTCTAGTGTGCTGACAAACCCGAACCAAGGATCTAACTATAGAATAAGGGTTTAACTAAGCAAGTAAACAACTTTACACTAAGTGAATAAGGAATACAACCTTTGTAGACCGGTCCTTCACTTCAAAAGCTCCGTGTAGTAGTCCCTTCGCTCCAAGTAGTGGTCTCCCAGACTCTCGTTAGGCTCCATTAGGCTAAAGGAACAAGCTTGCTTGAAGAACTTCGAGGCCGAAGATGATCTACATCGAGGAATCTCCAACTCAAGCTACCTCTTCACTAATTAAGAATTAGTGAAGCAAACAACCTATAAAAAATGGTTAGTCTAGTGTAGATTGATGAAGTAGGAATTTTGCTCACTTTAGAATTATATTCTCACTCTTTTTCTTCACCTTAAGAAAACCTAGAGAGCTCAATGAAGATGAAGAAGAAGATGAATGAATCAAGTGTGAACCATGGGTAAGAAAAATATCTTATATCAACTCATGTAGAGACTAAACCATGGTTAAAGATAATGGTTAAGTTAATAAATAGCTAGAGTAAAACAAAATTAGTGGACTAAAGTCAAAGCTTATCCATGCTTCTACAAGCATCTTTAGCCATGCTTAATTTCCACCTAATTTTGATTTTCCCTTTAATATTTAAATACCTAAATTATCTTAAGTTAGGTATGAGTCTCATACACCCAAGTCCAATGTATCATCTAGCATGACACATATTAAATACATTAATATATATCACATATACATTTAAATGTATTTGGAGAAAACATCTTAAGTGAGCTAATATTAGTTAACGTATATTAATATATCAAATATATAATCATACATTAAATTATTAAATCAACACTTGATTTAATAACCCGGTTGTATCGCATACAACCGACTAATATCTTTTATATGCATATCACATATACATATAACACATCATTAAATCAACACTTGATTCAACAATCTGGTTATATCACATATAACCTGTATCGCGAGAATGGAATACGGTATCACATACTCGTATTAATCTCGGTCCCGCACATATCACATATGTGCCCTACTTCATTTCGCATGAGCTAGGAAACCTCTGTGTAAAACTCTAATGACTCGTTAATACGTCGGCAGTAGGTGATGATCATATCAGTCACCCACAAGCCGTCAGCGGTACTAGCTGGACGTAACGGCTACCCGGGTATTGAGCGATTAGAAGATCAACAAGCAAGTTTGTCCATACTCTTGTGAATCCAACAACAACACTACCGTACTGTTTGGTCTCTTCGTCTGATATATCGCATATCGAGTGTAGGGGTGGTAAACGTCAGACCCCAATAACTTGATAAGTCATGCCGATGTGAGGCTCATAACGGGTCAAGAAACTACTGATAACACTTACCAGTAAATCTCAGTATCAGCCCTGGTCAGGGACTTCCTGTTATAGCCAATCGAGCACAGCGCAACATCAACCCCCAATACCGGGAGAGACGAAATCCCTCCTATCGCTCATTGCCTCCATGTTACTCGGGACTGTACCCAAAAACCACCTGTTTGCACGCTCTCTTGAACGTGGTAGGGTGGAAATCAAAGCACAGTAGGAATCACACAAGACTCTATGACGATCTCGGGTCTACAGACTAACCTGTACCAGTGTCACCAGAGAACTACTATCTGACATTAGGTATAATACCATCTACGAGTTCTCGGCGAGTCTTGTTCAGTGTACTCTGTCTCCACTGAGCACCCATATACAATCTTTGATGTCAAACACCAATGGATGTGGGATCATCCATCACCCATCAAATGGGTCAAGAAACGTATACGCTAGTCTACTCTGGAATATTGATGTCCCGTCTCGATACACCCACGACTAGGAATAATTAAAGGATGAACTTGTAGACTACCCTGACCCCACTAGTATGATCTCTATCATAGTCCTGGTAGTCAAGTCCACATCGTAAGGGCTATATCAACATGTAACAGAGAGACAATACAAGTATACATGTTAAGATAAAAAGTAACCAGATAGCATACTATCATGTCGAGCAAGAAAGTCTTCCCTGTATATGTCCAAGCATCCACTATAATATACAATCATGTACAATAATGGCCTCTAGGGCATACATACAACTAACATGTTGTATAGGCTTCTTCTATTTGGATATGCACTGGAAACAGCTACATAACATTTGAATCTGGTTCCATCTAAATTAGTTCATCGGTTTCTATATTGGATATAGAATGGTATCATATCTTAAGATTATTAAGGTATATGGAGTAATCCGGTTCGTGTTGATAGCAGAATCCGGATGTACTCAAGGCACGTTTTGATGACTTATGGTTTTCAACGATCCAATTATTTGGTTTTGATGATAGCTTAAACATGAATAGTTCGTTTAGTGTCACTTACTTATATTGCTTATCCTATCGACACTAAATTTATATACACTTGATGCTTACTTTGCATATCCTATATCTTGTGTATATTAAATAGTATATCGATATCGACATGCTTTACTTATGTTATATCCTTTGATATCGATGTATTTTTCACATTCGTTGTTTTAATATTCCCAATATGAATATGTATATACGTGTGTTCTATATCTTGGTTTCCATATATCGTGTGTGTGTGTCATGCTTTGAGTTTGTTTTATATCTTGATATTGATATACTTTTATAGTTTGTGATATCAGAACAATAAATCTTTCATATACTTGTGTTTAATACCTTGTTTATTTTATAACACTGTATATGATATGCTTGGTCATGTTGAGATTGATTTTCAGGATATCGGATATCTCAAGGCACAAGCGTTTAAAGGAGGATGGAGGAAATCGAGCTTAAATTGGAATATCTAATGGAGTTTGGAGTATACGAACGAGTGTTTCACAATTTGCATATTCAACTTTCGTGATGCTAAGTGGCCAAGATTCAAGAGATTCTAGAGTTCATGCCAAGAATAGCCAAGAAGCTAGAAACCAAGTCCGAGTTTGAAGCATCAAAGATCGAAGTCAAAGCGAAGTTCATTTGAAGATCAAATATCGACTTTAAGACGCAAGTGAGTGGAATTGTGTGTTCAAGTTTAAAGTATCAAGTGTCGAAGCTAATTGAAGATCAATCGACCAACACAAAGTTCAAGCGAAGCGCCAAAGTTTCAAGAGCTTGTGTCGAAGATTCAAGATTTCGAAGAAATACGATATCGACATAGGATTCTTTGTAAGTACTCTAATGAATATGGTTACTATCAATTAGAGCTCTTAAACACTCACACACGTTAGCACAAACGGTTTACACTGCATGAACATTGGGGTTTTCGATTTATAATTGTTTTTCATCATAAAACACAAGTTTCTGAGTTTTTGTACTTTGGACGTATGTCCCCATGTGCTTCAGACGTCTGTCGTCGTTCTGTGTTTTTACAAAAAACCCAAATATCAGAAATATCAGTTTTCTTAAGTTTTGTGCTTCAGGCGTCTGTACCTTGCTTGTTCAGACGTCTGTTTATTCTCTGTGTTTTTATATGGGGGGTTTTATGAGATACAGACGTGTATCACTTGTTCTTCAGACGTCTGTTTGTTTTTTGTATTTTCATTGGAATGAATTTCTTTTAAGGAACAAACATCTGAAGATATAGGCAACAAACGTCTGTAGTTCAAAATCTTTGAAAAACATTTCTTCTTCAAACTTCTGTTTATTCTCTATACTTTCTTTGGCCATTTTTGAAAGCCCACGGCAGACGTCTGAACTATATTCGACAGACGTCTGCAGTAGAATTTTTTGAAAATATAGCCGTTGGGTTATATTTTGTTAAAACTTCAGACGTCTGTCTTATTGTTTTTCAGACGCCTGTTCTTACTGTAAAAATGTCGATTTGACTTATAACAGCTAATTTTTTGTGGGGGGGTTTATAAAAGAGTTTTATGTTGGTTTTTTGAGCTCTAATCACTCAATATATCAGTTGCTATTAATCCCAAGTGATCAAGTGCCAAAAATCTCATTTCTTGTAAGAGTTTAAAAGAGTTTTTCATTTGCAATATAAATCACTCTCACACACAATATCACTCAAAAGCTTAGAGTTTGATATTCCATTCTTCTTGAGTATTAGTGCTTCAGTTGTAAAACTCCATTGAGAGTAATCTTGAACTTGTATTTTTCCTTCTTTCTTCATTGAGAGGATTCTTGAGTGAAAGAGTACTTTGTAAAAGAGAAGAGCTTGTTGAGAGAAAAAGTGCTCAAGTGTGAGCACGTGTGATTATATTGAGAGAGAGGCAGGAAGAGCTTGTAAGAAGTGTTGTTTCTTAGTGGCGAACAACGTGTAGTCTTTTAAGGAGATGTGTTGGTTAGGCCTCCACCAGAAGCGGGGCTGCGAGTTGCTTGCGGGCAACGTGTTGTCTCCGAAAAAGACGTGATTAAGTGGAACGGGCTCTTACGCCTAAAGAAAGTGGATTAGGGGATCTCCCAAACCACTCTAAAAATCTCTTATGCCTTAAGTTTGCAATTTCTTTATATCTCTCCTTTATTACTTGCCATTTATATTGTGCTTAATTGATTACAAGTTTTCATTGATTTGCATGCTAGATTGTCTTTGCTCTATATGCACACTCTTGCTTGATAGTGATTTTTATCTCTTGATATATGTTATAGTTCACAATTGTAGTTTGCTTAGTACTATATCATCATGTCTCATATTGCCTAAGCTTTACAATTGAGGTTTTTTATTAGCAAGTGTATTGGTTAGAATTTTAATTTGGGCATATAGTTAGCATAGTCCTATTCACCCCTCTCTAGAACTATTTGTGTTAGCTTCCGCGGTATTTCACATTTCAGTAACAGCAGTTTGTGGGTTATCCCAAGCATTCGCGTGGGTTTAACCTTTACCATTTTCAAGATCAAAGTTGTTTTGTTCTTGACTCGCCATATTTTTAGTAAAATTGATTCTTTTCAAAAGACATTAGTGGGGGTATGGTGGAACTGGAAGTGATTTCAGAACCACAAACGGTTACTAAAAATTTAGTAGAGTCTAAGGATTCAATTGGATTCGACGATCCATCAGCCACTTCGTAGATTTAGTAGGTGGCCTCAGCCACCCAATAGGTACTTCGGTTTCCTCATAGATGGTGACAGGGAGGCTTACATCATGACGATGATGACCCTAGCTTGCCACTGTTGTTATCCTTGGCTATGAGATCTGGCAGGTTGATGACTATAACGTCATTCTAAATTAGATTTACAAGTGCACGTGTATATGACTCTGCCAGAGGGTTGTTGTAGTTAATGGGAACAGCGGAAGCGTGGTGGACAAGATGCTTATGTCTATTTATAGATTGAAGCAGGCATTGAGGAAATAGATCATCTATTTTGATGTGACAGTCATAGTGTTTGACTTCAACAAAACAGCAGATGATTATGGTAAGAAGGTAGTAGAGAGTACTGTTCTGTCATTTTGATGACATACTCCGAATAGGAAGTAATGTTCCTATACTACAATCGGTCAAACTATGGTAGTCACAGGTGTTTCATTACACGGGATCTGAATAATATTGCTTTTGCATTGGATGTAGTCAGCAAACATAATCCAATCCAGGAGAAACAAAGGGAAGCAGTGAAGTGTTAGTTGTATGTATGCCCTAGAGGCCATTATTGTACATGATTGTATATTATAATGGATGCTTAGACATATATAGGGAGGACTTTCTTGCTCGACATGATAGTATGCTATCTGGTTGCTCTTTATCTTAACATGTAGACTGGTATTGTGATACTTCTTGCTCTCACATGTTGGTAAAGCCCTTAAGATGTATACTTGACTACCAGGATTATGATGCAGATCATACTAATAGGGCCAGGGTAGTCCACAAGTTCATCCTTTAATTGTTCTTAGTCATGGGTGTATCGAGACGGGGCATCGATATTCCAGAGTAGACTAGCGTATACGTTTCTTGACCCATTTAATGGATGATGGATGATCCCACATCCATTGGTGTTTGACTTCAAAGATTGTATATGGGTGCTCAATGGAGACTGGGTACACTGAACAGGACTCGCCGAGAACTCCTAGATGGTATTATACCTAACGTCAGATAGCAGTTCTCTGGTGACACTGGTACAGGTTAGTCTGTAGACCCGAGATCGTTATAGAGTCTTATGTGATTCCCACTGTGCTTTGGTTTCCACCCTACCACGTTCAAGAGAGCATGCAAACAGGTGGTTTTTGGGTACATTCCCGAGTCATATGGAGGCAATGAGTGATATGAGGGGTTTCGTCTCTCCCTGTATTGGGGGTTGATGTTGCGCTGTGCTCGATTGGCCATAACAGGAAGTCCCTGGCCAGGGCTGATGATGAGATTTACTGGTAAGTGTTATCAATAGTTTCTCGACCCATTATAAGCCTCACATCGGCATGACTAATCAAGTTATTGGGGTCTAGCCTTTACCACCCCCAGACTCGATATGCGACTTATCAGACGAAGAGACCGAACTGTACGGTAGTGTTACTTACTGGATTCACGGGAGTATGAATAAGCTTCCTTGTTGATCTTCTGATCGCTCAATGCCTGGGTAGCCGTTACGTCCAGCTAGTACCGCTGACGGCTTCTAGGTGACTGATATGATCATCACCTACTGCTGGCGTATTGACGAGTTTTTAGAGTCCTACACAGAGATTTTCTGGCTCAGCGAAATGAAGTCGGGCACATATGTGATATGTGCGGGACCGAGATTGATACGTGTAAGTGATACAGTATTCTAATCTCGCGATATAGGTTGTATGTGATATAACCAGATTATTGAATCAAGTGTTGATTCAATAATTTGTTATATGTATATTTGATATAATGTATATGATATTATTCGGTTGCATGTGATATAGCCGGATTATTAAATCAAGTGTTGATTTAATAATTTAATATATAATTATATATTTGATATATTAATATATATATTAACTAATACCAGCTCACTTAAGAATCTCTTTTCTCTAAATACATACAAATATATATGTGATATATATTAATGTATTTATTTTTGTGTCATGCTAGATGATATATTGGACTTGGGTGTATGAGACTCATACCTAACTAAAGATAATTTGGGTGATTAATTATAAAGGGAAAAACAAAATTAGGTGGAAATTAAGCATGGCTAAAGATGCTTGTAGAAGCATGGATAAGCCTTGACTTAGTCCATTAATTTTGTTTTGCTCTAGATATTTATTAACCTAACCATTATCTTTAGTCATGGTTAAGTCTCTACATGAGATATATGAGATATTTTCTCACCCATGGTTTATTACTTGATCATTTTGAGTTTCTTCTTCATCTCCTTTTTGCTTTCTAGTTTTCTAGTGAGGTGAAAAAGAAAAAGAGAAAAATAATTCTAAACTGAGCAAAACTCCTACTTCATCAATCTATACCAAACTAGCCATTTAGTATAGGTTGTTTGCTTCACTAATCCATCAATTAGTGAAGAGGTAGTTTGAGTTAGAGATTTTTCGACGTAGATCATCTTCGGCCTCGAAAATCCTTGAGCAAGCTCGTTTCTTTTGCCTAGTGGATCCTAAGGAGAGTCCGGGACACCACTACTTGGAGCTAAGGTACTACTACATGGAGCTTTAGAAGTGAAGGACCGGTCTACAAAGATTGTATTCCTATTTCACTTAGTGTAAAGTTTGTTTACATACTTTAAAACCCTAATTCTATAGTTAAATCCTTGGTTAGACTCGCTCGGCACCCTAAATTTTTTTAAATTGCATACTTAATGTGTGCCGAAACCCATCGGGGGTGCTAAGCGATCCCAACATGAAGAACATATTAGAATGTTCTTGGTGTGTGGTAATGGTAACCTCCTACAGGAGGCGGTTACCTGTTCTTGCTTCCAAGGTGACCTGGATGACAGAGTTGCTGTCAGAGTTATAAGTTTACTCTCTTCCAAGGCGCAGTATGTTGAAAAGGGTTCCAAGCAGAATACTGAGGTAAACATGGTGTTGGTTGCTCATTACGGTCAGCGGAGGATACAGCCTAAAAAGTTTGTTGGATATAGATGTTCATTTATGAACATGATCCCATCAGCTATCCGGACAAGTTCTAAAGTAAGTATCGCTCATTTCGAGAGATAGTTGATCTCCACGAAATTGAGATATAGAGAGATGAAGATAGAAACATTGTAGCGAATTTATTCACTGAGGCTATTTCTAGAACATGGTTGTTTCTTAAACACGGTTTGCGAAACCGATTAGTAGAAAAGTTGGGTACTCGTTAGCATACGAGATGTGTGGGTATGCGATACCGTAATAATTGGCCTTAAGTGCAAGTGGGAGATTGTTAGATATAGTGCCCTCAAGACAATTATTGTAATTGTAGGCAGACAATTATGATAATTAAGGGAGGACTTATACGGGTAGAACAGTCTTGCTCGAGATAATAGTATGCTATCTGGTTTGACTTTATCATTCATGTGTATATGTTTTACTTGTTATTACGTATCGCTAATACATAATGATAAAACCCGTAGGATATTTGCTTGACCACCACTATTATGATGGCGATCATACTTGTAGGAACTGGGTAGTCAATAAGAACATCCTTAAAAATCCCTAGTCGTGAGAGTATCGAGACTAGACATCGATATTCCATAATAGACTGGTATATACATTTCTTGACCCCGATGAGGGGCGATGGTTGGCCTCACAGCCATTGGTGTCAGCCACCAAAGAATGTATACATGTGCTTATTGGATTATGAGTTAGAACTTCTAGATAGTATTATACTTATCGTCAGATAGTAGTTCTCTGGTAACATGAGTACAAGGTAGTCTGTTGACCTGAGATTGTCATTTGTCTTATGTGAGTTCCCACTGTACTTTGATTACTACCCTACAGTGGCTCTACCGAGTCGTGCAAACAGGTATTAGTTAAGTACAGTCCCGAACCACATGAAGGCAGTGAGCGGATTAAGGGGATTCGTCTCTCCCGGTATAAGGAGTAGATGTTGCGCTGTATTCGATTGGATATTACCATAAGTCTATGGCCATAGCGGATGAGATTTACCGATAGGAGATCAGTAGTTTCTTGGTCGGTAATGAGCTTAACACCTGCATGACTTATCAGGTTATTAAGGGTCGGACGTTTACCGCCCGCTAGACTAGGTATGCAACACTTTTTGACGAACAGACCGGACTGTACGGTAAATGTCACTTATAGTCTCAGTAGGGATTCGGACGGGCTTGCTTGTCGATCTTCCTTTCGACTGATACATAGGTAGCTGTTACGTACAGCTAGTGCCACTGACGTCCTTGTGGTTATTGATTGGATATATTAACTCACTGTTATTGTATTGTTGAGTCTTTAGAGTCCCACACATAGGTTTTTCCAGCTCTAGCGATATGATATAGATGTGCATATTGGATGCGTATCGGAGTTCGATTAAAACATATGTATTGGATACACCAACGGTAATCGGACGTCTAATAATGCTAGTCGGTCTTTTGGAAAGACGGATATTAAATCAAGTGATTAATTCAATATATTAATGAATGTAGTCACTATTTATTTATATATCATTAATGTATTTTTAATACATATGGAAAAATACATACATACATATTATGCTACACACACATATATTATTATTATGTTTTTTCTTCGTTCTTTTTGGGTTCTCTTTTAGCTATCTTATGCCATTGGATGAGCACATGCATGGCCATTCTCATATGGATGACATGTGGAGTGGAGAGAAAAGGGTGGACACTTGGCTTGGAGATGGAGTTTGAATGGTTAGGATCTTTTCTCTTTATGATAAAGAGACTTAACCATTTAGAAATGGTAAGGATTTTTTTATGACTTTCTTTGATCATGTCATGACCCGAATCGGCACGTGACCGGCACTTAGATTACGTGACGTCTAAAGATGTCGACGCGATCCAAGTAAGCCAAAAACAAATATCTAAACCTTCTTAAAGGAATTAAGAAGGTGAAATTTTCAAAAGGGTATTTAACATGAAACACGATTTGTTTATAAGGATTGTTTATTTTAAAGCATATGTAATATGTTTTGAAATAGGGTTCAAAACATTTTCGTTATTTGAAATTTCGGCAGCACCTCCTTTGTATTTTCTTGATAAAAAAATAGTACATAAATATATAAATATCTGCATCCCCACTCGGGAGCTATCTCAACGTCCAATCGGCAGAGTCATAACAACGCAGTTATAAACGACGCTCGAAAGTGAAGGATCACAAGCAAATATATAAATAAACTGTGTAAGTAAAGCTAACTAGTCGACTCTACCCGAGTTTGACCCAAAAGAATATACATAAAGCCACGACTCGATCTAAGTCAAATAATAAAGTGATCTGATGAAGTGACACTAGATACAAGAAAATACATATATAGAAGAGTCAGTTACTATGCATGTAACCCACCTAGCAAAATATGCGATGAACCTAAAAAAGAAGTGCCAGTAACACCGCTAAATGCCCGTGCGGTCCATCCTGCAAGAAACTAAAGCACAGCGGGGGATGAGTTGCCAACTCAATGAATAGGAATAAATATCACAAGACATGTACATCATATGCATAAGATATATGTAAATAAAAGTGCATCATAAACGAATCGCGCAAATGGAAACACCTCATCAATGAAATCATCATAAAAACGTGCCAATTATTGACACGTAAACCTCATATATTTCCCCATGCACTGTCTCTCGGATCATCTCTCTCTATCAATGGAATCCCCCGGTCAAAAGTACCGTGTCCATGATCTCACACCGATCAGAATCCTCCGGATATCCGCCGTGTCCAATACTACCACTGGTCGGCCTCATCTTCGCTAGGCCCACCCGTCTTCCTATACATGCCTCATTCTCGATTTTGGATAGTCTCAACATAAATTCATAAAACCCATGGTGGACTCCCAAATCATTATCAAGAGAAAAACTGCACATTTTCATGCACAAGCAAGATTTACAATTTAAAATTGTGGTATCTCGAAAATCCATGGAAAACATCAATTCCTCGTATCAACAATGCATCATTTGTATATATGCAGCAGTTGGCAACTATTATATATGAACATGTATAGTATTGGTGTTCGTATATCAAACATAGTAATAAATCATTTCTATTTGTATGGATGCCATTAAATTACGACAACATGGCAGTTCTAAGTGTCATGGCAATACCAACGATGTGTAGAATAGTATACGCGTCTGTGATGGTGTTTCATGGCAATCGTTGGTATTTGTGCGGTATTCTGTCAAGTGTATTCCAATAACATGGCAATTGAAATATAGGAAGTGTAACTCTTGCATAAAACAGGACATGTAGCTAAGTAGTTGTGCTTGTGTTCAATCGAGTGTGCACATGCAAACATGATAATTTGACATGGAATATAGCAAGTGTGCCGATATGGTAATTCAATTAAGTATAAACAATATAGCGATTCCTGTCAGTATAGCCGATACGGCGGGTCTAGCACATATATATACATTAAGGGTCAATTCTATGATATCATCCAAACATCAACCATTCTTGCATTAGTTAACAACTATCAATATCTTGCGGTAATGCTAGCAAGTATAGATATGGAACATGGTAGAATATTCAATACAATACTAATATAATGGTAGTTCAATCGAGCGTCGTGAATAGGGTTTAGAATAGCAACACGAAGTTTTAAAATTTTCTGGTGGTCGGGGGTGCTATACGCCATCCGCCCGATTTCATACTTGTAAATATTTCCCTACTCACCAAGTATCGACACGTGCTAGATGAAACTCGTGAAAGCTTTGCCCTTCTTCGCCGCGTCGGACGTCTCCGCGTCCGATCCTATAAATTGAATCAATAGCACATATATAAGAATCAAAATTCAAATGTTACTAAAACCCTAGCGCACATAGGTTAGGATGTACGACCGTCGTTTTGTAACGCGTGCTATCTACATTGAACTACCCTCCGGAAATCACGAAAACCAAAACTTAGGTTTTAAAAATGCAAAACGTCGAAATTCTACAAGATACATGCCCCAGGTTTTGCTACAGTTAATTTTGGATAAAACAAAGTATGAAAATGGTCGAATTATCATGTTTGTGAGCTACTGGACAAATCCCAACCCCAATATCCTTCCCGTCTAAGATCTCGACCGATTGTTGCTTATAGCTTAAGTCAGCCCTACTGTGATTTCGGAATGATCCAAAACATGACTAGAGTCGCCAACATACCTTCTTAGCTGCTAGATATGAAAAATGTTGTGCACACCCTCCAAAGATGGTGGTAAGGTTAGGCGATATGCTATATCGCCAACTCGGTCAAGGATATCAAACAGGCCGATGAATCATGGACTGAGCTTTCCGTGCTTCCCGTATCGTATCACCGCCTCCATTGTTTCTACAATCATTTCAATCGTCCCGATAGATCGCCACTTTCTCCCATATAAAACTCAACCCATCTCATCTGCCTCATATACTTCAACCATCCGTGTCTTCCTTTTATAGTAGCGTCTCTATATCTTCAAGATGAAAATCACAACTGCTAGTTTTAGATCCGGATAAGATAGTTGTGTTCATGAGTCTTTAGTTGTCTTGACGCACATGCAACTATATTGTCGTGCTGATACATCGCACCACCAAGTCCCTTCCCCGAAATATCGTAGTGGATGTTATAACTTCCGGGTCTATTAGAGATTGCAAGGATGAGTGTGATCGTTACGATCTACCCTCCTTAAAATAATTTCATATTTGAAATTTTCAAAAGAGTAGCCACTGATGGGCAAGGAATCAGTAAAGTTGTCAGGAATCCTCTTTGCTTCCTGTGTCGCTCCCGAGAGTTGGTGTATCGCCTGATGGAAGGAAAAGTCTGGGAAAGGTTTCGATGCAAGAATTGGAACTGCGTAAAATCAGTAGTTGTTCCGAATAGCAAAAAGTTTGGAAGTCGAAAGAAGGTTATAGGTATTTATATAGTAATGGAAAACTTGAAAGATACAAACTAAGGCAACTAGTCGAAATTACGGAAACTAGAAGAATTATGGTGAGTCTAACTAAGATTTGCATCGAAGGATAAATAATTATGGTATCGAAAATGAAGGTTTTAAAAGAAAAGAGTACATCTGCTATCTTTCCCTGTAGACCCAGCCTCCTCGGCTGTCATGGTGAAGGCCTGACGTTTGGGGCCATTGCGCTGAGCTTGCTGAAAAACACGCTCCTGTGATGGCAGGAGTGGTCCCTTAGGTAGTGCCCCTGACCGGTTGGTTTAGTGGCGGGAAGTGGTCGGTTTCCTTGTTGTGGTGCCCCATTATTGGACGGCTTGTTGACTTGACCTATTTGTCTCCTTCTTTGAGGGCGGTCCCCAATAGCATGATCCGGAGACCCACAAACTATACAGAATTTGTTTAAGACACGAAAGTCTCTCATATAATGTCCGGCTCTACCATAATGGTTATATATAACGGCTGGTTTTCTTGAGACAGTTGGCCCTTCTGGCCTCTTAAATTGCTGCCCTTCGTTGAATTTGGAAGACGATCCTCCTGAAAATTGACTTGTCGGTCGCTTAACACCTGACGAACGATCATTCTTCCTTATGTGTTTCTATAGATCTTCAAAGTTTCGTGCTACATCTAAGATTGCATCATAAGTCGAAAAGGCAGCAGAAGATATGGAGGACCGGGTCTTTAGATCCAACCCTTGTCGGAACTTCTTAGTATAAAATTCTGGGGTTGCCGCCAAGTGAAGTGTGAACCAACTTAACCTTGCGAAATCTAAAGCGTACTCGTCCATGGTCTTATCCTATATTCTCTCTTATTGTAGTTGTACAAATTCTCTTTCCATCTTTAAATGTGCCACGGTTGGAAAGTATTGGATATCAAAGCGTTGTTTGAACGTTTCCCAGGTGATGGGCTCTTTCAGTCTACTTTCCTCTGCTTCCCACCGTATTCTGGCATTATCCATGAGTTGCAGTTTAGCAATGTTTACCCACGCATCCTTAGGAATTTGGGCGGCACCGAGATCATTGACGGTTCCTTTGAGCCATTTCTCAGCTTCTAAGCGAGTTTCTTTTCTTTAAAAGGTTTTAAGGTGCAGTGATTTGAATTGCTTCACTCCCGTTGAACATTGAAGAATTGGAGCTAGTGTTTTTTCTAAAATCTCAGCTTGTTGCTGGCTACTTTCTCACAGCTCCTGGTGAAGGGCAACCGTCTGCTGCTGTTGTTGTTCTAGTAGCCCTTGCATCATTTGCAACGTAGCTGCTTATTGAGCAGCGGCTTCATTGATCCTATTTCCTCTTCTGTTGCGGTTAGGGTATAGTCCAGCCATTATGATCTGAATAAGAAGGAGGTTGGGTTACAAACAGACTGAAGGAAAAGATAAGATAGTAACTTTCATGAAAGAACAAAAATTAATGCAAGAGGAAAGACAATCAAAGCGTAAAAGAATAGACATGAGACGCCAGAGAGCTTTTGTTTGAAACTAAGATTTTATTATTCAACTTCAACCAAGAGAGTACAACTGAAAAAGGACATGTCCCTACAGTACTAGAAACTGTGCGTATTAGGGACAGGGTATTAGAGAGCGTTCATTTATATATGGTCTCTAATAGGGTATTAGAGACCGTATAAAATATACGGTCCCTAATAAACTGTCGCCAATGCTTTAGCGACCGTGTATTAAATATTAACGACTGTATAAAATGGTCGCCAATACCCTCTCAATATTTCAACCGTGAAGGCTCTCTCTTTCCCTTCCCAATTTTCACCTGCTCAGGTTCCCTTTTCTCCTCTCTTTCTCCCCTAATTCTTCCAAATTCCTCCTAAAAATTTCCCAATTCCTTCCCAAATTTTTCCCTAAGCAGTTGGTGCTGTTGGAGCTCGAAATCACCATCCTCATTCCTAAATTCAGTCGAAGATTAGGGTTTTTCCCCTCCGCTTATTACTTTTTTGAATTAAATCAAGTAATTGCGAAGTTAGGTTATGAAAATTTTTAATAGGATGTTGAGTTTTAGGATTGCGTGTTGGGTTTTAGTATATATGAAGAATTAAAGATAAGAAATTAAAAAATTTGTTTGGTGTTGGGTTTTAGGATGAGATATTGAAGAATGTATTTGGTGTTGGGTTTTAAGATTTAAAATGGAGAAAATGGAGAATTTAAAGAGTATTTGATGCGTTTTAGGATTATGGATGTGAAAGTTGAGAATTTGACATCGAAATTTGAAGAGTGTTCGTGTGAGAGTGTGTGTGCACGCACGCATATATGTGCGCTCACGCATGTGGGTATTTGTGCGTATGTGGGTGGGTGTACGTGCGCGTACGTATGTGAGCGAGTGTATGTATGAGTATGTGAGCGAGTGTATGTGTGATTGTGTGAGCGTGCGCGCACATATGTGTGAGTATGTAAGTACGTATATATATGTGTGTATACGCCCGCATATGAAATAGGTCACAAATTCATCCTAATTTTTAGTTTGTATTTTGTAAATTTAATGATTCAAAATTTTGTTGTCATGTATAATTTATTGCCGGTGGATTTATATTGTTCTCTCATCTTGTAGGCCGCGAAATGACTTTCTCTCTCCTGTTCTTCCCCAAAATTTTCACAGTCCGCGAATTTGACCCCAAGAGGTGATTTCCCTTTTCATTTTTCCTCAATTCTTCTAAACAAATTCACTTTTCTAATCTAAATTTTTTTTAGGGATTGTTGCACTTGCTGCTGCTGGTGTTCAAAATCCGATCAAAAGTTAGGGTTTTTCTTCTCCAATTATTATTTTTAAAATTAAATATGGATGTTAGGTTATGAATTGTAAGTTTAGGTTATAAATTGTGATGTAATTTTGATATTAGGTTGTGAAATTGTGATGTGGATGTTAGGTTATAAATTTCTGAAATTAAATGTAAATGTTAGGGGTTTTCAATTACATGTGGATGTTAGATTATGAAATTTGTGATGATGGGTTATAAAAATTAAAGAATCTACAAATCCTAAACAAACCTTAATAACAACTTATAAACCTTAATAACAAATTATACCTCACTACTTAGTATTTGTGACATTTGTGATGATTGTTAGATTAATTCAGGATAAGATAGATTATAAGAAATTATTAGATGAATTTAGAGTAAAATGAATTTTAGGTAATTGAGAATATGTGTGAGTGTGTGAGCGAGTGCGCGCGCGAATGTGTGTTTGTGCGTATGTGTAAGTGCACGCGCGTATACGTATGTGAATGTGTGAATGTGTGAGTGAGTGTATGTGTGAGTGCGCGCGCGTATATGTGTGAGTGTGTATATATGTGTGTGTGTGTGTGTGTCCGCATATAAAATATTTCACAAATATATTCATCATAACTTCTAACTTGTATTTTGTAAATTTAATGATTCAAAATCTTGTTATCTATTATTTACCGTTTAGATTTTTAAATTGTAGTTTCATCTATAAACCAAATCAAAATTTATATCAAATCCTTTAATATTATTTCCTTGAGAGCCCAACTGGCCTACAAAGAAATTTGATCTATCAGGAAAGTTAAGCGAACGTATTTTTATATTCTAGTATGTCCTGGGGGTTAAGAGTCTTTTAAGCTGTAACTTGCACCAGTAGAAACTGTACATATTCGGGATGGTACATTATGGACCGTAATAATCTGAATGGTCGTGTGAAACATCCGTGCCGCAAATCTGGTATGTATGTTACTTCTATTCGTGTATACGTATATGCTTGTGTGCGTCAGTATAATTTTTAAGGTAGCGTAAAAATTCATTAAATATCTATGGGTTTGTAAAAATTGCAGTTATGCGCTCAATGTATCCGTTTTGCCTCTGTTGGTATATTTAGGTCTAACTTTTAAGATGTTTTATTGCAAACAAACATTACCCTTCAAACACAAGTTCCTTTTTCTCTTATAATTTTAGTAGCTTTCCCTCAATTGTGCCCTCAATCACAAATCTCATGATTCTAGTAAACATTGATAGAGAGTGAGACACAAGGCACAACATGTTGGGATTTGCCGGCGCCCCGGCCATCAAACCGTGGCCAAATGCGGAACAAAAGCTTTCTAAACTTTGGCGCAAACAAAACCCACGCAAGATCGAACCAAACACCCTATACTAGCAAACATGTAAACTAGGAGTTAGATGGTTATACCGAACGGATCGTGTCCTTCGGTCTTCTACCATTTCCAAGCTCCTAGAGGTGTCGCGGCATCTCTTATCTCGCTCGATCTTCGGTTTCCTCGTCGAAATGTCACCACGTCAAGGAATCTTTTTACGGGCTCCCGCTTCAAACCGAAGCAATTCGGACATGAAGTTTGCTAGCCGACATGTCCAAGATGAAGTAGAGAATGTGTGTGATCACTTTATCTCTATACATCCATTGATTCTCAACACATGAGATTGTATGGATGGAGGTTGAAGAAGAATCCATTGATGAGGAACTTGTGAGCTCAAGAGAAGAAGAATGAGGAGCTTGCTTATTGTGTTGGATGATAATTGTGAGAGAGCACTAGAATAAATCTCAAGAGCCAACCCCAAGCCTTGTGGCTGCCCTCTCTTTCTCTCCACACATCAATTCAACACAATAATCAATCAATAAAATTGACATGGCTCAAAAATAACACCATGAGTCACTAAACATGCACATGTCACATTTAATGCACTTCATGATGACTTGCACTCACAATTTCCACTTAATAAACATTAACTCAAATGTTTATAACAATAAATAGAATGGCATCTTCTAAAATAAACTCGTGACGGATCACAAGGATACCCCTCACCAGTATATACATACCTGCATCCGCATTCCGACTGAATGCGAAAGCAATGAGAAGAAAGCAATCCAACAAATCTAATACTAGGATCCGGCTTAAACTAAAGCCCACTAGTATGATCCGTCCGATCATGATCTGTGCACAAGTGCACGTATATGATCGAACCCTGCCATAAAACCATACAGCCTCTACAACGTTTCGCCCGATCTTGGGAAACTTTCTGTGGGGGGCTCTAAAGACTTGTCAATATGCTGGCAGTGGGTTTAACCACAAGCACGTCAATGGTACTAGCTGTACGTAACGGCTACCCATGTATTGACCAAAAGGGAGGCTGATGAGCAAACTCATCCTGAAACCCTACTGAGCCTATCTGTGTCAATCTCCGTACAGTCTGGTCTGTTCGTCTATGAGTATCGCATATTGGGCCTAGGGGGTGGTAAACGTCAGACCCCTAATAGCGGTATAAGTCGTGTCGGAGTGTAACCCAGAACACCTTGAGAAACTACTGGAATACCTACCAGTAAATCTCACTCGCCTTGGCCAAGGACTTTGTGTAATGGCTCTCCAGACATAGCGCAATATCAACCCCCAATACCGGGAGAGACGAACCCTATCTAACCGCCACTGCCTCCAAGTGCTTCAGGACTGCACCCAACTACTACCTGTTTGCACGACTCCTTTGAGCCGTGGTAGGGTAGCAATCAAAGAACAGTGGGAACACACTCGAGACAAAGTAGCAGTGTCAAGTCAACGGACTAAGCTGTACTCATGTCACCTGGGAACAGCTCCTGACGATAAGTATAGTACCAATCAACAGTTCCCTTGCAAGTCCGTCCGGTGTACTCATAACCCAATGAGCACCTGTAAACTACCTTAGGTGAACCAACTGACACCAATAGCTTGTGAGACCAGCCACCGCCCCTCGTCAGGGTCTCGATCCGTATACACTAGTTTACTCATGGAGTATCGATGCCCAGTCTCGAAACTCTCACGACTAGGGACACTTTAAGGATGTACTCATAGACTACCCAACTCTCACGTATATGATCGCCATCATGCTTCTGGTAGTCAAGCAAGAATCCTAAAGGCTCTATCAACGTGTAATAGTGATATGTAATGTCACCTGAAGCACCTACACGATGATAAAGACAAACCAGATAGCATACTATCATCTCGAGTAAGACTGTTCTACCGGTATAGGTCCTCCCTCAATCATTGCAATCACGTGTCTGCGATCCAATAATTGACTTTGAGGGCACTATAACCAACACAACACCCGTCGACGCTCGATAGCATACCTTCAGTTCAATTCCAATTTGGAAATTGCCTGCTAATGTAACGCTGGCCGATAACGACACAAGAACCGTTGCGACTGGGAGCGAAGGGATACTGTCTCGACTGGGAGTGAAGTCACACTTCACTCCCAGTCGTTGTGGTTCTTGTCTCGTTACCGACCAACGTAATATCGGCAGACAATTCCCAAATTGGAATTGAGGTGAAAGTATGTCATTGAGCGTCGACGGGTGTTGTGCCTTGTGTCTCACTCTATCCATATTTACTATAAGGATGTCATGCACTGAGCTAGAGCAAGAAGTACGATGCGGAATGGTAAAATCAAAAAAAAATTACCTAGCATGGTGTGCTTCCCTAGTGATCATCCTAGAACTATTAACTTGCAAAAACAAAAACCTATGAGCTAAGAGAGAAAAAGCATACAACCTTTGATGCTTCTTCTTTCAAGCTCCAATTTGTGTAGTAAGGCGGCTTCTTTGATTTGAACTCCTAGCTTGGTCTCCTAGCGTTCACTGGTTGAAGTCTCGTTATCGGCCCTTTCCGTCGAAGATGATCCACGACGATGAATGGCGACTCGAGCTACTCCTTCTTCCTTACTAGTTTCTAAATAGTAAGAAGAATTCCCTTGGAGATGTAGATCAAGAGAAGTTTCACTCTATTCTCTCCTATTTCTTTCCCACCTTTTCTTTTTCCATTCAAGAGTTTTTTTGTTAGAATGAAGGAGAGAGAGATGAGTTAGGTTATGGTTGATCTCAACATGCTCCCATAACCTAAGCCATGCCACCTCTCTCTTATCATGCTAACACATGTCCTAAGGTGTGTGAAATGGTTACACATCACCCTTAGGCATGCACAAATAAGAACAAGAAAAAGATAAAAAGAAAAAAGGGTATATCATGGTTAAAAAGATATTAGCCATGGTAAAAGAAAATGTTCACATCACATGGAACATTAAAATAAGATAGAGTAAAAATGATATTGGATTAATTACATGTATTATCCATAATATCATATAATTAAACTTGTTATTAAATTAATAATTAATTCAATGACTCGGTTTAGTCAGAAAACCGGCTAGTACCATAACCCGTCCGGACAAAGACAAATGTCTAACCGGACCCTGCACGCATCCCATGCGTGCACTGCATTATTTCGCTCGAATGGACAAAACATTTGTGTGAGACTCTAAAGACCCGTCAACACGCTGGCAGTGAGTTGCCAGATCACATTCTAAACTTACAAGCACGTCAGCAGTATCAGCTATACGTAACTGCTACCCAGGTGTTCAACGAAGGAAAGGTCGACAAGATAACTTGCCCGTACCCTATAGAGCCTATCGGTGACACTTACCGTACAATCCGGTCTCTTCGTCTGAGAATGTTGCATATCGGGTCACGGAGGTGGTATCCGTCAGACTCCCAATAACCTGATGAATCGTGCTAATATAAAACTCATAACCATATGAGAAACTACTGACAACGTTTATCAGTAAATCTCGCTTGTCCTGGTCAGGGACTTATGGTTATAGCTAATCACATACAGCGCAACATCAACTCCCTATACTGGGAGAGATGAATCCCTTCCGATCGCTCATTGCCTCCACATGATCCGGAACTGTACCCAACCACTACCTGTTTGCACAGCCCTTTAAGACAGTGGTAGGGTAGTAATCTAAGTACAGTGGGGACCATATGAGACACTATGACGACCTCAGGTCTACAGACTAAGTTGTACTTGTGTCACCTGAGAACTGCTATCTGACGATAGGTATAGTACCATCTAGGAGTTCTCGGCGAGTCCGTTCGGTATACCCAGTCTCTAACGAGCACATGTACACAATCTTTAGTGTCAAACACCAATGGTTGTGAGATCAACCATCGCCCCGTACGAGGTCAAGAAACGTATACACTAGTCTACTCTGGACTATTGATGCCCTGTCTCAATATCACTACGATTAGGAACTTTTAAGGATGTGCTTATTTACTACACAGGGCCCACTAGTATGATCAACATCATAGTCCTGGCAGTCAAGCAAAAGATCCTAAGGACTTTATCAACATGTATATTTGAGAGCATGAATAAATGTGTACATGTTAAGATAAAGTCAAAACCAGATAGTATACTATCATTTTGAGCAAGATTATTCTATACATACATATGTCCATAATGTCCAATATACAATAATGGCCTCTAGGGCATATATATCTAACAATGTCCCACTTGCACTAGGGCCAGCTATTGGCGTATCTCATACCCAACAACCCAAAGAGTCGCTCAAAATGTACTTGGGGAATGGCCTTTGTGAATAGATCCGCTGGGTTTTCTTTTGTGTCTACTCTCCGTATCTAGATCTCTTTGCGATCAACGATTTCCCTGATCAGATGATACCGCATCAAGATGTGTCTGGACTTTTGATGGGACCGCGATTCCTTTTCCAGTGCTATGGCTCCATTATTATCACAATACAAAGGTATTAGATCGACAATGGCCGGAACCACCTCAAGCTCCGTAATGAACTTACGCATCCAGACTGCTTGTTTTGCAGCATCATTGGCAGCAATGTACTCAGCCTCCATCGTTGAGTCTGCAACGGTATCCTGTTTGGAACTCTTCCAATATATCGCCCCTCCGCTGAGGGTAAATACATAACCCGAGTTGGATTCGCTGTCATCTTAGTCACTTTGGAAGCTGGAGTTGGTAAATACCTCCATTTGGAGGTCATCGTTACCATACACCAAGAACATATCTTTAGTTCTTCTCAAGTACCTATGTATGTTCTTTACAGCTGTCCAATACTTCTCCCATGGGTTTGATTGATACCGGCTTACTACACTAAGTGCATAAGCTATATCTTGTTTGTTACATAATATCGCATACATTATAGACCCGACTGCAGAAGCATAGGGTATAATGTTCATGCGATCCCTCTCTTCATCAGTCTTATGTGACATCTCTTTGGAGAGGGTGATTCCATGGCAAACGGGCAGATTACCGCGCGTGGAATCTTCCATACTAAAGCCTTTTAGTATGGTGTCACTGCACCTTAATTGGGATAATCCCAAAAGTCATTTAGATTTATCCCTATAGATCTTAATCCCCAGTATGTATGAGGCATCACCCAGGTCTTTCATAGAGTATTTCTGTGACAGAAAAAGTTTGACTGATTGTAGCATGGGAATGTCATTTCCCATCAGGAGAATGTAATCCACGTACAATATGAGGAAAACAATGGCTCTCCCTACAATTTTCTTGTAAATACAAGGTTTGTCCACATTCTTGATAAAATTAAACTCTTTGATTGCATTGTCAAAGCAGATGTTTCAACTCCACGATGCTTTCTTTAATCCATAAATGGATTTAAGCAACTTGCATGTCTTACCGCTGCTCCCAATGTCAATGAAACCTTTTGGCTGATCAATATAAACGCATTCTTCTAAATCACCATTTAGAAAAATGGTTTTTACGTTCATCTGTCAGATATTATAGTCGTGGAAGGCAGCAACAGCAAGTAGGATCCGGATGGATTTAAGCAATGCCACTGGAGAAAAAGTTTCATCATAGTCCACACGTGGTCTTTGACGAAAACCTTTTGCAACAAGTCTAGCTTTATAGGTTACTACCTGTCCATCAATACCAATCTTCTTTTTGAAGATCCACTTGCATCCAACGGGTTTTACCCCAGAAGGTGCAACATCCAAAGTCCAAACTTTGTTGGTGTGCATGGATTCCATTTCGGATCTCATAGCATCCAGCCATTTTACCGAGTCCCTACTCGTGATAGCTTGCTGAAAACTAGTAGGCCCATCATCATTGATGATGCAATTCTCTCGATTCCCGTCTATGAGAAAACCGTAGTGTCTTTTGGGCGGATGAGATTGCCTATCAGATCCGCGGAGTGGCTGAGGTTCATCGGTATGTTCTTAAATCGGTGGTTCTGTCAAGCCTTCAGTTACTGCTTGTAGTTCTGGAATTTCTTCCAGTTCTATCGCGCTCCTACTAATTTCTTTTGCAAGAAATTCTTGTTCTAAGAAGACAACTGATTGATGTGATGCTGAGAAGTGTATTGTAAATAACCGCGATCAAGACGGTGTCGCTAGTAGCTAGCCGCGATGAGTACGGGTCGTCCACAGGGAAACATGAACTCTTTTCTTGCTTTAGATGAGTTGATTGAAGAAGTGTGATTGTTTATCGTTACGGATATAAGATTTATAAAGAAAAGGCTTGTAGGGTTCATTGGACTTAATAGTAATGGATGAATAATTAAAAATGACTCCTGTTATCTTGTAATAGTTTAAAACTAGATCGATAGTGATAAATGTAGATTAGGGGTCTTGGAAGAAACTAAGGTTTCCTTACTACTAACCCAGCCCCCACTAGTGTGACTGCTATCACAACGCTGGTAATCAAGCAAAGATCCCAAGGGCCCTACCAATATATATAAGCGATATGCCAAAAGAAACACATGCACATATTGAGGTAGAAACAAACCAGGTTGCATACTACCATCTCGAGCAAAACTGTTACAATAATGGCTGTATCCGTGTATATCCCAAGTTTCTATTAAGTAATATACAAACCAGTATGATACAATAATGGCTGTAGGGTGTTTTTCGTCACCCTATTGAGATGGGAATACGCGCGCGCTTGTCAGGCGCATTACAGATTCCCCCTGCCTAGGGTAGGCTGGGGTTTATTGATTGTGGGGATCTGAATCTCCTGCAGCCGCGGACTAAGCTGCCGTTAATTACCCCTCGCATTTGGAGCGAGAGAACCTCCGATTGACGGGTTAAACTGGTCATGCGAACTCAATGTGCAGTGTTGTGTTTTGGAGGGGTTTTGGATATATCGGGGGGTCCGCAGAGTTTTTACGGGGGTCCCGCTACCCGGATAGCTGGCTGGGGGTCAAGGGGGCTAGCAGCCCCCTTGTGGGGTGCGGGGCAGCGTCCCGTTAGAAATTTTTTCTAACAGGAGACGGTGTTATAGAGTATGTGTGTGTGTGTGTGTGTGTATACATATACATACATACATACATACATGCATACATATATATATAAGGGGGAAATGGCATCCAAAGGATGCGTGGGAAAAAGCGCTAGCCTTGGGCGCTAGGGCGCAAGGGCGCTAGCGCTTTGGGCCCTAGCGCTCTGCGTGCCAGGGCTCGCGCTTTGGGCACTAGCCCTCACGTGCCAGGCACGCTAGCACTTTGGGCGCAAGGGCGCTAGCGCCTCACGTGCCAGGAACGTGGGCGCTCGGGCGCTAGCGCTTTGGGCGCTGGCGCTCTGAGTGCAAGGGAGCTAGCGTTTCGGGTGCTAGCGCCTCACGAGGCAAAAGGGACTTGGTCCCTGCAATGGGAGTTGTACTCCCAGAAAGGAACACTTATTATTTTGTGTGTGTGTGTATGTGTATGAGGAGTTAAACTTCTAGGATATTTTGAAGCTGATGAAGGGGCTTCTCCCCCTGGAGCCCTGGATATTCCCCAAAGTGGGGAATTTGGAGATGGGTCTCCTTCTTTCTCCTCTGTTGGCAGGATCTCGGATGAATAAAAACTATGAGATTTTTTAAAAATCTCTCCTTTTTGAGATCTAATGGAAGATCTGAGTTCCCCTTTGTGGGTTTTATGGTAAAAAACTATTTAGTTTTGGAAAAGGAAAAGTAAAACTCTTGATTTAATTCAAAAGAAAGAAGAAGGTTTTAGAACCTTGAGGAAGGAGAAGATCACAGATCTGGATTCTTTTTTTGGAGAGAGAAAAAATTGTTGAGATATTTTCATTATCTTTGCCTTTATAGGCTATACACTTTACATATAGCCCCTTGGGCTTTACAAAAATGGCATTTTGCCCATCCCATGCCTCATGTGCTATTTATTTTTGCACATAAGCCATGGGCTTCACAAAAATTTGGCTTTATGCCCATTTTCTTACATTTATTCATAAAATAAAATACAAGAAATACAACAAAATTATTTATTACAAAATTTTTATTTTGGCATGGGGGGCCGGCCGCTTCATGTTCGGGCTCGACCCGGGCATTGACCCACCTGGCTTGGGGTTGACTTTGATTTTGACTTGGTCAACCGGGGTGTAAACTTTTACCCCAACAAATTGCCCCCCATCAATAAATGCACACAGCATATGTGGGTCGTGTGCATGAAATTGATGGATCTTCTTTTACGTAGAGGCGACTTGATTCGGTTCCTGCTTTTTGGGAAGCTGGCACTGCCCTTTTTACGACATGGACGGTCGGTACTGCCCTTTTTGCGACTTGGACGGTCGATTCTGCCCTTTTAGCGACTTGGACGGTCGATGCTGCCTTTTTTGCGACGTGAACGTTCGATGCTGCCCTTTTAGCGACGTGGACGGTCGATACTGCCCTTTTAACGACTTGGACGGTCGATGCTTCCCTTTTTGTAACGTGGATGGTTTGTGCTGCCATTTTAGATACGTAGACGGTCGGTGCTGCCCTTTTTGCGACATGGACGGTCGGTGCTGCCATTTTAGCGACGTGGACGGTCGGTTCTGCTCTTTTTGCGACTTGGATGGTCGATACTGCCCTTTTAGCGACGTGGACGGTCGATGCTGCACTTTTTGCGACTTGTACGGTCGGTGTTGCCCTTTTAGTGACTTGGACGGTCGGTGCTGCCCTTTTAGCGATGTGGATGGTCAATGCTGCCCTTTTTGCGACTTGGACGGTCGATTCTGCCCTTTTCGCGACTTGGACGGTCGATGCTGCCCTTTTTGCGACGTGGACGGTCGGTGCTGCCCTTTTAGCGACGTAGACAGTCGATGCTGCCCTTTTAGAGACGTGGACGGTCTATGCTGCCCTTTTTGCGACTTGGACGGTCGGTGCTGCCCTTTTAGCGACTTGGACGGTCGGTGTTGCCCTTTTAGCTACGTGGACGATCGATGCTGCCTTTTTTGCGACTTGGATGGTCAGTGCTTCCCTTTTAGCGACTTGGATGGTCGGTGCTGGGTTTGACTTGCTCCGCTTCTTGCGGTGTCAGGGATGAAGTTGACTTGTTTCCGAGGTGGAGTTTGATTCTGCCAGGGAGGTCATTGGTTGTTTTGCTGATTTGATGTGATTTGGGTTGACATCAGCACCACTACACTGGAATATGGTACCAGGAGCGAATCATCATTTACCGTGAGGGAATTTCCGTCGTTCCCAGTTTAACGACTTAGGGGTCATCTGCTCCTAGTTTAACGACTTGGAGGTCATCTGCTCCCAGTTTAACAACTTAGAGGTCATCTGTTCCTAATTTAAAGACTTAGGGGTCTATTGGATTGGAGTTTGGAATTTTGGGGTTAGGGTAGGCATCAACGTTGCTAACACTGAAGCACATGTACCAGGAGCAATTCATCATTTGCCTTTTCCTGTTGGGAAGCGATGGCTTAGGAGACAGGTATAGGTCCCTATCACCTAAGACTTTCTAATTTTATGAGCCGTAAGGGTCCCATAAAAGCATTTTCTCCCTACGAGTCGAAAGGATCTCGTAGGTGTACTTTCTCCTTAGCAGTCGTGGGGACTCCCAAGTGTGTTTTTCCTTCGTGTGTCGTAAGGATCCCACGAAGGTATTTTCTTACGAGTCGTGAGGATCCCATAAGGTTTGTTCTCCTCATGCGTCGTGAGGACGCATGAGTGGGTCTTCCCAAATGGAGCATAATTCCAAGGGCGGAGACCGGCCGCTGGACTGGTGATTGCGGTGGGGTATGGGTATGATGAGAATTTTTTGAGCCTGTGGATTGTGTACGGTAGTCAATTTGGGGACTAACTGTAGGGCCGGAAGAATTTTGAGAAATTGGATTTTGGTTGGCGTCTGTATCGCTGCGCTAGAATATGGTACCAGGAGCGACTCATCATTCATCGTTTGGGGGCTTGGAATTTGGATCTTGTTTGGCATCAGCATTGCTGTACTGGAATAATGCCAGGAGCAACTCATCATTTGCCCCGGGAGGACTTGGGATTTGGTTTTTGGGTCGGCATCAGCACCGCTAACACTGAAGTGAAATGCCAGGAGCGACTCATCATTTGCCGTTGCCCGTTGGGGAGCGATGGCTCAGGAGACAGGTTTAGATCCCTATCACCTAAGGCTTTTCAATTTTATGAGCCGTAAGGGTCTAATAAAAGCATTTTCTCCCTACGAGTCGAGAGGATCTCGCAGGTGTATGTTCCCCTTAGGAATCATAGGGATTCCTAAGTGTGTTGCTCCTTTGTGAGTCGTAAGGATCTCACACAGGGATTTTCACCTCACAAGGTCAAGAGGACTTGCGAGTGTATTTTATTTCCTTGCACGAGTTTGCGCCCTTTCGGGTTCTCATAAACTCGCCGAAAGTCCTGCTGTTTTAACTCACGGAGCCCTTTCGGGTTTTCATCCGTGCCCGTTTTGCTTGTGGACATACCTTCTTTTTTGCCGCTGGTGGGACTTTAAAAGTAGTCTCACCGGCAGGACTTAAGAGAGATAGGGGTCGTTTACGCCCGTGGATTGTATACGGTTTTGCAGGATATATGATCCAAGCCGTAGGGCCGGTGTGCTCAATTCGCCTGCGACTTGGAGCATTCACGCATAGTATTTCTTGAGATATCGGCCATTGATGGGTGGCATGGGCCTTTCTCCCTCGGCACTTATTAGTTGGTAGGATCCTCCGTCGAACACTTTCTCGATGACGTATGGTCCTTCCCTGTTTGGCTCGAATTTTCCCTTGGCATGTTGATTGAGGATGATCGGTCTTTTGAGGACCAACACCAATTCGTCTTTCTTGAAAGCACGGAGATGAGTCATCTTGTCATAGGCTCGTGACATTTGGGCTCAGTATAGCTCCAGATTTTGCTGCACCGCGAGCCTCTTTTCTTCGAGGGCGTCGAGCTCTTCAAGCCGAAGGAGCACGTTTTCTTCCTCCGTCAACTCGTGCTGAACGACCATTCTTAAGCTTGGAACTTCGACTTCGAGGGGGAGGACCGCCTCCACTCCAAAGAGCAATGAGTATGGAGTGGACTGAGTTGGAGTACAGTGTGTGGTACGATATGCCCACAACGCCTCGTGAAGTTTGAGATTCCAGTCTCTCTTGTTGGCTGAAGCATTTTCCTCAGGAGCTTGCATAGAGTCTTATTGAATGCTTCGGCTAGCCTATTGGCTCTTGGATTATAGATGGAGGAATATCTCCAGTCTATCTTGTGCTGAGTAGCGAACCTTGAGACTTTGAAGCTCTTGAAAGAAGGCCCGTTGTCAGAAATGATTCTTCTGGGTGTACCGAAGCGGTATAGAATATTATGCTGGAAGAATGTCAGAATATCTTCTGTCTTGACTTCTTTTAGCGGGACAGCTTCAGTCCATCTGGAGAAGTAGTTTGTTGCGGCCAGTATGAACCGGTGGCCTCTAGATGACGGAGGATCAATTGGACCAACTATGTCGGTTCCCCGGACTTCGAAGGGCCACAAAACCACCGTAGGATGCAACGGATTGGGTGCTTGTGAATGAAATCACCGTGAATTTGACAGATATAACATTTCTTTCCATGATCTCCGCAATCCCATATCATGGTGGGCCAGTAATACCCAAGCCATTTAATTTGAAGTCGCATCTTGGGGCCAGATTGGTGAGCACCGCAAACGCCCGAGTGAACTTCTTTCATGACCTTTTGGGCTTCGGCCAATGGCAGACACCTGAGCCAGAGTTGGTCATATGACCTGCGGTATAGCGTGTCATTTACAAACATGTATCGGAGAGCTCTCTTTTTCAGCTGAATCCTTGTAGATTTTCCTTCGGGCAGCTTGTCATATCGGAGGTACTCTATGAAGGGTTCTCTCCAATCGGGCTCGTCTTGGATGATCGAAGCTTCTTCGACAGGACTACTCTTCTGTTCCGCGCTTTCCTCTTCTCGTAGAGAGACTGAAGGTAGAATTTGCCGGCTCCTGACTGTGATCAGAATTTCGTCCATGTCAGGATCAGCCAGCTCCTTGGCCAAGCGAGCGAGTACGTCAGCCTTTCCATTCAACGCTCTAGGGACTCTCATTAGTTCAATGTGAGTGAACCGTTTCATGAGTTCCACCACTCGGCCTCTGTACCGAGCTAACTCAGGTTTGTATATCTTATAGTCGCCGCTTACTTGGTTGACGACAAGCTGGGAGTCGCCGTAAACCCATAGCCGAAGGATTTCCATTTCTATGGCGAGCTCCAAACCAGCTATCAGAGCTTCATACTCAGCCTCATTGTTTGTGCGAGGCTCGGTGAGAGCAAAAGAACGCCGTAGGGTTCCCATCGATGGCGTGATGAACACCAGTCCTATCCCTGCTTTTATCTCCGGGACGCTTGACTTGCTGGAGGTCCTCATTGATGAGGCTCCATCGAAGTAGAGCTCCCAACATGGCTCATCTTCCTCGAGGTGCAGCGCTTGTTCGTCAGGTAGCTCGCAATTAAGCAGTGACCCCTCTGATACGGGATGAGAAGTAAGGAAGTCTGTGAGAGCTTGCCCTTTTACTGCTTTCTGAGGAGTATAAACTATGTCAAACTCAAGTAGCATGACAGCCCATCTTGCAATTCTGCCGGGCTAGGCTTGCTTTGGTCATCAAGTGTTTGAGCGGGTCGACCTTGGAGATCAGCATAACCCGATGATCGAGCAGATAGTGCCTCGGCTTCTTCACAGCAAATATCAGGGCCAGGCATTGCTTTTCGATCGGGGAATAGTTGTGTTCCGCCTCAACTAGAGTTCGGCTAAGGTGGTAGAGGGCATTTTCTTTTCCCTCCTCGTTGTTCTGGGCAAGGAGTGCACCGAGTGACTCATCTAGCGCGGCAGTGTATAGAATCAGTGGTTTATTTGGAATGGGAGCGGCCAGCACTGGAGGGCGCAAGTACTGTTTAATGCTTTCGAACGCTTCTTGACATACGGCATCCCAGACAAAAGGAGCTCCTTTCTTCATGAGCTTTGAGAAGGGCCTACATCTCCCCGATAAATTTGAGATAAACCTTCGTATATAAGCAAGCTTTCCTTGAAAAGATCTCAGCTGCGTCAGATCCTTCGGAGGGGGCATTTCCATGATGGCCTTTATCTTGGATGGGTCAACTTCGATCCCCCGATGTCGGACTATAAAGCCCAGAAATTTTCCCGATGACACGCCAAAAGCGCACTTCAGAGGATTCATCTTCAGATCGTATTCCCTCAGTCTGGTGAGAACGGTCCTAAGATCATGGACGTGGCCGGCCTTGGCTTTAGTCTTGACGACCAGGTCATCAACATAGCATTCGACGACTTTATGGATTAGGTCATCAAAGATATTGGTCATTGCCCTTTGATATGTAGCACCTGCGTTCTTCAGTCCGAACGGCATCACTTTGTAGCAGTATATTCCGATCGGGGTTCGAAATGTTGTGTGTTTCTCATCCTCAGGCGACATCTTGATCTGATTATATCCAGACGAGCCATCCATAAAGGTGAACAGCTCGTAACTTGAGGTGTCATCGACCATCATTTCCATGACCGGTAGCGAGAAGTCATTTTTAGGACATGCCTTGTTGAGGTCCCTGAAATCGACACAAACTCGGATCTGCCCATTTTTCTTCTTCACTGGGACTACGCATGCGATCCAGTCCGCATATTTCTCTTCTCTAATGAAGCCAGCATCGATAACTTTCTTAGTTTCCTCGATGAACTTTTCTTCTAGCTCCCTTCTCATTCTTCGAGGAGCTTGTTTAACTGGCTTAGCATCAGGAGATATAGCCAGCTTATGCACGGCCACTTCAGGGGAGGCCAGGCATTTCTTTGTACGTCTACGCGAAGCAGTCTATGAACTCATGCAGCAGGGCAATTATCTGCTCTTTCATTTCCTCTGACAAGAGTGAGACGATATAGGTCGGCCTTGGATTATTGGGCGTTCCTAAGTCAATCTCGGTTAGCTCGTCAAAGGTTGCTTGTCCGCCATCTTCGAGCTCTTGAGGAGCTTCTTCTGGCTCGGCTATCTCTTCATCATCATTTGATCTTTCGCTGGCCTCACCAACAAGGATCATATAGCACGCTTTGGAATCAGGTTGAATGTAGCCTATGCCCCGTCTATCTGGAATTCATCCATCGATGAGTGCTCGGACCTGGGGCGGATGCAATAGCCCTTCATAAAACTTTGCTTCAGACTCCGTTTGATATAACCGGCATCCGCACTTTTTAAAATATTCCCGGGTGCATAGTATCTGGGATTGAGGACGGCTCTTATGCCTCTCTCACAGGGAAGGCACGCGACAGACAAATCGTCCAGGTGCACAACAGGATTTGACCCATAAAACAGGATGCCCTTCTGTCCATTTTTCCTTCCGGGAACGTAGAAAGTTTTCAGCTGGTCCACGGTGGAGACTGACAATGCATCGAGCTCTTTGCACATCTGCTCCGGCACCCTTGTGACGGCTAGGGCCCCTTCTGCAATTTCGAAGGTCTCTCGTAGTTTTGTTTGTTGCATAGGGGTCCAATCTGCACAGCTGTTGCACGGCAGGTCCTCTTCCTCCGACTCTTCAGTGTCACTGCCAAGATGAGGGCGGACTTTGCTGCTGGATGGGGCTTCAGTAACAGATTCGTCCGTATCACTACCGAAACGAGGGCGAGTTTTACGGAAGGACAGACTTCCAGCGTCGGACTCATCAATGTCGCTACCGAAATGCAGGCGCACTTGGGCATTTTTGCTTTTGAAAGTGGCAGCCGGCTCAGATTTACTTTTGAGTGGCCGCTCTATCCTCAGTCAGTTGTGGCTTAGCATTTTGGTGGTTCATAAAGTACCGAGAATCTTTTATCGGACTTCATGCACACCGAACGGCTGGATGTCTCCGTCAATGCGTCTTTCTTCGCTATTTTTAGTATACTTCATGCATTGATGGAGAGTTGACGGAACGATGCCGTAATCGTAGAACCACGACCGTCCCAAAAGAATCTTATAAGACGTGTCGGCGTCGATCACGCATATCTTAGCTTCAGTTTGCAGATCCCCGAATTTGATTGGCAAAGCTATAGACCCTAGAACTTGCTGGCAGTTTTGATTGAAGCCTTGAATGACAATCCTTTCCCTTGACATGTGTCGGACGTCCATTGACAAACTCTTCAGAGTCCGCAAGTTCATGATGTTCACTGAGAACCCCGGATCAATCAATATGCGATTAATCCGATCTCTGTCGCTGTACCCTGTCACGTAAAGCGGCCGATTATGCTCAGCTGTTCCCAGTAGCAAGTCTTCATCCTTGAACGTGACTGCGGCGGCTTGCAAAGTGTACTGGGATTCTTTCATATTAATTTCCGAAAAGCGAGCCTGATACCGCTCAAGGTTTTGTAGAGCATGAATGAGAACATCTCTAAGCTCTTGAGATAGAACCAAGGTATCGTAGATGCTCAGGAGAGACGGGAGCTTTCGGAGATGAGCCAATACATTGTAGTCCACTGAGGAAGGACTTGAGTTTTCATTAGCCGGCTCTCTGCCATCTTCTTCATTAGCGACTTGTTTTTCCTTCCCTTTTGGGGCGTTGCCCTGATTTGGCGGTAGAGCCCTACCGCTTCTGAGCTGGATTTGGTTGGCCTTTGTGGCGAGCTCCTCATCCTCTTCGGGATAACAGAGCTCCTCCTCAGAGTCGCTGCCAAGATGGATGGCGTAGCAGGTCACTATAGGGATCTCTTCATTGGAGTCTTCTTCTAACTCCTCCAGGATTTCAGCCGCTTCTATAGGGAGGAACTCCTTCAATTGAATCGGAGTTCTTTCCTTCTGTTCATAGTCTTCGAGGGAATCGATATATTTTTGAATGGTCGATCTCCCTGCAGACTCTTTTTCGCGCCGAGCTGCACTTTTCTTCTTCTTGAGCTTCCTGGATTTTGAGCCTGATGGAGCTGCATTGGCAGCTAGAATGGCAGGCTTCTTCTGCCCTTCCCATTCCGTCCTGGGCTCTTTCTGAAATAGCTTTAGCATCTTCTTCGTCTTATTAGATATGTGCTTACTCCAAGGAGGCTGCGGTGAGTCGGTTTCATTCCTCAGGGCAGCGGGTTCGGCTGTCTGCCCCAGAAGGGTTCAGCTTCTGTCTGTATAAAGTTAGTGGTTGCGACTTGATTGTTCACCAACACGCTTTTGGACAGTTCGATCTCTCCAGCCTTGTACTGCTTCTCGACCCAGTCTTTGAAGATATAGCAATCCTCGATCGCATGGCTCACTACTCGGTGGTACGGGCAATACAGGGGATTGTCGGTCATTTTTGCTTCTTGAGGTCTTTTCGACTCTGGTAATTGTAGACCGTTGTTCAAGGCATCTTTAAATATCTTTCGGACCTTATCCCTCCTGAAAGAGTAAACCTTGTTCTTTTTCTCCTCTAGGGAAGGCCCTTCTCCTCCCAGCACTGGCTTTCGGGACCGGTTGGTTTTGGATTCGCCCGCCCTTCGCTTTTCTTCATTGTCGGACGCATTAAAGACATTGGTATTGCTGAAACTCCCGCTTCTACGGTTGTCGTCCCGCTTGCTTTTCCAAGTCTTGTCTCTCCGAGAGTCCGGGGTAGACTCTTGCTTCGAGCGTTCCAGCATTTGGACTTTCTTGGTTATCTCTTGAAACGTCTTGAGGCCTGTTGTACACAATAATGGGACCATCCAATTGCTGAGGTTCCCAATGAGAAGGCTAACGGACTGGTCCTGCTCCAGCGGCGGTTCGCACTTGACTGTGAGATTACGCCATCGGGCGATAAAGTCGGTGTTGCTTTCATTCTTCCCCGGCTTAGTCCTCAAAAGGTCAGCAATGGAGATTTTATCACTGACACTCATGAACCTTTGCCGAAACAAAGACTCCATTTGGGCAAAGGTAACAACGGACCCGTCTGGTATACTCGCGTACCAGTCGAAAGCGACACCGGTCAGGCTGTTGACAAACTGACGAAGAAGGAGAGCATCATTCCCCTCTGTATTTCCGCACGATGCCTTAAAGTGGGTGACGTGCTGATTTGCATTTCCCGTCCCGTCAAATCTTCCGAACTTTGGAATGACGTAGCCTCTCGGGAACTCGATCAGATCGTACTGTGCGGGATATGGCCCCCCACTACTGCCAATTTCTTTCTGAGTTTCAGCTTCAGCCACCAATAATTTAACCTTGCTGGTGACCAAATCCATTATCCGGTCTTGTGTTAGCGGGATAGTGTTATCTGGGGTCAAGGCGTCCCCAGAAGCATAATGTGGCCGGCTTTCGTGCGGCTCGACCAATCTTGGACCCAAAGGGACAAGCATCGGCCGCTTTGGACTGTCATCATCCGGTTCATGAGTAGCGACTTGTGCTTGATTGGGAGGCGCTCGAGCAATTTGAGCCGTAAGCTGCATCACAACGTTCGTCAGGTCGTCAATTTTCGAATAGAGGTTGGTCATCTCTTTATCTTTGCTCCTGAGCTGTTTTCGAAGCTCTTGAAGCAGCTCTTGCTCCGCGGTCCTGGGGCGGAAAGTCGGCTCTTCCTCGCTGTCCGAGCTTGACTCTGCATGGACCGAGGGGTCTTTCTGCCTATCATCCTCATCGAGAGGGTTTTCTTCATCCAGCGGAGGCGGCTGTTCTTGGAAAGTGGCAACCATATTCATGCCAGATTGGGCTTGGGATGTGGTGGCCCCATCCTTGCTTTTGCTACGAAGGTTGTCGTTAGGGCGCCCACCCGCCATATAGATCGTATGGATAATATATACAGCCGTCTTTTTATTATCGACGGCTGATTTCACAGATCGTTGTCTTGACCCCCCTGTTTTGGTAGCGGGCAGTCGATTGAAGGCGGCTGGCCTGATGTTCATACCATAATATTGCATTATTATATTCCCCATTCTTATTCGTTTTATAAATAAACAGGTGTTTTTTACGCATGTCTGTTACATATTACAGGTTACAGGTTCTTGGACAGAAAATAGTGAAAACGATGAAAATACGATGCAAAAGTGGACTTTGACCAACAAACAGAAGACTCTTGATCAAGCCTACATCAAAGATAAAATTCACAAAGTACAAGGCAATGCAAGGTCCAAGATTACAAAGCGAACGGTTAAAAGTCCACCGCAATTATTCACTGGAGATCTGGAAGAAACATAGAAGCTATTTTAATAAAAGAACCAAATAATAAGGAAGCCCAAAGATTCAAGACCCAATACTTCCTTTTAAAGAGACAGAGACATAAAATTTTACCAAAGCTTGAAGTCTACTTTGACTAGGTCTTCCTAAGGATGTTTTGGTAAATGTAGACGTGCGAATCAATTGTAACCTAGGGTTTCCTATCCTCTATAAATAGGAACTCTAAATCATTGTAAAGGCTATGCCTCCCTCATGCCTCTTTTTATGAATAAAATTTAGAAATCTTTTGGAGAGCATCGATGCCTCTTTTCATATCATCTATCAGATCTGACAACCCTGTGTAAATGTTTGGAGAGAGTCATCTGTAAACTAAGTAGATTTATTTAATTGCCCTAGTTTAGATTTCAATTCTTGCCCTAGCTAATTTTTCATTCTCTGCCCTAGATTAAATTTAATTCCTTACCCTAGTTAGATCTTTAATTCCTTGCCCTAGTTAAACTTAATTCTTTGCCCTAGATAAATGATAGATTTAGTTTTTAGATTTAATAAGAAATCCGAACACCCATCGGAATTAACTCGTAAGAGCATTTAGGAATTTCACAACATCCCTGTGGACCGACCCGTACTCACCGGCTAGCTGCAAAGCGACGATGTTCTTGATTGCGGTTAATAGATAGTTTTTGAGATCAATCAAATGGCGCTGTTGCCGGGGATGGCGTGTCATTTTCTTTTTGCAATTTCGGGTTAATATAAAATTAAAAAATCATAAAAACTGAAAAATCATAAAATATAACAATTTATCATCTTTGTATTTTGTGAAGGGTATTTTTTGTTTGAATTTTGCAGGATCTACAATCGAGACGGATCTGGAAAAATCCAGAGTTCGAAACATAAAAAGATACATCAGAACAGAAAGAGGTTGGAAAATCAGAACAGCACAATTTTTTTTGAGACCTGAAGCCTCCGTACCGCCGCCATTCCGCCGCTCAAGCGCGCTCCCACCGCTGAACCGCCGCGTCATGCTGATGTCATCACGCGAAATATTCACTGTTTGTTTCCTTTTCCCCCCCTCTGCAACCTAAAATATATCTTTTGTCAAATCTCCTGCAGGATTCTTTGCGCTTAAAAAATCTTCCCCCTTCCAAATAACAAATCTTGTGCAGGATTCTTTGCGTGCGTTTAAAATAAAAATTGATTGCAAGTGATCTTTTCTGATTTGCATATCCTTAATCTTTTTGCTAAAAATATCTTTCCAAATAAAGAGCAAGAGAAAAAAGGAAAATTTTAATTAGAAAATTTGCAAGTTTTGAAATTCACAAAAAAAGATTTGATTGCAAGTGATTTACTGTTTTGCATATCTTTAATTGGATTTTAAGGGGCTTTTGACCAATTCAGATTGGGTGGGGATTTCATCACCCTTCCCAGGACCCCAGAAATCATATAAGGCATTTGCATTGACCATATTTAATTAAAAAATACTAGACTCAGCCCTAAGGACGTCGAGCTCAATAGGACAGAGGACTAGTTATAGGCATCGACCGTTTATCCTAATCTGACTTTGCGGTGTCTAGGCAAGTGTGTCTAAGGCAAGTGGTTACTTAATTAGGACCGCTACTTGTAGCGGGGAGCTCCCACTTACCTGGCACTTACCTGGCCGCAATTGGCGGTGAAGAGGCGGCTTGAGGTCCTATTTCAAGCCCTTTGGAACAGTTAGGAGCTGTCTAGCTGACCTAGGTGACCCTAGATCTAGGTCTGATTGTGCATTTCTGGTTGATTGCATTTGTGTCTAAGCCCTTTATCGAAATTTTTTTTTTGCAAACAGTTTCAAATAAAGAGAAAAAAAAGGGGGGAAATTTTCATAAAAAAAACTTGCAACTTGTCGCGTAAAATCCTTGCACCCCACCACCTACCTTCTTCATCTTCTCTTTCTTCTATCATGGATACCCCACATCATAAATCTCTTGCCGAACTTTGGTATCCCGAACCTAACTTTGCGTCATACGTCAATTGTTTCGGTCAATTTAAAGAAGATCCCTCCATGCCAAAAATATCTTTGAAAGATCAAATAGAAGCGTCTAGGAGAAACAGTTTGACTTTGCAACCCACTTTGTGTCAACCATGTCAACCTTCACCACCTTCGTACGTTGACACCACCTTTTCAAGTCCTGCTATAACTCCTAAACCGATGTCCATTGCTGAGCACATTGCTCAATCTCGTAGCCGATCTTTCACCCCTCTCCCCTCATCTAGTTCTAGGAATCAACAAGTACATCCACCTTTTTATCCACATGTTGATCCTAATCCTGTCCAACCATCCACTTCCTACCAGTCCGACCCGACTTTCCCACCTTCACTAGACCCTGCTTCTACACAGCCTTTTGCGAGTTTCACGTATCCAAACAATTTCGAATCTTTTACCGAAACCCCTTCACCACCCATGTCTAGTTTGGAATAGTCGTTGGCAGCTTATATTGCAGCAACAAACAAAATGACTAGGAATGTGGAAGCGTCCATGGCCGCCCTTATGCAACCTAGTGAACAGGCAGCTAGTTTCCAACTAGTTTCAAATTTTTCAATGTATGAGGAGGCGGTTGGACAGAGTGAGAATTTGAGAGGAGCGAGTGCATTCTACACATTTCCAAATCAAACCTACCCATACCCAATTCCAGCCTACAACTCCGGTTTTCCATCGATTGTCCCAAATAGTTCACCAGTTGAAAATAAAAACGAGTTGTGTGATTTTGTAGTGCTTGATTTGCCAGATTGTGAAGAACCCCTTTCGAGTGAAACCACACCTAATCCATTCGATCTTTACACCTCCACTCTAGAACCTAAATCGATAAATATCCATGCTTTTGATGAGGTGTCAGGAAATATTGATTTTCACTTGATTGAGGATATGGACGCCGGGAATATTTTGGATGATGAACCAGTCAATTTGATTGAAATTTTATGTCCAATTCATCATTCCGAGTCATTAAATGTTTCTCCCGAACTTCATATGCGTCTTGATTTTGATGATAATGGCATGGATGAGATAAATATTGAGGAGAATTATGAGGATAGTATTGAGGAGAGTAGTGAAAATAATATTGAGGTTGAACCATTTTTGTTTGATGTGTCGGATTTTCCAATTCATCCTCTTGAACCTTTAACTAAATCACCTTCCCTCCTTTCCATCGTTCCGTCCACGCCTAATATCACGCTTGAAGACTGTGAGCTTGAAAAATTTTCATTTGAATCTGACACAGTTCTCACAGCCGATAACACGTACGAGTGTTTCACTTTTTCGGACGATGTTGATGACTCACCGCCCGAATTTGAGTCCTTTGAATTTTCAGATGAGTTAGTTGAACCATCAGACTCGGTTGCTTACAGTTGTTTCGAATCATTGTTGGAATCTTTCCATTTCGAGACAATTTACTACGGTGAGAATGAGACTATCACTAATTCACTCCCTTTCGTCCTTCCTATCATTCCGACCGTACAAGAGACCGTTACGCTTTCATCTCCAATACCAAGTTCGGCGTACACATGCTTTCTTGCGAATCTTGAGGGATTTGACCCCATTTCTCGACGGGTTGATAGGTTAGCACAATCGCTTTTAACACATCGGTCATCACAAATTGAGCTAATTTATTCACTCGATTTACACTCTCAAGATCGTACTCTACTTCTTTCTCTTTTCCGCCATTCTTCTCCCCCACCGAGACCGTATCCCGTTTCTACCTCCACACGGTCTCATGTGCTTCTCATCTCTTTTCTTTCCACTCCATTCTTTCACCAACCCTACCATTACCACGATAAGATTTTTGAATGGTTGGTGCTAACTTTTGGCTTGTGTAAGGCCAAGCTTAAGTTTGGGGGAAACCTTGTTGTATATATGTATATATATTTTTTGTTTTCTTTTTCTATAAAAAATAAAAAAAAAATTATAAATAAACAAACAGGGGAGTGCCGACATTTTGACCCTCTTGGTGTAGCAGTGAGGACACTGTCAAGTTTAAGTTTGGGGGTATGCTCGGTAAGTCTTCTTCCTTCGCATTCATGTGTATATTTTTTGCATTTGCATACTTATTTGAAAACGCTTAAAAATTTGAAAATTTCAAAAATTATAAAAATTAATGTATTCAATTTTGGCCTTATTTGACTTAAGTTTGATAAATAGGTTAACTAGCTAGGAACAACTAGATCTTAGACTTAGTAAATTAAAAACCCTAAAAATAACCTTCCTTAAAGTTTAATGGTAGAAAGTATATGCCTTTGTAGTTTATTTAGAAATAGGCAAATTTTCAGTTCACTTTTTGGGCTAAGTCAAAGCAAAGGAAAAGTATTGATATTTTTATTAGAGTATGAGTTTGAAAAATAATTCCTAGCTTAAGTCTAGATTCTGAAAATGTATACTCTACAATTTGCAATCACGCACCTTGAAACTTGGAATAGTAAAGGAGACCTTGAAATGCTCTTGTCTAAAGTCCTTAGTACGAAGAAATGAAAATTAAAAAAATGTGAATAAAGAAGAAAAAAATGAACACTGGATTTTGTGATTACTTAAGGCTGCAAACATAGAAAAATATTTAGCGAGGGTGCTTCATCACCTAGTGCCTTAGACCAACTGGTTTGGGAGTCGCTGCTAAAGCCTTGGGTGTTGCAAGACTAGGAAGTACGCTTTAAAGTGCAAACGCATTTTGTAATCGGTCGTTGGTACCTCAAGAAGTATTAACGGTCGCATGAAAGATGTGTAAGCAAAAATTCAATTAAAAATTCACCAATTAATAAGTACTTTGGATAACGGACAAGAGTATGATTGCTTGATTTGAATTTCCGAGTGTAGGGGTGATATACATACACACGTAGGGATATGTGATTAGAGTTTAGATGAGAGAAAGGAGTGAAGAATAGAACTTGTATCTTTAATAGAGTTGATAAAAATTCCTAAGTGGAGATGGAACCCTAGAAGGAAAACTTAAGAGATGCCGAAAGCTAAGTAATTCTATAGAACATGTATAATCTTAAGTAAATGATGAGGAAGTGTGAAGACTATGGGTGGATAATTTACAAATCGACGATAATAGAATTCCTTGTTAGAAAACCTAATTGGAAAACAAAAGTCGAAAAAGCCGAATTGATAGGATTTTATGGGTAGTATCCGCTGAAAACCCTCAGGAGACAACACTCCTCCTACTAGGGACACCTAGAGGTTTAACGGCTTGTTACACGAGCTCAGTGCAATCGCGTTTCCCTGCGAAAGTGCGGTTAGGTTTTTGTAGAGAATAAAAATAAGTTTGCTCGAGGACGAGCAAAAGATAAGTTTGGGGGTATTTGTTCATACCATAATATTGCATTATTATATTCCCCATTCTTATTCGTTTTATAAATAAACAGGTGCTTTTGACGCATGTCTGCTACATATTACAGGTTACAGGTTCTTGGACAGAAAATAGTGAAAACGATGAAAAGACGATGCAAAAGTGGACTTTAACCAACAAACAGAAGACTCTTGATCAAGCCTACATCAAAGATAAAATTCACAAAGTACAAGGCAATGCAAGGTCCAAGATTACAAAGCGAACGGTTAAAAGTCCACCGCAATTATTCACTGGAGATCTGGAAGAAACATAGAAGCTATTTTAATAAAAGAACCAAATAATAAGGAAGCCCAAAGATTCAAGGCCCAATACTTCCTTTTAAAGAGACAGAGACATAAAATTTTACCAAAGCTTGAAGTCTACTTTGACTAGGTCTTCCAAAGGATATTTTGGTAAATGTAGACGTGCGAATCAATTGTAACCTAGGGTTTCCTATCCTCTATAAATAGGAACTCTAAATCATTGTAAAGGCTATGCCTCCCTCATGCCTCTTTTTATGAATAAAATTTAGAAATCTTTTGGAGAGCATCGATGCCTCTTTTCATATCATCTATTCAGATCTGACAACCCTGTGTAAATGTTTGGAGAGAGTCATCTGTAAAGTAAGTAGATTTATTTAATTGCCCTACTTTAGATTTCAATTCTTGCCCTAGCTAATTTTTCATTCTCTGCCCTAGATAAAATCTAATTCCTTATCCTAGTTAGATCTTTAATTCCTTACCCTAGTTAAACTTAATTCTTTGCTCTAGATAAATGATAGATTTAGTTTTTAGATTTAATAAGAAATCCGAACACCCATCGGAATTAACTCGTAAGAGCATTTAGGAATTTCACAACATCTCTGTAGACCGACCCGTACTCACCGGCTGGCTGCAAAGCGACGCCGTTCTTGATTGCGGTTAATAGATAGTTTTTGGGATCAATCACCTGACCGGATTCTTGAATGGTGGTGGCGCTTCTTTTCTGGATTTGCCCCACTGCTTTAGCGCGGCGCAGAGCGCCTGATAGACTCTTGAGGAGACAGTGTCATATTTTTTTTGTTGGGGCCGGGACATGTCTCCTTGTAGCGACGTTCAGACCGTTGTCTTCTTGATTCTGGCGGTCATGACATTTTTCTGAACCCACTTCAGAGATTCGAAGGAATTGCTGATTTTTACGGCCGACTCAGTCGTCGTTGCTGAATAACCCTGCTCTTGGAACCTCACAAGATTCCAATTGGCCGGAGTCCTGGCCCTCTTGTTGGCTCGATATCTGAGCCGCTTCTGTCTCAGCCTTTCTGTTCTGAGCACTTGGCTGGTTTTGGCTCTTCGGGAAGCCGCCGTAGACCAGGCGATGGAGGACTTTGGAGATACGCCTGATTGTGCATTTGTTGGAGTCATCATCTGAGCTCGTCCACAACGTTTGATGTTGCCCTTTGTACCGGAAGCCTTGCCCCCAGCTGGAGCACAAGAGAGTCGTTCAGACACCGTCTTAAGTTTCGGTTGTGGTGCCTTAGCGATCACAACATTCGGCCTCTTGCCCCTTGAGACCGGCTTGGCCACCTTTTTTGCCGGTTCTTCTGCCAGATGTGCGCTTCCGGCAGGGTAGATGACTACGGAACCAAACTGGCGTGGCAGTTCCTCCTACTGTCGACTGAGGCTTGCGGGGAGAACCACACGAGCATTGACCTTGACCACGTACGGGATCGGGGTCGTGTCGGAAGCTGAATTCGTCTTAGAAGACATCACCATTGAAAGTTGATTGCTGCACAGAAAAAAAACATTATTTCAGTACAAACATCGGCATATATGTTAAATGAGTTCGCATGAACGCTTCACCCGAGATATGGGAGGAGAGATTGGTCCCACCGGGCATGCCAGAATCTGTAGGGTGTTTTTCGTCACCCTATTAAGATGGGAATACGCGCGCGCTTGTCAGGCGCATTACAGATTCTCCCTGTCTAGGGTAGGCTGGGGTTTATTGATTGTGGGGATCCGAATCATCGGCAGCCGCGGACTAAGCTGCCGTTAATTACCCCTCGCATTTGGAGCAAGAGAACCTCCGATTGATGGGTTAAACTGGTCATGCGAACTCAATGTGCAGTGTTGTGTTTTGGAGGGGTTTTGGATATATCGGGGGCCCCACAGAGTTTTTATGGGGGTCCCGCTACCCGTATAGCGGGCTAGGGGTCAAGGGGGCTAGCAGCCCCCATGCGGAGCAGCGCCCTGTTAGAAATTTTTTTCTAACAGGGGACGGTGTTATAGAGTATGTGTGTGTGTGTATGTATATATATATACATATACATATATATATATGGGGGAAAGGGCATCCAAAGGATGCGTGGGAAAAAGGGCCAGCGCCTTGGGCGCTAGGGCGCTAGCGCCTCACGTGCCAGGCACGTGGGCGCTCGGGCGCTAGCACTTTGGGTGCAAGGACGCTGGTGCTTTGGGCGTTAGCGCCTCACGTGCCAGGTACGTGGGCGCTCGGGCGCTAGCGCTTTGGGCACTGGCACTCTGAGCGAAAGAGCGCTAGCGCTTCGGGTGCTAGCGCCTAACGAGGCAAAAGGGACTTGGTCCCTGCAATGGGAGTTGTACTCCCAGGAAGGAACACTTATTATTTTTTGTGTGTGTGTGTGTGTGTGTTTGTATGAGGAGTTAAACTCCTAGGATATTTTGAAACTGATGAAGGGGGCTTCTCCCCCTGGAGCCCTGGATCTCCCCAAAGTGGGGTCTTTGGAGACGGGTCTCCTTCTTCCTCCTCTGTTGGCAGGATCTCGGATGAACAAGAACTATGAGATTTTTTAAAAATCTCTCCTTTTTGAGATCTAATGGAAGATCTGAGTTCCCCTTTGTGGGTTTTATAGTAAAAAACTATTTAGTTTTGGAAAAGGAAGAGTAAAACTCTTGATTTAATTCAAAAGAAAGAAGAAGGTTTTAGAACCTTGAGGAAGGAGAAGATCACAGATCTGGATTCTTTTTTTGGAGAGAGAAAAAGTTGTTGAGATATTTTCATTATCTTTGCCTTTATAGGCTATACACTTTACATATAGCCCCTTGGGCTTTACAAAAATGGCATTTTGCCCATCCCATACCTCATGTGCTATTTCTTTTTGCACATAAGCCATGGGCTTCACAAAAATTTGGCTTTATGCCCATTTTCTTACATTTATTCATAAAATAAAATACAAGAAATACAAAAAAATTATTTATTACAAAAATTTTATTTGGCATGTGGGGAGGTCGGCCGCTTCATGTTCGGGGTCGACCCGGGCATTGGCCCACTTGGCTTGGGGTTGACTTTGATTTTGACTTGGTCAACCGGGGTGTAAATTTTTACCCCAACAATGGCCTCTAGGGCATATATCACCGACAAACTCCCACTTGCACTAAGGCCATGTATTGGCATATCGCAGACCTAAGATCTCGAATAGCCACTCGAACTGTGTCTGAGGGATGACCTTGGTCAGTGGATCTGCAGTGTTGTTCTCCGTATCTACTCTCCTCACCTCGATCTCCTGGAGATCAACGATCACCCTGATCAGGTGGTACCGCCTCAAGATATGTCTGGATCTCTGATAGGACCCGGGTTTCTTCCCTAAAGCTATAGCGTCGTTTGTTATCACAAAACAAGTGTTAAACCAATCTCAAATCGCGGTCGTGACTAGCAATAAATTGGTAGTGTGCCCGATAAGAATGTTAACATTTATTTTGCTAAAGTTTATAGACTTTAAAATGTATAAAAGAGGTTAAAAAATTTATCATCCATTGTTCTATCTTATCCTACGAACCCTAACAAGTTAGGAATTACTCACTCGTGTTTAAAGTAGAAAAAAGGATGACGAGAGTGAAAACATGATTAAGATGCAGAAAGTAAGTGCGGAAATTAATTACAAAAAGAACGATAAAAACACTACCTTTATTAATCAACTATTGCATATAACTTTTGAAAGTAGAGTACAAGAACCTAGTTGCTCTAGATCTCTATCTTATTGGAAGTAGATGATTTGCTGATGATCACTCGAATGCGTGGATTGCTTTGGACCTCTTGATCTCTTCGGTGATGATTTTTGATGTAAAACTCTCGGTCCTATATATAGTCATAGAAACCCTAGATACCATCTGTGAATATATGCTGTTACAATAAAATCACCAAAATATCACATCATATGGGCCTAGGACCGCCGTGGAACCGCCGCATACAGGCATGTTTGGCCGCTATTCCGCCGCGGTTTGGTGGCTTCAGTTTCTGGAATTTTTTGTGCTATTTTATCTTGATTTTTGGAGATCATCTCGATGTCTAGATTCTGAAAATAATGCTCTGAGTCTCTGCCGTTGCTAGATCTCTCAGATTTGATTCCTACATCCTGATTTAATTCGGATCTCCTGGATTCCAGACCTGAGCTAATATCTGCATAATATCTCAAGTCATAGTGTTAGTAGTATTTGGTTATTTTGAGATATTATCCTAACCATATTATATGATATTAAATCTTAAAGAATATTGATTAGATATATTTGATATGATATGCATATTTTAATTACTAATATTTCATATAAATATTATATGCATGTATTTTTCCTCATTATGTTAATTATAATGTAGAAACATATGATAATAAACTTTGTACACATAAACCTCATAGGTTCTATAATTACAATAAACACATTTTAGTACTTAACAATAGTGGGGGAAATATTCATTCAAATGTGCAGTATTTTAGACTAATCAACAACGTACTGAGCGACAAACACCTTCTGTTCCTCGGTGTGGTAGACAAGATATCCCCTTGAATTCTTGGGGTATCCCACAAACTTACATAATACTGAACGTGCCTCGAGTTTGTTCGGATTTAATTTCTTAACATAAGTCGGACAACCCCATATCTTAAAAAATTTAAGATATGATCTCTTCCCGCTCCATATCTCATATGGAGTGGTAGGCACAAAGTTTGATGGAACCCTATTTAATATATATGCTGATGTTTCAAGTGCATAACCCCAAAAGGAAAGCGGTAACTCAGCGTCACTCATCATAAAGCACACCATATACAATAAGGTGTAGTTTCTTCGCTCCAATACACCGTTGTGATGTGGTGTATACGGAGGAGTAAGGTGAGAGAGAATTCAATTCTCTTTTACGAACTCAAGGAATTCAGTACTCAAGTATTCACAACCTCGATCCGATCGAAATATTTTGATACTTTTTCCTGTTTGTTTCTTTACTTCATTTTTATACTCTTTGAATTTTTCAAAAGCATCGGACTTATGTTTCAACAAGAACATATGTCCATACCTTGAGAAGTCATCAGTAAAAGTTATGAAGTAGGAATCTCCGCTTCTTACATGTGTAGATATTGGTCCACATACATCACTATGTATGAAACCCAAAAGCTCAGTAGCTCTTTCTCCGTGTCCAGTAAACGGAGTTTTGGTCATCTTTCCTTTTAGACAGGATTGACAAGTTTCATAAGATTGAAATTCAAACGGATCTAAATATCCATCTTTATGTAACTTACCCAGTCTTGTCGCATATATATGACTAAGTCTACAATACCATAATAAAGTTTCATTTATATCTGAAGACTTTCTTTTGTTGGTGTTTTGGATGTTGAAAACTGTGTGTTGATTTAGAGTATATATTCCGTTATTAAGTGTACCTGTTCCAATCAACATTTGATTAAGGTGAATGTTCATAACATTGCATTCTAATGTGAAACTATATCCTTCTTTATCTAGTTAAGCAACCGATATAATATTACATATCATAGTTGGTACAAAATAACAGTTCTTCAAAATCAAAAGGTTGACACTTAGCAATCCAAGATGATAATCCCCAATAGCGATGGCGTCAACGTTTGCACGATTTCCAACTCTGAGGGTCATATCTCCTTCTTCAAAAACTTGCTACTTCTCAACGCCTGCAAAGAGTTACAGATGTGAGAACCTGACCCGGTATCCAACATCCAAGAAGCAGAGTTAATGGAAAAACCGTTTTTCGTTACAAACACACCTGAAGCTGAAACATTGTCATGCTTCTTGTCCTTGAGGGAAGCCATATAAGCCCTGCAATTTCTCCAGTGCCCTTGCTTGTGACAATGAAAACACTCTCCTTTCTCCGATTTCACAACCCCAGCTTTGTCCTTTCCTTTCGCTTTTTAGACACCACCTTTCGGTTTGGTAAGGTTCTTCTTCTTTCTTCCCTTAGCTTTAGCCTTGGACTTGGAAGAAGAAGAATTTCCAACAATAAGAACGGGTGCCTTTTGCTCTCAGCTATCCTCAACATATTGAGAAGCTTTGGAAGATCAGCTTCCATAGCGTGTATATTGTAATTCAATACAAACTGAGCATAGGCGGAAGAAAGGAATTGTAGAACTAAGTCAATGTATAACTCATTTTCTAATACGAACCCCAGGTTTGTGAGTTCTTCAATAAGGCTGATCATCTTTAAGACGTGTTCTCCTATTGATGATCCGAGAGCCATCCTCATTTGAAACAATTTGTTTGAGGTCTCGTATCTTGCGATACGAGAGTGCTCTCTATAAAAATCCTTGCAATGGAGGAATATTGACTGTACGTCCATATTCTCATGCTGTTTCTGAAGTTCATTATTCATTGAAGCCAGCACCATGTACTTGGCTTTCGCGCAATCTTCATCCTATATCTTACGGACCTCGATATCTGTAATCGAGGTATTGGGACCTGGGGTCTGGGGTGCTTTACCGGTAAGGACATATGCCACTTTGTCATAAGTGAGGGCAATGGTGGCATTCCTCAGCCCGTCCTTATAATTAGGTCCAGTCAATGTATTCTTTTCTAATAATATTTTTAGTCCAGTCATGGTCGTTGCCTATTAGAGGGAGAGAGAAGAAAATGCTCAGCGTATACTCGTGCAAGATTAGAATGGTTTATTATCTTGTGATGACTCCCACTGTTTTTATCAAATCTTCCTTAAAACCTTTAAAATGAAAGATTAACCGGAATTAATTGCACCTTACAAGTTCGCTTAATCGTTCGGCCAGGCAAGTGTCGATACTTCTAGAGAGGTTTTCCAAGGCTTTTGCCGAGTTCCTTAATTATAGAGAAGCTCTTTTTCCTATAGGCGTTGCCCCATTAATACCTTTCTAGGCACCTACTTGATTTAGCTAATTGCAAAGTGAATATTTCTCCCGAGAGTAATGCTTACCCCAGCGGGAATCGGGACCCAATTATTACATAGAAGGTATGCAATCTCATTACAAATTTCTAACCTGAAATCCCCGATATGGTTTTTACCCCTAATAACTTATGATCTTGACGAAGGTCAACAAACCATAAGTCCCTAGTCAAGTTCTACCCGTTATTTCTTGACTAATTATAGACCCATACACACAGGCCCTTGACGAAGGTCAACAAGGCTGTATGAATGTTCTGTATAATCGCATCATATACTACAGATGAGACATCACCTAGCTACCGAACACTACGCCTTAACGAAGGTCAACAAACGCAGTACTAATACTAAGTACTCTACTCATCTGAAATAACGGAGGGCTATGGCTGGTTTTGATGAAAACATTTAACGTATTGAACTTGATATTGTTGTTCGAACCAAGTGATATTTGAACAGGAGTGGCTTAATCTCCGCATTTGAAAAGTTTAGTTTTTGATAGGAAAAAAACCGAGTAGTTTTCAAATGTGGTTCTTACAACATCAATATTAGGTTTATATCTTTTCATTAATCTCATTAATGAAGTCCCGTCATTTAAAAACCTATCCACACCAGAAAAGAAAAGAAAATAGAACACACATTTATGCCGTCCGCATTCGCCACGGGGACCCGTCATGCACCGTTAGGTTACTTAACTAACGGCAAAGTGAGGGCAGGGCTAGTGCGGATACAAAACATAAATAGCGTTTATTTATATCATATATAAATATAGCATTCGTCTCGGATATAAGCATTACAGAAACATCACAGAGTAATGGAAAAAGGATATACTAGGAAATAACGTTTTCGATCAAGCCATCAATCGAAATACGGAATTCCACGTTCGTGCGAATAGCCACAACCACATCTATCTTAGACCCCTACGAGTGCGGCAACATACCCTCCAATCCTAGAAGTGGGTGATCTAGATCTCAACTCCTTAAGATGGTCACCTATTGAATTCTAGAATCCGGTAAATTGTGCACCCATTCATGGGTCGCTCCTAGATGCAGAAAAGTAAATACAAATATACATCAGTCGGTGGCAACTACCTCATTCCCCAAAGTGCCCCGATAAAAGAATATTACAAATTTACACTTAAATGAATTACATATAAAACATTACACAACCGGCTATTCACACGAAAATCCATCTCACCATCACAACAACAACCACAACATCGCGATTTGTTGAATACGTAACCCCTTCTAACTGATCTATAGAAGATAAATGACATTTAATAACGTTTCAACACAATGCGGAACAACTACGATATTTTGATTTCGATCGTCAAGTTTGTCTGTAAAACAAAAACAACCCCAGATTTTAAAATACACAACCTGGGGGAAAATAAACAAACCAGTTTACTAGTTTCAATAAGACGGAGCACCACAAGAAGACTGTCGGCCAACAGAGTAAGTAAAACCACCGATTACCTGCTACCGGTGGTTTTTCTTGGTCTTTGGGCCCTGGCCTTCTGGTGGATGCTCCGTGGTCCCTGCATACCCTTATGGTATTATTTAAAAACTTATTAAAGCAATTTTAAATAATGAACAGAGACCTGTTTATGGAAACTAGAAAAAAAACCAGACTAAAGCTGATGATTCGAAACCAAAACGTCGAAAAAAGCAAGTTAAAGTTCTAGGGTAGGCTCTGATACTATGTAAGGACGTCATGCACTGAGCTTGAGCAAGAAGCACGATGCGGAATGGTAAAATAAAAAAAAATAGCTAGCATGACATGCTTCCCTAGTGATTATCCTAGAACAATTAACTTGCAAAAACAAAAACTTATGAGCTAAGAGAGAAAAAGCATACAACCTTTGATGCTTCTTCTTTCAAGCTCCAATTTGTGTAGTAAGATGGCTCCTTTGATTTGAACTCCTAGTTTGGTCTCTTAGAGTTCACCGGTTGAAGTCTCGTTGTCGGCCCTTTCCATCGAAGACGATCCACGGTGATGAATGGCGACTCGAGCTACCCTTTCTTCCTTGCTAGTTGCTAAATAGTAAGTAGAAGTCCACTGGAGATGTAGCTCAAGAGAGGTTTCACTCTATTCTCTCCCATCTCTTTTCTACCTTTTTCTTTTTCCTTTCAAGAGTTTTTTTGTTAGAATGAAGAGGGGGGAGATGAGTTAGGTTATGGTTGATCTCATTATGCTCCCATAACCTAACCCATGCCACATCTCTCTTATCATGCTAATACATGTCCTAAGGTGTGTGAAATGGTTACACATCACCCTTAAACATGCACAAATAAGAAAAAGATAAAGATAAAAAGAAAAAAGAATATATCATGGTTAAAAAGATATTAGCCATGATAAAAGAAAATGTTCACATCACATAGAACATTAAAATATAGAGAGAGAGAGAGTAAAAATGATATTAGATTAATTACATGTATTATCACATAATATCATATAATTAAACTTGTCATTAAATTAACAATTAATTCAATGACCCAGTTTAGTCAGAAAATCGGCTAGTATCATAACCCGTCCGGACAAAGACAAATTTCTAACCAGACCCTTCACGCATCCCATGCGTATACTACATTATTTCGCTCGAGTGGACAAAACATCTGTGTGGGACTCTAAAGACCCATCAACACGCTGGCAGTGAGTTGTCATATCACATCCTAAACTTACAAGCACGTCGGTGGTACTAGCTGTACGTAACGGCTACCCAGGTGTTAAACGAATAAAAGGTGGACAAGATAACTTGCCTGTACCCTACAGAGCCTATCGATGAGACTTACCGTACAGTCCGGGAGATGGTATCCGTTAGACTCCCAATAACCCGATGAATCGTGCCAATATAGAACTCATAACCATTGAGAAACTACTGACAACGCTTATCAGTAAATCTCGCCTGCCCTGGCCAGGAACTTATGATTATAGCTAATCACACACAGCGTAACATCAACTCTCTATACCGGGAGAGACGGATCCCTTCTGATCTCTCATTGCCTCTACATGATCCGGGACTGTACCCAACCACTACCTGTTTGCACAGCCCTTTAAGGCTGTGGTAGGGTAGTAATCTAAGTACAGTGGAGACCACATAAGACACTATAATGACCTCAGATCTACAGACCAACATGTACTTATGTCACTTGAGAACTGCTATCTGACGATAAGTATAGTACCATCCAGAAGTTCTCGGCGAGTCCGTTCAATGTACTCAGTCTCTAACGAGCACCTGTACACAATCTTTAGTGTCGAACACCAATAGTTGTGGGATCAACCATCGCCCCGTACGGGGTCAAGAAACGTATACACTAGTCTACTATGGAATATTGATGCCCTGTCTCAATATCCCTACGACTAGGAACTTTTAAGGATGTGCTTATTTGCTATACAGGACCCACTAGTATGATCAACATCATAGTCCTGGTAGTCAAGCAAAAGATCCTAAGGGCTTTATCAACATGTATATTTGAGAGCATGAATAAATATGTACATGTTAAGATAAATTCAAAACCAGATAGTATACTATCATTTTGAACAAGATTATTCTGTACATATATATGTCCTTAATGTCCAATATACAATAATGGCCTCTAGGGCATATATATCTAACATTTACTAGAATCGTGAGATTTGTGATTGGGGGCATAATTGAAAGGGGATACTGAAATTACAAGAGAAAAAGGAACTTGTGTTTGAAGGGTAATGTTTATTTGATGTAAACCAACTTATAAGATAGACTCATTGATATTCATGTTTTACTCAAGTTTTTGTCGGCCCAGGGTTCCAGCGAGGAGCAGATGCGCCGGATTTTCTAGTTACTTAGAGGTGGAGCACTTATCCACTGTTCTAGACGCCATAAGCAAAACCGAAAAATACGTGTATGTAAGCACTCTTACAGTTATAGTATTAGTTAATAATTTTCAATTTATCTTTTAAAAATGTGTATGTTGGCAAAATTGAAAAATATCTAAAATGATATATGGTAGGAGAAAATGGATCATGTTCTACTCTTTAAAACTAAGTTTGGGCCTAAACCTATAGGCGAAAACAAGTATATTGGTGATGTGTGAATGAGTGTGCACATGTATGTGATTGATATTTTTAGGTTACAATCAAGCGTATAAGTTAGGTATCTAATTAGTGAGGAAGACTTTCAGGATACTACTTGATACTATTTAAGAAGAAGCTTCTGATGGTGATGACAGTGGCGGGAGTTAGTGAGGTATTTATGTATATGCCTTAGTGTAGCTAGCGTCGATTCGAAGATTATGATTTGAGTTCATATATTTATTTATTTTTTATATTTGCAAGGTTCATAGGGTTGAGTGAGATGGGATTGCGCGCGATTTGGAGAGTTTTTTTTGTATTGTTGGACAATGCGGATCGATACTTTTCAAGGCGAGCTTCTGATGGCGATGACAGCGGTGGAAGTTAATGAGTACGCATTTACATGTGTCAATTAATGTAGCTAGCGCGTTGTTTAATTTCGAAAATTATGATTTGAGTTCATGTATTTATTAAACTTGTTTTGAATTTTCAAGGTTCGTTGGGTTAAGTGTTACATGTGTTAATTAATGTAGCTAGCGTGTTATTTAATTTCGAAAATTATGATTTGATTTCATATATTTATTAAACTTGTTTTGGATTTGCAGGATTCGTAGGGTTGAGTGAGCTAGGATTGTGCGCGCAATTTGGAGAGTTTTTCATATTGTTGGACATTTAGTAAGTAATGTATTGTTTGTATTCAAAACAATATTGTCTGCGTTGATTTGGAGAGGGTTTCGTATTTTTCATATTGTTTGAGTTGTTGAAATTATTGGATTTATAATGGTTTGTGATGGAAATACTAGTGGTTTATGATATATCGTGTTTATATATTTGTTTATGATCGAAATGCTATATTTGCATATTATATTGTGATTAAATGAATTATTGTAGGGGAAAAGTCATTTTCTGTAAAAATATTTCAAAAATATATGGGTATTAGCGACCATTCAAGATATAAAAACGGTCTCTAAAACCCATATTAGCGACCGTTCTCTAATACAGAAAACGGTTTAGAGTCGTTAGTTAGTCCACGTGGCATGGTATTGGCGTGACGAACGATCGCTAATAAGTCATTAGCGACCATTCGTAGACGGTCGCTAATACACGTGTTAGCGACCACTCTTTTTGCGATCGTGTATTAGCAACCTTTTAAAATACGAACGGTTCCTAATACTCTTTAGAGACCGTACCTTTAGTATTAGAGACCGTTTAAGACGGTCTCTGATATGTATAGTATCCAATAGTGCTACTGCTATACATTGTTTTGTTCTGCTAAAAGAAAAACAAGTCTTATCAATCCCGATTATAAATGTTCAACATCTTGTGAACTCTTGCACTAAGATAGGGACGACCATTCCCATAGTGCCTTACAGGGGTAGCTGCCTGAGGATTTTCGGCCTCGAATTCTTTTTCACTCAAAGCTTCATCCTTCGACTTTTCCTCAGTTAAAGTGTCGTCTTCGGACTCCTCCTCAGCGGGAGCTTCTTCTTCGCCTTCTTCTTCCACACGATCCTTTTCTTTCGGTTCATCTTTTACGGGATCCTCTTCTTCTGGTTCCGGAACTGTAGCGTCAGCTTCTTCATTCTCCAAGTCATTGTTGGAAATAACCACCTGGGGCCTACGACTTCGTCGTCCGTATACCTAAGTGTAGTTTCAAAAATAATATCTGACATGTCGTCCTCGTCGGAAAGGGGAATGGCTCGTAAGTTGGCCATGGCCTGAAGAGAAATGGGCATGGTCAGAATACGGAATGAAAAGGAAAATGACAAGGAATCATGGGAAAATATAAGTGGATAAGATTTAGAAACATAATAAAATCAGTTAATGGTTTCATTTTAGTACAATGAGGACCTGCATGAGCCACTACTAAAATCCGTCACGTCCCGCTTCCCAAAAGAAAGTGAAGAGGTAACGTTGTATGGTCCGCAACCTAACTGTATTGAAGGTGGTCTATTTCAATACAGTTATATTAAGCGTATGAATATATATAACATGCATGATATGTACCAAAACGAAATAATAAAAGTGGAAGGCATTTATTTCCATGAACAAAAACTTTATTACATCCCAAAAAATGAGTAAAATAAACTAAATAGTTTAATTACATTGAAGGAAAGAAGCAAAACCCTAAACATGTGAGCATCACGAAAAAATATAACTAGCCAATCTTCCGTTGTCAAGTCTGCATTATTTTCATTAGTAGGCTCCACCTCCCGTTCTTCATCACAAAATCCATTCTCATCTAACGGGCATCCCTAGGAAGGGAAAAGAAAAGGAAGGAAGTCCGTCAGCGAGTTACACTCGGATAGAATTACCTCAACAAATAGTACAGATAAAGAAAAACAAGTGTATAAAGGTATGATATATATGTGTATAAAGGTATGATGTATGAGGTATCTACTGGGTAATATGTTCGCATCGGTTTGTTAAACAAGGATCCGGATGCTCGTGATTATTCCGTTGTGACTACGGAACAACAACTGGGCAAGTGAAGTGTATAGTTTCACTTTTCCGGGATCATGATCGAGTAGTAGGGGAATCTGGGTTCTGCATATCCTTGCCTAATCAAATCACCCATCCCCGTTGTTCAGTGTAAATGTTTTAACGTATTAGAGCTAGTGTGTATATCATCTAGGTATGAAATTTCCACATTTGTATGTCATCCACTTATTGGATTATTCGCCTGAACATCGGGTTAGTAGTAGCATTCGCCCGAAATATTTAGTTAGTAGTATTCGCTAGAAGTTATCGGGTTAGTGGTATTCGCCCGAAATATCGGGTTAGTGGTATTCGCCCGAAGTTATCAGGTTAGTAGTATTTGCCCGAAATATCGGGTTAGTAATAGTATTCTATATATAGGTTCGCGCATTCTAACTTTAACCATATCATATATCATGTGATGTATCATAAGTTGAATTCAAATAGTTGATCTCATTTAATATGGCCTTCCACAACTACAATTATAGTTATTGTTTATAAGAGAAGCATGATATTTTAGAGTAAATATAATTTGGGAAACCCAAGGTATTTTAATGAAAATATCTTTTAATAAAAGATTATAGTATTTATTTGAAATTATATTTTAAAAAAAAATTAGGTATTTTTTTGGGAAATATCTTTTTATAAAAGATTATGGGCTTTGTTGAAAATAGTTTTTTCAGTGAAGGTTAAGATATTTAAATGAAATTATATCCTTTTAGGAAGGATTAAGGTATTTTATTGTAAATAATAATTTATAAAGTTATAGTGTTTATTTGGAGATAGCATTTTTGAAATATGTTTGTGTTGGCAACAGCTGCATATGGGTGGTAGAATTTGTGTCCTTTTCAGGGACGATTACCTATCCACGATGTATTTACATAAAACATTATCCTATTTAGATTAGGTTTTTTTTTATTAAAGGTGATATTCTATAAAACAACTCCGCGTTGACAGCCGCTACACATGGACGGCGAGATTTGTGTCCTTTTTAGGGACGATTGCTTAGTTACCACGGGATATTTCATGTAAAATATTACTCTATTAGGGTATTCTATTAAACATTAGTGGTTATAGGCTAAAACTATTCCTTTTAAGTGAAAGGGTATTAATGTGAAAAACTATAATATAATTATCTTATGTAACTTAGAAGAATATGGTATTTATGTGAATATTGCTTGTTTTGATAAATATTGTACGGTATATATAGTTTTAGGCATTATAACAACCTTCCCCAATGTAGAGGGATTTTAATGAAACTAAAATAATTGGTGGATAAGACTACAAATAAAAAGATCATTTTAGTGTGACTAAAGTATTTTATATAAATTGTCCTATATCATATAGGTACTTTAATTAAATACGATATAAAATGAGGGTATTCAGTGGAAGCAACCTATTTTGAGATCTGATTGGTATCATAAGGTAAGATTGTTGTGTCAACTTAGCATCCAATAGGGAAAGTGTAGTTTTTATGATCATGAATATGTGTGTACATGTGGGGTAAATCGATACCTCGTGGTATCAACATCAAATTTATAGTTTTATATAAATATGATGGCGCTGTAAGTTATGTTAGTTATATGTATTCCCTAGAGGCCAATACTGTACATGTGATGTATATATTGTAGTGGATGCTTGGACATATATAGGGAGGACTTTCTTGCTCGACATGATAGTTTGCTATATGGTTGCACTTTATCTTAACTTGTACATTTATTGTCTCTCTATTACATGTTGATAAAGCCCTTAGGATGAGTACTCGACTACCAGGATTATGATGCAGATCATACTGGTGGGGCAGAGGTAGTCGGTAAGTACATCCTTCAATAGTTCCTAGTCGTGGGTGTATCGAGACGGGGCATCGATATTCCAGAGTAGACTAGCGTATATGCTTCTTGACCCATATGATGGGCGATGGATGATCCTATATCCATTGGTGTTTGACATCAGAGAAGGTATACGGGTGCTCTGTGGAGACTGGATACACTGGACGGACTCGCCGAGAATTCCTAGATGGTATTATATCTTATGTAAACTAGCTTTAGAAGTGCACGTGTATATGACTCTGCCAGAGGGTTGCCGTAGTCAGTGGGAGCAGCGGAAGCATAGTGGACAAGTTGCTTATGTCTATTTATAGACTAAAGCAGACATAGCAGAGATAGATCATCTATTTTTGATGTGACAGTCATGGACTTTGACTTCATCAGGATAGGGGATGGATCTGTTAAGATGGTAGTAGGATGCGATGTCCCGGTACTTAGATGACATACACATAGTAGGAAGTGAAATTCCTACACTACGATCGGTTATACCGTGGTTGTCACACAGTAGTTTCTCCACATAGGATATGGATATAATATCATGTGTTGTTTTTTGCATTAGATACAATAGGTTGATATTAATTCAATCTTGGAAAAACGTTCGGAAGCAGTTTTAGAACATAAGTGGTTGTTCTAGGGATTTGATAACGACAGCCTCCTTCGGGAAACAGTTATCATTCCAGGCTTCCAAGGTGACCCGGATGACAGAGTGACTGTCAGAGTTATAGTTTTCCCTCTGACGAGGGGCAGTAGTTTGGACAGGTGGTCCAAGCGGATACTGAGGGAAGCATGGCGCAGGATACTGATTAAATTCAGTTGATAATACAGTCTAAGAGGTTTACTGGATTTGGAGTTCATTTATGAACTGGGTCCCATCAGATATCCAGACATATTCTAAGACAGGTATTGCTCATTTCGGGAGATGGCTTTCTCCGCAAATTTGAGACAAAGAGAGATATAGAAAGATACATCAGGGCGGATCCACTCACTGAGGCTATTTCTCGAAAGCAATAGTTTTGCAAACGAGCTTTGTGAAACTGATCAGTAGAGAAGTTGGGTGTTCGGTATCACACGGGCTTTGAGTATGCGATATCACAATAATTAGCCTTAAGTGCAAGTGGGAGATTGTTGGATATAGTGCCCTCAAAGTCAATTATTGGATCGCAGGTACGTGATTGCAATGATTAAGGGAGGACCTATACCGATAGGACAGTCTTGCTCAAGATGATAGTATGCTATCTGGTTTGTCTTTATCATCGTGTACATGCTTTAGTTCACTATTGCATGTTGATAGAGCCCATAGAATTCTTGCTTGACTACCAGCAGTATGATGGCGATCATATACGTGGGAGCTGGGGTCTATAAGCACATCCTTAAAGTGTCCCTAGTCGTGAGAGTTTCGAGACAGGGCATCGATACTCCAGAGTAGACTAGTGTATACAGTCGAGACCCCGACGAGGGGCGGTGGCCGGTCTCACAAGCCATTGGTGTCAGTTGGTTCACCTAAGATGTATACAGGTGCTCATTGGGTTATGAGTACACCGGACAGGACTCGCCGGGAACATGCTAGTTGGTATTATACATATCGTCAAATAGCAGTACCCAGGTGACATGTGTACAGGCTAGTCTGTCGACCTGAGATCGTCATTTGTCTCGTGTGAGTTCCCACTGTGCTTTGATTACTACCCTACCACGGCTCAAAGGAGTCGTGCAAACAGGTTTTAGTTGGGTACAGTCCCGAGCCACATGGAGGCAGTGAGCGGATCGCCAGGGATTCATCTCTCCCGGTATTGGGGGTGAGATCGCGCTGTGTCTAGGAGAGCCATTACACGAAATCCCTGGCCAGGGTAATCGAGATTTACTGGTAGGTATTCCAGTAGTTTCTCAGGGTGTTCTGGGCTACTCTCCGACACGACTTATACCGCTATTGGGGGTCTGACGTTTACTAGCCCCTTAGGCCCTATATGCGATACTCATAGACGAATGGACTGGACTGTACAGATATTGTCACTGTCGGGCTCAGTAGGGTTTCAGGATGAGTTTGCTCATCAGCTTCCTTTTCTATCAATACATCGGCAACCGTTACGTACAGCTAGTACCTCTGACGTGCTAGTGGTTATACCCAGTGCCAGTGTATTGATGAGTCATTAGAGTCTCCCACAGAAAGTTTCCCAAGTTCGGGCGAAACGTTGTAGAGGCCGTATAGATATAAGGCGGGGTTCGATCATATCCGTGCACATGCACGGATCAGGATCGGACGGATAATACTAGCGGGTTTTGGTTTAACCCGGATCCTAGTATTATACTGTAGGAATATTTTTGTCTCATTGCATTTGTATTCGGTCAGAATACAAATGCGGATATGTATTTACAGTTGAGGTGTAATCTCGTAATTCGCTACGGGATTATTTTGGGAGTTGCCAGTTTCCTTTTTCCGTCTTTAAATATCTTGATCCATGTTTTTTTTCCCTTCACAAGTTTTCCTTTGCCTTTACCTGCACTGTGGGGCAAGGGTGCTGCGTGCACGGTAGGGAGGCATGGTGTATGAGGCATGGTCATTGGTTAGGGATGGGTTTTTTTATTTTGCTTCATCGATTAAAAAAAAATTGGTGGCTGATTTTGTGCACGAGGGGGCCTGTGCAAATTGGCCAAGGTTTAATTGGAGGGGGCTTCCTGTGGTCAAGGGTGGCCGCTGATTTCCTTGTCTGCTTCAAAAATAAAAAGGATACACATTCATTCACATTCATTCACTCCACAATTCATTCTCACAACAATTCCCAGTGAAGGATTTTCCTCTTAGGGCCGGCCATACAAGGGTGAGGGCTGATTTGATTTCTACATTGCAAATTCCATGCTCACATTATTCTTATTTAGTGGCAACTTCATTTTCTCTCCACCCAAATCATTGGGTATCTTGAGACAAGATATTCCATACCTTCTCTACTTTACTCTTAGACATGTCGGCTAGCAAACTTCATGTCCGAGTTGCCTCGGTCTTGAGGCGAGAGCCCGTATACAGATTCATCGACGTGGTGCCACTTCGACGGGCGTGATCGGGGAGCGGACTTCGTCGGCGCAGCAGCGGGAGTTTGGTGCGAAGATTAAAGACCGAAGGATACGGATCGATCGGTATAATTTCCTAACTCCTTTTAGATATTGCTAGTTTACGGTTAATAGAACGATCCGGGTTTTTGGGCGCGGTGACGCCAGTTTCGTAAAAAGTTTTTGTTCTGCATTTGGCGTTGGTTTGACGGCCGGGGCGCCGCCGTGGACCAACATGGTATCAGAGCCACGCCATTAACCTATACTAGCTTGTTCTAACATGTTCTAAAAGTTCGATCGGACAAAATTTCCAAAATCGCATTTTCAAGTGTAAAGTTTCTGTCGAATTTTAAACTAGTCTAAAAATTATTTTGAGTGTTTCAGAAAATCAGACAGGCTTTTATAAGACAACTGGCAAATTTTGGTTGCATGATCCCTCTGTAGCGCCGCGGAACCGCGGCCGTACCCACGTTTTGGCCGCGGTTCCGCCGCAGGTTTGAGTTTTCAATGCACTAAATTTTGGCTTTGGGTCTTTAACTTGGAATTGGGGTTTCTGGAATATTCTGTTTGGGTCCAGATTTTATTTTGAGTGCTGGATTTGTACTTGGGGCCCACTTCGGGAATTGTTATCGATCGAAATTTTAAATGTGTTAGTTTACAATGGTTACATTATATCTGCGACCGTGAATGTCATTTGATCAGTAAATCTTGTCTAATCGCTATAGTACTTTTAGACGGATTTGCGAACGTGACATTCACGTTGATGTTCTGTGTTGTGCTGTGTTGTTGCGGTTTTGTCGTGGTGGATAGCTCATGTGCAATGGTAGTGCAGTTTGGATTTTTTTGTACATTTGATATTGCGGGGCGAGCGTCCGACATGTGGACTGCCGTCACTGCCTGTTTGTATATTATTCTTTTGGGGCACGACCGGGATGAGGTCGGTGTACCCGTTGTATATATTTTATTTTCTGTACTAAGATTACCCCACGGTGGGGTGCACGGATAGCCGGGTTCTAGAGGGCAACGGGCCCGCATCTCATGGCTTTGAGACGGAGGGGGCTTCACTCTAGAATTGGCGGGCTATTCGCCGCACTCGTAGGGGGTATAGGTTGACCCAAGGAGGGGTGCTCAAGTTACCGGATTCTGTGAAGTGCTGGGTGGTCCATTCATGTTGTTGAAGGGGGCTACCTCGCTTCAGGTTTTGGCGGGTAACTTGCCGCGCTCGTAGGGGTCTAGGTTTTCATTGTGCAGGCTATCCACACGACCAGGGGAACGTCGGGTTTCACTTGCGGCTCTATGAAACCCGGGGATCCCAGATTATCTGTATTGTTCTGTGATGCTTATTACTTTTCTGTGATGTTGCATTTATCATGCCTGGAGCGATTATTATATATTGATTTATATACTAGTAGATGTTGTATATGTTTTGCACCCGCGCTAGTCCAGTCCCCGCTCTGTCGTTAGTTAAGTAACCTAACGGGTGATGACAGGACCTAGTGGTGAATGCGGATGGCATATACGTACATCATATTTTCGTTCTTTTCTGGTGTGATCAATTGATGGGACTGCGTTGATTCTTATCAATGCAAGGAAAACAAACCTATATTTGATGTTGTTGGAACCAATTTTTCAAAAGTTGTTATTGCAAGGACGTTCTCTCTTGTTTTGCACAGTGGTATTCGGTTATGAATATCCAGCACCTCATTCGACGAGGCAAGGGCCGAGATCCCTTCATCGGGAGTGACCCCTTGGATAGAGGTTTGCGTTAGGGAAATAACTTCACTATAGTCGATTACTTTTTGCTTTGCATCGTGGTATTCAGTTGGAATATCCTGCACCTCATTCGATGGGGAAAGAGCCGAGATCCCTTCACCGGGAATGACCTCTTTAGCAAAGGTTTTCGCTACTATATTTTTATAAAATTTATCCGGTTCCTTCAACGATATCAAGTTCATTATGCTAAAGGTTTTCGCCAAAAACCAGCCGTAGCCCTCCGTCATTTCTTACAAGTATTATTTAGTATTCGTGCTGCGTTTGTTGACCTAGTCAAGGCGTAGTGTTCGGTAGCTAAGTAGTGCTTGTTTGTTGCATTTTAAATGCGATTGGTTAGAACAGTCGTGCGGCCCTGTTGACCTAATCAAGGGCACACGCGGGTGGGTTTAATGCAATCCAGGATAATGACGGGTTGAACTTGACTAGCGGTTTATGGTTTGTTGATCTAGTCAAGGTCATAAACCGCTTGGGGTAAAAATCATATCGGGGGTTTCAAATATACAGGAAACTTACCAGGCTTGAGCATACCTTCTGGAGTGTGATAACGTGAGTGGATTCCATCACGTTATCATGCGATGATAGTTGGATCCCGATTCCCACTGATGAGTTGGTTTACTCTTCGGGTGACCCCGACTAATTCTTCTTTCTGGTTTGGAGGAGAATTTGAGGATACAATGGGAGGTTTCCTGATTAGATAAAATGATTAACCATTCTGATCTAGGTTAGAGTGCACGCAGAGTGTTTCCTTTCTCTCTCTCTTTGACTGCGACCATAACCCGACCCTAGACTATGACTCAGTAACCAAGTTAACCGAACTTTCTTATAACACCGGCTTTTGGATTGTCTGAGTTGCATACATCATTGGCACTCCTTGTTTTACCCTTTGCATTTCTCCAGAACACCCCGTATTACTACGAACATCCACTTCCATTGGATAAATCCATCGTATGGTTATATACGAACTCGGAGGAACTTCTTCAAGGATGGATTCTGGTTCTGGAGAGGTTGAATAGGATTATTTAGTTGTTTTTTCCATTTACCTTCTCTCAGGTTGTGAGGGCTCCTAGGATTAGGAGAGGGTACACCTATTACGCTTATTGGATAGTTTTCTTCCAAACCATAGGCAGGTGCCGAAAAGTAAGGAATGAAGAAAACCAATTAGCCTAAGTTGGGTGTACAGAAGGTAATAAGTAAAGACAAATAAAGGGATTAAAAAGAGGGTAAAGTAAATTGCGACCGCTATCATTCACGACCAAACCACATATTTCATCGCCACTCCTAATTCATCTTTGTATTTCTCCAGAACACCCCGTATCACTACAAACATCCAATTCCATTGGATAAATTCATCGTATGGTTATATACGAACTCGGAGGAACATCTTCGAGGATGGATTCTGGTTCAGGAGAAATAGGAATAAGGTTTATTCAGTTGTCTTTTATCTTTACCTTCTCTCAGGTTGCGAGTGCTCCTAGGATTAGGAGAGTACACCTATTATACTTATTGGATAGTTTTCTTCCCAACCATAGGCTGGTGCCGAACGGTTGGGAAGGAAGAAAACCATTAAGCCTAACGATGGTGTACAGAAAATAATGACTAAAGACAAATAAAGGGAATTGGAGAGATGGCAGGGAAATATACGGTTACAGTCATGAATCTGGATAATGGAAGAGGCATTACTAGGAATACCCGGATACCCCTTCGAAACATTTTAATGTTTCAGTTTCACTGTATATTGTTAATAGAAAACTGATTTCCCAATTGGCTCTTGCTCCAGGGTATGTATTTACCAGGTATGATTCTCATATCTGTATGGTTTTACAGATGATGAGTGGGAGTAAGTTATTGGGAATTAGGTGATCATCCTCATTATATCGGAATTCGTTGTAATTGGTGATATTTGAGGAAATCGGCTGGGTACAGTTTTCAACCTACGACGCACACAGTTTGAGTTATTCAACTCAGGGGACTTATACAAAGTATTGTATATTATCCAGTGTCCATTAGGACAAAGAGGTTGGTCCTCGTACTGTATTCTATTTACTTGTGACTTCTCAAATTTTAGACAAGTGTTTCGTAGAAATACAAGGTCCAAGTTTGAGAAGTTATAGGTACAGGAATAAAGTAGAGAACCGTGTGTTGCGAGTATCAGGATTCTTCAAGGTGATCGAAGATATAGATACTTGTGTGTGGTATTCAGTTGATAGTAATGATTTTGAGAACTTGCTTCTCTTTCAGGTTACTCATAATTGGATGCACTTCTATGTTGAGTAATGCTGATCGGCCTCTCTCCATTTAGTTAATATGCACTGGAGACAGCTGCATGATTTGAATCCGGTTCCAATTAAATCAGTGCCTCTAATTCTATATTGTATATAGAATGGTTCATATCTTAACATTGTTAAGGTACGGGGAGTTGTCCGGCTTATGCTTAAAACCAGACTCTGGATAACTCAAGGCACGTTTATGTAATGGCAGTTTGTGGGTTAACCCGGGCTTTGACGGGGGTTAATTTTCTACCATCTGGAAGATCAATAGTGATATTGTTCTTGACTCGCCACAATTTTAGTAAAATGGATTTTTTCAGAAAACTGTAATGGGAGTATGGTAGAACTGGAAGTGATTCCAAAACCACAAACGATTACGGAAAATTTAATAGGACCTAAAGATTCAATCAGGATTGACATTCCATTAGCCACTCCGCAGATATTGTGTGTAACCTCAGGCACCCGAGAGGTACTCCGGTAGCCTCAAGGACGGTGACAGGGAGGTTCTAGTTTACCCAGACTTGCCATTGCTGCTGTTCCAGACTATGAGACCCGGCAGGAGGATGAGTATAACATCGTTCTAAACTAGCTTTAGAAGTGCACGTGTATATGACTCTGCCAGAGGGTTGTCGTAGTCAGCGGGAGCAGCGGAAGCATAGTGGACAAGTTGCTTATGTCTATTTATAGACTAAAGCAGATATAGCGGAGATAGATCATCTATTTTTGATGTGACAGTCATGGACTTTGACTTCATCAGAATAGGGATGGATCTGTTAAGATGGTAGTAGGATGCGATGTCCCGGTACTTGGATGACATACACATAGTAGGAAGTGAAATTCCTACACTACGATCGGTTATACCGTGGTTGTCACACAGTAGTTTCTCCACATAGGATATGGATATAATATCATGTGTTGTTTTTTGCACTAGATACAATAGGTTGATATTAATCCAATCTTGGAGAAACGTTCGGAAGCAGTTTTAGAACATAAGTGGTTGTTCTAGGGATTTGATAATGACAGCCTCCTTCGGGAAACAGTTATCATTCCAGGCTTCCAAGGTGACCCGGATGACAGAGTGACTGTCAGAGTTATAGTTTTCCCTCTGACGAGGGACAGTAGTTTGGACAGGTGGTCCAAGCGGATACCGAGGGAAGCATGGCGCAGGATACTGATTAAATTCAGTTGATAATACAGTCTAAGAGGTTTACTGGATTTGGAGTTCATTTATGAACTGGGTCCCATCAGATATCCAGACATATTCTAAGATAGGTATTGCTCATTTCGGGAGATGGCTTTCTCCGTGAATTTGAGACAAAGAGAGATATAGAAAGATACATCAGGGCGGATCCACTCACTGAGGCTATTTCTCGAAAGCAATAGTTTTGCAAACGGGCTTTGTGAAACTGATCAGTAGAGAAGTTGGGTGTTCGGTATCACACGGGCTTTGAGTATGCGACATCGCAATAATTAGCCTTAAGTGCAAGTGGGAGATTGTTGGATATAGTGCCCTCAAAGTCAATTATTGGATCGCGGGTACGTGATTGCACTGATTGAGGGAGGACCTATACCGATAGGACAGTCTTGCTCAAGATGATAGTATGCTATCTAGTTTGTCTTTATCATCGTGTACATGCTTTAGTTCACTATTGCATGTTGATAAAGCCCATAGGATTCTTACTTGACTACCAGCAGTATGATGGCGATCATATACGTGGGAGCTGGGGTCTATAAGCACATCCTTAAAGTGTTCCTAGTCGTGGGAGTTTCGAGACAGGGCATCGATACTCCAGAGTAGACTAGTGTATACAGTCGAGACCCCGACGAGGGGCGGTGGCCGGTCTCACAAGCCATTGGTGTCAGTTGGTTCACCTAAGATGTATACAGGTGCTCATTGGGTTATGAGTACACCGGACAGGACTCGCCGGGAACATGCTAGTTGGTATTATACATATCGTCAGATAGCAGTTCCCAGGTGACATGTGTACAGGCTAGTCTGTCGACCTGAGATCGTCATTTGTCTAGTGTGAGTTCCCACTGTGCTTTGATTACTACCCTACCACGGCTCAAAGGAGTCGTGCAAACAGGTTTTAGTTGGGTACAGTCCCGGGCCACATGGAGGTAGTAAGCGGATCGTCAGGGATTCGTCTCTCTCGGTATTGGGGGTGAGATCGCGCTGTATCTAGGAGAGCCATTACACGAAATCCGTGGCCAGGGTAATCGAGATTTACTGGTAGGTATTCCAGTAGTTTCTCAGGGTGTTCTGGGCTACTCTCCGACACGACTTATACCGTTATTGGGGGTTTGACATTTACCAGCCCCCTAGGCCCTATATGCGATACTCATAGACGAACGGACCGGACTGTACGGATATTGTCACTGTCAGGCTCAGTAGAGTTTCAGGATGAGTTTACTCATTGGCTTCCTTTTCTATCAATACATCGGCAACCGTTACGTACAGCTGGTACCTCTGACGTGCTAGTGGTTATACCCAGTGTCAGTGTATTGATGAGTCATTAGAGTCCCCCACAGAAAGTTTCCCAAGTTCGGGCGAAACGCTGTAGAGGCCGTATATATATATAGCGGGGTTCGATCATATCCGTGCACATGCACGGATCAGGATCGGACGGATAATACTAACGGGCTTTGGTTTAAGCCGGATCCTAGTATTATACTGTAGGAATATTTTTGTCTCATTGCATTTGTATTCGGTCGGAATACAAATGCGGATATGTATTTACAGTTGAGGTGTAATCTCGTAATTCGCTACGGGATTATTTTGGGAGCTGCCAGTTTTCTCTTTCCGTCTTTAAATATCTTGATCCATGTTTTTTTTCCCTTCACAAGTTTTCCTTTGCCTTTACCTGCACTGCGGGGTAAGGGGGCTGCGTGCACCGCAGGGAGGCATGGTCATTGATTAGGGATGGTTTTTTTTATTTTGCTTCATTGATTAAAAAAAAATTTATGGCTGATTTTGTGCATGAGGGGGCATGTGCAAATTGTGCACGAGGTTTAATTGGAGGGGGCTTCCCGTGGTCAAGGGTGGCCGCTGATTTCTTTGGTTGCTTCAAAAATAAAAAGGATACACATTGATTCACTCCACAATTCATTCTCACAACAATTCCCAATGAAGGATTTTCCTCTTGGGGCCGGCCATACAAGGGTGAGGGCTGATTTGATTTCTTCATTGCAATTTCCATGCTCACATTACTCTCATTTAGTGGCGACTTCATTTTACCTCCACCCAAAGCATTGGGTATCTTGAGACAAGATATTCTACATTTTCTCTACTTCACTCTTGGACATGTCGGCTAGCAAACTTCATGTCCGAGTTGCCTCGGTCTTGAGGCGGGAGCCCGTATACAGATTCATCGACGTGGTGCCACTTCGACGGGCGTGATCATGGAGCGGACTTCGTCGGCGCAGCAGCGGGAGTTTGGTGCGAAGATTAAAGACCGAAGGACATGGATCGATCGGTATAATTTCCTAACTCCTTTTAGACATTGCTAGTTTACGGTTAATGGAACGATCCGGGTTTTTGGGCGCGGTGGCGCCGGTTTCGTAAAAAGTTTTTGTTTCGCATTTGGCATCGGTTTGACGGCCGGGGCGCCGCCGTGGCCCAACATAAACTTCCATGTTCCTGCCGATTTGTGGTTTGAACATGCGGTTGACCAACCGTTGGTACGTAGCCCCGACGTTCTTGAAGCCGAAAGGCATCACCTTGTAGCAGTATACCCCCCGATCCGTTGTGAATGCGGTGAGGTCTTCGTCTGCCGGATCCATATGGATCTTATTATAGCCGGAGAAGGCGTCCATGAAACTCAGTAGCTCATGGCCTGCTAAGCTGTCGACGAGCTGATCTATCCGGGGGAAGGGATCGTTGTCTTTAGGGCAGGCCTTGTTGAGGTCGGTGAAGTCGACGCACATGCGCCTTGACCAGGACCACATTCGCTAGCCACTCCGAATAGGGCACATTCTGAATGAAGTTGGCGGTGAGGAGCCGATCTACCCCGTCCTCGATAGCCTTCTGTTTGACCGGGCCGAAGCTTCGCTTTTTCTGTCTGACGGGTCGGGCCGTAGGATCTACCCCGAACTTGTGAGAGATAACTTTGGGGTTGATCCCAGGCATGTCAGCAGGCGCCCAGGCAAACACGTCGGAGTTGTTCCTGAGGAAATGAACCAGGTCATCTCGCTAAGTGCCTGTCAGAAGCGACCCGATCTGAACGAGTTTTTCGTCGTCCCCTTCTACGAGGGGGACCTCTGTCAGAAGCTCCACCGGGGTTCCTCGGACCTCTTTCTGCTCGTCTCGAGTGTCTAGAGAGCCTCTGATGTCACCCTCGCCTTCGACATCGTCGGCCGTCCTCTCCGATGAAGATGTTGCGGTAAAGCAACCTTTGCAATTCGCTGGTCTCCATAGACCCGACCTATCCCTCCCTGGTCGAGAGGGAACTTCATCGCCAGGTGGTAGGTTGATATCTGGGCCCGGAGGGAGTTCAGCTTGGGGCGGCCGAGGAGGATGTTGTAGGCCGATGGAATTCTCTCTACGATGAATTCCACCGGCAATGTCCGCGTACGGCCGGCCTCCCCGACGTTGAATTGTAGAGTGATTACCCTTTCCGCTGGGATGGAGTGGTTGGTGAATCCTGAAAGTATGTGGGAAGTCGGTCTCAGGTCCGCCGCGGTGAGCCCCATGTGCAGGAAGCAGTCGTAGAAGAGAATGTCTGCCGAGCTTTTAGAGTCGACCAGGATCCTATGAACCTTGTATTGATGGACCCGGGCCGTAATCACCAGGGGGTCATTGTGGGGCAGGGATATGCCGTGAAAGTCCCTGTCGTCAAAAGTGATCGGCTCGGTCTCCCTGTCCTTCTTCCTCGGACAACTATCGGCTTCCAGGGCTGGCGTGGGGTGCTGAGTCTCGTAAGTACTTGACGTACCCCCCGCCACCATGACCATGATTTTTGACGGGCCTCGGTTCTTTTCGGTGAGGTTCCTCGTGCCCCCCGGTGGGGTTGTTTTTAAGCTGCCGGGGAGAGTCTCGCATGCGCGACCTCGTCGAGGGAGGGGGTGCAGGTCATGCATGCGAACAGGCGAGCTGATCGACACTGCCTCGGGAGGGACAGGGGTGCGACGAGACTCGGGGCAAAACTCTCTGGCGTAAGACCTCGGGGCAAAATGAAGCGGTGCCCATCGGGTTATTGAACACGTCGGCCCGGGGGACCTGCGGCTGTTGGAAACGGTGAGGCGACGATCGTCCGTGCCTGCACGAGCGGAGCCTTCTCTTCCTCAGTAAGGGTCCCGGTCTCGAGGCGGAGGAGCGGCGACCTGGGAAACTTGCCCTGCCGTTTAGACACGGATGAGCGTCTCCACGACAGACGCGAGTCGGTCTATCCGGCCGGCAAGGGCGTTGAGGGCATTCGGCGGATGGAGTTCTTCCGTGCCTCCGTTGAGGGGAAGGCGGCGGTTGGTGTTGAGATCGTCGTGATGATCGCTCGCCATTAGACTATGATCGGAAGATGAACTTTTGTTTTGCAGAATCAAGTGTTCCCACAGACGGCGCCAGCTGACGCGGGGCGGATCCGCGCGTCAAGATGCCACCTTCCGTTGGTCTGCTGATGGCGGCGATGGACGGCTGAGATTTGATCTGGAGGCTGACTCCTGAGGCGTGTGGATTTCAATGGGTTTGAGGTTGTTTGCGCCGGGCTACATGCAAGGAAGTCCCGGGGGGTGTACCACTGAGGACCCTTCGACGGTCAAGTTAGAGAGGAAATCTGAGCAGAGTAACGACTTAGTGGAGTAAAAATTGCTTACTTGGACCGTCTGAAGAAGGGGTTTATATAGCGGTGGCAGCAGGCAGGGCAGGCGCGAGAATCACGCCGGCCGTTACGCTCCCGACGTCACGCCTGCGTGATGAGCGAGATCTCCCATTAACGGCGAGACAAGCTCGCTAACGGGGGATCGTGATGGTGTGGAACATGGGATGTGGCCGGCGGATATCTCGCGCATAGCGAGATTTGCGGGATGGCGGTTGCGCCTGTGAGCGGTGCCGTTGGTCGGTCGATGAGACCGAGGAAGATGACCTCGGCGGGAGAGCTCGCGGACGAGCGGGAGAGCTGAGGTATCTTGGTTCCGTGGTAGCCCGGAGACGAGCTGTGAGGCCGAGGATGCCAATTGTGCTGGGGGCTCGGAGGTGAGCCAGCGCTTGTTTGTGGGACAGGCACAGGAATGGTCTGGTCGGCCACTGTAGGTCCTTTCTTGCATGCCCTGGGACACGTCATCTGCCACGTGTCATGATCCGGGAGATCATCGATATCGAGCATCATCAGTGGGTCAACAAACAGCTAAAATCCATAAACCAGCGGGCCGGATCGATATGGTGATACTTTTATAATGGATGAGCCGGGTATGGATAACTTTTAAGCAGGTTATAAAATTTTGATCCATGATTGATATTTTACGGGTCGACCCATGGGTCAAACAGAGTCACGGTTTGTTCTTGACGCCTCCAACCTTGAGCACGGGCTATGATAGCATTGAAGAGATGGTGTAAATATGAAGTTTACGGGGGTGATATATAAAAATAGCAGGAGATGGCACATCTGAAACGTAAAAAGTAAAAGAGAGAATAATTTCATTTCCTGTTTATCTCTCTTCGCCGGAGCCACAGAAAGAAGGGAGCCACCTCCGTCCAAAAATGTCACAAATACTTCCGCTTCAAACTCTCCCTCCACCGCCAAATCAACCTCCCCCAACCCCCTACCAAAACCCTAACCCTAACCCTTCAATGCATCAATGCGAAGCCCTAGCTCGATCCTGGCTCTCCTCTCTCCCCACCGATCACATCCCATCCTCCAGCGAGATCGACGCTTGGATCGCTTCCAACACTTCCTCTCTCGCTCCAAATCTCATCTCTCTCTCGCATCCTGAGCTCCACCAATGGATTCTATCGCTTCACTCAAACCCTAACCCTAACCCTAACCCTAACCCTAACCCGAGTGCTAGTCAGGTCGAGCACCCGTATCGGTTCCAGCGCACGGACCTTTGGCTTCCAGTATACCAGTGGCTGGAATCCTTGGACAAGGATCAGTTGGTCACAGGGAAGGAGACCACCGATTGGTTGGCGCAGAACACTGAGTTTGTGGAGAGGGTGCTGTTGAGGCATTCCAAGTATCATTTGATGCATTATGTGCAGAAGCTGCACTTGAAGCTGCTCAAGAAGAGGGGGAAGCTGCCAAAGGTACCATCTTTTCCTGCTTTTGTTATGGTTCTGTATTTCGTCGATTAATGCATTCACATTAGTGGAAAATAATAATCAGTAAATTCAGCACTTGTATGGATGTAAAAATATTAAAGGTGTTGCCTTTAAGCTTTATTTGCAATGGTTAATGTGGATCAGCAGGGATATGTATTAGGCGTTTGGATTTGAAGTTAGGAACTTTGTAAGGCTTTATCTCAAATGTCAAACATGACTAGACTCGACTTCGGAGTTTAAAGAAAAAAGAAGTAGGATCGAATTTCAGATAAATGCAGCTATCTCAACTTGCTAACTCTAAATGTAAGGCCAAACATGTTGCTATTAGGTTCTAAATTAGTTTTTGATAAATTTAGAAAACTCTAATCCTATTTACTTTACTCCGAGTCCGAAGCCAAATAGGGCCTTAATAGTTAAGTATAAAACCTACTATACCATTAGTAAATGCAGGAGTCCTATGTTTATTTTTATCAAGACTTTGTACTTTGGTCTCTTGGCATTTGCATAGTCTATATGAGATAGACTCCTTTATGTCTTTTCATATGAATTCACATCATTTTTAGAGTTATTTTGATATACCGCACCCAAAACTTTCATATATCTAAAACAAACACCTAAAAGATGGTATTTTAAAGAAAGACATCCAAAAGTTCTCAGTCAACTAAATAGTAAATACCCCACTCTGTTAGTTTTATGTTGGTTTAGTTAGTCGGGTAAAGATATCTAGGGTTAGTTAAGCTTTTAATGACCCGGCTACCCCTCTTCTCTCCCAAACAACCGATCCCTCTCAACCTCCTCTCAAGCTTATCAGCCACCTCTCAAATCCATTTCCTCTCCCAACTTAAGCAGTCCCATCCCCTCCTCCACGTCATATCCTCCGTTTACTATCATTAACTCCTCCACTAAACTCAGACCCATCTCTCAGTTTAAATCTCCTCCCTTTACTACCAATTTAACTCCATTAAATTCAGCCCCATCTCCTCTCAATCTAATTGAATTTGTCTCGAATCAAGGTATGTGAATCTGTAAATAATGGAATTGGGATGGATATAACTAGATGGGGCTTTTGGTCATTGAACCCCTCTAACATCTATAGCTAACAGAAAAATAATGGGATTGGGATGGATATAACTAGAACTTTTGGGTGTTTTTTAAAAAAAATAATAAGTTTTGGGTTGTTGTTTTTAATAATATGAAAGTTTTGGGTGGGGTATATCAAAATAACCCCATTTTTTTTTTATATATTAGCTACCTTTTCATCTTATTTCTTATAGCTTCAGCATACTTTTGCTTCTATATTCACTGTAAGATGGTAACAAGTTGTTAAAACGGTTACTTTTGCTTTCTGAAATAGAATATGCTGCTTTCTACTGCAAGGGCTTCAGTGAAGACCCCAAATCTCGGGGCCGCAGCGAAACAAGATTCTTTCCTACGCTCAGTAAAGAACTTAAATTATGGGGCAAGCATGCAAGAAGATTCTCTTATGCGTATGGCCTCCCATTTAATCTCCTCCTTTTATTTTCTTCATTGCTGACATCTGTAGAAAACTTAACAAACACCCCGTCCTCTGTTGCTGCCTATGTTCATTTTTCTAACCTTTAATTGCTTATGGGCAATTGTTCTCAGTTTAACTATTGTATCTGTATATGGCTTATTGTCATAATCAGTAAATTCACACTGCTCAAGGCAACAATGTCGAGAGAAAGACCTGCCATTGTATGTCAAGTATCAGTTAGGATCATGGGGCTCTTTTATTTAACACTGCAGTTTAATCTCATTGAACAATGGAGCAATCCTAGGTTCACTTACATTTAAAAAGCATCTATATACGACACAAATGTACCTGATACGAAGAAAGATCCTTAACTATAACAAAAAGTAAGTTTAAGTTTGGATTCCCCCCCAATGTGTCCATGCATTACCTCAAGTGAGAAACTGTAGAAAATTGCGGCAAGATTTTATTATGAGTTTTGTGATTGTGAAGAATAGAAGCGGACTTGAAAGGAGATCACACTGTGATAGTGATGTGAGAAGGAAAAAATGATCATTGGTCAGTGATGATTGAATCAAACACATGGTGTAGCGGCAATAAGGAGTATTTTTCTTAAGACATCCCTTTTGGTCATGCATTAACCCTATCCAACATAGCATTTCTGGTAATAATTGAAGCTAAATGTCAAGTCCTTCAAACTACAATTTTGTTTCGATATACTCAGGAGGATGAAAGCCAAATGCAACAGGTTTATCTGAACTTCAATTTTCTTAAACTATTCTTCGAATGTTTACTTTGATAATAGATTATTATAGTGGTCATCGCCTCCTTGTTACATAAACATAAATAACCAAAAAGGGAAAAAAATGAAATCAAATTTTTGGTGAGAAGGATGCAACCAGTAGTGTCCTACTCCTATCTGCCACCAAGGAGCTTTCTAACTGCTGCTTTCAGATATGCCCTTGTTTTATCTGTTACTTTTTGTTTCATTATTAAGTTCTTTTACTATTTATCATTTATCTTCTTCTTTTCCTTCTTCTGTCATTTTCTCATGTTTGATATATCTTTTCTTTCCCCCTTTTTCCTTCACATTTTTTGTTATCTCTCTCTCCCCCCTCCCTCCCCACCTCTCTCTCAGAGGCACAGCCACTGATACAGCAGTGGCGAAAGAGAGTTAGAGACTGCTCTGCGGCAGTGGCTACAGAGAGTTAGAGGCTGCTGTCTTCACAGCCACTGATGAGAGCAATGCCTGCAAATCTGGATTTGGGAATTGGATATCTGCAAAAGAAAAATATTTTTAATTGCGGGTGAAACAATTCTGAGCAAATTTAATTTTCATTCAATTATAATTTCAATTGTGAATTATCTAGCTAAAATGCAAAGTTTCCAACGTATATTTAAAAATCAGAATTTTAAATTGAGAATTGACATTTAAAAGTTGTCTGTATAGCCCCTTTCTGTATATAATAGTTTTGAAGATTGATATTTTTGGTTAAGTAATTAGCACTGTATCAAGCTTTTCATTACAAAGAGGATGAGTTGAAAAAATGTGAAATATATCCGCACCTCCGAATTGTGCCTTGCCTTTGCATTTTGCATTTGCGCCTCAGAATTGTGCCTTCCTTACACTCTGCACCTTGACTTCATTGGATTAACAAGTACTGTTTGTGGAGGTGCCTCTTCTTACATGAGGTGACATGTTCTGTTATGAAATTATCAAAGCATGTCGAATCGTTGATGTTTGGCTAGGCAATGTCATTCTGTTTCGCTTTGGCATAATTATGCTTCAGAGTTTGTAGGATTCTATAGCAAAGCTGTAATTTTACTATAAAGTTCAGACTCTTACCCAGTCCAGGCAAATTTAAAAATTTGCATTTAGGTGCATGACCTTGTAACCATGTCTCGAGAAAAAGGTAGGTGTAGTGGCCTTCTTACCATAAAAGTTCCCAACGTCTGTGAGAAATTTGCGAGCTTGGAGCTAATTGAGGATTGAAGTCATGTTGAACTTCTAATCTTAACATGTTCAGCTTTTTTATATAGCTATCTTGTCTTTGAGTTTCGATCCATTCTCACCATTTTGTGGGAAAATGGCTTAAATGTCATTAATGACGATCCTATGAACATTAGATGTATACAATTGTCACACAAGGAAACGCCATTGTAGGATAGTGCTTTTCCTTCATATTTTCGTTGCTTATTTACTTATTTATAGCTTAAGCATTCTATTTTGGGATGGATACCTTATATATGTCAGTGACGAGTCAAAATATTTGTAAGGAGGCATTATTGAAAGCAAGCTCTGTAATAGTATGTTTAAGAATTCTTCTTGCAGAAAATGCAGTTCAATTTAATTCTGCTGAAAGCGGAGATAGTTAAGGAGATGACTAGTTGTTTGCGAGTGTTCTTATTGGAATTCTTTATAGACTAAGAAGTTAAGAATATATGGTTGGTTTAGCTCTTAACCTATTATAAAATTAGCTTTAGTTGATAAATGGCCAGCATACTTGGCAATCACACCTTTTTAATAGTAGAAATTTCTTAGCTCCTGTGTGTATCTATTTCAGAGCTGTTGCAGATTGTAGTCCTCGCAAACCTTTACTGTTAGCGATTGTCATCGTTTGAGCCGTTGTCGTTGACGACCCTCCCCATCGTTGTTGTGGTCTTCGATGCCGGTCATCGCTGTCGTCGGTCGATGCCTTCGCTGTTACCATTGCCGCAATATATTTTGCTGACTCTCATTGTTGTCCTTACCATTGTTGACCCTAGCCTAGCTAAACCTCAGTGCCCTCTTGTAACCCCTCAATTCGTATGAATTTTGAAATCAAATGACTGACATATTGATTTGAAAAGAATTATCAATATTATCATCTAATTTTGAAATTCAAGATTCTTAAATTACCAAGAACCAACCAAGGTTGCATAAAACTCGAAATATCATGGTAAGTGGACCGGAAACAATAAGATGGTATGCTAGAAGGTCTGAAACTAGGTTAGATAGGTGTAGGCTTCTTCAGAGTGCGTGGACGGATCAAAATAAGAACAAGTAGCTATTTTCCAAAACATAATTTTTTTACTAGCTACTTTCAAAATAACTATTTTCCATTATTATGTAATTAATGTTTGTCCATACTGTAGTAGTTGGTTCCTGAATAGGTATTTTTAGTTAAATGACTATTTTGAATTAATATGAACGGGAAATACATCCATGTTATACAATTGTTCTATGGAACATCAAGCGTGTTTTGGAACGAAACAATTCCATGTTTCGGAACCAAAATTCAAAATTGGGAAGCGTAGGGTTAAATAGTATATTTTGGTAACTTAAGAACCAAAACATGGTAAATTCTCTTGGTATTCCAGAATTATGAAATAACTTAAATATTTTTTTCTACCACCAATCTGTCCTCAATATTTTCATTTGTGTTTCTAACTTTCTATGCTTATTTCTTTTTATCTACAACTTTATTACCTTCATTCAAATAGGAATACTGATCCTTGGTTCTTATCTTCATTTATTTATCATGCCATGGCCACATTAGGTGTTTTTGTATGACAAAGATTCTGTTTTGGGGCAGAAGCATGATCCCCAGTTTTGGACTTTTAGAATTTTCATTTTTTGAATGATTTCGATTTACAGGTGCATCCTTTATGTTTTGTAGGCAAATCGTCCTTCAATATTCTAAATGATAGTAAACTGTTCGCTTGTAAGGAGAGTGAAGCTGCCATTCGATATCAAGTGTAAGTGTTTCACCTAGATTTATTTTTACTTAATTTCGTTAAAGAAGGTGATTGTTTGCAATACTCTTTTGATATGATTCAGTTTAACAGATTTACAAAATCAATTGACAAATGTCCTCTCAAAGCGCAAGAATGCAGCCAACTTATTCCAGTCCCCTTCAGTGCCTTTGATTAAACAAAGTTCTGAGAGTACTTCATTTTGTCGTCCATCAGACGCTGATGCGAGTAAGAAAGATGAGTGTACCAAGATTATATCTGAACCTGTTTCTAACTCTCCGGATGTGGTGCATGTACAAGTTCAGGAAGATTCAAGGCCTGAACCTATGATAGATTCAAACAGCGGGCTAAAAAGAAAAAGGGATCTTATCAATGTGACTTCTGCATGGTCACATTGTGAAGCTTTATCTGGTATTATTCAAGACTCATGATTCTGATTTATTATCAATGCGTATGGTCTATGATTAAATGATAGTTTGAAATTATTTTGCTTTACATATTTTTTATTCAAACCCTGTAACAACTTTATAACATATTGGCCAGAGTGTCTCCTTATAATTTTGTTTAGGTAGGCAGATCAAGTAAATATTATGTGCTTAAACTTTTATTTTTTTAAAAAAGAATATCAGCTGTTGCTGGACAACATGTTTCGACTTTCGTTACAGTCAGCACTACTGAATAGATAATATCATCACTCTTTATTAGAAGACTTTCGTACTTATCATGGAACAATGCGGTAATTGAGAACTAGAAACACAGCTTCATAGATTTACTTGATTCGTTATTTCCAAGAAAATTCTTGACATTTACTCATTCAAACTGTATTCTAGTAGGATGACCGGTAAGTAGCACTTCTTAGTTGTGTTAGTGTAAGAAAAGCAAGGGGAAGATTCCAACATGCTTTAATGGAAGCTAAGAAACGCCATATAATACTTTGAATGATACCTGGTATTTCTCTCAAAGAAATAGCTGTCTAAGATTCATAAGTTGGGCCCAGGGAGTAACCACAACACTTAATTGTTATGATAGATGCAACAAGATTAAATATTTCAAGAGTAATACTTTTCCTTATAGGCTGGTGGGTTTTTTGATCCCTCCACCAGCCTTGCTATTGGGTGCATGCGACTTTCAATGATGTCATAGCAGTGGGGATGACCTCATTTAAAGTGACATGTTGGTGGGGAATCAAAAACCGACCAGCCTAGTAAGTTTGTCATTTTTCATATTTTAATACCTTGTTATTTGTTTGCTGTATACTTTTGTACATATTTTTAACTTACCTATCTATTTATCTATATCTACCTTGAAATTAGACACTAAAAAGGCTGAAAATGATATATACCGGATTGCTCGGATGTGGGAAAGGAAGACCAGAGACTTATGTGCGGTGAAGTGTGTCAAAAATGAAAATTAGAAGGTTTTAGTTCGAGATGAGGATATCAAGGAAATGTGGAGAGATTATTTTGACAAATTGTTGAATGAGAGCTTTACTAAGAATTTGGATGGACTTGTCATTCAATCTCAAGATATAAACTGTGATTTCATGCGTAAAATAAGACTACCTGAGGTTAAGAAGCTTTGAACAGAATGGGTTTAAGAAAAGCGGTTAGTCATGACGGGATTCCTATCGAGGTTTGGAGATACTTAGGAGAAATATGCGTTAAATGACTGACAGATCTGTTTAATAAGATTTAGCAGACAAAAAAGATGCCAAATGAATGGAGGAAAAGTATCCTTGTACATATCTATGAGAACAAGGGTGACATTCAAAATTGCTCAAAACTACCGTAGAATAAAACTTATGTGTCACACCATGAAACTTTGGGAGAGAGTGATTGAACACAGGCTAAGAAAGGATATTAAGATAACAGAGAACCAGTTTGGGTTCATGTCTGGACGATCGACGACAGAGGCTATTCATTTGCTTCGTCAACTTGTCGAGCGTTTTCGAAAGAGGAGAAAAGATTTGCATATGATATTTATTGATATAGAGAAAGTGTACGACAAGATACCTAGAGAGGTATTATGGGGGACAATGATGAAGAAGGGGGTCCCCGTAAAGTATATTGACATAATCAAGGATATGTACGATGGAGTAGTGGCAAATGTCAGAACTTGCGGCAGCCTAACGAGTGATTTTTCGATTACAATTGGTTTACATCAAGGATCTGTATTAAGTCCATTCCTGCTTACCATCGTGATGGTTGAGCTTACTAGAATCATCCAAGATGAGGTACCTTGGTGTATGCTATTCGCTGATGATATTGTTCTAGTAAATGAGACGAAAGTAGGGGTTAATGCCAAATTGGAATTATGGAGGCAAACATTGGAATCTCGGGGATTCAGATTGAGCAGGTCCAAGACAGCATATATGCATTGCAAATTTAGTAACTAGAGAAGTCAAAACCATATTGGTATAACAATTGGAAGGGCAAGAGATATCACCGAGCGACCAGTTTAGATATCTAGGTTCCATCATCCAAAAGAATGGGGAGATCGATAGTGATGTTAATCAAAGGATCCAAGCTGGTTGGTTGAAATGGAGGAGTGCAATAGGGATTTTGTGTGATCGTAACTTTCCGTTAAAATTGAAAGGGAAGTTTTATCGGAGCGCTATTCAGCCTGCCTTATTATATGGTACAGAATGCTAGGCTTTTAAGAAGCATTATACACAGAAGATGCACGTAGCGGAGATGCGCATGATTCGTTGGATGTGCGGTAACACTAGAAAAGATAAGGTGCGACATGAGGATATTCGTGCAAAAGTTGGTGTAACACCTGTGGAGAAGAAGATGCGGGAAAACCGACTAAGATGGTTTGGCTATGTGTGACGCAGACCTATGGAAGCACCGTTTCGACGAATAGATACTCTCGATATGGGCAACGGCAAAAGGGCAAAAGGGAGACCGAAGAAAACAGGGATGGAGGTGATACGAAACGATATGGTTGCCAAAGGCCTCAATGAAAGTATATTGTTCGATAGGAGTGAGTGGAGGTGGAGAATTCATGTGCTGGACCCGGTATGATTCTCATGTTGGTTCATGTAGCCTACCCCATATGCTTGGGATAAAAGGCTCAGTTGTTGTTGTACCCGTCAATAATTTTGGTATACCTTATTTTTAAACATATATATCTATAATTATCAATCTGTCTATCTATTTAGCAATATATATTTTTCTATCTATCATTTATAATTTATATTTCCCCTCCTTTCAACCAAATTGCACTAAGTTTTACTTGTTGCTAGTCATGTCATTATTAATTATGCATTACATCTGTCTTCAATGACAGCCTGACATCCCTCTCTTTAAGAATGGCAGCCTGACCCTCTATTTGTTTGTCTGTGTGAGTGCATGAGGATTGGAAATCTAGGTTTCTTGCACATGCAGCGAAGCGCTGTGTAACATGTCGACCATTTTTTTTACTGGAAGCCAGACACTAATTTTGCTTTTTAAAAACTTTTAAAAAGATGTTATTACTTTTTAGGAACATCAAGTTCACATTGTGGTGACTCAGAAGCACGAGATGTTTTAAAAGGAGATGCTTGCTCATCATCTTCTCTGAGATCCTTTTCCATGAAGAATATTGTGACATGCCTAAAGGGTCGAGAAAGGGATATTAATTGGCAATCTTCCTGCTGCCGTGGTGTATACTCCGGAAGGAATCAAGAAAAGTGGATTCCATTTCTTGAGGGTATGTAATTGTAACTTCAGTGGCATTTGTTATGTTACTGATTTTTTTGAATCATGAGTAATTTCGCCATTTATGGGAAAGGTATTTCAGTTTTAAAATTTTATAATCGAATAATTTTGTAATAATTATTTGTTTAATATGATTTCTTGTTTATTTACATATTGGTAGGCTGGAGATCACTTGGCTGTCAAATTCGGAGTCCTGCTGTGGTGCTGAAACAGAGAAGTTATTTGTCATGGCTTCCTACTTGGTGTGCCTATACATCGAGTGCTGCCATAGCTCAACCTCATGGAAGAGTATGTCTGCCTGTCACATCTCATTGTTCTGACTGGGGCTGTTACATATTCATGATAATTATGGATATTTGCTATATGCATATTAACATTTTAACCAAGTCCTATAATTGTTTTCTTATGACAGTCTATGTATTGAAATGTTTTAAATGTCACTTATTACTTTTATTTTTTAAACTGTAATCAAAGAAAAAATATGTTCGGAAATTTGATTATTTTATCAGTTAATTACCCTGATGCGTAATCTTATCATATATGTAGGGTCTGGATTTAAGACTAACAGTTTCCATTCTCTAGGTCTATCTTCCTTGTATATAAATCAGCTGATATATTTAGTTAAAATTATTTTCGTTGTAATGTTACCTTTTCCCCTTGAATTGCAACAAATGTTCTTTTACTTATGCCAGAATTGTAATAGCCACTTCAGCTTGTGATGCGATTGCTTAATATCTAAGCACTAATTACTTATGCAATGGCTGAAAATTTTGCTTGATGACCATTGATTGACTAGACACTTTTAAATAGTAGCATCAGAATAGAAAGTATTCATGTTGTATGTAGACTACGATGAATATTTTGTTGTATGTTTGTAGCACATAATCACACTAATTGTTTCATTCATGCACCTGAGATTGATGACTTGAAGCACATTATGTCATTCTCACTTGTCAGTGGTTTAAATTTGTAAGAAAAAAGTGAAGCGGGTTGGGGGCCTGGTCGCCTAGGCGGCTGCTCAGAAATTAACAACTTGTTCCTTAGTCTAAATAGGTTATTTCTTGTAAATTGTTTGTAATACTAATTCTGATGCCTTTTTAAACTAATTTTTGTTTTTTCACTTTCAAATGACTAGACAAGCTTTTTGAAAGGCGTAAACAACTAAAGATACCAATGATGTTTAAGTTAAGCACTTGAGAATAATTCCCACATCAAGAAAAAGTCTATATAAACATTTGACAAAACTTCATGAGGAGTATTTATTCTATTAGGAAGACGTGGTACTAAAATTACTACTTTAATAGCAACAGTATATTTACATGAATGTTATGGTAAATAGCTGGCTACTTAATTGCCAAAAGCGGAGTGCTTGGCTGCTCCAGACTGCTTAAGGCGACTGCTTTTTAATACACTGCCACCTGTAGCTCTCTAATCATGAAAACATACTGAATTATAGATACTACTAAGTTGCACACTTTCTATTGTAATTTATGTAGGTTCCTTCCTTTTGATTTATGAATGTAGAATAGTTGTGAACTTATGACATTTTGTTTTACTGACTTTCAGCTAGGTGTTCAGAAGGTTCTTGATGTAAGGTTTCACCCAGAAGGGCTTCCTCAACTTGTCTGTAGCTCCAATGAGGTCAGCAGTGCCTAAAAGCATAAGCAAAATTCTTCATGTTCTTTTTTCAACCTATATGGGTCTTAAATTCTAACAAGATTTCCTCTAATACATTTGTGACTAGTGTATCATTATCCGTCTACCTTGATTAGCAAGAACACACAACCCATCTGAAGATTTTTCTCCATGCAGACACCAAATGAATTGCTGCTTTACAATCTACGTTCCGGAAGGGCAACCGAACTCAAAGGTCATAATTGCCAGGTTTGTGACTTATTTTTTTTGCAGTTTCACTTATCAGTTATAGTTTTCATTCGCTGAAGCCATGATTGACCTTAAAAAACCCTAATTGATACGTAAACTAATCCAACTCACCCTAGAAAACCGAAGCATAAGCTTTGAAGCAGAAAAAGTAAGCTTGGTAAATCTGAATTTTATTTTAGAGAATTGTTTTTGAATCTAATTTTTTTATAAAACTTATCTGAAAAAATACAATTTACTATGGATATACATTAAGAAGCGAAGACAAACACAAATAAAGCGGTGCTTGTCGTCAAAGAGAAATCATTGTTTAGTCAGTGGTGGTGGTTATTGGATAGATATAAAGTGACAAATGCAAGAAGAGATAAAATAAGAATTTGCCTGATGGTGAATGTAAATTTACCAAGATCTCATTCAATAAAGATCCTTAAAGTTTGGATGGAGTTAAATAAAAAAAGACCTAAACACCTTGAACTTGAAGTGTTTACTTTATTTAGATGCTTAAAGCGCAAAAGCATATGCTTCATATGTACACTTAACAAAGAATTGCATAAGCTTCACAATTAGATCTTTATCATGCGGACTACGTTGTAAATTCACACCGTTACACTTTTAATTGCATCAAATTGAGCTTCACAGCGAGTTTTTAATAATTAAATTGGTTCAAGTTATCATCCAACGAACACTGAAAGTTCATGGTATTAGTATGATCTAGCCTATGACCATGTTTCCCTCTACTTTTCAGTTATTTGGACGTATACACACTAATTTTGTGATGTACCTATCACTTACATATAGTTATAGTTGGACCAACTCAACAAATCATAATAAATATATCACTTAAAGCAGGTCATTTCCTTGCAGTATGAACTCTTGCCCCTAGACTATGCCATAGACCTTGATCAAACATCTGCTAATTTTAAATAAGGAAAATTTCTAGAATTTGTCGGTTTTGAAAATGACGCCTTCTAACTCTACTGCACTTCATATTTGTATTTACGAACTGTTGTTGAGTTCTTTGTTTGTAATATTTGTTGTTGGCAGATCCAGGCCGTCGATTTTGCTGTTAGGGGTGCAAGCATTGTTTCATGTGGATCAAAATTATTGAAGGTATACATTCAAGGCAGCAGTCCTCTATATACTCTGAAGTCTCTATTCTTTATTCTTCTTATGCGTTGTTTTTGCATCACCATGAAATAGGTGTGGGACTGCATAACTGGTTCTTGTCTTTTCACCTTGGGGTCTTCTAGTGAAGATGGGGCATCTGTGGGACACACTGAAAATATCAACGCCATGACTGTTAATTGTTGGCAATCGTGTATGCTTTACATATCATTCATGTCATATTTTTGTTTATAACTGTTGGTTTATTAACTTGTTTCAGCATCCTGCTAATGGTTGACTTTCTTATTTTCTGAGAAGTTGGTTCTGATCAATACAATTTCATTAATAAGATCAGAGCAATAATTTTTGGCACCTCTTACGAACACCTAAAAGATGTAGTTCCTGCCTCTAAAAGGGCTGAAACTCCACAGCATCAACTTGTGGATATCAGGGACCATTTTTTCGATGGTTAATAATATTATAAATATGTTTCTATCGTTTGCTATCACACCTTAAGTTCTCTTACGGTGTTACTTCTGTGGAATTCTGTTAGCTGACTGAAGAGGTTTGTTCGGGATTGCAACTGTTTATGATTTTTGAAAATTGTCAAAGGATAAATTTATGGCACATATTATATCATACGGCAAAATTGCACTAAATTCCCCTAATGTTTCACCACTCATGCACTTTAATACTCTGTTGTTTTTCCTGCTTTTAAATACCTTATAGCTATAGTTTTCTCTGGGTACATTTTTTGGAAGATTCTCATATGACTGTCATGTGATCTACTTCAGAGCACAGACCATTATACCCTTACTGTAATATTTTAATATATTTAAGGATTAGCCACAAATGAACATGCCCCTATCTCTCTTCTCTCTTCTACCAACCAAAGCATTGAACCATGGCTCTTCTTCAAGAAGCTCAAAGGCTTCAAGGGATTGAGATGATTATCATTTATCAATCAAGAGCTACTTGGTTTTTGTGGATGAGTATCAACCGAGATGAATTTGCCGTGTGCCCATTATTCATTCTGCTTTTACTTCCGTTAGCAGCCACCCCAACAGTTAAAGGAGTCAAGGTTCACCCCTTTCCCTTCTCTTCGTTTTCGCTTCTTTTCCTTTACCCTTTGGCCACTGTCTAATTCACTGAATTCAGTTTTCTCTAAAAAAATTAACTTTTCCAAGTTTGACAATGGTACATACCATAGTACAAAACAAATATCATTTCTCCTGCAAGAAGACATAAAGTGGGAAGACATAATATTCTTCCATACCCTTCTTAACGATGGAACCATTGAAACATTACCACTTGCTTATCAATCGAGAGCTTGAGATATATGGTCTTTACTGCTGTACAAATATGAGACCGAGGATTTTTTTTCTTTTGAGTGTAATTACTTGGGGATCCAGGGTTCTTTTGGGGGATGCAAGGTAAAAGTGAGCGGAGGTGTGGTGAAATAAATGGGTTGGGTAGAAATTAATGGGTAGGCCGTAGGTGATGGTGTCTAAGGATGAAATTGTATTTTCACCTCCACCGTTAGCTCTGTTTAGTGTAAAGTAATAGAGGAAACTATATGGCATTTAAACGCACACAAAAACCTTAAGGTATTAAATTGCAGAAGTTGTGAAACATTGGGGGATTTTAGTTCAATATAGCCTGATCATATATGTGAATGTCATTTACTTAAACAAAGAGCATCAGTTTTATCTCTCTACCTATACCGAATTCGATCCAATTGTTAGTTATATCCGAAGATGCTATTTATCTTCTTTTGTTGTCACAACTATCCTCCTAAAATAATCTAGCTTAACAAGTTCACAGATGTGAACTTGATTCAATGTCAAACAAACTATATGGAAAGCTATCTTACCTTGTTGCAGTTGCTCCCTTCGATTGAGATCCTTATAATGCCCATCTTCTCTAGCTTATCATAAGCAATCTTGAATCCTGGATCGTCTCTACAAATTGAGATGTTCTTCATCCTTTATGCAGGTCATGGGTTGTGAGTAGAGCTCTTGTGAGAAAGTTGGCTCATGTCATGTGGTCTAATTATTTATGGCTAAAGTAACCTGCATGGTTGCTGGTCCTGGATTATCCAGTCAGACCAAAATAAATTCAGGATGACACTAGGCTATCGGTATTTAAAAGTAAGCATTCTCATTTAAAATCCCACAAGCCTTGATCAAATCTCATGAGAGGGTCTATTTGTGCGCTATTGGTTTGTATGGGCATGTATTTGGCCTAGGCCTAGTAGGCTTCAGTTCACTAAACCTTGACCTGGCTTTAACCGCGTTTCTATCTGGGAAGCATATACCGCCATCATCATCATCTGACTTTCCATAGCGGATCTATAAAATCCTCAATCACTATGTAATCTTTATTTCATCATTAGTTTCCTTGAATTCATATCTGTTTCACTGTTTGTCGTGCCCAACGAACTGGTTTATGTACCTGGTTGTGGAAGACAATTTTGATCATATTATTCCTAAAGTTGATTCTTCTTTTTCTAGTGCATAAAAAATGCTGCATTAGAAAGTTGCTGCTACCAGTTGCTACTATCGGACGATTCTATACAATATGGATAGATTTTAATACATATCGGAGGAGTATATAAGTTAAGAGTGTATCCTATGATTAATGGCCACAATACGAAAATACGATTTCTGATACAGAATTGAGTTGCGTCTGCACTTTATTGGGTCGGTCTTTAATGGCTATATATATTAACATAGTTAATATTTTACGTTATATGATACGTATCTTACGATACGATATGAAAGGTTTCTGATACATATCGGCTATCTGTATCAGAAAATCTAACGTATTTTACGATATACAATACATATCGTACATATGATACTTTCTGATACGATATATGATATGAACGATACAATATTTAAATGCCCTATTTGTTATTGGCTTGGGCCTAGATCTCCCGGGTCGGATTTAAAGACCTTAAAAATATAAAATATCTCATCTCTAAAGTCCTAACTAATCTCTAAAGTCCTAACTAATTTGAGCTGCAAAACACAAGACTTTAGAAACTCTCATATCGTCTTCATGTGCACCCACAAAGAAGAATATGTTAAAAGTTAGAACTAGAACTCAATGACTCGGTTTATATTAAGTTGAACTTGCAATTAGAGACAAGGCAAAAGAAAAGAGAACAAAACGAGAGGCATATCGTCCGATTTGTTTAGCGGATAATGAATCCAATGATGGATTACGAAGAAAGAAGGTCCTTGCTTACTGGAGACACTTTCTGGATGGATGTTCATAAATACTTTGAAGTTGACGGAGGACCAAGTGGTATGAAAAGAAGAAATTTGGTTTCGGCTGTCTTGGATCGGTTTCGAAAGAAACCGATCTGAAATAGCTATGAGAAATCAGTATTGCCCGAAACTTCATGAAATAGTGGTATCTCGGGGCTGTTGCATAATGTTTCGGTCGATATTTCTCGGTACAAACGAAAAACGTGAAGAAATAGAGAAAGGAAGATAGAAGTATAGAACACTTGATTCCGTTGAGCTGGTTTTGGGGGAAGAAGGGGGAAAAAGAGAGTATCTTACTACATGAGAGAGATGGGAAGTATACACTATTGTAAAGGCAGGGACAACACTTTAGCCAGTTGCCCATGTGATTCTCACATGGGTCAAAGGTACTTTTATACATAGCTATATATAATTTATGGAAAATATAGCTCTGCATAATATCTGGCCTAAGTTTTAAGTGGATATGACCGTCTTTGTAAGTGGTTTGGGGTACAATGTTAGCTCCTAATGGGTTCTCTTGTATTTTTAATGTACATATATTAATGTTATATATAAATACATGAATATATCACGTATATAAATACATACTTAAACACACATATAAGTTAGAACAACCACCGAAACTTGTTCTGAGATAAGAGAAACTAACCGAAACCTACTGAGACTCATCATATTTAAAAGGACCGAAACCGGTACCGAAAACGAGTTCTTGAACCATGAGTTTGGTATAATGATATTATATTTACTCGTTAATTTTGTAAAAAATTCTTAGTATTTAAACCAATTTTTTTATAGGACCTTGAAATTTTGAATGCTATTTCAAAAAAAAAAAAAGAACTTGCAAAGAAAAGGAAAAGAAGATAGTGAAAGTGAAAGAGGAAGAGGAGTTCGTAAAATTCAAAAGCGAAGATGAGAACATCTTTATTGACGATGATGATAGATGATGAATTGATAGAAGACTATTTGATTGATTAGTAGTTTTGTTTTGTTATTTTTTTGAAAGTTTTTAGTTTATGACGTGCGAACTTTATGATGCGTGAACTTAGTAATAAAATGTTGCTACTTATGAAACTTATACTCATGTCATGTGGGTTACATCTTTTGACTACAGTACCATTTTGCTTAATTATCTAATAAACTTATGAGTTATGATTGTTCAAATGACTTATGTCATTTCACGTATTTTTCTGTTTGAACTTTACGTATATTGTGTTGTTTGCGTGACAGAAGATATACTACCTTTTCTAATTCTTTTAATATACTATTCCATGTTACTGATTTAATCATGTAATTGTAAAAAATATACTTATATTCTTACTTGCTTAGTTATTACACGAGTGATTATCATTTCTTACGATATACAATACAATATGATATACGATACAGAAGCAAAAAAGATATATGATTAATATTATGATTTGGCAAATTATATATATATATATATATATTTAATGAAGAAAAGAGGCCCTAGGAAGGTTTTTCGTTGGGCGGTGGCGAAAAAATACATCTTCCAACATTTTATTCAACGACCGGCACCCATCATCATCATCATCTTTATCATCCAAGAAGTGGATACACCAATTTTCATGTGATTCTACCACTTTTTCACCGTTGAATTAGCAATGTAAGAAGGTCTATTGTCGGTAAACCGTTAATTTGCCTTCCACTAGATCAACAGTGAAAAAGTTATAGAATCATATGAAATTTGGTGAATCCACATCTTAGATGATAAAGATGAAGATGATGGGTGTCGGTTATCATGTAAAATGGTGGAAAGTGTATTTTTTCGACGTCATAGGAGGAAATTCCCTCTTATGGCACCTTTCCTCCATTATTCTCATATATATATATATATATATAATTCGACTAGGATCCTATCGGAAGGATTTAGAAACAAATCCTTTCCATTTTTTCACCATTAGATTAACTTTGGGATTTGTGCATTCAATTATGTTATGTTTGGTAATAAATGAAAACTTTTATTCATAATTGTTAGTACACATCCCAAAGATAACAATTATGACTAAAAACTTTCATTTATTATCAAACATAACATAATTGAATGCACAAACCCCAAAGTTAATATAATGGTGAAAAAGTAGGAAGGATTTGTTTTCAAATCCTTTCGATAGGATCCTAGTCGAACTATATATATATATATATAGAGAGAGAGAGAGAGAGAGAGGTTAATGGAGGAAAAAGGCTATAGGAGGGATTTCCTTCTATGGCGTCGAAAAAATACACCCTCCCTCATTTTTTCCGACGATCGGCACCCACTATCTTCATTGTTATCATCTAAGATGTGGGTACACCAAATTTCATGTGATTCTACAACTTTTCACCGTTGATTTAGTGGGTTCAAAATTAACGGTTTACCAACAATAGAACTTTTTACATTGCTAAATCAACGGTGAAATGGTTGTAGAATCACATGAAATTTGGTGTACCCACATCTTAGATGATAACGATAAAGATGGTGGGTGCCGATCGGCGGAAAAATGAGGAAGGGTGTATTTTTTCGACGCCATAGGAGGAAATTCCCTCCTACGACATCTTTCCTCCATTATATATATATATATATATATATAGGTAGGAGCAGCCAATTTACTCCTTAGGTGTAATTAAGTTGGTTACAACCTATGCAAAAACATCATGATAGATTATTTTTTTGGATGATCGTCACCGTTCATCTTGATCTCCATATTTCAATATATGTGCATACCAAATTGTCATTTGGACACTTTTTACCTATGCATTAGGATGGTACCAAAATGAATGATTTTCCGACAACATTTTACAAACCTAGATCAATGGGCAAAAAATGTTCAAATCATATGAAATTTGTTTACCCATATTTTGGAATATGAAGATCAAGATGAATGGTGGCGATCATCCAAAAAAATGATCTGTCATGATGTTTTTGCATAGGGTGTAACCAACTTAGTTACACCTAGGGAATAAATTAGCAGCTCCCTAGGTGTAACTTAGTTACGCCTAGGGAGTAAATTAGCCGTTCTCTCTATATAAATATATATGATCCATGAGATTTCTCTCTTATTTTATTTATTTCTGGAAGCCTAAATTTCCTCTTCTATGCCGTAATCGTGCGATTTCCCTTTCGATGCCTTCCTCGCAAGGGGATCTCCTTTGATTCCTTGCTTCACCATGATAACTCCTCCATGAGATCCGTTGCCCTAGCTTCTTTATGAGATCTGCTGCCTTTCACGTGAATTCCTCCGCGAGAGCTCCCAGTTTCCATCTCCTGCCCTTGGCTTGTTTAGCGGACCAGTTGATTGATCTTGATTTCGCATCATGCGCTCATTTATACGATGTTCCGGGATTGAGCCGTGCAAAAATTTATTGAGATACACATACAATCACCTTATGTTTATAAAAAATTGCATATATCTGTCTCAAAATCTTTCTGCTCAGTGCTCATCACCCTTGGCTTGTTGTGCTTCATCGTTGAATGCTTGAATGTTCTTGAGTTTATTAATATTGTTCACATGATTTATGTTGATTCATGTAACCTGTCTTGCATGTGTTTATTGTGTCGGTTGTGTGACTGAAACATTATATTTCTTCTTATGTTTTATATTGCTAATTTAATGAAATTTATATGAAATATATAGTTGTCTGCTTAATTGGTTAGTTAATCGACAAGCGAACAACATTTCTTACGATATTCGATTCGATACGATACGATAAATGATATACGATAGATATCATGATTTTGCTACTTTGTGTTGCTTTATGTCTTTGTAGTGCCATCTTGTTGAAATGATTAGGTTCTTCGATTTTCTTTGTTCGGAGAAGAAAGACGATCTAGTGGAACTATGTCAGCATGCCTTGCACCTTATTTAACCTTAGGGGGTACTTTATGCTGGTGGCCGTTTTCTATGTTCTTGGTGCAAGTCAGACTTGGTGTGTTTTCGCACAAAGCTCTGAATACTGTCTTCCAGTTCATCTGCCGTCTTTAGTGAGAGTAAAATCTTTCTCCTATGCCATGACCTACTCAATACCATTATATGATTAGATTTGGTTTTCTGAAGTTGCGTATCCTGTGGCCCGCTAGTCTCTCTATGATCCACCTAATTATACCACCCACGATAGTTTTGCGATCTTGCAGCTGCAATTAAGCTTATATTTTGTACTCTGATCATGGAATAATTCGCAACAATAGTCCTTTTGCCCTCCTATTAATTGGTTTTGCTATTTTTTTAGTTTTAAGACCAATCTTTGAGATGAGCATATTAGAAATCTCGATACCAACAACAACTGAGCCTTTTATCCCAAGCATATGGGGTAGGCTACATGAACCAACATGAGAATCACGCAGGGTCCAACATATGAATCCTCCGCCTCCACTCACTCCTATCGAACAATATACTTTCATTGAGTCCTTTGGCAACCATATCGTTTCGTATCACCTCCATCCATGTTTTCTTCGGTCTCCCTTTTGCCATTGCCCATATCGAGAGTACCTATTCGTCGAACCGGTGCTTCCATAGGTCTGCGTCGCATATAACCAAACCATCTTAGCCGGTTTTCCCGTATCTTCTCCTCCACAGGTGTTACACCAACTTTTGCACGAATATCCTCATTTCGCACCTTATCTTTTCTAGTGTTACCGCACATCCAACGAAGCATACGTATCTCCGCTACGTGCATCTTCTGTGTATGCTGCTTCTTAGGAGCCCAGCATTCTGTACCATATAATAAGGCAGGCTGAATAGCGCTCCGATAAAACTTCCCTTTCAATTTTAACGGAAAGTTACGATCACACAAAATCCCTATTGCACTCCTCCATTTCAACCAACCAGCTTGGATCCTTTGATTAACATCACTATCGATCTCCCCATTCTTTTGGATGATGGAACCTAGATATCTAAACTGGTCGCTCGGTGATATCTCTTGCCCTTCCAATTGTTATACCAATATGGTTTTGACTTCTCTGGTTACTAAATTTGCAATGCATATATGCTGTCTTGGACCTGCTCAATCTGAATCCCCGAGATTCCAATGTTTGCCTCCATAATTCCAATTTGGCATTAACCCCTGCTTTCGTCTCATTTACTAGAACAATATCATCAGCGAATAACATACACCAAGGTACCTCATCTTGGATAGTTCTAGTAAGCTCATCCATCACGATGGTAAACAGGAATGGACTTAATGCAGATCCTTGATGTAAATCAATTGTAATCGGAAAATCACTCGTTAAGCAGCCGCAAGTTCTGATATTTGCCACTACTCCATCGTACATATCCTTGATTATGTCAATATACTTGACGGGGATCCCCTTCTTCATCATTGTCCCCCATAATACCTCTTTAGGTACCTTGTCGTACGCTTTTTCTAAATCAATAAATATCATATGCAAATCTCTTCTCCTCTCTCGAAAACGCTCGACAAGTTGACGAAGCAAATGAATAGTCTCTGTCGTCGATCGTCCAGGCATGAACCCAAACCGGTTCTCTGTTATCTCGATACCAATAGTTTAAATTTAATATATCATTTAAGTTTGGTCTTACTACGTAACCAATCGTTACTTATATGAAGAATTTGAGCTTGACAGCATACTGGTCAGCTATTTGAATATGTTTCATTTAACTAAATAATCATGTTCATGCTGCATGGATTCAATTGCTAAAGCATATGTATCAGGCTCAAATGTTCTGTACAGAGCTAAGTTCCTACATCTTTTAGGCTTCAAAAAAAAAAAAAACTGTTAATGATATTATGATCCATTTCATCATTATAAACTTTGTTTTATACCTGAAATATTCTCTGGTCAAGTGGATTTTCCAAAAAAAAGGAAAAAAAAGAGTGAGGGTTAAATCTTTCTTCAAAAAAATAAAAAAGAAAAAGAGAAAAGAGTGAGGCTAAATTCTATAAGTAATTTTGATGTATTTTTTTTTCACTTGTTGCAAATTGTATGTTCAACCTCTTGAAACTCTGGATGCATATAAGGATACTTTATCTTTATGATCTTCACATATATTAACTTTTGCCCTTGTGACCATTCACTGTTACGATACTTCACTAGTATTTTGTGTTTCAGAATTTCAATATCTTTGTGCCTTCCGGTGTGTTTCAGAATTTCATATATCTTTGTTCCTTTTGGTGTGTTCCAGAATTTCATATTTCTTTGTGCCTTCCGGCTTGTTGATTAGCTGATCGATATGTTAGGTCTTGTTGTGACTAGCGGTGGAAGAGGGGATGGAAAACTTCTACTGTGGAATGCTTTGAGAGGAGAACTTGCTGCAGATCTAAACTCAGATCTAAGGTAGCATAAGTTTGTTGATGTTTTAACTTTGATCGGTGTTTTGCATTAATTTTTGTGTGATAGTTACTCCAGTAGTTGGTTAAAGCTACAGAGAAATAGGTACCACATGTTCTTTTATACCCGTGAGTACATAAAATTCCACCCTAAATATCTTTTTACTAGTTATATCTTGGTGGTTGCTTACCTGAACTGATCCTATTTTGACGTAGGCTCTTGGATGCATGTATAATGGCACACGATATTTAGTGATGGCCTAATGGGAAAATGAAATTAGTTATTATACCACGGTGGCAGTTTTCTATTTTAAATTTACAAGAATAAATGCATCCGCATGGGATCTTAAATCTGTGCTAGTATTAAAAATTTTAAGCTATGAAAAAGATGTACTTCCTAATTCCTATGGCCAAGTTCAGTTGTGAAACCACTATATCTGAAGATTGTGTAGCGGCATGCTTTCTGTTTATTTGCCCTTTGGACACTCTGAACTATTGATTATCTTCTAATTCTCCTTGTTTGGGAAGCAAGAGGATCACCTCTTTTATCATAAAGTTTGATATTGAACTTGATAAAGAGTGGATAATCAATCTTATTATGTAAACTTTTTCTCCTCTTTGTTTGAGCTTTGAATTTGCAATGCAAAAAGAAATAATTGTTGAATTTGATCGAGACAAAAAAATCAGAATCTTAATAACTAGGCTGCCTAGTTAAGAGGATCTAGTCGGCAAGCTCAAAATTCTCACCATCTGCATCCTTTGAAATTTGGAGCATCAGTGCCATGCTGTCACCAATTGACCAAGGCGATAGTAAAAACTAATAAAAAGTCAACAATTTTAAACTTTTCTAACTGGTTCCTAATTGCTAGTCCCCACTAAATTTATTTCTTCAAGCTTCTTATGCAATACCGTTTCCTGCTTAGAGAATCAACTCATGCAGTCGATCAACTCATCCATAGATGCTTCATCCGAATCTGTTGCCTCATCAACTTCTCTGTTCATAATGTAGATCTGAGTTCTTGCTCTTTGGATTTTAATTTCCTATACAAGCATCCATATCTGGCACTTCACTGTTCACCACTCGACATACTGCTGCCAATGTTTAAATAACCAGCATGTTTTACATTGTAATAGGCGAGGCAAATTATTTTATAGGCCTACAAAGTTTATCAATTTAATAACTTAATATAAATTATATGGAACTATAAACCTTGATGAATCTGCTCCACAGCGCACACCATATTAGTTGCCAGCATCAGTTTCTTGAAAATGGACCTCTCTCTGCTATTAGTATTTTCTTTCCTTATCAACACGTGGAACATACAATTAGCATAGTAATCTAGGCGTCAAGTCTATTTATTCTTTTCCTTTCACTATAATTTTCTCTTATATATGCTTTGAGTTTGAAAACAACTTTTCTTGTTTATTTTATATCTTGATCAAATTCTTGCCCGTGCTCTCTCCTTTTTAAGAGGACATCTAAACCAGTTTCCTTCGTATGCCTCCTATGAAAAAGAAATTATCTTCGCAACACTTTATTTCTCAGATTTATCCAGCTGTGTTGTTAATTTAATTATAAATGACGATATTAATAATACACATAAGTTAGTTTCAATAAAGTTCATCTAACAATGAGTTAAAACCACTACATAAACTAATTAAGTTTTTTTTATTTATTTTGACCACCAACTTCTTTCATATTTTCAAAAAACATACCAACCACTTCATAATTTTAAAAACAACACCATCTTTTTTAAGGTTATCTAAAAAGGACATCTCTGTTATATTTTCAGTTATTGGGGTGAGTTAGAGAGTGGGTTAACGTAACTGTGGGGTTAGGTCAAGGCAATTTTGACCCATTTGCCCCACATCTCTCCCGTTTTCTCTCTCGCTCATCTCTTGCCCTCATCACTGATTCTCTGTCCCTCAGCTCTCTCGTTCTCTCTCATCTCTCTCGTTCTCTTTTATCTCTCTCAATCCGTAGAATAATTTTTGATCACCCCCAAAATGAAAGAGAAGGTGCAGAGAGACAGTTTGTGAGAGATAGAGAGAGAGAGAGAAGAAGAAGAAGAGAGAGATAAAAGAAGAAGACACCCTTAACCCTTTTAACAATCAAATACAACCATTAAAGGGGTATTTCTGTTTTTTTCAGCCCCCTAACGGCTATAATTGATAGCAGATAACATGGGATGGACGGAAAGTTAATGCAACTTTATCATGGTGCCCTTTTTAGATGAAGTTGAAAAAGTTGGTGTTTTTGAAATTATGAAGTAGTTGGTGTGTTTTTTGCAAATATGAAAAAATTGGTGGCCAAATAAAAAAAACCCATAAATTAATTATAGAATTTTTTTTTGAGAAGATGATTGATACTAATCCACCTGGCCTTTGTAGAGCGTTGCTTAATATAATCTTTTCCCCGTACTGTAAATCTGTAATATCTAATATGAGCTTGATAACCAATGGCATGCCATTATAGCGTGATAATGTTGTCGAGTGCTTGCGATTATTCTGTCTATAGTGTTGTTATAATATTTATGTTAGCAATTATGTGCTGAAGTCCTTGCTTGTACTTGTGAAGTTGGGGATTTCTATTCCTGACTCAAGCCACTATATTATGTTATAACTTGTTTGCATTAATATTTATGAAAAACATTACATTCATTTCTGCAGGGCGAATGACCAGAATCATCCTTCGATCAATGTGATGGAATTTTGTAGTGAAAGCGTTCTGGCTTGTGGAAGTGATTGTGAACATGGCGGTCCAGCAGTAGTTCAGTTATGGGACTTTGATTCTCCAAAATCATGTTTGTCTTTCCCTGCTAATGATTCTGTAAGTTATTTTCCTTTAGATTCTGCTTATAGCAATGCGGTTAATGGAATACTTATGCAACATTTTCACAGTACATAACCTCGCTGAAAGCAAATCCTGCTTGCAACTTCATTATCACAGGTAGAATTAAGGGCTTCTTAATGGCTAATTATTTTAACTTACAATGTTTTTTCTACTTCAACAATGTTTATTCTAGTGAATTCTTTGCGGGTTTTAAATGTTTAGGCGCTGGAGATGGGACCATAGGCTTATTTGATATTCGAACATGTGGAGCGATTAATCATCTCTCTGTTGGATCTGGTTATGAGGTAATGTGTTCATCATTTCGTACACCAATGATTACTTTATATTTATATTTCCCTTGCACCTTTGTTTTTCGAAATTCTGCATCTTTTCAGCCTGAAAGTGAAATATTGTCTCTGTTGAGAAACCTCAAATAATCGTTTTTTATTTTGTTCCTCTTACAATGGCAAGTAGTTTGCTTGCAACTTGTTTAATCCCCTAGCTTAAAATCAACATTTTTTGCTGTTTAGGATAGTTTTGAGTGTAACATTTTGGAAACATCATCATCAGGCTTTAATTTTAATTAACCCCGAAATACCAACTTTTTGTTCCTAGATATGTAAACTATGGTAATCTCCTTATGGCGAGGCTTCCGTTTGGTTTTACAAGTCTCAAGAAGTCGTTGAAGATAATAATGGAAAGGGGAAGACCGATCATACTACATTTGTGATTCCATTACTTAGTCAGCATGCATTCTCCCTCTTGCTGTGGTTCCTGTACTTAGGCTGCCGCTAAGTCACCTCTTTTATTTGTTTTGTAATCCTAGGGTTTGAGTTTAATAGGCTGTGGAAATCGATTGCTAAGGATGAGGAATGAAGTTTCTAACCCATTGTCGGCTATGGAGTGGGTTTTGCAAAATAGGTTGGGCCGTTTACTCCATCTAGAAACAAAGGTTATGATCCACTCTAAGTTTGGTTGGTATTAAAGCCTAGGTTTCAAGTTTCTGCTAGTACCAAGCGGCATCGGGTGTTTTCTGATCTATTTTCGACCCACTTGACCCGAAACTTGGCAATTAGTTTGTTATCGGCTGAACATTATGAGTGTGGGAAAATTTAAAAGATTTCGTTCTGAATCAGACACAGAGAAGAGCATAAACCAATAATTGCCATATTTTGTTAATTAATTAAAATTGAAAATGAAGAAAGTGGTATTAAATCAGTAAACAAACATACAATTATACTTATGAATAAGCAACAAAAAGTTAGATTGGGATATCAAATAAGTAAGGATTGAATAAATTCATTAATATGTATTTTACATTAATATTTAATAAAACAAAAAACTCTTTAATTTTTCCTTATAAATAACTTACAAAACTTACAAGTGCTCATGTTTAAGCAAAGAGAAAAATGAAGATTGAAAGAAAATTATATTTTGTTTATTTGGAGGATTTTCATTTTTGGAGGATTTTTTGATACCGCAGAGATAATCTTGAGAGTTTTCTTTTACCTCAGCCCATCTTTGATTGGGAAAGATCAGAGCCAGCCGAGTTTAGAATTTTGTGTCCATGGCTTTTCTGTCGATTAATATAACGAGGGAGAATTTTATAAAACCCTCTATTTACAAGATTTTATTTTAATCCCCTTTGGTTGGATCCGTCATATATGTATATTGAGTATGATGGAGGACAAAACCATAGGAGAGAGATTCACTCCTACGACTGGTAGATGTTAACTCGACTTCAATTTTTTGGATGCTCGGTACCGTCCATCTTGTTCTTTGTTGTCAAAAAATTAGTGAAACAAATATCGGCTTTAACGGCCGATATTATCGGTATCGGCCATGCATCGATAAATTTTATACCGATAAGAAGGTTTATTGTTTTAACCTAATATTGGCCGATATTATAAATATCAGCCGTATATAAGTATATCGTATCGTCGATATTTTGTTTATTTGAGAAAATGATCTAGGCTTAATGGTTTATATCCTTTTGGGTTTCAAACATGTACCTGAAACCCATTTACAATCAAAGACACAAACTAAAGTATCTAAACCCGATCCCATATTCCCATCTTGAGAATTTCATAAATTTTATATTTATAAAATTTATTAAAATAAATATGTAAAATGTTCGGTTATAAAGTAGACCGATCTGTCCAATTTGTAAATGTTCGGTTATAAAGTAGACCGATCTGTCCAATTTGTATCGTGAAATTTCCTATATTGATATCCAATATGCCTGAAACCGGTACCCGATACCTGAAACCGGTACCCGATACGAATGCCCGATACGTAACTCGTATTGGCGATATATCGTATGATACCGCTATGATTACCGCTATCTGATATAGAAAGCACCCATCCGATACGTTCCAATATGCTATACTTACAACCTTGTCTAAAACATAGATAAACCAAATTTCTTATGATTTTAATGTTTTTAACCTATTAACCTATTGGCAGGGAATTTTCTTTTAACTGAAAAACCACTGAATTTGCATCCACCTGATCAATGGGTCAAATTATTAAAATTACTTAAATTTATTGTTTCTATGTTGCAGACATGAAAGTTAAGATGTGCCGTTCCGATTGTCCAAAATGATGGCTTTAAGTTGACTTTTTGACCCTCATCACACATACACAACTTTAGATTTTGCTGCCATATTATAAAATTTCATTAAGTTTATCATATGGAGTTCAAGATTGTTGAGTTATAATTAATCTCATCATCATATGGATGCCAACTATTATAATTATCTCATTAAGTTTATATTAAATTGTTATTTACTAACTCAAACCAATAATTTTTAAGTCGAGATTTGACTTGTACTCGCTGTAAAGATAAGAAATTAGATGGATTTGGATATAGCTTCGAACCATGCAAAATAGTTAATCCAAATGGCAAGAGGAGTGAGGTGTAATTTTTGTTTAAAGAGATGACCGATGGTAAGACACGTCCAAAGGATCAATCGGCAGGAATTAGCGGAAATGTTACTGCATGAGGTATGAGTTTAGAGGACATGAGATTACAGGTTTTTAGCAAAATTGAAATTAAAACGTGTAGCTTTGGCGAGGAGGGAATTTTGCAAGAAAACTTGTGACTGTGCTGGCTAAGCTTACATATTATGAGGATGAGGACAAGGAGCAAACAGATTTAAGGAATTGGCATAGCCGATGCTAATATGACCTGGAAGTGACCAGGAGAAATGGGAATCTTGAAGTGGGTGGCAGCTTGAATGCAGCTTTAAGGGCACACTTGATCCTTGCATTATCAAGTGTGTAATTTAGGAAGATATCAGGGAAGGAAATTATGGAGTGGACAATGTGGCGATCCGATAGATCCATGTGTGCTTAGAATTACGGTTCTATGCAAACAACAATTAAAGATGCAATCAAATGTTTTAAATCATTTAGTACCGATAATCCATACTATCAAAGTATCGTTCAAGCAAATTGATGAAGTGTGTGCCGGAGTATCGCCATCTTGTCCATATTAGATATCAAATATCTTGAGATGGAAGTGGAAGATGCTACTGTATACTTGAAGTGGAAGTTATTTATAGAGAAAATATAGATTTATTGTACTTTCTTTGAATAGAATATTTGCTTAAAATTGTAAGTTTTGGCAATTGTTTTTGTTCCTTTCTTACTGGTTTGATAACTCAACTCCAATAAATATAACTGTATATTTATTTATTGTTTTAACATCTCTTTCTTTCTTTTTCTTTTTGATGTTTTTATCGTTTAATTTTCGCAACCTAATAATTGTGGTCTGTTTGTGCTTTGTGTTAATCTGATTTAGACAAAGGATTTCACTGATTCTTTAATTCTTTGTCTGATACCGATTCCTAGGCCAAGTTTCGGATTGGGCAGGTCACAACCCGATTGTATCGTCCAATACAACCTGGTTTATAACCTTGGTATGGTCTGAGTTAAGAGCAGCATTGCGATTGACTCATTGGTAGAGGTGTCCAGGACTCAATATGGGAGGAGAAATTTTAGGGAAGAGATTTTCTTTTTTTTGGGGGGGGGGGGGAGAGCAAGTTTGTGCTGGATCAATGGGACATTTTCATCTTCCTTTCTTACCAAAGGTTGAAGTCAGCTGACCGAGGCTGTCCAAATCGGAAATTGGTCTGCAACACGATCTGAGCTTCTTAGAAGAATGTTTTCACCGATGGTATAATAAGTTTTGTAGTTTATTTAATTGTGCTTGTTAACCTCCCTGCTAAAACATTGAGAGGTCTCAGTATCTCAGCCTATCAATGCCCCTTGATAATATGGATCTCACAGTATACCAAGGGAGAAAACAGATGGGAGTGTGAATATTGCTATCAGAACGATAAATTGAATTGATAGCCTGTAGTATTTCTGTTTCACCGTGCTTTGTTAAAATCACAACTTCACATCAATGATTGTGCTTCTTTGCTATTTTACTAACATGCTAAACTGTATCAGTTTTGCTGTTTTCAAACTTCTACAAGCAGATGATTTCTTATGTATTTTGTGCAGGTGACATCAGTTTCGTTTAGCAGCTGTGGGACCTATTTTAGTGTCTCTAGCACTTCCAATAGCACACTGGTATGGGATACACGGCTAATGCCGACAAACCGCAGTCAAATTCCCCTGGAGAAATCTTGTCAGGTCTCTGATATACATTTCTTCAGGCCATTGCATTGCTTAAGCCATGGGAAGCAGATGCCTACTGCAGAACATGCAGGTCAACTTCCTGGGTGAGTTTTCCTTGTTTATTTTGTCAAAACTAATTATTTGTGTAAAATTCTAGTCTTAAAATGTGAATCTGTAGGGCTAGTTCCTTGAATTATGCTGGGCAAAGCTATAGGAGCTTGCCTACATCTGAAATGCAGGTTGATTTTATTGTGGGTCACTAGTTTAGTTTACATTTGGTTACTCATAATTGATCTGATTTCTGATGATGTTTCTCAGATAGGATTTTTAGTATACTATGATGTCATTCTGATGGTCATTTCGACATCCCTCATTATGATTTGAACTATATAAACGATTTTTTAATTTATATTTGCCTGGAGGTCAAGCTGTTGACCCTTCTAAATATTTCCCGGTGCAGAACTTCGACAGTATGCCCTACTGTCCACAGTTCTCTTGCTATTTTGAAACATGATTGTACAATATGTTATCTTGCCTATGATATATATATGGTGCCTATCCGTTTCGTCTGCCCAAGCAGTCTCAAGCAAGGAAAGATTAGAAAGCATAATTTATGAATTTGCTTGTTGATTATTATCCTTATGGACAAGTTACCAAAGTTAATATCATTATTGTGCATTTGATAATAAAGCTATCTGGGTGGCACTTTTGGGCATGCATTGAAAATTTTGCTGTAGATTGGCAACTTTTTGGGACTTGAGATTTGAAACGCATTCTGGGATTTTGCACATGTTGATTAGTGTGAACCTTGTTTGATGTCAAGAACACCCTCCTACATGCCACCTTGACTGAGGAGACTGGGAAGCAACCACAATGGTTTTTTGGTCTAGGATAGTCTGAAATACTGGTAGTCTGAAGAAATTGTTTTATGGTCTTAAACAATCTCTCTATGCCTAGTTTGGCATACATTGTGGAAGTGAAAGTCGTTGTTCTCTGCAGATGTAGCATTAATCACTTTTGTCTTGTTTTGACTCCATAAGGGACAGGGGATCGAGACAATGCTTATAATGTATGGTTATGATTTTATGGTTACAAAGATAATGGGAAGGCATCAGTGATATGATGATTTACCTAAACAAGATTACACAAAAGAACTATGGAGGTTTCACTAATTTTTAGACATTGAGGTCGGTCCAAGAATGGAATTTATATTTACGAGCAAAAAGGGAGCTGGAATGTGCAACCTCGTGGAGACTTGGCGCTGCTAACAAGACTAGGTTATCAGTTGATTGATTGGGAGATATAAGAGACCGGTGGCTAAAAATATTACCTAATTGCTATCCAACCTGATCGTGTTTACATCTTACCTAATACTGACCATTGGCTTAAAAAATTACCTAATAGTTATCCAACCTGATCGTGTTTACAGTATCTTACCTAATACTGCTTATAATACTAAATTTTGGTCACTCTTGAGTAGCTGCATTATGGATGCTGATTGGGAAGGATCACTCTTGGATCAACTGTGTACCACCACATGATGTTATATGTTTGCTTGAGGGTAGTACTTTCTTGCTTGGTGAGCTTGGTTTTAGGCCTTCTCTCCCTATGAGGTAGTATTATGAGTCTATGACAACAAAGTGCCGTCGAAATTGCTTCAAATTTGTTTTCCATAACCAAACTCATTGTGATGAATTGTCACTTATTATCCATGGTCGCACGAAACACAGACACGACGCGACACGGAAAAATCCCAACATATATGATATGGGGACATGCGGATGCATTTTTAAAATACGTGTGTGTATATATAATAATAATAAGTCTGCCACTTTATATACACTTTCCTCATATAAGTATTATTTTGTAAAAGAAGTATAAAGCTACTACAAGTCTACAACAACGTAAAATAAGAAAAATTAACAAGCTTAAACCCAAATAGACAAATCATTACGATAGCTTACTACCATAAGTTATTCTTCAAATTTTACACTAGTTATTTCCAAAAAATAAAATGATTAGATAAGTGATTAACAAGTCTTTATTTAATCAAACAAAACAAGTAAATAATAATCCAAGCTTTATAAAGACATTAACAATGTTCTCATCTCCATTCATTGTTAACTAAAGGCATAAATTTACTTCTGATGCATTCAAAGAAATATTAGCAAACTTCAAAACAACGATACCATATTAAGAATCAAATGATCTATACTTAGTTCCCATAACTTTGATTCTCTTTCTTCATTTCTTGTAGAGTTTGATACAAGACTGTTGGACAAGCATAAGCTATGCGTGTGTCTTATACAAGAAAGATAAAAAGCATAACGTCCAAACAGACACATTACTAGTTTTTTAAAAATATTTTTTCTATAAAATGGAATTTTTGTATCATCACTATTGTTGTTGGGTTTTATAAAGCAAGTCTTTTGGTAGTAGAAAACTCTAGAATAGACATTTAGCTCCTATTTTGGGTTCAATTTGAATTTATAGTTGGAGTTAGTGATGCTGCCTTTTCTTTTGCCTTTATTAAGATGACATGATGGCATACTCTAGTTCATTTCAATATTTTTTCTTTTCCTTAACTTTTCCATAAATTCTAGACATAGCAATGAGTTACAAATCAATTTGGCATCCCAGTTGTGCATTGCCATTATAATAGTAGAGATGACGATAACATACTTTATACATGTATAAAACACAAGATACAGGTAGACCACACATACAACATGCATATGATATGCGTACGAAGTGCCCTACACGTGTATGTCATGTTCGATGTGTATTGTGCAAGTGTCGGTGTTTGTTACTTGTCGCACATGGGCTCAACAAGCCATTGAAGTGTCAATGTAACATGCAGTCTAGCTTTTTAATGAGAATATGAAGTTACCGATACTTTCTAATTTCTGTGCTATTCAATGTTCTAAATTTCAGATGTCGGTGTTGTGTCAGCCCGAAGATTTTGATGTCGGATATCGGATATCATGAAATGTCGGGTGGTTTTATTAAATATCGGGTTCTATATTTTTGTAATATAAACGTCATTTATACAACTTATTTTTTTGAAAAAATATTAACTTTATACAGATTTTTAGTTTTATTAAATTTATATCTTCCTTAATAACCCAGTGGTAGAGCGGTGGCCTAGTAAATACTTGATGTACGATGCCCAAAACCTAGAAGAAAATTACCCAAAAAAATTCTCCACATCGGAAAATGTCGGCCGACATTTCCCAAATACCGGTAACCGAAATAATTCTGCAAATTTGTGTCGTTTTCTTGTCAAAATCGACATCATGTTGACATTTCAGCTATGTCGGTCGACATTTAGAACACTGTTTGCAAATTCTGCTAATTAATCAAGTACTAGGCTTGCTCAACCCTTGGTTTACCTTGAGTCATTTATCCAAGCTGGGCACTACCATATATGAATACTCCAATTTGAGAAGTGTTAGAATAATTATGTGTCAATTATGTAATATTAGTGTGAATATGAGAGGGATTTTATCGTAATCTTGCAGTGGAGAAGGGGAAACACTAGATCCCCTCCCAAGAAAAAGTTTCACAAATTTACATATCTCGAATCTGAACCCTAAAATGTCTTGCATGTATACGCTTGGCCTCATATTGGAAGTTACAGAAATGCTTTTTTCTCATACATGTAACATATTGGGATATCTTTCTACTTCATATATGTGAAATGTCCTTTCCACTACACCAAAACTTCGAAATTATGATGATGGTGGAGGGAATATATTTTATATTTTAACACGTCCCCATAGGTCGAAGGGTCTTTGGGCTGAAACCTGAGCTTTTGCGCAGCAGTAATTTTAATTTAATAAATCCGTATTTAATATGCCCCCGGTAGAAATCAAATCTAGGTTGCTATGATACCATGTGAAATGCCCCTTCTACTCACCAAAACTCTGAAGTTTTGATGAGGGTTGAGGGAATATATATTATATTCTAACAATATACATGACAGTTGATGCCTTACAAAAGATATATTGTAATCTTGCATGCAGTCATGTTGACGAGGGTGATCAGGGTGTAAACGATGCTAGGTGGCTTCAAAGGGAACCTGTATTGATTACTGCAAGTGGTGATGGAAGGTATGAACAATCTCTCTTCTTTAGTTTTCGGTCCTAAAGCTAATTAGCTTAACAATAATTTATCTCTGCGCAGCATTGCGATGTGGGATGTTACCCTAGGTATGCCTTGTGTCAGACATTTTGTCAGCCATACAAGATCAGTTAATACTGTGCGTCACCATTCCCTTTCTCCTGTTTTAAGATATATTTGCTTTATCAATTTAATTCTTTATAGATTGCTTCATCATCAACACTCGTTCATTATATTGGCATGTGTAATTACTACAGGTTGCTGTTGCACCAAATGATGATTACTTTTGCAGTGGGGGAGATGATCAAAAAATTGTGAGTTGCATACAATCTTTTGTTACTTATAGAACACAATCTTTTCATGGATGACTTGGCTCTTGTCACTCTGAGACAATTCCTGAATATAAAAAATTAAAAGCAATGTCTTGTGTGTACCATTTTAAGTTCTTCATTAGTTTTATGTTCCAAGAATTTTTGCGAAAAGATAGTATTACAAGTTTCACCGGTCCCATTTTGTCAATATATATTATCATTAGTTTTAGCTTTCAAGAATTTGTTCATTTATGAAAGGATATTATCACATGCTTTCGTAATCTCATTGTAGTTGACATCTTCCAGCGAGATGTATAAGCTATATAGCACCAAGACAGCATATTTGGGCCTGTACCAGTGTTTGATATGTGTCGGAAACGGATACGGCTTCAATATGTGCCTGACATGATGTTAGACATGGACATGGCCCTGATACACTGTTGTCGGGCATTTGGGCCATTTTGGACTGCCTCAGTTTGAAGAATTAGGGTTTGAAGCCCTTTTTTAGTTCGTGCTCATAGGTCAGAAATCCCTTCATGAGTGGTGGGCCCCCCTCATGGTTAGACACTCTTCGCTAAAAACCGTGCCCCATGTGCTGCCATAGGGTTAATTAAACCTCTGCTAAAAGTACTCACCCCTTTTCCCTCTCATTGAAGAACCTAACGAGTCTCTTTCTCTCTCTCTCTCTCACACACACACACACACTCACACACACACACACACAAAATCAGTCACTCCAGCTTTTAATCAACAAATCCATCACCGATCCTTGCTAATCACCTCTCCAACTATGTGCTCATCATCTCTTTGATGTGCTTCTTGACTTGTACCTTTTGCTGCATTACTCTTCCATCTTTAGAGTTAAGCTACGACATGTCTTACATTAAATTACGACATGTCTTTTATACTAATTTTATTATATGTTTGTCATTTAAATAATTTAATATAATAATAAATAAAAATAGAAATATAGCCACGTCCTTGTGTTCTACTGTTCAAAAAGTGTCATGTCTTCTGTATGTGTCTGCTTCATAGTGTATAGATCGCATATTTTTATGTATTTAGATTATTAATAAGAAAGTAAATTATCATGTAGCTTATAAGTTTTCTTGATTGCTAGAATGTGGTCTTTGTCAGGTAATTAGAGCTTGCAATGTACTTCTGCTAAGTTAGGATGGAAGGTTTTAGCTTGTGGTCAGGATCAATGGTTTGGGGTATCTAATACTTCAGCACCAGCCACCAAGTCTACTGTAACAAGCTATATAAACGAGTTTACAAATTTATGATTACGTTGTAAGGATTTTTTAAAGGCCAAAAGATGTGGTATGAGGTTATGATTGGCATAAGTATGTACCCCTCTTTGGCTACTTTTAAGAAATGCGTTCGCTGGATTCATTTTCAATTGAGATTTTTGGTGATCAACGCCTTTGGTGTCTACAAGGGATCATCACCTAAAGTTTCTTGATGAGTGGAACAGAACCAACTCTAAACTTCTAGTGCAAAATTGATACAAATCTGTCAGATCGTAGACATGTTTTGTGATATTATCTTATAAATTGATGGATTTTATGAAGAAATTCCAAATATTTCATTGTTAAGTAGGAAATGTCATGACAACATTATTGGACCTCCTGAGTGATCACTTGACTAAATCATCTTTAATAGTGAAAAACTAGACAGGAACTAATAGCATATAATGCGCACAGGATGTTAGAAACTATTTCCTCCTTTATTCCCTTTGTTGTGTATGTTTAACTTTATGGTGGCTTATGTCTTTGATCCATCAATTTTTTATAATCTGAATCAACCCATTTTCTTAACCAAGGTTTTAGTTGGTGTATCTACTTAATGGGAAGATCAGTGGAGTTCTGACGGCATCACAAATTCTATATGATGACTTTGTGATCTCATGAGCTTCTTATTTTCCATATGCTATTTCATTGTTGGTATTACACTTAAAAAATGCAGTTTTGTTTGCAGGTCTTGTATCACAACAAAAGAGGAATGACGCGTCAAAAGTGGCGACTGTCTCATCCACTATCAGAAAAGGATTAGTTCCATTTGCTAGTATAGTTCCATAAGAGCATATAACCTGTAAACACATGGTATGTACAGATAGAACATCAATTTGTTTATAAGTATTTGATTTTGCAACAACCATTTTGTGCTGCTAGCTGAGTCCAGTGTGCAATTTAAATTGATTTGATGTCATACATGAAACATTTATCCTTAGAACAGCACTCAGCCTGAAGCAACTCATTTATTAACAAGAAATGATAACTACACTATAAAGATGAGGACATGCAAAAAGCCTGTGTTGTTTCCCATTTAGGAATTGCCCGTAGCAATTTCAATATTTCTCACGAATTCGTTATTTGATATGGTTACGCCTTCTTGACCTTTGCTGATGGTTGCTGGAAAATGAACTTGAAAAGCCAAGCGGCAAGGATAGCACCAGTGAAGGAGGGAATCCAGTATACATAAAATTGTTCCCATGTATTATGTTATTGATATGTGTCCAACCAAATGCCTGTCAATTGCAAAAATGTAGATTTAGATTATATATGGAGGCAGATCACAGATGTAAAATTGTTTTATGTCTTCGCCAAAATTTGTTGATTGAGATGATAGAAAACTGAGACTTGTAGTTAACAAAAGCAATAAATTTCTTTTGAAATTTTGAAATGAATGTTCATTCACATAAACAGTAATAAGCATAATGTTCCTGACAAATCCAGAAGGCATCAGCATTTTTCTTGTAAATTTCATGTCGGGTTTTCTTGTGTGCATAAGCTTTTGTTCCTAGTGTTTTTAATTTCCTTTCCGTTTTTCTGTTCAATTTTTTTTATCTTTAACTACGTCTTAAATCCAACATAGCCTGCATAGGTGACATACATGGCTTGATGCTCCATAGGAATCACCGAATTTCTTTCTTTTTGTTTCTTAAACGAAAATTAAGGTTTGCTACAAAAGAATAAGGAGGCATGTAAGGATTGCTGCAAGAATGCTACAAAAGAATAAGGAGGCATATAAGAAAATTCAATTGAAGGGGTGCTGCTTGCCTTGATTGGTTCATGGATGGCCCTGTAAAAGTCTTGCCTGGAACGACCATTGCAACTGTCTTCATGGCAATCATCAGCGTCTTGAGGATGGGATTACTTGGGCCCTTGACGATGATGAAAAGAACGGCGCAAGTGATCACAAATGTCAGAATCCCTTCTGGGATGGCTCCGGTATGCACATCTACTTTGAGAGAAGGTCCTGCAAGCATGCTCTTGTATGAAGAAGGCATCGCCTCTCTAATGGCTGAAACACCATATGCTGCCCCAAGTGCCTGATCACCGATTAACCCTTTAACAAATCAATGTTATGTTCTTATTCGTGATCACGATATTTTGTTTCATTATTTCTGAAGGGATAAATCACAAAAGTAGCAGTCAAGGTATTTCATCCTAATAAAAGAAATTAAGGCAGTGTAGTCAAAAACTGCTATAGTCAAGGGAACCTTCATAAATTTTAAGAAGGGTCATTTCTAGAAAACCCCTATGAGTGATTGAGCCCTTCTCCAACAATCAACTTAAATTTTAGCAGCCCCATCTTTGCGTGCATCAACGTCAGACAGGGTTGGGGACCTTATCTTATAAGTGAGTCGACGAGTCCCACTATGCAGTGGTTGGGTGAGGCGAGCACAACCACCATGGGACTGCGCTCGTCCCCAGCCACATTTAAGACTTAGTTGATACCACACTATATATAGCCGTTGCCACACTAATACCACTTTTTTCTCGATGGTGGCTGGAGATGAAGACGTGGATGGCGGAGGCGGGAGTTGTTGGAGACACAATTCGTCTTCGGGATTGAAAAGAAGAGAAGGGTGTGTGACCTGACTGTTCCCCAATCAATCAAACTATAAGGTATCTAAGAGCTAAATGGAATGAACATTCAAGAGCAATTTCTGTGTATTCAAATGAAGAGCATCTGGTAATTAACTAACTAGCACGACGAAGCCGAACCTGAGCGGGGAACCGCAGTGCCATGGAGAAGAAGCTGTTGTTGGTAATTCCAGCAGCATAAAAGGCGGGCGGTGGTATTCACAGGGTTGAAGCATGCTTTCCCCAGCGCCAAAGAGATGGGAGCAAACATCAGTATCAAAAGAGTGATCAATATCACCGTTAAGGGGCCCAAGAATCAACGGCAGGTGATGCCCAAGTTGGGAACCATCACTGATAACCTTGCCATTTCTCATTTTCATAGTATAATTTATTGGTTTTCAGGTTTGAATTTCAGCAGGAATTTATAAAAGCAAAACAATTGCAGGTAAAATAAGAGAGATAAGAAGAAAGCTCAGGTGGCTTAAAGGGAGAGAGACAGAACAAGTTCGAGTGTGAAATTGAGAGGAAGAGAGAGGAATTTCATTGAGCAAGAAGGAGGAGGTTGAAGGGCCTCACCCTTCACAATATTCTCAGATGAGTCTCTCTCTCTCTCTCTCTCTCTCTCTCTCTCACTCTCCTCTTTATTTATACATTTCCATTCTTAAAAAAGAAAATAGAAATTAACTGCTGGGTCTGATTCCCTCAGGTGTGCTCTATCCACCACAAGCTTGCTGCCACATCATCGATTCTGTTATCCCTCCCTCGCACGCGCCTCCTTCCTCAGGTGGGTCCCCCTGGCAGTTATGGCAGTTAACTTCTCCTGTGCTCTCCTGCTGCTCCTCATGTGTTTGTTGAAATGCCTTCATCATCTCTTTATCTTCTTTCATGATGGCTTCCAGGTGAGAGTGCTGCAAGTCAGGTTCTCCATTTGTGTGTGTATCATCAGGCTCTTGATCCCTAAACCCTTGGCGATGATCGCCGTTAAGGGGCCCACGTTGGAGACGCAGAACATCCACATGAACGTTATCACGCCGTCCCCCACCGCCGTCTTGACTGCCCCCCATCCATGATGTTTTCGTTTGAGATTGGGAAAGATGGAGAATCTGTGAGTGATGATCAGTCTTTTTCTTTCTTGCTGGAGATTCTTGATATTTCTTTTAATGTTTTTTCAGTGTTGACTGACGATACACATAACCCACTGTGATTTTGTAAATTTTGGGTGTGTTTTAACGGACAAAAAATTTGTCAGATGTAAGCACTTTCTTGTAATTTCTGATAAGTTTTCTATAATTTACAAGCAGTTGTATGTTATTTCTATGCACCTGTCTTTAATTTCTAACCATTTACCTGTAACTTCTAATAAATTGCATGTAATTTATAAGCACTTGCCTGTAATTTCTGATATTACAGAAATATAATTAAAAGTTATAGACAAATGGTCAGAATTTAAAGACAAGAGCATGGAAGTCGCATATTATTAGAGGCCACGGAGTTTAGAGGCCATTTGTCTTGAAGGTTATGATTTTTCTTTTTGTGACTTAGCGCTCTCTGGTTGCTAGAAGTGCTAATCCATTTTATGGCATTATCTTGATGTTCTCTTGAGTTCTTTGCAAAGATAGCCAATTAATTTGGAAGAGAATTCGTTTTCATGGTGGGAAAACAAGTTTATTGTTGTTCTATACATGTATACTCAAGAAATATGATTAATTTGTTAAGTAACTTAAATTACCCCTGCAACCATTACATTTTGTACATACGATGCAAGCAACTAAAAAATTCTATGCACCTGTCTTTAACTTTTAATTAGTTGTCTGTAACTTCTCATAAGTTGCTTGTAACTTATAAGTATTTGCTTGTAACTTTTGATAAATTGCCTGTGACTTTTAATTAGTTGCATGCGACTTATATGCACTTACCTTTAATTTCTTACCATTTGGCTGTAACTTGTAAGCAGTTGCATGTGATTTCTATGCACTTGCTTTTAACTTCTAAGCATTTACCTGTAATTTTTAATAAATTGTTTGTAACTTGTAAGAAGTTGTCTGTAACTTCTGATAAGTTGCATATGATTTCTATGCACTTGCCTGTAATTTCTAATTAGTTGCATATAAATTTTAAGAAAAAAATTTAGAGCTTAGCTCCTTGGGTATCCAGGCCTCCTATTTCTCTAACATTTGCTATGTAAAACTGAGAATATCAACAAAAATATCATTCATATCACAGTATCGGCCAATATCAGTTATATAAAACTGATAATATCAACAAAAATATCATTTATACCACAATATCGGCCAACAATGGCGATATTAAAGTAAATACGTCAACAGTTTTTTATATTTATTAGACAAACCGGTAATATATAAGCAATTTGTTATTCTCACTCAAAACAAATAATAATATCGGCGAATATTGACCAATATAAATAGATGAATATATGTATGAATAACAAAGACTTAAAATTTCGGCCAAACAAAAACTGAAACAATATTAAACCATTTCTTGCTTATTCGCCAATAGAATTTGTGCACATTCTTTTTCGTGCAAACATTCTTTCAATACGTCGCTTGTGCTTCAAAAGACACATCCTTCACATTGTCCTTCTTATCCGGCTTCTTAAATAATCGTTTCTCCAGAATCTGTACCAATAAAGACCACAATATATTATAATCAAGTTATTAGAGTTTACATGCAATTTATTAGAAATTACAGGCAATTACTTAGAAGCTACAAGCAACTTATTAGAGATTACAGACAAGTGTTTAGAAGTTGTAGGCACACACAAAATACATACATGCACACACGTGTAACACCCTACTATGGTTATACAATAGTAATTGGTATTTTAAAACTTACTTTATATTTCTTCTATTTTATTCTTTTGGGTTGCGATCGATTCGAACAGTAGAGGTAGTTATCCGACCTGACCCGCATGTGTGAAACCCAGTATGGTGCAAGAGTATATCAGATATTTATCAGTAAACTGAATTTATATGAATCTAGTATAATATATATATCATATATCTAGATCATCATATATCTTTTAGTAGCCACAAGTTAAACATAAGTTATATTTTTCTAACTGCGATTATATGGTTAATCATCTCATATCTTATTTTGGTTTTATCTATTACGTTTAAATCTTATGGAAAACTAGATATCAAATATTCTTAAAATTATAATAAATTTAAAATACTTTTAAATCTTATATTAGGGAGGTATAATTTATCTAAGTCATATCATTGCATTATAGTTTAAAATATTACGTATAAGTACTATTTTACAAATATATTTTGGATGAGATTTTGGTAGAGAATGGTTGTAGTTTGTGTTCCCCTCCGAATGGCGGCCAAGACATGGACGTTTCGCCTGAGATTCGAGGCATATGCTATTTGGTTTTATCCGTCCACCTCTCCGAAGATGTCAAGTTGATTTATGGCACTATGTATCGAAGGTTTAAACGGATGCGGCCGATGTAGCAGACTTCGTCAGATTCCCTCTCGTTTGAGGGGTTTTTGATTGTGGGGACGCTCTTCCCTGCAGGCGCAAGCCCCTGCAGTAAATTACGCTACCGCATCGCGGTAACAACTTTCTCCTTCTTCAGAATTTCACTTCGTGTCGTGAGTGTTTGTTTTGTTTGTGGTTGCCCATGGATTGTATACGGAGACTAATTTATGTCGTCGCCCGTAGGACGTGGATTAGACCAAATCCGTATTTTCTTAGATTTGGATTTGGGGTTTTGGTTTGAGCATACGTTAGCCATATTTGAGGCTAAGATCAACTTAAACGTTTGTTAAGGATACTGTAAGTCCATGCTACCTCTCCCGGTACTTTCGGGAATGCGGAATTTGGTAAAAAACGATTTTCTTAAAGATGGTAACATGGACCTAAAACCCGGATCTTGGTTAAACATCTATCTAACATCCTAACTATGAGTTTTAGCTACTCGGTTAGGGGGTTATACCTTGCTTGTCTTGAACTCCTTCGTCTTCAAAGCTCCGATGGTGGTCCGATGGCTTCTTCTCGTCGTCTCCGTACGCCGAAGATAGATCCACCTGAAAGCTCCAACCTTTAGCTCCTTCTTCGTTCTTTGAAGAAACTAGTTCACTTGGTTTGCTAAACCTAGTGAACTAGAATGAGTAGAGAAGAAATAGAATGGGATTTTATCTATGGTTCTTGATTCTCAACTCATGAGACAAGAGAACCATAGATCAAGAGAGGGAGCAAGAGGTTGAGGGTGAGAGCAAGAGGAGAGCTCAAGAACAAGAGAGAGAATGAGCAAGAAAGAATGAGGCTCTCTTTTGTCCTTCACCCTCTCATAATCCAAAGTGATCATAACTCATCATATCAAAAAAAGTCTTATGTGATGGTTAGAAGCAACCACAACCATATCATTTCATGCACTCATTTTACACAAATGAGCAAGTAAACAAAAGTCTTTGCCATGAAATGATGGCTATGGTTATCATGATGGTCAACTAGTCAAGCCTAGTCAACTGGTCAACAAGTCAACAAAAGTCAACAAGTCAACAAGTCAACAACCATATCACCATAATACTTAATTAATATAATAGTTAATCACATATCATATTCTCATTAGGGTTGAGCATAAAGTCAAATAGTCAACGGTCAACTGTCAACAACCCTAATGAGAATTCGCTGCCTCTGCCTCCCTGTCAACTGTGCATACACACCCGCATCCGCGTTCCGAGGAACACGAATGCAAACTGGATAAATCCAATCCCATAAGGTACACTAGGATCTGGCTTAAACCAAAGCCCGCTAGTGTAAACTGTCCGGACACTGTACGTGCACAAGTGCACGGATATGACCGAACCCTGTCGCAAAACCATGCGACCTGTCGCAATACCATGCGACCTCTACTCTTTTGCCTAAAGGCGAAAAGCTTTCTGTGTGGGACTCTAAAGACTCGACACTACGCTGGCAGTGGGTTTAACCACAGACCGCAAGCGGCACTAGCTGTGCGTAACGGTCCCCAGGTAATGCCGACAAGAAGACCGACGAGGCGAAACCCATCTGAACTCCTACTGAGCCTGAGTGTGACATTCTCCGTACAGTCCGGTCTGTTCGTCTGATACATCGCATGGCGGGCCTAGAGGGCGGTAAACGTCAGTCCCCCAATAGCGGTACAAGTCGTGCCGGAGCGTAGCCCAAAACACCCTGAGATAACACTGGAAACCTACCAGTATATCTCGTTTGCCCTGGCCAGGGACTACTCGTGTAATGGCTCTCCTAGACACAGCGCGATGTCAACCCCCAATACCGGGAGAGACGAATCCTGTCTAACCGTCACTGCCTCCAAGTGCTTCGGGACTGCACCCAACCACTACCTGTTTGCACGACTCCTTTGAGCCGTGGTAGGGTAGTGATCAAAGTACAGTGGGAACACACTCGAGGCGAAGTGACAGTGTCAAGTCAGCGGACTAAGCTGTACTCATGTCACCTGGGAACTGATAACCGACGATAGGTATAATACCAACTAGTCAGTTCCCGACGAGTCCTGTCCAGTGTACCCGTAACCTAACGAGCACCCGCATACTATCTCAAGTACGACGTACTGACGGCTGTGGGACAGACCGTCTCCCACACTGGGATGAGAAGCGCATGCGCTGGTCTACTCCGGAGTATCGATGCCCTGTCTCGATAGTCCTGCGACCAGGGACCTGCATAAGGATGTGCTTATAGATTACCCAGCCCCACTAGTGTGACGGCCATCACATCGCTGGTAATCAAGCAAAGATCCTAAGGGCTCTACTAATGTGTATAGGCGATATTCAAAAATAAACACATGTACACATTGAAGTAGAAACAAACCAAGTAGCATACTACTATTTTGAGCAAGATTGTCAATACAAGGTGAATATCCCAAGCTTCCATTAAGTAATATACATACTAGTATGATACAGTAATGGCCTCTAGGGCATATACACTAACAATCTCCCACTTGCACTAAGGCCATGTACTGGCGTATCGAAGACCTATCATCTCGATCAGCCGCTCGAACTGAGTCTGGGGCAAGGCCTTGGTGAATGGATCTGCAGTGTTATCTTCTGATTTTACTCTCTTTACCTCGATCTCCCGGCGATCAATGATCTCCCTGATCAGGTGGAACCGCCTCAAAATGTGCCTGGACTTCTGATGGGACCTGGGTTCCTTCGCTAAAGCTATAGCGCCGTTGTTGTCACAATACAGCGGTATTGGATCAACACTGGTAGGAACCACCTGAAGTTCCGTGAGGAACTTCTTCATCCAGACAGCTTCCTTTGCGGCATCGCAAGCAGCTATGTACTCCGCTTCCATGGTTGAGTCAGCAACGGTTTCCTGCTTGGAACTCTTCCAGCAAACCGCCCCTCCATTGAGGGTAAAGACATAACCCGACATGGACTTGGAGTCATCCTTGTCACTCTGGAAGCTGGAGTCAGCAAAGGCCTCAATCTGGAGGTCTTTTCCGCCATACACCAAGAACATCTCCTTAGTCCTTCTCAGGTACTTGAGAATGTTCTTTACTGCTATCCAGTGTTTCTCCCCTGGGTCCGACTGATACCGGCTTACAACGCTCAATGCGTATGCTACATCTGGTCTGGTACATAACATCGCATACATAATAGAGCCTACCGCAGATGCGTAGGGTATTGATGACATGCGAGCCCTTTCCAAATCAGTCTTGGGAGACATCTCTTTGGAGAGGGTGATTCCGTGACAAGCCGGTAGATTACCGCGCTTGGAATCTTCCATACTGAATCGTTTCAGTATGGTGTCGATGTACCTTGACTGTGAAAGTCCCAACATCCTTTTAGATCTATCACGATAGATCTGGATCCCCAGAATGTAGTTGGCATCGCCCAGGTCCTTCATGGAGAACCTCTGTGACAAGAATCCTTTGATTGACTGTAGCATAGGAATATCATTTCCTATTAGGAGAATGTCATCGACGTACAAGACGAGGAATACCACATTTCTCCCTACAATCTTACTGTAAATGCATGGTTCATCTGGGTTTTTGACAAAGTCGAATTCTTTGACAGTATCATCAAAGCAGATGTTCCAACTCCGCGATGCCTGCTTAAGTCCATAGATGGACTTGAGCAATTTGCACACTTTACCGCTGCTCCTACTCTGATTGAATCCCTCTGGCTGATCCATATAGACGCACTCTTCCAAATTTCCATTTAGAAAAGCCGTCTTAACGTCCATCTGCCAGATCTCATAATCGTGGAAGGCAGCAATGGCAAGAAGGATCCGAATGGATTTAAGCATGGCTACCGGAGAAAAAGTCTCGTCATAGTCCAAACCAGGTCTTTGACGAAAACCCTTTGCAATGAGCCTAGCTTTATAGGTTTCAACCTGCCCATCTACACCAATGTTCTTTCTGAAGATCCATTTGCAGCCTACGGGTTTTACCCCTTCTGGAGCAAAGTCCAAAGTCCAAACTTTGTTGGTGTACATGGACTCCATCTCGGTCCGCATTGCATCCAGCCATTTTACCGAGTCACCGCTCTGAATGGCTTGCTGGAAGCTAGTAGGCTCATCATAATCTATGATGCAATCCTCTCTATCCCCGTCTATGAGAAAACCGTAGTATCTCTCGGGCGGATGAGACTGCCTACTACTTCTGCGGAGCGGCGTAGGAATGTCCGGTTCCCCTGAACCTTCTGGTTCTACTAAGGTTTCAGTAATAGCTTGCGGTTCTGGAATTTCTTCCAGTTCTATTGCGCTCCCACTTATCTGATTTTCTAAAAACTCAGTTTCCAAGAAGCGGGCATGACGAGAAACAAGGACTTTTTGCTCCTCTGCGTAATAGAAAAGATACCCCTTGGAGTTCTTTGGGTATCCCACAAACTTGCACTGTACTGAGCGTGCCTCGAGCTTGTCCGCATGCTGCTTTTTTACAAAAGCCGGACATCCCCATGTCTTAAAGGATTTAAGACAGGGTTTCTTCCCACTCCACATCTGATATGGTGTGGTAGGCACTGTCTTAGTAGGAACTTGGTTCAAGAGATGTGCAGCTGTTTCCAGTGCATAACCCCAGAAAGATCGCGGCAACTCAGCCTTACTCATCATGGAACGAACCATATCTAATAGGGTTCGATTCCTTCTTTCCGATACACCGTTGTGTTGTGGTGTGTATGGAGGAGTACGCTGAGAGAGAATTCCATTCTCTTTTAAGTAGTCCAGAAACTCGGCACTCAAGTATTCACCACCTCGATCCGATCTTAGGATCTTGATACTTTTGCCTGTTTGTTTTTCTACTTCATTCTTATATTCCCGGAATTTCTCAAAGGCCTCGGATTTGTGCTTCATTAAGAAGACATGTCCATACCTAGAGAAATCATCTGTGAAAGTAATGAAGTATGAATAACCGCTTCGCGCATGTGTAGACATTGGACCACACACGTCACTGTGTATAAGTCCCAAGAGCTCGCTCGCTCTTACTCTGTGTCCAGTGAACGGAGTCTTTGTCATCTTTCCCATGAGACAAGATTCACAAGTGGCATAAGACTGGTACTCGAACGGATCCAAGTATCCTTCTTTATGTAACTTAGTCAACCGTGTCTCATTGATGTGACCCAGTCTACAATGCCATAAGAAAGCCTGATTTAATTCTGGAGACTTTCTTTTTAGTGTGTTCTGGACACTGAATATCTGAGCTTGATTCAATACGTATATACCGTTATTTAATGTACCTGACCCAATCAGTGCTTGATTTAGGTGGATGTTTACTACATCGCTTACAAAAGCAAAATCATATCCTTCCTTAGAAAGTAAGGATACAGATATGATATTGCAAGTCGCACCTGGTACATACAAACAGTCACGCAGAATCAATATCTGCCCAGTTGTCAGTCCTAGGTGATATTCCCCTACGGATACAGCATCCATGCTCATTCCGTTAGCAACCCTGAGAGTCATATCACCTTTCCTGATAACCCTACGGTTTCTCAGACCCTGTAACGAATTACAGATATGAGATCCTGATCCGGTATCCAATACCCAGGAAGTAGGGTTAACTAACAAACAGTTCTCAATTACAAACACACTCGAAGCCGAAGCCACAACATGCTTCGAATTCTGGCTACTGGCTTTACAAGCCCTGCAATCTTTCTGCCATAGTTCATTCCCGTTACAATAGGAACGTCCCTCTTTTACTATATCCAGTCCTGAAACTTTTGCCCTTGTTTTTCCTTTTTCTTCCCTGGTTTCTTTCAGGGTATAAGCAGAGGGCAGGGACTGTAGAATTAGGTCAGTACTTGACCCATTCTCCAACGTGGTCTCCAGGTCCGTGAGCTCAATATAGCTGGTCTCTGTAAGGACGTTGCCCCTTACAGATGACCCGACTGCCAACCTCGCTTGAAGCAATTCGTTCGAGGTCTCATATCTTGCGATACGAGATTGCTCTCCATATAAAACTTTGTTATGGAGGAAGATAGAAACTGAGTCCATCTTCTCGTGCTGCCTCTGGTTTGTACCATCAACTGAGACTAACACGAGGCACTTGGCTTTCGCACAATCCTTTTCCGATGTCCTGCGGATGTGAACATCCGTGACAGGGGAAACAGGACCTGAGACAGCAGGGTTATGATTAGTTAAGAGGTGTCCCAGCTTGTCATGGGCAATGGACATCTGGACAGACCTTTGCCAGTCATAACAGTCAGGTTCAGTCATGTTTTTATCTAGATGTAACCTAGGCGTGGTCACAGGGTCGCTGCAATTAAGAGAGAGAAGAAGAAACACTCAGCATGATGCTCTTGCAAGTTTAGAGTGGTTTTTAGTTTGTCTAAACAGGATGGCTCCCACTGTTTCTCGAATCCCTCCTCAAACCATAAAGGAAGAATTAGTCAGGATCAATCCCACCGTACAATACTTGCTTAACCGTTCAGCCAGGCCGGTGTCGGTACTTCGAGGGAGGTTTTCCAACGCTTTCGCGAAGTTCCTTAATTAGAGAACCTCTTTTCCCTGGGGGCGTAGCCCCGCTAACACCTTTCTAGGCACCTACTAGGTTTATAACATTGATCGTTAAGTGAGAAAATTCCCGAGGAGTAGCATATACTCACAGTAGGATCGGGATCCAAATATCATCGCGTGACGAAACTGAAGGAATCCTACCAGAATCATCACACTCCAAATGGTATGCAAATCTAGCAAGTTTCAGTACTTATGAAACTCCCGATGTGGATTTTTGCCCCATGCTCTTATGACCTTGACTAAGGCCAACAAATCATAAGTCACATGTCAAGTTCTACCCGTCGTTGTCCAGGTTAATTTGAACCCATCCGTATATACCCTTGACTAAGGCCAACAAGGTAATACGACTGTCCCAAACCAACGCATCTATCTATGCAACATATGAATGTCCACCAGCTACCAATCACTGTGCCTTGACTAAGGCCAACAAACACAGCTTGAATACTGTTGAATATTCATATGAAACGACAGAGGGCTACGAATGGTTTTGGCGAAACCGTGAACGTAGTGAACTTGATTTAGTCGATGGAACGAGATAGCTTTTAAATGGAGTGGCTCAAACTCTGCATTTTAAAAGTTTGTTTTTGAAAAGAACCGAGTGGTTTTTCGAAAGTGTTCCAACGACTTATACTTGGTTTATTTTCTTGCATTAGTTCTTTTAATGCGTGATATTCTTGCATTAGTTCTTTTAATGCGTCCCATCAATTAATCCTACCATTGCAGAAAACAACCAAAATATGACGTACGCTTATGCCATTTGCATTCGCCACGGGGCCCCGTCATTACCCGTTAGGTTACTTAACTAACGACAGAGCGGGGGCTGGGCTAGCGCGTCTGTAAAACATAAGCAACGCCTAAATAATATCATATATAGATATACTGCAATGATAAACATTTCAGATCACAGATAAATACATTGGATATACTAGGAATCTGTAATTTGTACGAGCCTGTAACAAAAACAGATTACACGGTCGCGGTGAATAGCCAATACCCCACCCAAGACCCCTACGGGTGCGGCAAACTACCCGCCAAGTACCCGAAGCGTAGCAACCTCCCTCATCTCCATGAGTAGGCCACTCGACACTTCGGCATACCCGGTAGTTTGTGCACCCCTCCATGGGTCTATCCTAGGAGCAAAAACAGTAAAAAGAAATTATACAATGACGGCTACAACCCCGACCCGGTTGTGCGGCCATACAAATAATTATTACATCAATTTACAAATTTACATGAATTGAAAGAAAAGAAAACTCTCGTCTCACAACCCCCGGCTATTCACCCGCGACAATCCAACATATTCATATACACATTCCAGCACATTACAGATCACAGATTTGTATAACCCCCACTAATCGACATATAGCGATTAGTAGACGTTCAATACAAATATCACATTACAGAAAACCCGTTAGCTTAAGTCTTTTAGAAGTTCGATCAAAAATACGGATTTTCGGGACCCCAAAATGAAATTTTCGTTCTGGAAAATCTGGGTTGAAAATATATATGCTAAAAATCCCAAAATACCCCCAAGAGAAAACTGCAAAAAATAAAACTCCTGACCGAGTCAACTCGGCCGCGTTTCCGCGGCGGGAGCATGCTCCCGCCGCGGAAACGCGGCGCTTTGATCGAGTCAGGGGCCCAAAATTTTGCAGATTCTTTAAAAAAGCCTGAGTCGATTTTAGGTGTGTTTCAAAAAGTTTTTCCAGTACTTTTGAAATCGACAGAAAGTTGAAAATTTGGGGTTTTGTTTTCGGGACTTTTTCTTTGATCGATCTTCTAGTTACTTGCTAACATGTTAGATAGAGTTTAACTAGGCTCTGATACCACTGTAAGTCCATGCTACCTCTCCCGGTACTTTCGGGAATGCGGAATTTGGTAAAAAACGATTTTCTTAAAGATGGTAACATGGACCTAAAACCCGGATCTTGGTTAAACATCTATCTAACATCCTAACTATGAGTTTTAGCTACTCGGTTAGGGGGTTATACCTTGCTTGTCTTGAACTCCTTCGTCTTCAAAGCTCCGATGGTGGTCCGATGGCTTCTTCTCGTCGTCTCCGTACGCCGAAGATAGATCCACCTGAAAGCTCCAACCTTTAGCTCCTTCTTCGTTCTTTGAAGAAACTAGTTCACTTGGTTTGCTAAACCTAGTGAACTAGAATGAGTAGAGAAGAAATAGAATGGGATTTTATCTATGGTTCTTGATTCTCAACTCATGAGACAAGAGAACCATAGATCAAGAGAGGGAGCAAGAGGTTGAGGGTGAGAGCAAGAGGAGAGCTCAAGAACAAGAGAGAGAATGAGCAAGAAAGAATGAGGCTCTCTTTTGTCTTTCACCCTCTCATAATCCAAAGTGATCATAACTCATCATATCAAAAAAAGTCTTATGTGATGGTTAGAAGCAACCACAACCATATCATTTCATGCACTCATTTTACACAAATGAGCAAGTAAACAAAAGTCTTTGCCATGAAATGATGGCTATGGTTATCATGATGGTCAACTAGTCAAGCCTAGTCAACTGGTCAACAAGTCAACAAAAGTCAACAAGTCAACAAAGTCAACAAGTCAACAAAAGTCAACAAGTCAACAACCATATCACCATAATACTTAATTAATATAATAGTTAATCACATATCATATTCTCATTAGGGTTGAGTATAAAGTCAAATAGTCAACGGTCAACTGTCAACAACCCTAATGAGAATCCGCTGCCTCTGCCTCCCTGTCAACTGTGCATACACACCCGCATCCGCGTTCCGAGGAACACGAATGCAAACTGGATAAATCCAATCCCATAAGGTACACTAGGATCTGGCTTAAACCAAAGCCCGCTAGTGTAAACTGTCCGGACACTGTACGTGCACAAGTGCACGGATATGACCGAACCCTGTCGCAAAACCATGCGACCTGTCGCAATACCATGCGACCTCTACTCTTTTGCCTAAAGGAGAAAAGCTTTCTGTGTGGGACTCTAAAGACTCGACACTACGCTGGCAGTGGGTTTAACCACAGACCGCAAGCGGCACTAGCTGTGCGTAACGGTCCCCAGGTAATGCCGACAAGAAGACCGACGAGGCGAAACCCATCTGAACTCCTACTGAGCCTGAGTGTGACATTCTCCGTACAGTCCGGTCTGTTCGTCTGATACATCGCATGGCGGGCCTAGGGGGCGGTAAACGTCAGTCCCCCAATAGCGGTACAAGTCGTGCCGGAGCGTAGCCCAAAACACCCTGAGATAACACTGGAAACCTACCAGTATATCTCGTTTGCCCTGGCCAGGGACTACTCGTGTAATGGCTCTCCTAGACACAGCGCGATGTCAACCCCCAATACCGGGAGAGACGAATCCTGTCTAACCGTCACTGCCTCCAAGTGCTTCGGGACTGCACCCAACCACTACCTGTTTGCACGACTCCTTTGAGCCGTGGTAGGGTAGTGATCAAAGTACAGTGGGAACACACTCGAGGCGAAGTGACAGTGTCAAGTCAGCGGACTAAGCTGTACTCATGTCACCTGGGAACTGATAACTGACGATAGGTATAATACCAACTAGTCAGTTCCCGACGAGTCCTGTCCAGTGTACCCGTAACCTAACGAGCACCCGCATACTATCTCAAGTACGACATACTGACGGCTGTGGGACAGACCGTCTCCCACACTGGGATGAGAAGCGCATGCGCTGGTCTACTCCGGAGTATCGATGCCCTGTCTCGATAGTCCTGCGACCAGGGACCTGCATAAGGATGTGCTTATAGATTACCCAGCCCCACTAGTGTGACGGCCATCACATCGCTGGTAATCAAGCAAAGATCCTAAGGGCTCTACTAATGTGTATAGGCGATATTCAAAAATAAACACATGTACACATTGAAGTAGAAACAAACCAAGTAGCATACTACTATTTTGAGCAAGATTGTCAATACAAGGTGAATATCCCAAGCTTCCATTAAGTAATATACATACTAGTATGATACAGTAATGGCCTCTAGGGCATATACACTAACAGATACGTTAGTCTAATTTGAGACTAAGATCAACTTAACGGGATCGTTTAGATCCGACAAAAGAGCATTTGGATTCTATTGTTCCAGTTTAGGGACATAGTGGTCCATTGAATGTATGACCGTCGGGACCCATCACCTCTCTGACGACGTTGAAGGATTACAACGACAGATGTCAGAGGAGTTCAGAGATGTACCCTTGAACCAAAATTGGTTGAGAGATCTATAGTCCAATTTGGGACTAAAGTCTGTTTGAAGGTTTTGGTTTAAGGATACGTTAGCCATATTTGAGGCTAAGATCAACTTAAACGTTTGTTAAGGATACGTTAGTCTGATTTGAGACTAAGATCAACTTAACGGGATCGTTTAGATCCGACAAAAGAGCATTTGGGCTCTATTGTTCCAGTTTAGGGACATAGTGGTCCATTGCCAGTTTAGGGACATGGTGGTCCAACATTCCCATTTTGGGGACGGATATTGGTTTAAGGACGCATTAGTCCGTGAGTTTAAGGACGCATTAGTCCATATTATGTGTGGTTGTCGGGACCCGTCACCTCTCTGACGACGTTGAAGAATTACAACGACAAATATCAGAGGAGTTCAGAGATGTACCCTTGAACCGGGTGTAAATTGATTCGAGAGAGCAGTCGTGCTCGGTTCAATTTAATTTGAGGGCTTACGGCCAGAATTGGGCTAAGTCCAGTTGAAAATGTTTAACATTTAATTTGTGTTTGGCCTGTTAGGCCTTTGTTTGGGCTCTGCCCTCTTTTAAAATAATGCAAAGCATTTTATTTTGGTCTGTTTAGACTTTTTTTTTCTTTTAATTGGGCTCTGCCCCTTTTAATAGTGCATAGCACTTTGTTTGGTCTGATAGACCCCTTTTTTTTTATTGGGCTCTGCATTGCATTAAATGCTCTGACAGCGTCCCATGTGGCTTGTTAGGCGCTTTGCGTCAATTGAGGAGCGCAAGGCGCAAACTCATGTGATGGTGACATGTGTCACGCTCTGGTGAGCGCAAGCGCAGTACGCTGCGCCATTGCGCTGCGCTAGTGCGCTGCTGACACGTGGCGCGCTCTGGTGAGTTGCGCCAATCCAAGAGCGCAATGCTCATTTTTGTAAAGCGCAAGGCGCAGTTTGTTCTGGAGCTGACACGCGGCGCTCTCTGGTGGTTTGCGCCAACCCAAGAGAGCAACAGTGCAAATTTTACAAGTGCAGGGCACTGTTTAATTTCTTGATCAAATTTAGATCAAAGAATGTTTCAAGAGGTTTTACCTCATGATTTAAAGAACCAATGGTTCATCAAAAGGCTGTGCCTTTATATGTAGATCAAAAGATCTAATAAAGAAATATATTACTTCTTTTTTTATTCTTATTATTTGATCTTTTCTTTTCTTTTTTATTTAAGATCTTGATCTTGTTTTTAGATCATTGATCTTTTTAGAAGAAATTCTTCTTTTCAAAGGTTTACCTTTTCCTTTTTCTGAGTTCTTTCTCAAAGTTTTCAGAAGATTTCTGTGAGTTCTCTCTGTGTCAATCTCCTTTTTTGAATTAGAGTCTAGGGGTCTTTTTATAGTGCCAATTGATTTGTTAAATCAGTTAAAGAGATCTTTCTCTGAGTGATTTAGGGATTTTTCCCCACCGTTGGATCTTTGATCCAAGGGCTTCTGTTTTACAGAAGAGAATCTTATTGTTTTAATAAGATTAGAAAGATTTTTCCAGAATTTTTCTGTTTAAATGCCGACACAGCTGGCGCAAGGTGGAAGAGATAGACCTCTTTCGCTTACTCGGGTTACGGGCGTTTGTGAAGGTGACCTTCCTTCGGGCGTCTTTAGCTAGAATCTCATCTTTTTGCACTTGCGCTTGACACGTGTCGCGCAGCGCAACTGCGCTGACAAGTGTCGGAGCGCAGCGCAACTGCGCTGACACGTGTCGCGCAGCGCAACTGCGCTGACACGTGTCGCGCAGCGCAACTGCGCTGACACGTGTTGCGGACACGTGTCGCGCAGCGCACTGCGCTAGCGCAGCTGTGCTGACATGTGTCGCCCAGCACAGAGCGCAGCGCAGCTGCGCTGACACGTGTCGCGCAGCGCAGAGCGCAAGTTGCTTGAAGCGTTGCTTCCTTTAATTTATTTTTAAATAGAGCCTTGCTCTGATTGGGTGCGCTGCCTTGAGCGCAGCGCTGGCGTGTCAGCTTTTGACACGTGGCGCATTGTGCGCAACGCAAGGAATCTGAAGCGTTGCTTCAATTTTTGAATTTTTGAAATTCAAACAGAGCTTTGCTCTGATTGGGGAAACAAATGCCCCTTACCGTTGCGCTCACGTGGCGCACACATGAGTGCAGCGGTGGCAAGATCCCAGCCGTTGGATTAACTCAGGAGTTGAAGGGGCGCAAGCGTCTATAAATAAGACCCTTGGTCCTCAACAGATGATTATCATTTTCAAGATTTTTACTTTCAGAACTTCAGAGCCTTGCTTTTGCTTTCAAGAACCCCAAGAGTTAGAACTTTTTTAGAAAAAAACTTTTAGGTAAAATTTTTAATTCAAATTAAATTAAATTAATTTTAATTGACAGAGCCTTGCTCTCATAGATCTTTGATCTAAAGAAAACCCCTTTGGGGTTTCACCAATAGAGCCTTGCTCTCAAGAATCCATAGATTTAAAGAGATCTTGTTTCAGGGTTTTTAACCCATGAATAGAGCTTTGTTCATGGACAAAATGTAGATGCTTTTTGATCTAAAAATGAAGAAATCTTAAGAGTTTTCATGGATCTTTAAGATCCCAATTTTTTTTTTAATTTTTAATTTTTTTTAAGAATTAATTTTCCTTTGATGTATATTTCCATCATTATCACAGAGCTAAGCTCTTTTAATCTTTTGAGGAATTTTATTCTCTTAAGACCAGAGTTTGACAAGTGTCATTCTGTGACAGAGCTTTGCTCTGAAAGAGGAGATTTTCTCCTTGTCTCTATGGATTTCTCATCAATGAGAATATTCTTTTGGGGTATCTCCTCATTAATTGACAGTCTCATCCAATGATGGGGCTGTCTTATTAACCGATGTATTGTCATCTAGATTTTGTGGGTCCCCCTTTGGTCCCTGATTTCTGTCCCTTCGCAGGAAACATGTCTGCTGACCTGTCATTCCCGTTTGTTCGCTAAGAGGAAGGATTCCCTGAAGCGCCAGTGGACCGGGAGGTTCTCGCTCTGATTAAGGATCATGACCCAGAGCATAAGAGCCTTCACCTGTGGGGTAGATGGTATAGTGAAATCATCAAGGGTCGCCGAAGCTTCGGTTGCGCGATGCCATCAGAGCCTATTTCGTCGATCCCCTATGCGGATGAACCCCCGGTGAAGTATGCCGTGGAGGTCATGAACTGGAATTCGGAGGATCTTCTCCAGCCTTCGATTGGCGCCATTCCCGTGCAGCCGCTGCCGGCCGTGGACATTTTAAGGCACGCCCTTGGGGACAACCTTACAATATTGGATTGATCCCTCGACAACCGGCCGGATACTTGCAATGGGCCAGGTATATCCTATCAGCGAAGAGGACGCATCTGATGAATATTGGTTTGTACTCCGCAGTCTACGTCTCCTTGTTCGAGTACCCCGTTCCTCTGACGTGGTGGGTTAAGGCATTCATAGAACAATGGAACATCCCCACCCACACCTTCCTTCTATCGGACAGGGAAGTCTCCATCTCCCTGGAAGAGTTCGCTGAGATCTCGGGTTTGCCGGTGAGGGGGGAGCATTACGAGGAGCTGCTTCCTACTGACGAGTACGTCTTCGCCACCAAGCCGCTGGTATTTGATTTGACGCCGGAGAATACTATTCAGCACCAGTTTCCGAGTCTGGTGAAGGTGCTGAATATATATGAAGGTCTTTATTTGGAATCGGGAGTCCAGGGAGTCAGTTTTGCAGATTTTATCGCCCGCTTCCTTCGACCGGAGATTTTAGCGCAGCGGAGTGAAAAGTTCGCCAAGCTCGACGACCCTTTCGGCTTCGGCTTAGATCGTCGACCAGTATCGGAAGACGATCAAAAGGATTTCTATCTCCCTGATGCCGCCATCATGCCCTTATCAGAAATCGCCGCCCCGGACATTGATGAGGAGACCTTCTTTTTAGGGTTCCTGGGATTGTGGCTGTGCTGGTTCGCACTCCCCATGCACCCGCGATACATGAGGCCGTCAGTTTTCTACCCAGCGCATCGGATGGTGGCTGGCCTACAGTTGTCGATCGGAATCGCCGGGTTGGCCCACTTATACCATGGACTCAGCGTGGCGGCGGACGCAAATGAACCTGGGGTGTAACTTGCCAATTTCCCGATGCACTACTTCACTTCGTGGATAGAAATGCATGTGCTCGGGGTATTTGGCATTCACAAGAGCCCCTCGTTTTTTGAGAAGTGCAGACTCCCACGAGTCATGCGGTTGATTGGCGCTTCCATTGTGAATCCATCTCCACGGGAGGCTAGGGGGTTGCTCGTTCGTCCGCCCACGATCGGAGCGAGGATTTCTTTCATGGACAAAGTCGTGACTATCGGCTCAGAGACCTCCAAGGCAGTGTTGGCACTGCGTGGTGGTTTTAAGGACGGGGCTTCCGTATTGAAGGCCCGGGAGATTCTTCACCTATACTCCATCCGGCTGGGCTTCCTGGTATTCAGGCAAAACGATATGGCGCTCTTCATAAGGTACAACCCCCATCGGTTCGCCCAACAATTAAGTTACAACCAGGGGATCCCGCTGGAGGAGTTTTTGGAAGAGCCCTCGGCCACCAGGGAGGGAATACGGAATGCGTTGCACCATTTTATGCGGCTGAATACGGGCTCCCATTTCTTTATCAGTGAGCCGAGCTGCGTCCCACGGCTACTTAACGTGTACGTGGCTTGGTATGGGTACGCCATGGGTGCAGTCATTCGTGAGGAGAAGCGCATGTTGGTTGACCGTAAGGGTGCGCCTCTCGGCAGTGACCGCAAGGCTCCCCTGAAGCCAAGGACCCCGGTTGTTCTTCCGCTGAAAGATGCTGGAGCCGGGCCACCGCGCGTGCTGAGCCCTCCGCGCGGATTGCCGCCCCGTGATACCGTGGATGCACCCCCAGCGCCTCGTGCTCCAGTGGAGACGGTGAATATGGTTTCGCCTGAGTCTGGCGCGGGCTCGGACATTAGGACCCGCCGTCCCAAGGTGCCCACGAAGCGCAAGTTGATTTTGGGTGCATCCGGGGCTCGCGTGTTGAAGAGGAAGAAGAAGTCACTCTTCTCTACTGACGTTGCATTTGGTTAAGAACCTCATGCCCCTTATAGCGAGGGCTTGGGTGAGTATGGGACCAACGAGGGCCTATTTACGCCGCCAGACGACACTGATATGGCGGCCGCCATCGCAGCTTCTGAGCGATTGGCAAGGCGCGATGCGTGGTTGGCTAAACTTGCACAATCGGGTAATTACTAGTTGTATTTTTCCGTCATTGCATCGTACTTTTATCATCGTCTTTGACTAACGCTTTTTTCCCTTTTCTTTTAACAGGCATTTCTACCGAAGAAGCTATCGCTGCTTCCCTCAAAACTTTCTAGGAGGAGGAACGACTTAGAGCATCCTTAGGCCTTGGTACATTTCGGTTCATTATGTCTCCCCTTCCATTCCTTATGAGTAATCTGACCCCCCTTTTATCTTATCGCAGGGACCACAAGACTTATCTCGCAAACTGATGCGGGACTTCTCTCCGGGTCAGCTACCGATGTTCCGGCCTCTTCGGAATTTCCGCAAGAGACTCAACTCAAAAAGCCTATGATGGATGCCTTGAAGGCTCTGGAGGCAACTCTGAACGCGGACGACGATGCCTTGCTGAAGGAGGCTTCCAAGAGGTCCGTCGTGACGGCCCGGGAGGAAAGGAAATGCTTGAGGCGCGCGGCGAAGGAGCGCAGCGCTGCTTTGGCCGTTGGAGCGGGTCCAAATGCCGTTACTCCCGCTGCTACTCCTTGCGAGGAGTCACTGGTCGCCTTGTCTACTGCTCATAGATGGGCAGCCCGAGAAACCAACGATCAATCCACCTCAGGTAACGTGTTTTTCTAGGCGTTGTTGTGAAAGTTGTAAAACTATCGGTTCTTATACATCTTGTCTTGCAGGGCCAAGTCCTACTGAAGGAGCGGCGGAAACCGTCGAGCCTAAGGGGACAGTGGAGGAGGTACTGGCTGAACCCGAGCCGACGGTGGGCGACGTCGCCGGGGTTGCTGGACCCGAGCTAGGGGTTGAGGAAACCATGCCAGAGAAGGCTCATGATGCCGAGCCTGAGGTAGCGGCAAATGAGACGGCTGCTATAACCGAGCCTGAGGCAGCAGCGGATGGAGCGCCTGAGACCGACGACCCCACGGCGACGGTTGACGAGACAGCAGCGACTGCTGAGCCCGAGGGAGTAGCGGGTGAGACGGGCGTGACTCCCGAGGACAAACCAGCCGCTCTTTCTCAAGAGTCTGGCAATGCTCCTATCATTGCTCTCCCCATCTACGATCCTCCACCGTCTCCTGGCCTCGCGAGTACGACGGCGGCTCTCGTAGAGTCTGGCGATGAGGCGTCGGGAGGTGGTCTCATGTTAATGGAGGGAGACGCCGCCGTTTCGGCCGGATCATCATCAGCTAAATTTCGGGTTACCGTCCTTCTTTTTATCTTGCAATCCTTCCTGACAGGTTTATCCTTGTTTTTAACGCAGGTGCGGCCAGTGCTGATGCTCCATTGCTCGAGAGAGCGCCGTCAGTTACTGCCTTGACGGTGGCTACCTCTCTACCTTCTCTCGCGCTATCGCAAATGTTGGAAGGTATGGATTTATAACCCATTAGTTTTATCTTCCGGCCGCATAATTTATGTACTAATGTCGTACTATTGCATCTTTGCAGGAGTGCTTTTTGATCACCTCTACCAGGTGCTGCACCCACACTTCTCCTTCCCGTCGAAGCTTGCTTCCTCCATTGTCGCTGGTGAGTATGGTTTTCAATTAATACCCTTTATTTTTTCAACAACGAAGTTATTTCTGATTCTTCTTCGCCCTGATTGCAGTGCTACAAATTGAAGGAGGAGATGCAAGATTGGTCGCACCACCGGCCCTCCCGGCTTTGCCGTCTGCTGCAGCTGATATAGTACACTCTCCCATTGATGACTTTCTTACATTTCTTGAACCGTCATCTGATTGTGCTTTGTTTTTTCAGCTGTCGTTCTGGTTCCGGCCCCCTTCGAGCCTCACATCATAATGCCGTCCGACCCCTTCTTGAGACGTCCATCTTCAAAGGGTGCTGCGATGAGTTTGGGAATGCTGAGCGGATACGTCGAAGAGCTTGACGCAAACGTTCCTCCATCTGCCGCAGATTTTGCTTCGGAGGTTAATCCAATGCTGGAGACGTTTGTAAATTTTCATAATGAAGGCATTGTCGAGTCTTGGGTTAATCACTGCAAGGAGATCGAGGCCCGCCTGCATCAGCTGGAGTCTATGCGTCCTACCCCTGAGATCTTGGCGGCGAGCACTCAACGGGCGGTATGGATCGAGCAAAGCGCTTCTTACTTCCGCCATTTAGAACAAGAAGCAGCTTTAAGGCCGAGGGAATGCCAAGAGTCCTCAAGCGAGACTGCTCGCCTGCGTGCTGAAGTCGATGAGAACGCTGCCCGGGTGAAGGCTATCTTCGAGGGCCTTCTGCAAAGTATTTCTGATGGGCTAGCACTGAAGCAGAAGCTCGATGCCGCTGAGCGTGATGCCCAAGGTCACAACGCAGCTCAGCAGGCAGTTGAGGAGCAGCTTTCAACCTTCCTACAGCAGCGGGCTCAAGTGGAAGCAGAATTGGCGGTGGAGGCCGGTCAGGAGAAGGCATTGAAGGAAGTGCGCGAGCAATTGATGGGGCTATTTAAGACGCTTCCTTCTCAGTAGCCGCTTTTTGTATCAATTATACACTTGTAATCTTTGAATAAAATGTATCCATTCTTTATTCTTTTATACGATTCGCCTTGTACTTAATTGAATTCATGAATAAAGATACACACATTTTTTTATTCCATGTCTTGTGTCATCTCCGCGCTTTCTTCCTTCTTTTATTATCAGTATGCTGCCTTACTTAACATATTTGACAGATGATAGAGTGAACATCCTGTCTTGGCTTCTTCAAGAGGTAGCGATGGCTTAGGCCGCAGGTTCAGATCTGCTGCCTAAGACTTTTCAACTTTATGAGCCGTGAGAATCTCATAAAGACTTTTCTCCCTACGGATCGAGAGGATCTCGTAGGTGTATTTTCTCCTTAGGAATCGTGAGGATTCCTAAGTGCGTTTTCTCTTATAAGTCGTAAGGATCCTATAAGAGAATTTTCCCTCTTACGAGTCGAGAGGACCCGTAAGCGGTTGTTTCCCTCCTTGTCGAGATTTGACTTTGGAGAGTGTGACCCGTGAATAGTATGCAAGAGTCCGTTTTGGACCTACTTGCAGGGTCCCAGTGCTTAGGAAACAGGTTTTTTAATCCCCACTGCCTAAGGCTTTTCCTCGCGAGTCGAGACGAATCGAGCATTTCTCGCAAGAATATCCTAACGTCACAGTTAACCTCTGCTCTTTACGACAGAGGTCCGTTAGGGTCTGTGGTACTTAGGGTTTTGGCCGTCGTACCATCGCATTGGCTGATATATTCCTCGATAGGCGATCTTGCTGTTCGAGTAGCCTTGCGATTGTCGTGTCTCTGATCCCTTCGGGGGCTGGACAAGATGTCTTCAAGTAATCTTCCAGGTAATATTACCGTCGAAAGAGCAAGCGTAGGGATATTCCATGTCACTTTTTACTTGAGGTTAGGCTCATTTTGGAGAGCCCCGATGAGTCATAACCACTCCGCGCTGGTGTGGGATGATCTCCGATAGTCCTTCAGGCTTTATATGACTTGCCGTCAAGACCCTGAAGTTAGGAATTTGGCCTTTGCTTCATTTGCTGGCATCGCGTCCTCTATATCGAGACGAATGTCGCGGTTGTCTCTAGGTTGTTGGTGAACCATCGAGGTTTGGAACTAAGGACTTTGCCGTGGCTCCGCTGTTTGATTGTCGCGTCTGAATCCTGTTGGAGGAAGAACGCTGGGGTGACATCCCGTCTGCTGTATCGAGACGAACGTCGAGGTGGTGACCACTCCGCACTGGTGCAAGATGATCTCCGATTGTCTTTCAGGCTTTATATGACTTGCCGTCGAGACTTGGCTCTTGTTTTCTGATGGAGCATGGGGAGGGAAGATGTGCTTCCTTCTTTGTTTGTGCCACTGGATTGTATACAGGGATTGCTATGATATCGCCTGTAGGGCAAAAGTTTCATTCTTTTCTTTTTTTATTATTTTATTTCCGCGATGCTCTATCATTTTAGCTTTTATATCGCGAAGGTCGCGATTGCCCGATCATTTCGGCTATTTTTCGCGGTGCCCAATCATTTCGGCTATTTATTTTATTTTCACTCGCTGCTTTTTATTGCGAGTTGCCCAATCATTTTGGCTGTTTTTGTATGCATACATTTTTATACTTGCTGCTTTTTATTGCAAGTTGCCCAATCATTTCGGCTATTTCGTATGCATGTGTGACTCGCAGATTTTTCTATCGCGAGTGTGGAACTTGGAATCTGGTGCCAATCTTAGCGTCAGCATCGCTACGACTGGAATATTGCCAGGAGAGAATCATCATTTACCATGAAAGGGCTTGGAATTTGATACCAGTTTAGGCATCAGCATCGCTACAACTGGGATATTGCCAGGAGCGAATCATCATTTGCCTCTGCCGATGTCGAACAAAGGTGGCTTAGCGAACAGGGTTAGGATCCCGTCGACTAAGGCTTTTGACTTCATGAGCCGTAAGGGTCCCACAAAGGTATTTCATCCTACAAGTCGTGAGGATCTCGTAGGTGTGTTTTCTCCTTAGGGATCGTGAGGATTCCTAAGTGTATGTTCCCCTGTAAGTCGTAAGGATCTTACAAAAGGGTTTTCTCCTTATAAGTCGAGAAGACTTACAAGGGTTGTTCACCATGCGAACATATCCCCAGTCACGGATGGGACTTGGTTAGGGAGATATTTATTCGCGCCCGTGGATTGTATACAAGGGTCCGCTTGTAGGGCCATATCGAAGGTTGTGGGGGTTGCTTAAGAACAGGTTCAGGTCTCTGTAACTTAAGACTTTCAAATCTTATGAGCCGTGAGGGTCCCATAAGAGAGTTCTCCTTGCGAGTCGTGAGGATCTCGCAAGTGTAATTTCTCCTTAGGAATCGTGGGGATCCCTAAGTGTGTTGCTCTCTTGTGAGTCGTAAGGATCTCACGCGGGTGGTTTCTCCTTACAAGGTCGAGAGGACCCTGTAAGTGTCCTTTAACGAGGTTGCGCCCTTTCGGGTTTTCACGAACACTCGCCGGTAGCCCTGTTGTTTTTACTCACGGAGCCTTTTCGGGTTTTCATCCGTGTCCATTTTGCTTATGGACATACCGTCTTTATTTTTTTATTCTTTTTATTCTTTTTTCTAACGAGGTCGTGCCCTTTCGGGTTTTCACGAACACTCGCCGGTAGCCCTGCTGTTTTTACTCACGGAGCCCTTTCAGGTTTTCATCCATGCCCATTTCGCTTATGGACATACCGTCTTTATTATCTTTTTTTTAATTATTATTATTTTTTTTATTCTTTTTTTCGTCAGCCTGAGAATGCTGCGGTAGTAGTTTAAAGTCGTTTCGGTCGTCAGCCAGTTTTAGGACGTAGTGGTCCGTCATTAGTTTAAGGACGTTTCGGTCCGCAGTCGCCGTATTTGAGGTGAATCTCTAGTTTACCGACTTTCGGTCTATGGGGCTTTCCCTATGAATGAGCATGATGTCCCGGCATATCCATCTTTCTCGGAGCATGTGGTTGTGGCGGGCCCACCTTCCAGTTTTCGGACAACGCGAACTTATCCTGTTGGTATTGGTCTTCAACCCAGTGTTTGAAAACGTAGCAGTTTTCGATCGGACGGCCGAATACTTGGTGGTAAGGACAGTAATTGTTGACATCATTCGGTTGTAGCTGGCATTTCGGCTCCGGTAGAGTGATAAGCCCGTCGCGTACCGCTAGTTCGAACAACCTTCTTGTTTCATCTTGGGGAAATGAATAAGGACGTTTCAACTTCTCATAGAGAGGTTGCCGCTTGTTGCTTTGGCGAATATCCGGTCTAGGGCCACTTGATTGTAGTTGAGCGCTGGCGACGAAGGCCGTTTTTCCCTTTCCTTTATCCTTTTTGTTCGCTCCGTTGTTTGTGGGTCCGAGATTCTCTCCGGGTATCGTGCAATTGCGCGGCTGAATGTTCTCGCAACTTCTCAATCCTTCAGAGATGGATTCCTTGAAGAGAGGGCCGAGGGATACTTTTTTGTCGGAATCGCTCCCGAAGGTGAGAACTCGCGATCCCTCGGGATCATCCCTATGACAATTGCCGGCAACACTTTTATGCTCATCTGTCGTATTTTTTCGCTGTCTACGAGCTACACGCTTTGTTCTATTGACGTGTTGCCTGTGAGCGACATACCCTTGCCACCAACACTTAAAGGAGTCTCAGTCTTCAGTGGGATGTGCGATCTTCTGATGATATAGGCAGTAATAAGGATGCATCTCTACTCCACCGAGAGTGTTTTCTTCAGAGGTTGTTAGCTTCATTCCCATTGATATGGCTTTAGCAAACCTTTTCCTCATCTTGAATTTGTTTTTATCCGCAGCGGATGTCTTTTGATTTGACGGGAGTGCCTCGACTCTTTCGTCTAGTAGCCGGCGTTTGGCTCCTTCTAATATGGCCATCTCACGCTCCTGATTGGCTTTACTTTTCAAATGAATCTCATTCAGGAAGGCATCGATCATTTCGTCTGACGGCCACAGAAGTTCTGGTTCAGGACCCGCCCCCTATCTCTCGGTGCAAGGAGCTTCTTTACCATCTATCGGCGAGTGAGAGATCACATGACAACTTGCCACGTAATTCTCAGATCCATCTGATGAGTCTTCTCCATCATCTCCGTCTTCAAGGACGTGGCTGAGGAACTCTTGGAGTGTGATGGGAGTCCGCGCCTTCTGGTTATACTCCTCCAGTGCATCAATCTGTTTCTGTAAGTCCGTGCGCTTTTCGCCAGGTTTCACGGGCTTTTTGGATCTTTTTCTTCTTCTTCTTTGAAGATTTCGACGGCTGGGTACAAGTGCTTGGGCCATCACCACCGATCTTTGGAGTTGGGCGCGGCTTCAGCATCCCTTCGATGACCTGGGGTTCTAGTGGGCTCTTCCACCTGATCGCCGGGCATATCTGGAGATCATTCATCATCCTCTTGGTTTTGGCTGATAGCACAACCTCCCACGGAGCTTCTTCAACAAGGGAGCACGTTGCCCCCGGCGTATTCACCCTTTTCGGGGTATGAGGTTGCGACGGGTTCACCTTCCACCTTTCGGACAACGCGAACTTGCCTTGCTGGTATTGGTCTTCAATCCAGTTTTTGAAGACGTAGCAATCTTCGATCGGATGACCCAACACTCGGTGGTAGTGACAGTAATTGGGATCATTGACGTCATTTGGCTGCAACGGACGCCTGGAATCTGGTAGATTGATGAGCCTGTTGCGCAGTGCCAGCTCGAACAGTCTTCTCGTTTTATCTTAAGGAAACGAGTAAGGACGTCCTAGCCTCTCCTCGAGAGATACGCGCGGACGCATATTGTTTTGACAGACAACCGACTTCAAGTTGCTTGGCTGTTGTTGAGCATTGGTGATGACAATTGTTTTTCCTTTCCCCTTCTCATTTCGAGAGTCCGGCTTTGGAGGAGACGGCCTATGGCCCATTTGATCCATCTGGGCTAGCTTGTCGATTAGGGCCTAGAATGTGGTTAGTTTAAAGAACATCATGAACTGTGAAATAGTTGCATGAGGATCTAAGGTGCCCACGAACATGCCCACCACTGGCGCTTCTTCGATGCGCTGTTCGCACTTCGATCACAAGTTCTGCCACCGGATTGCATACTGAACCCAGGTTTCGTCCGGCTTTACTCTTGCATTGATCAAAGCTATTATTGGAGTACACTCGCTGGCACTAGCGAAACGCTGGGTAAACAACAACTCCATTTCAGCGAAAGTTTTGACGGAGTCGTTCGAAAGCTCGGAGTACCATTCAAACGCCGTCTCTGATAAGCTGCCGACGAACTGGCGAAGCAAGAGCTTATCATCGCCGCCGGTGTTACCGCAAAGAGCCTTGAACTGGGCAACATGTTGATGGGGATTGCCTGTCCCCTTGTAGACATGGAACTTTGGGATCGTGTAGCCCGGCGGGTACTTGATCTGATCATACCAGCTCGGATATGGTCGTCCCATTTTAACGACTTGACCGGCTGCCTCAGTTGCCTGGTGAACTCGTATCTGCTGGGCTATATATTCATCCAGGGCAGCTTTGGAAATTGTCTCCTCCTTGGCTGTTGACAGAGCCGGTGGAGGATTCGACGTTTCTCCTCTGTCATCTTCAAGGATGATCGGAGGATCTTCAGCAGGAGGATCTTGCTGGATCATCATACCCACCATGTCCTAGAACAGAAGGGCCATTTGTTTTATATTGGCTGCTTGTTCTGCAGCCTCTTTGTCCTTCTTTTCCAGTATCCTACGAAGGAATTCGGCGTCGGTTTCTTGCTCATGGCGTTGATCCGAGGATGCTTCTGGGCTTTCTTTTGGCCCTGTGAGCGCGGCCATCGCAGTCATCATTTCTTGGAGCTTCTGCTGCTGCTCCTGAGCTTTAGTCACCGATCGCGTAAGCGGTCTATGACCTGTGGATATACGTCTGTCCTCTTTCCCGGACGCCATGTAGACGGTGTGTACCATAATGCCCCCAGACTTAGGGCGTTTGGGTTCACTGCCTTTGACGTTCGCCGCAGGCGTAGGGATTTTCTCCGGCCTTCTTCTCTTGTGGGCCGTCGAAGTTGAGGGGGTCGTTGATGTGGGCACCCAGGTGGCCGTCATCTCCCGTTGCTTAACAGGGCGGTTTTCTCCCTGTCGTAATTTCGACTTCTTATGCCGATGGGAGAAATTCGGATCAATCACTGATTCTCGGACCCGTCGCCAAGTCTTGTAGATTCTGGAAGACAGCCGTTGAGGAGACTGCTCCGGCTTATCTGGTTTTGCTTCCACGACGGTCTCTACCGGTGGAGGAGACCTTTTGAGCACAGCAGTTGGCGAATTTCTGCGTACCCTGTTCAGCAGCTCAAAGCCGTTCCCAGTTGGAATAGCAGCATTAACTTCCACCGTTGCAGCTAGTGGAGTTAGCCCCGAGGGGGAGTTTCCCCCAGCCTTCCTTGTCCGGCGCCAGTGGCGACGTCGGGCATGATGAGTTGTTGGGATTGGTTCAGCGACGGCTTCGTCTTGCCCCCTGTTCAGGTGAGGGGCTGTCGTGGGTGTCAGCCTCTTGAAGACTGACGTCCGTTGAGAAGTTGTGTCCAACCGGTCAAAAACAGATTTCTGAGCGGGAGCGAGAGCAGGCGCAGTCAGTCTCATAAAGACCGATCCTCTGGGAGGAGAAGCCGCCTTAACGACTTCAGGAGCAGAGATGGCTATCTTTCTTGGGATGGCCACTTCGGATATAATGGGCTGCTTGGCAGGCCCATCAGAGTTCAGGCTCAGTCTGGTAAAGACCGAGGAGTTGGAATTGGACGACCCGTTGAGAGGGGCCGTGGTAGTAGTGAGCCGATCGAAGACCGATTTCTTTTGCACTTCCGGTACGGGCACTGGAATGGTGAAGCTTGCTGGCGGGAGCATGGTCCCGAAGAACAGACCGGTGGTAGCCTGAGTCACTTGTTCTACCGGCATAGCGAGGATGGAGGCCGCTTGAAGCCCATAGGCTACACCTCCAGGTGAGGCGGAGCGTCGGTTGCATTTGCATTTGGAGCAGTTTGAGCAGTTGGACGCCATTGCTGTTTGATTTCTGCGCCAAGCAAGAGACCAAATCTTAGTAACTTGAAACCCGAGGGCAACCATTAACAAACCGCGATTCGTTCGCGAATACGACACACGAAGTGTGGAGTGGAAAGAGGAAAAGGTCCCACCGGGCATGCCAGAATCTGTTCCCCTCCGAATGGCAGCCAAGACATGGACGTCTCGCCTGAGATTCGAGGCAGATGCTATTTGGTTTTATCCGTCCACATCTCCGAAGATGCCAAGTTGATTTATGGCACCATGTATCGAAGGTTTAAACGGATGCGGCCGATGTAGCAGACTTCGTCAGATTTCCCCTCGTTTGAGGGGTTTTTGATTGTGGGGATGCTCTTCCCTGCAGGCGCAAGCCCCTGCAGTTAATTACGCTACCGCATCGCGGTAAAAACTTTCTCCTTCTCCAGAATTTCACTTCGTGTCGTGGGTGTTTGTTTTATTTGTGGTTGCCCGTGGATTGTATATGGAGACTAATTTATGTCGTCGCCCGTAGGACGTGGATTAGTCCAAATCCGTATTTTCTTAGATTTGGGTTTGGGGTTTTGGTTTGAGGATACGATATCCATATTTGAGGCTAAGATCAACTTAAACGTTTGTTAAGGATACATTAGTCTAATTTGAGACTAAGATCAACTTAACGGGATCGTTTAGATCCGACAAAAGAGCATTTGGGCTCTATTGTTCCAGTTTAGGGACATAGTGGTCCATTGAATGTATGGCCGTCGGGACCCATCACCTCTCTGACGACGTTGAAGGATTACAACGACAGATGTCAGAGGAGTTCAGAGATGTACCCTTGAACCAAAGTTGGTTGGGAGATCTATAGTCCAATTTGGGACTAAAGTCTGTTTGAAGGTTTTGGTTTAAGGATACGTTAGCCATATTTGAGGCTAAGATCAACTTAAACGTTTGTTAAGGATACGTTAGTCTGATTTGAGACTAAGATCAACTTAACGGGATCGTTTAGATCCGACAAAAGAGCATTTGGGCTCTATTGTTCCAGTTTAGAGACATAGTGGTCCATTGCCAGTTTAGGGACATGGTGGTCCAACATTCCCATTTTGAGGACGGATATTGGTTTAAAGACGCATTAGTCCGTGAGTTTAAGGACGCATTAGTCCGTGAGTTTAAGGACACATTAGTCTATGAGTTTAAGGACGCATTAGTCCATATTATGTGTGGTTGTTGGGACCCGTCACCTCTCTGACGACGTTGAAGAATTACAATGACAAATATCAGAGGAGTTCAGAGATGTACCCTTGAACCGGGTGTAAATTGATTCGAGAGAGCAGTCGTGCTCGGTTCAATTTAATTTGAGGACTTACGGCCAGAATTGGGCTAAGTCCAGTTGAAAATGTTCAACATTTTATTTGCGTTTGGCCTGTTAGGCCTTTGTTTGGGCCCTGCCCTCTTTTAAAATAATGCAAAGCATTTTATTTTGGTCTGTTTAGACTTTTTTTTCTTTTAATTGGGCTCTGCCCCTTTTAATAGTGCATAGCACTTTGTTTGGTCTGATAGACCCCTTTTTTTTATTGGGCTCCGCATTGCATTAAATGCTCTGACAGCGCCCAACGTGGCTTGTCAGGCGCTTTGCGCCAATTGAGGAGCACAATGTGCAAACTCATGTGATGGTGACACGTGTCACGCTCTGGTGAGCGCAAGCGCAGTGCGCTGCGCTAGTGCGCTGCTGACACGTGGCGCGCTCTGGTGAGTTGCGCCTATCCAAGAGCGTATGCTCATTTTTGTAAAGCGCAAGGCGCAGTTTGTTCTGGGGCTGACACGTGGCGCTCTCTGGTGGCTTGCGCCAACCCAAGAGCGCAACAGTGCAAATTTTACAAGTGCAGGGCACTGTTTAATTTCTTGATCAAATTTAGATCAAAGAATGTTTCAAGAGATTTTACCTCATGATTTAAAGAACCAATGGTTCATCAAAAGGTTGTGCCTTTATATGTAGATCAAAAGATCTAATAAAGAAGTATATTACTTCTTTTTTTATTCTTATTGTTTGATCTTTTATTTTCTTTTTTATTTAAGATCTTGATCTTGTTTTTAGATCATTGATCTTTTTAGAAGAAATTTTTCTTTTCAAAGGTTTACCATTTTCTTTTTCTGAGTTCTTTCTCAAAGTTTTCAAAAGATTTCTGTGAGTTCTCTGTGTGTCAATCTCCTTTTTTGAATTAGAGTCTAGGGGTCTTTTTATAGTGCCAATTGATTTGTTAAATCAGTTAAAGAGATCTTTCTCTAAGTGATTTAGGGATTTTTCCCCACCGTTGGATCTTTGATCCAAGGGCCTCTGTTTTACAGAAGAGAATCTTATTGTTTTAATAAGATTAGAAAGATCTTTCCAGAATTTTTCTGTTTAAATGCTGGCAAAGCTGGCGCAAGCGCACTTGCGCTTGACACGTGTCGCGCAGCGCAATTGCGTTGACACGTGTCGCACAGCGCAGAGCGCAGCGCAACTGCGCTGACACGTGTCGCGCAGCGCAGAGCGCAAGTTGCCTGAAGCGTTGCTTCCTTTATTTTTATTTTTAAATAGAGCCTTGCTCTGATTGGGTGCGCTGCCTTGGGCGCAGCGCTGGCGTGTCAGCTTTTGACACGTGGCGCGTTGCGCGCAGCGCAAAGAATCTGAAGCGTTGCTTCAATTTTTGAATTTTTGAAATTCAAACATAGGTTTGCTCTGATTGGGGAAACAGTTTGATATTATCTTATACGATTAGTAGTTGTAAACAATAATGGATATATATATATATACTTTATATAATTATTTTTATTATAAAAATAAACTTTCCCATTCTCTCTCTCCATTCTTTCCCCCCCTCTCTCCCTATCTTCGTTTTCTCCCTGAGCCCAGCACCTCGCCACCCGTCACCGCCGCTGCATCTCGACCATCACCGAACCTCCTCACCGTCATCACCACAACACCCATCTCCCCTGCAAGCTCCACCAACTCAACTCCAATGACCGCTATTCCCCTTCAATCACCTCCGATCCTATCTCCTTCCTCTAACTTAACTGCGACCGCGACCCTTCGCTCGACCGCTTCGTCCTTCGCTCTAAAAACCATCTCTTTCTTCTTCCTCATTCCCATAGTTCCTTCCAGAGACCATCGTCTCCTCAAACCCACACGTTCTCATTCTCGTTCTAGTTCTCACCGCCTCCAAAACTCTTTCTCCGATAAGCCGCCGATCTCGCTGTTGCATACTGCTCGACCACCCTTTCCTATTCATCGACCACCTTCCTCGACCCACATCATCTCGCCGCAACCCTAGAAGCAACAACTATCTCCTTCACTGCCGTCTCCTTCGTCCCTCATCTCAAAACCCTCAACCCGAGACCTATCACCTTGCCGTCGATCAACCGAGCACCGAGCCTCTGAAGTTCCAGAGCCACGCAGCCACCCAAACATAGTTACTTCATCGCCGTTGCTCGTGTTTAAGCCGAGACTTTGCTTGCGTTGATGTTCTTCCTCATGTCGTCGGTGTTCGAAACGTGGGTATTCGTTTACGTCGTCATCGTCGTGCGGGTATCCGTATTAGTCGTCAAATTTTATAGATCAAAGCAAGTTTTCTAAACTTGCAACATGCTATGTTACATATACCAAAATATATATATATATATATATATATATATTTATGATATACATATATTTATGACTTTGCAAACTATTGTCAATATATAATTTTATAAAAATAATTCGTACTTTATTATTTAGTAATACTAATACGTTGTTTACCGCCGAAAACAGAGACGAACTGGGATTGATCGTCTTGTCTGAATTTGGGGGCAGATGCTGTTGGATATGTATGCCCTAGAGGAGGTCTGTATTGTTGGCTATAGTGCCCTCAAGTCAATTATTGGATTACAGGCACGTGATTGCAATGATTGAGGGGGGACTTATACCGGTAGAGCGGTCTTACTCGAGATGATAGTAAGCTATCTGGTTTGTCTTTATCATCGTGTACATACTTCAGGTGACATTACAGCTCACTATTACATGTTGATAGAGCCTATAGGATTCTTGCTTGACCACCAGCAGTATGATAGCGATCATATACCTGAGAGTTGGGTGGTCTATAAGCACATCCTTAAAGTGTCCCTAGTCGTGGGAGTTTCGAGACCGGGCATCGATACTCCAAGAGTAGACTAGTGTATACGGATCGAGACCCCGACGAGGGATGGTGGCCGGTCTCACAAGCCATTGGTGTCAGTTGGTACACCTAAGATGTATACATGTGCTTATTAGGTTATGAGTACACCGGACTGACTCGCCGGGAACATGCTAGTTGGTATTATACCTATTATCAGATAACAGTTCCTTGGCGACATGTGTACAGGTTAGTCTATAGACTTGAGATCGTCATTTGTCTCATGTGAGTTCCCACTGTGCTTTGATTACTACCTTACCACGGCTCAAAGGAGTTGTACAAACAGGTTTTAGTTGGGTACAGTCCCGAGCCACATGGAGGTAGTGAGCGGATCGTTAGGGGATTCGCCTCTCCCGGTATTGGGGGTTGATGTCACGGTGTGCATGGGTGGCCATCACCAGAAATCCTTGGCCAAGCTAGTCGAGAATTACTGATCTAGGATCAGTAGTTTCTCAGGTGGTGATGGGTTTCACGCTGACACTAAATATCGCGTTATTAGGGGTCTGACTTTATCCACCCTCTAGACTCGATATGCGATACTCATAGACGGACGGACCGGACTGTACGGATATTGTCACTGTCAGGCTCAATAGGGTTTCAGGATGAGTTTGCTCGTCGGCCTCCCTTTCGCTCAATACCTGGGCAGCCGTTACGTACAGCCAGTGCCACTGACGTGCTTGTGGTTAAACCCACTTCCAGCGTATCGACGAGTCTTTAAAGTCCCACACTGAGGGTTTCATTGCTTCGGGCGAAACGTTGTAGAGGTCATATGGTTTTATGGCAGGGTTCGATCATATACGTGCACTTGTGTACGGATCATGATCGGACGGATAATACTAGTGGGTTTTGGTTTAAGCCAGATTCTAGTATTATATTGTTGGATTATTTCCATCTCGTTGTATTCGTATTCAGTCGGAATACAGATGCGGGTATGTATATACGGATGAGGGGTATTCTTGTAATTCGTTACATGATTACTTTATTTGATGCCATTTCTTTTTTGGATTAAACATTTCGGTTTAAATGTTTATTTGGTGGAAAGTGTGACTCATTCTTGGCATGAATCTAGCTTGTGCACTTGGTGACTCATGGTTGTGAGTCATGAAGGCATGACTAGGCTTTTGTCTTGGCTAAGATATTTGTGTGTGTGTGTTGTAGATTGTGAGGGCATGGCAGATATTTTTTGTGGTGAGGATTTTCTTTAGTTGCTCACATGCTCACAAAAGATAACACAATACTTCACACTCACTTCTTCTCTTGCTCTATTATTTTTCTTGAGCTCACACTTTCCTCTCATGGCTTCTTCTTCAACCTCCATCCAAACCCTCTCATGAGTTGAGAATTCTTGGGTGTTTTGAGACAAACTAGATATCCGAGTTGCTTCGGTTTTGAGGCGGGTGCCCGTTTTACTAACCCTCGACGTGGATCTTCTTCGATATGGGGAGACCAGAGATCAAACTTGATCGGGGAAGCCGCGAGGAGGTTGGGACAGAGGTTGAAGACCGAAGGACACGGATCGATCGGTATAACCTCTCTAAACTCCTTTTATATAACCAGTATAGGATTAATGGTATGATCCGTAGATTAGGGTTCCGTTAGCGCCGAGTTTTAAAAAGTTTTTGTTCCGCATTTGGCCACGGATTGATGGCCGGGGCGCTACCGTAACCCAACATGGTATCAGAGCCAACCCATTAATCGCATACTAGTTTGTTTAGACGATGTTAAAGTATCGAAACCGAAACAACTCCGAAATATCACTCGATGTATTCCATTCTCTGTCGAATTTTATTTGGTCTTCTAAAAATATTTAAGCAATTACAAAAGACTACCTGTATGACCACTAGAATACATCCCAAACACGAGCCCAATCCAACACTTTTGGACCGGCCAGAACATCAAAATGTCCGAGGTGGCCGGTTTTTGAAGTGCTTCTGGACTTGATTTATGTCGTGTGGTTTAATATTTGGAATATTGGTTTAGTGGTATTGCTAGTTTAGCCCAGTTTGGATATGGTTTTATCTAGTTGTTTGGGGCTATTCGGGGTGTTTTCGAAGTCGATATTTCTAATATTGTTTAAAGTTTTATAGTACTTACATTACTATCTGCGACCGTGAATGTCATTAGAGCGGTACAACTTATCTAATTGCTATAGTTCTTTTAGACGGGTTTGCGAACGTGACATTTACATTGATGTTCTGTGTTGTGCTGTGGTTATTGCGGAATCATCGTGGTGGATAGCTTGGGAGAAATGATAGTATGCAATGATAGTACAGTTTAGTTTTATTTGTACATTTGATATCGCGGGACGAGCGTCCGACATGTGGACTGTCGTTACTGCTTGTTTGTATATTATTCTTTTGGGGCACGACTGGGTTGGGTCGATGTCACCGATGTACAAATTTTTCTTGTCTGTACTAGGATTACCCCGCGATGGAGTGCACGGATAGCCGGATTCTGGAAGGCAACGGGTCCGCATCTCATAGCGTTGAGAAGGAGGGGGCATCACTCTGGAATTGGCAGGCTATTCGCCGCACTCGTAAGGGGTACAGGTTGATCCAAGGAGGGGTGCTTAAGTTTTCGGATTCTGTGAAGTGTTGGGTGGCCCATTCACTTTGATGAAAGGGGCTGCCTCGTTTCTGGTTTTGGCGGGTAACTTGCCGCGCTCGTAAAGGTCTAGGTTTTCATTGCACAGGCTATCCACACGACCAGGGGAACGCCGGGTTTCAGTTGCGGTTCAAAGGAAACCCGGGGCTCCCAGATTATCTGTATTGTTCTGTGATGCTTATCGCTATTCTGTGATGTTGTATTTATCATGCCTGGAGCGATTATTATATATTGTTATATATATACTAGTAGATGTTGTATATGTTTTTCACCCGCGCTAGTCCGGCTCCCGCTCTGTCATTAGTTAAGTAACCTAACGGGTGATGACGGGGCCTAGTGGCGAATGTGGATGACATATACGTACATAATATTTTTGTTCTTTTCTGGTGTGATTAATTGATGGGACTGCGTTGATTCAGATCAATGCAAGGAAAATAGACCTATTCGATATTGTTGGAACAAATTTTCAAAAGCTGTTATTGCAAGGGCGTTTTCTTTTGTTTTGCACAACGGTATTCGGTTATGAATATCCAGCACCTTATTCGACGAGGCAAGAGCCGGGATTCCTCACCGGGAGCGACCTTTTGGGCAGAAGTTTGCGTCAGAGTAATAACTCACTATAGTCGATTACTTTTTTGCTTTGCATCACGGTATTCAGTGGGAATATCCTGCACCTCATTCTACGAGGAAAGAGCCGAAACCCCTTCACCGGGAGTGACCTCTTTAGCAAAGGTTTTCGCCACTATATATTAGTAAAAACCTATTTGGTTCCTTCAACGATATCAAGTTCATTACGTTAAAGGTTTTTTGTCAAAAACCATTCATAGCCCTCCGTCATTTCAGACGGGTAGCACTTATTATTCATGCTATGTTTGTTGGCCTTCGTCAAGGTATAGTGTATGGTAGCTATTTGTTACTTTTCTGTTGCATAGATAGATACGTTGGTTTGGGACAGTCGTACAACCTTGTTGGCTTTAGTCAAGGGCGAGTACTGGTGGGTTCAAATTAACCTGGACAATAACGGGTAGAACTTGACATGTGACTTATGATTTGTTTGCCTTAGTCAAGATCATAAGAGCATGGGGTAAAAACCACATCGGGAATTTCAAACATACAGAAAACTTGCCAGGCATCCGCATACCTTCTGGAGTGTGATAACTTGAGTGGATTCCATCAGGTTATCATGCAATGATAGTTGGATTCCGATACCCACTGATGAGTTGGTTTACTCCTCGGGTGATTTTAGATGATCCTGATTAATTCTTCCTTTGGGTTTGGAGGAGAATTTGAGGATACAGTGGGAGACATCCTGATTAGATAAAGTGATTAACCATTCTGATCTAGATTAGAGTGCACGCTGAGTGTTTCTTTTCTATCTCTATTTGGCAGCGACCATGTCCCGACCCTAAACTATAACTCAGTAACCAAGTTAACCGAACCTTCTTAAACCTCATTGACTTTTGGATTGTCAGAGTTGCATACTTTATTGCCACTCCTACTTTTACCCTTTGCATTTCTCCGGAACATTCCGTATCACTATGAAGATCCACATTTATTGGATATGACCATCGTATAGTTACATACGAACTTGAAGAAACTTGTTTCAGATTCGAGAATGGTTTCCGGTTCTGGAGAAATTGAATATGACTATTCAGTTGTCTTTTCCTTTTACCTTTTCTCAGGTTGTGAGAGTTCCTAGGATTAGGAGAGGGTACACCTATTGCGCTTATTGGATAGTCTTCTTTCAAACCATAGGCAGGTGCCGAAAGGTGGGGAAGGAAGAAAATCAATTAGCCTAAATGAGGTGTACAGAAGGTAATAAGTAAAGACAAATAAAGGGATTAGAAAGAGGGCAAAGTAAATTGCGACTGCTATCATTCACGACTAAACCACATATATCATCGCCACTCCTGCTTCACCTTTGAATTTCTCCAGAACACCCTGTATCATTACGAAGATCCATATTTATTGGATAATCCATCGTATAGTTACATACGAACTCTAAGGAACTTGTTCCAGTTCGAGGATGGATTCTGGTTTAGGAGAAATAGAATAAGGTTTATTCAGATGTCTTTTATCTTTACCTTCTCTCAAGTTGCAAGTACTCCTAGGATTAGGAGAGTACACCTATTACACTTATTGGATAGTCTTCTTCCAAACCATAGGCTGGTGTCGAACGGTAGGGAAGAAAGAAAACCATTTAGCCTAAGGGTGGTGTATAGAAGGTAATGAGTAAAGACAAATAAAAGGATTTGGAGAGATGATAAGGAAATATACGGTTACAGTCATGAATCGAGATAATGGAAGAGGCATTACTAAGGAATACCCGGTTACCCCTTCGAAACATTTTCATGTTTCAGTTTCACTATGCGTTGTTAATTGAAAACTAATTTCTCAATAGATCCTTACTCCAGGGTATGCATTTACCAGGTCCGATTCTCACATCTGTATGGTTTTACAGATGATGAGTGGGAGTAAGTTATTGGGAATTAGGTGATTATATTCTCATTATATCGGAATTCGTTGTAATTGGTGATATTTGAGGAAATCGTCTGGGGTTTTGCCTGACGGCAAATATTTGGTTTTGAATATCCGTTGTTATGCACCAATTTCAAACCGATATATCTGTACGTTTATTTTATAAAGTGAGATATAACTTTTTGAAATTATGTTCATGACATTTACCTATATCAGTTGATGATTGGGTAAGGAGTATTAAACAACGGTGTAATTCTTTTTAACCATAGTACATTTTTCAACCTACGACATACAAGATTTGTGTTATTTAACTTAGGGGACTTATACAAAATATTGTATGTTGTCCAGTGTCCATTAGGACAAGGGGGTTGGTGCTCGTACTATATTCTGTTTACTTATGACTTATCCAGTTTTAGACAAGTATTTCGTAGAAATACAAGGTCCAAGTTATGAGAAGTTATAGGTACAAGAATAAAGTAGAGAACCATGTGTTGTAAGTATCAGGATTCTTCAAGATGATTAAAGATGTAGATACTTGTGTTTGGTATTCAGTTGATAGTAATGGTTTTGAGAACTTGCTTCTCTTTCAGGTTACTCATATCTGGATGCACTCCTAAGTTGAGTAATGCTGATCGGCCTCTCTCCATTTAGTTGACATGCACTAGAGACAACTGCATGATTTGAATCTGGTTCCAATTAAATCAGTGCCTCTGTTTCTATATTGTATATAGAACGATTCATATCTTAATGATGTTAAGGTATATGGAGTTGTCCGGCTTATGCTTAAAACCAGACTTTGGATAACTCAAGGCACGTTTCTATAATGGCAGTTTGTGGGTTATCCCGGGCTATGACGAGGGTTAACTTTGTACCATCTGGAAGATCAATAGTGATATTGTTCTTGACTTGCCACAGTTTTAGCAAAATGAATTTTTTCAGAAAACAGTAGTGGGAGTATGGTAGAACTGGAAGTGATTCCAGAACCACAAACGATTACTGAAAATTTAATAGAACCTAAAGATTCAATCGGGGTTGACATTCCATTGGCCACTCCGCAGATATGGTGGGTAACCTCAGGCATCCGAGATGTACTTCGGTATCTTCAAAGACGGTGACAGGGAGATTCTTGTTAACCCAGACTTGCCATTATTGCTGTTCTATACTATGGGACCCGGCAGGAGGATGAGTATAGTGTCGTTCTAAACTAGCTTTAGAAGTGTATGTATATATGACTCTGTCAGAGAGTTGTTGTAGTCAGTGGGAGCAACGGAAGTATAGTAGACAAGTAGCTTATATCTTTTTATAGACTAAAGCAGGTATAGCGGAGATAGATCATCTATTTTTGATGTGACAATCATGGGCTTTGACTTCATCAGAATAGGAGATGGATCTGTTAAGAAGGTAGTAGGGTGTGATGTCCTGGTATTTGGATGACATACACTTTGTAGGAAGTGAAATTCCTAAACTACGATCGGTTATACTGTGGTTGTCATACAGTGGTTTCTCCACATAGGATTTGGATTTTATATAAGGCATTCTGGTTACTAGATCTATGGTTTTAGATCTAGATTTGGGTAGTTTCCCAATCTGGGTACTTAGACAGTATTCTAAAGGTGTTTTAGAATGGACGACTCCTGGCATGGTGGTGTACCTGCAGGTGATGGAGTCACCCTCTCTAAAAGTGTCTTACAGACTAAAAGGGAGAGGGATGTGCATGATTGGCATATCACTTGCTTAGGCAATTGAGTCAATCATGAGATGTCAAGTACCACACCAGATGTTGTTTTTGCACTAGATGTAATAAGTTGATATATTAATCCAACCCTGGAGAAACGTGAGGAAGCAGTTTTTGAACATAAGTATATGTTCTAAGGATTTGGTAACGGCAGCCTCCTTCAGGTGACGGTTATCATTCCAGGCTTCCAAGGTGTCCTGGATGACAGAGTGACTGTCAGAGTTATAGTTTTTCCTCTTTTGAGGGGTAGTAGTTTGGACAGGTGGTCCAAGCGGATACCGAGGGAGGCATGGCGCATGATACAGATTAAATTCAGTTGACGATACAGTCTAAGAAGTTTTGCTGGATTTGGAGTTCATCTATGAACTGGGTCCCATCAGACATCCAGACATATTCTAAGACAGGTATTGCTCATTTTGGGAGATGGCTTTCTCCGCGAACTTGAGATAAAGAGAGACATAGAAAGAAACATTGGAGCGGATCCACCCACTGAGGCTATTTCTCGAACGCAATAGTTTTACAAATGAGCTTTGTGAAACTGATTAGTAGGGAAGTTGGGTGTTCGGTATTATAGGGGCTGTGAGTATGCAACACCGCAATAATTAGCCTTAAGTGAAAGTGAGAGATTGTTGGCTATAGTGCCCTCAAGTCAATTATTGGATCGCAGGCACTTGATTGCAATGATTGATGGATGACCTATACCGGTAGAGCAGTCTTATTCGAGATGATGGTATGCTATCTGGTTTGTCTTTATCATCGTGTACATGTTTTAGGTGACATTACAGATCACTATTACATGTTGATAGAGCCCATACGATTCTTGCTTGACTACCAGTAGTATGATGGCGATCATATACGTGAGAGTTGGGTGGTCTATAAGCACATCCTTAAAGTGTCCCTAGTCGTGGGAGTTTCGAGACCGGGCATCGATACCCCAAGAGTAGACTAGTGTATACGGATCGAGATGCGATGAGGGGCGGTGGCCGGTCTCACAAGCCATTGGTGTAAGTTGGTTCATCTAAGATGTATACAGGTGCTCATTGGGTTATGAGTACACCAGATGGACTCTCCAGGAACATGCTAGTTGGTATTATACCTATTGTCAGATAGCAGTTCCCTAGTGACATGTGTACAGGTTAGTCAATCGACCTGAGATCGTCATTTGTCTCGTGTGAGTTCTTACTGTGCTTTGATTACTACCCTACCATGGCTCAAAGGAGTCGTGCAAACAGGTTTTAGTTGGGTACAGTCCTGAGCCACATGGAGGTAGTGAGCGGATCATCAGGGGATTCGTCTCTCTCGGTATTGGGGGTTGATGTCACTGTGTGCACGGGTGGCCATCACCAGAAATCCTTGACCAAGATAGTCGAGAATTACTGATATAGGATCAGTAGTTTCTCAGGTGGTGATGGGTTTCATGCCGACACTAAATATCGCGTTATTAGGGGTCTGACTTTATCCACCCCCTAGACTCGATATGCGATACTCATAGACGGACGGACCGGACAGATATTGTCACTGTCAGGCTCAGTGGGGGTTTCAGGATGAGTTTGCTCGTTGGCCTCCCTTTTGCTCAATACCCGGGCATTCGTTACGTACAGCCAGTACCACTGACGTGCTTGTAGTTAAACCCACTGTCAGCATATTGACGAGTCTTTAGAGTCCCACACTGAGGGTTTCACTGCTTCGGGCGAAACGTTGTAGAGCCCGTATGGTTTTATGGCAGGGTTCGATCTTATACGTGCACTTGTGCACGGATCATGATCGGACGGATAATACTAGTGGGCTTTGGTTTAAACCAGATCCTAGTATTATATTGTTGGATTATTTTCGTCTCGTTGTATTCGTATTCAGTCGGAATACGGATGCGGGTATGTATATACGGATGAGGGGTATTCTTGTAATTCGTTACATGATTACTTTATTTGATGCCATTTCTTTTTTGGATTAAACATTTTGGTTTAAATGTTTATTTGGTGGAAAGTGTGATTCATTCTTAGCTTGAATCTAGCTTGTGCACTTGGTGACTCATGGTTGTGAGTCATGAAGGCATGACTAGGCTTTTGTCTTGGCTAAGATATTTGTGTGTGTGTGTGTGTGTGTTGTGGGATATTTTGTGAGGGCATGGCAGATATTTTTTATGGTGGGGCTTTTCTTTAGTTGCTCACATGCTTACAAAAGATAACACAATACTTCACACTCACTTCTTCTCTTGCTCTATTATTTTTCTTGAGCTCACACTTTCCTCTCATGGCTTCTTCTTCAACCTCCATCCAAACCCTTTCATGAGTTGAGAATCCTTGTGTGTTTTGAGACAAAGTAATTACACACAATCTGTACTTCATCTTGGCTATCTAGGCTAGCAAACTAGATATTCGAGTTGCTTCGGTTTTGAGGTGGGAACCCGTTTTACTAACCCTCGACGTGGATCTTATTCGATGTGGGGAGACCGGAGATCAAACTTGATCGGGGAAGCCGCGAGGTGCTTGAGACAGAGATTGAAGACTGAAGGACATGGATCGATTGGTATAACCTCTCTAAACTCCTTTTATATAACTAGTATAGGGTTATGGTACGATCCGTAGATTAGGTTTCCGTTCGCGCCGGGTTTTAAAAAGTTTTTATTCCGCATTTGGCCACGGATTGATAGCCAGGGCGCTGCCGTAACCCAACATGTATTGTATATGATGCTAGGGATATGTATATACAGGACAATCTTACTCAGTTGTATATAGTATATTATCTTATTTATCTTTATCTTAATATGTGTATTTCTTTTTCTTGCTACTTTATATTATTTACACATATTGATAAAGACTCGATACAGTAGTATACTATTTTGGTTTGTCTTTATCTTAACATATGCATATGTTATACTCGATATTACATATAGCGGATACATATTGATAAAGCCCATAGGATTTTGCTTAACTATCAGCGTTATGATGGCGATCATACTTGTGGGAGCTTGGTAGTCCATAAGCACATCCCCAAAGGTCCCAAGTCGTAGGAATATCGAGACCGGGTATCGATATTACAGAGTAGACTTGTGTATACGTCTTTAGACCCCGACAAGGGGCGGTGGTTGGTCCCACAGCTATTGGTGTGATCACCTAAGATTGTATACATATGCTCACTGGGGGTGAGTACACTGGACGGACTCGCCGAGAACCTCTATATGGTATTATACCTATCGTCAGATAGTGGTTCTCAGGTGACATAAGTACATGTTAGTCTTTAGACCTGAGATCATCATTTGTCTTATATGAATTCCCACTGTGCTTTGATCACTACCCTACCATGGTTTTATTGAGTCATGTAAACAGGTTTTGGTTGGGTACAGTTCCAAGCCACATGGAGGCAGTGAGTGATTGTCAGGGATTCGTCTCTCCCAGTATTGAGAGTTGATATCGCACTGTGTCCGGTTAGTTAGAACCATAAGACCTTGGTCAAGACAGTTGAGATTAACTAATGGTTAGATCAGTAGTTTCTCGGATTAGTTCCGAGTCAAATCGACATGACTTATCAGGTCAGTAGGGGTCTGACGTTTATCATACCCTAGACCCGGTATGCGATAATCTTAGACGAAGAGACAGGACTGTATGGAGATTGTCACGGATAGGCTCAGTAGGGGTCCGGATGATCTTGCTCGTCGACCTTCCTTTTCGACAGGTACCTGGATAGCCGTTATGTACAGCTAGTGCCGCTAACGTGCTTGTGGTTAAACCCACTACCACCGTACTGTCGAGTCTTTAGAGTCTCACACAGAGGGTTTATTTGATCCAGGCGAAACGATGTGGTGACCGTATGTTTATACATACAGGGTTTCGATCGAATGATAACAATAGCCGGCTTAGGATTAAACCTGATTATTAAATCAGGTATTGATTTAATAATTTACATATACACATCTCGATATGTATATTCTAGTGTCATCCAGGTTTTCGATAGAGTAGGTTTTCGATCGAACGATAATACTAGCCGGCTTAGGATTAAGCCGGATTATTAAATCAGGTATTGATTTAATAATTTGCATATACACATTTCGATATTTATATTCTAGTGTTATCCAGGTTTTCGATCAGACGGTTAATAATACTAGCGTGTTTAGAATTAAGCCGGTTTGTTAAATCAGATATTGATTTAATACTAGTATTATATTAGTAGTATTATTCTATCTCTTGGGTATTCATATTTTGGTACGAATATGGGTATATATATATACGGTAGAATGTATTTTATATTTATAAAAAATACTTTCTAGAAGATGACACCTCATCATGCATTTTTTCTATTTTCTTGAAAATGGAAAATGAGGTGGAAAAGGGAGGAATGTATGAAGCACGGCTTTGTATTTATTGAAAACACTATTGAAGCATGGTTGCATTTTTAAAAGGGAAAAGAAAAATGCTTTATAGAAAATGAGTGAGCCATTCTTCACATAGTTTTTTCTTGATGGCCATTCTTATTCTTCATGTGATGGTTTCTTCACTTGCTCTCTTCTATTCATCTTCTTGAGTTTATTCTCTTGCAATCCTTATCATTCTCATGTGTTGTGAACCAAAAGATTTGAGATAGATACTACTAAACACTCACTACGTCTGCTTGGTAACCTAGATTAGCAAACTAGATAACTAAGTTGCTTCATTAGTGAAGCTAAGCTTGGATTACAAACTCTCGAGTGGATTATTTAGGACTGAGGAGGCCGGAAATTAAGGTTGATCTAGGAGATCCGAAGGAGCTTAAGAAGAAGAGTGAAGACCCAAATGACACGTGTCTATCGGTATAATCTTCTCTCATAGTAGATAGATCTCTTGTAACTTCCTAGTTTAGGCTTTTGGTTTGATCACTTGGGTTAAGTTTGTTGTGCTTGCTTAAAAATTTAATTTTTGTGCATTCCGCCTCTCCACTTCGATGTAGAGTGAGCACAACTCACCAACAGATGCTATTTGGACATATCCATCCATCTCTCCGAAAATACCAAGTTGATTCGTAACGACTCTAAAATCACTTTACAGAAATTTCTTGTTATTGTACAGAAAAGTGTATTACAGTCTGTGTAAGAGTTAAAAGTTATTTTAGTTTAAGAAAAGCAAGAAGTAACTTGTAGCTCACTGGTAAAGCCTCTACACTGCTATGACATAGCCTGTGCGTTCGATTCCCATCAGACCCAATTATTTTTAGATTTTTTCTTTTTAAATTTTTGGAAGCCCAAGAGTTTGCACGTGCAATACACGAAGAACCAAAAAGTTTCAGAAAAATCAAACAGACGCAATGAGGTGCACACATCCAACTTGACACGTGGCACAAATCTCGAGACCGATCGACAAAATCGGACTGCCCATTTCCTTGATTTGGCCGGCCTAGACGGTCCAAAATTCTCCAAATCACCCCGTGTTTTGCACACTTGTCCCTTCAACTTTCCTTAACTTCCCTGCACTGTTTGATTTTTTTGCAATCAAACAGAGACTCTTCAATTCACAATTTAACACCTTTTTAATGCATTTTAATCCAAAATTTTAATTCCCAAATCCTAATTCTTCACTATAAATACCACCCAATGCCATAGCTCTCCTCCATTATGAAATTTCAGCAAAAATTCTCTCAAAATTCTCTAAGTGCCAAGTGGAGTTAAGCCTCTCAAGTGGCGTAGCGAGCCAAACTCGACGACCGGAGCATCTCCGACGAAACCACGGCCCCGAGAGCTTCTTCAATCTCTTCTTAACCATCTAAAAACCGTAAGTCCCTCTTCTCTCCATTTCTTCCATCTCAATCCATTTTTTAAAACAACACAACAAAAGAGGAGTTATCTCCGATATCCTATTCTTTTTACATTTGCAAGACATGTGTTAAGCAAATTTAAACAAACTAACATGCTACCTTAATCTTAACATAATTTCCCATCATTTAGTTTTTGGTTTTAACAAAAATTTCATAGGAAACGAACATATAACAAACATTTTCACTAAAATACCATGAAATTTAGTATAACGCTTCTCGATAACTAGTTTAAATACCTTTAGAGGAAAAAAAACTTCACGGGGTAACGATCTACCCCACACGTACACTATAGTTCCATAGCATGGTATTTTAGAGCTATAGTAATTTAAAGACGAACTTTTTCATTAAAATACTACACCGTTTCAAAACGGTTTTTTTTAAATCGGTATTTCGAAATCCTTGTCAATTACGCCTCTACAACTCTCGTTAGGGGACCTGCTAATGGATGGTACGGATTATCGCACATCTTTGGGATAGTAGAGCGAGATGCAGAGTTCCTCACGGAGTATTCGATCTCGAAAGGAAATAAAAATACGGTTTTTAAGAAACGCGACTTTTCTAAACAAAACTAATTTTTGAAAAATTATATAAAAATTATGAATCTGTATTTTCAATGAAAACATATTAAGAAACTATATTTTTAAAATGAAAGATTAGAAATTTTTTAATAAAATACCACCAAGTTTCCAAAAGTAGCAGTTTTCACAAAATTACCATAAACTTTCAAAAAGCTAGGTTTTGTCACCAAAATTCCATAACAATTAAAATACATGTTCATGAAAACCCTAAATATTACAAATCACCCTCGAGATTATTTCTAAACAATATTAATATATATTTTTTGATAAAACGCCCTTGAGATATGCAAACAATATTTTAAGAACTCTAGAATTAATATAGACTTAAGCGGTATCATTTCTCTTGAGTCTCAGGGAGCCGGAGAAAGTGAGTGCTTACCTATTCATGTTAGACAACTTAACAGAGTTATCAAATGGCAATTGTCTTGGAAAAAGACATAAATTTTGCCGTCCATGTGCAGCAGTTGCCAATTTCTCCCGAAAATAAGATTTTTAACAATGCACATCAATTCACATGAAAAGACATGAACTCGAATCCAAACTCGAATCTAAATTTGAACTCAACTCGAACACCAACTTGAACTCTAACCTAACTCGAATCTAAACTCGAATATGAACTCGAACGCAAGCTGCTCGAACCAACTTGACTCGGACCAAGATTGCAATTGTCATGACTCACATATTACTCGGCTCACTCGAATACAATCTACACCTTTTGCAATCTATGGTTTCGATCAAGACATAATCAATCAATCAAATCAAATAAGTCTATTAACCAGTTATAATATATACACGAGGTGCTAGGGATATTTTTGTAACGCTTTGAAAATCGTTTCGGTGAAATTTCGAAAAATCGGTAAAATAAGGGGGTTTTCTGTAAAAAGTCAAAATACAAATATCTTATTATAAAAATTAAATATACATATTCTAGCTATGTAATTGCTATTATTTGGTGTTTATTGAGCCGCTGGTGAAATTTCAAATTTTCTGAAAAAAATATTATTTTATTATTATTTAAGCCGTCACTAATATATTTAATTAGGGAAAATTACAAATTGGAATGAGTTGAAACAAATTTTGTGCATCATAAAATATTAAATAAAATTTTATCATGTGGTTTTTGAAACGAAATCGTTTGCCAAAACGGTTTAGAAATTATTGAAGAAAAAGGCTTTTTTTTCGGTGAAATTAGTGTAATGGGGTGGGTTACTACACTTATCTCTTTTTCTCACCTAAACAAAACCCACACCCATTTCCCCTACATGCTGGGCCAGCCCCCCTTGATCAGCCCAACATTCATGGGCCTCCCATTTCACACAATAAAGCAACAAAAGAAAAGAAATTGGTGTTAAACATAAGCATGAGTCTTTATACTTGATGTATGGTTCCTTGCTTGGACTTTTCTCTCACCCACACCCAACACCACACTCTCTCTCACCTCCTCACTGCTGCAGAAATTCAGCAGCCCCCCTTCTCTCATTTCCCCATCTCATTTCTTCTCCAAAGTTCACAAAAATTCCATGAAAAATCAAATAAAAGCTCACTAATTTCAAAATCCAACCCTTACCCATTTTTCCTTGGCTATATTTGTATGGATATTGGTGAAAAGAAGAAAGTTTGGGAGGCTAGATTCATGTTGGATCTCTTGAAATTGTGAGGTATAATCTTAACCCTTTAGTCAAAATGTTGTCTAATTACTTCAATCTAGCTAACTAGAAGTTTAAATATGGTTTAATTTTAAAGTTTGGTTTTCAAGTGAAGGGTTAATCTAAAGTTAGGGTTTAGAGTATTTGGATTATGGTTGTGTGGAGTAGTGAAGATCTTAAGACATGCAAAACCTAATCTAATTGCCAATATGTAAATTGTTAGATGTAAAATGTCCAAATTAAGCTTTTTTTTGTAAACTAGGTTTTTAGAAATTATTGAAAATGTGAAATTTAAAATCTAGTTAGGGTTTTTATAAATTTATTATGGTTTTAATGAGGAGATCAACATGTCAATGGAATGCTAAAACTAATCTAGTTACTAGTTTACAAATTGTTGCTTTTAAAATGTTAAAATTGGATAGTTTGCAAACTAGAACTTTGGATTCAATGAAAATTGATGAGGATAAAATCTATTAATGGTTTATATGACTTAGTTATGATATTTAGTGGATATTAGGGTCATTAGATTTGTTAAAACATCAAGTTTCAAATTAAAACGAAAATTTAGTGCTTTCTAGGTTTTCGGAAATAAATCAATTTGATTTATTTTAATGTTTTGATGATTTAAACCCTGTTTTACATTATAATTAGTGAGTTTTGGGAACTACGATTTATACGTTGAGTTTTTCTCGATCACTCGGCATTTGTACGCCGATGTCGAGGGTTTTGGGTTGATTTGAGAGAGAGCAACCATAGGTTTTGACCTATGTGGGATTCACGTGTCGTTTTGGTCATGAGTCGGATTTTAATACAACACGATGCGTTATGATATGTAGGTACCCCATGTGAACTTCGAGACGACAACCAAGCGCATAGCGACGTCGGCACCGGCTAGCGAGGACCAGGTGAGTAGATTTATATCTACGGGGAGAAGTCGGGTGGATGGCGTATAGCACTCCCGCAGTCCGTGGTGGTGTATACGGATGCGTATACACACCAACAGTTATTATATGTTATTTGGGATTAATAACGATGCTTAGAATGGATATTGGTGTGTTGGAGTACTTTAGTGTTGCGAACCCTAGGGTAGTGTTGCACTACACATACACACATACATACTTGCATACATTCCTATTGATATGTGCTCATGGGATTCTTTATAGTTATGGGTTCACATGGGTATGGGACTATGTGTTCGCATACGGATTTGAGGATGATACTTGGGATTGAGCTGAGTCGATGAGATTTGATTTGAGGCCGTGAGATCGGTGATATAGTAGGGTTCGTATTCGAGATACGACATGACGTTGTAGCGGGTCCTTGACGTAGGGTTTCACACACGTGCATGCATACTTAGGCGGTATCAGTATTGTACTAGACGTAGATCAGTACCCCGATCATGATATTTGATAAAAAGGATACCAGATGAATAGTATGATGAATGTGATATTGACCCGTACCCAGAATTGGGGATGCCGTACGACGGATTTACGTACGAGCTGTATCTTGATGATTGATCCGCACTCTTGACTTGGGATATCTGATTATAGATATGGTATCGGATATGATACTATTGAGGCGGGATCACCGACTAATATATATACAGGTATGTATATGTATCGACTCAGATGTTAGGCGGTTTCCTTACCTGTAGTCCAGCATGTTAGCTTAGCCCTTTAGTTTAGTTTAGTTGTTAGATTAGATTCGATTCTTACCTATTTCAAAAACTAACGAATCGTGGGTATTTTAAAAGACGGCCAAAGGGATCCTACGGATATTTCAAAAGACGTATTTTTTTTCATAAAAACACCGTAGCCCCTACTTTCAAAACCCCATGATTCGTGTTATTTCAAAAGGCACCATTTGTAGGACTTATATTAGATTAGTGCAGATTAGTTATAGTTGCGTCTAGTATTCAGCTCCCGCTCATTATTGTGGTTCGCTTCGCATCGCATGCTTATATTATGTTTCATACTCTATTATTGATACCATGCTGTTAGGACACCAGCACCATTACCGATGATGCGTATGTACCACGTACACTTACTTGCCGGCTCACACACATCTTCATCGGTAATTGCCATGTCACGTACACCTTAGAAAATATTATTGCTTGACATAGCGTACTTGCCTTATATGTTAGTTTAGACATTGTTGTTATTACCTGCTACTTCATGCATACTGTTATTCATTGTTATGCCGCATTCATGGATTCTCATGCATATATTCACTATTTTACGTGTTATTGAGGTTTGGATTCGGATTTCCATGAGATTTTCTGGATTTGGAGGAAAACCGCAAAAACATAAATAAACATTTTCTCTCTTTTAAAATAAAAAGTACGGTTTTCCCATGATGTATGAGTCGTCCACCATGAGTTTGCTGATGGATTTCTAGACCCGATTCGAGGAGTGGAGGAACCGTTTCGGGTACATGGTGGGCCCGGTGCGGTACCCCGGGGCAAGAGGAATGTGGTGTTGACGTTGAGCCCGGCAGGGGAGCACTACCGACCGGTGATATTACCCGACGCGTCGGATATCCGGAGGATACCGTTGTGGTCTTGAGATGGATGGTAGGGGCCGGTCTGGACTGACGGCGCCCTAGATACTGAGATTGAGACATTGATATTTCGAGACAGTGAGATTTATGTTTTGTGTCGATGCTAGACACTGTGGATACTGATTTCATTTATGATACCTCAGTTTAAAAATACGAAGGAAATCTCACTAATTTATGAAAACAGTTTCTTCATTTACATGTATTCTGTTTTCATGCATGCATACCTCATTCATATGATATATTGCTATCTGAGGCACTGACACGGGCACATGAGTTTACACTCGGGTTAGATATTTACCCTAGCCATTGTTATAGGCTGCATGTTATATACATTTTTTTGAGGATATATTATGATCATTGACCTAGGATTGCGTTATTTATGCGATTTCTGTGCGTAGATGTTTTTCTATTCACGAGTTGGCAACTCACCCCCGTTGTGCCCCAGTTTCTTGCAGGTTTTGCCGTACAGGTTTAATTACGGCTTTGCGGGCTCAGTTTCATTCGGGTGACTTTCTAGTAGGTGGGTTTTTCTTTTATCGTACCCATCATATTACCTTGTATAATATTATGCCGTTGTATCTAGTAAATTCCATCAACCAAACATGTATTTATTTGAGATAGAGACCAGTGATGTTTATTCTTTCGACCTTAGAGTCGCGCGTTGTATTTCTGTGGTTTTCTTGTGGTTTTGAGTTTCCTTTTGAATTTTGATCCTCGCCCTTGGCGTTGTATATTATATTGCTTGTGTGGTTGTGACCGTCGATTGACGAAGAGCTAGCTCCCGCTTGGGGATGCCTTTTTATTGATTTCGTATACTATTCATGTTGTATCCCATTTGGGGGCCAGTATTTACAAAGGAGACTCTGCCGAAATTTTCAGTAAATTTTTGATGTTTTAAAAAACCGCATAATTCGGCTTATGCTATTGAAACTACTTGTTTTAAATTGGTTTTCCTTCACTCTATTACTTTTCTTGGTTTGGATTTCTGGGTTTTCGGCTTACTTAGATTACGTACGCCTCGAGACGTTCGTAGTTTAAGTGCCGGTCATATTCCGTACTTTCGGGACGTGACAATTTTCTTGTGTGAATCCATCGGAGCTTCAGGAGTCCCGTATTAACCTCTTTTTTTATTTTACTCGAATATCAGTCGGGTTGACTCATCTACAGCCTAGAGCCCCGATGCTAACACATGAAATGGGCCTGTGTTTTCTTGCTCCTGGGGCCCCACTCTTGAGCTCATGAATATTTCTACGGCTGCGTTGACATTCACACTTGGAACTTAACGTTAATATAATGACCATCTAGAGACCCATAGTATATATTTACCCATGATCATATACTCGTCATATATATATTCTACTCTTATCATTTTCTTTACTCTTACCTATTCTTGGGACTTACAGAGTGCTAGTTCGCTGACGGGAATTCCACCCATTTTTCTTCTCTTGGAATGTTCGTCAGATACTGTCGAGACGGAGGAAGTTGAAGCCACAGAGAAGGACTATGACCAGATAGCTACTCAGGGCTAGCTCAGCTTCTTTTCCTTCAGTTTATGTATGCCACTTATTTAGGCATTTTCTTTATTGTATTTTCCAGTATAAACTCTTATATTTGTAAATATCAGAAGTGGAATGTAAATAAAAATGTTTGTTGAAATTTTTTTACAGTCTCAATTTATTCTTGCATTGTGTATTATTGTTTCAATATGCTTAGTATATTTATTTAGGGAATGACATTCTTTGGATAAATATACCGCAGGCTTGCCATGTCACCGTTTCCGTCTATTAGGAACCGGGGTGTGATAGGTTTTATTGGTGGCCCATGCAGGTCAGTTCTGCATGAAGTCATAAACAATATACCACAAGAATTAATGGATTCAACAAACATTTACATTCCTTGCATTTCAAATTCTTTGAATCTTGTTGGGATGTCTAGCGCTGCAACAAGGTTTCGGGTGGTATCTTCCATGCCAATTTAAAAATTTTGTCGTTCTAGATAACCCTAACCAAGAATCGATACTAGAGAATCATGCGGAAACTTAAAGCAAACAACTTTACTTCTAAGTGATAGGGATTACAACCTTTGTAGTCCGTTCCTTCACTTCATAAGCTCCGAGTTGTGGTCCCTTCACTGCGATCATCAAGCTCCCGGACTCTAGAGAGGCTCTATGAGGTGAATGATCCATGCTTGCTTGGAGTCTTCATAATCCAAGATGATCTACCTTGAGGAGTCACAAACCCAAGCTATTTCTTCACTAATTAGGGATTAGTGAAGGTAACACACTAATTAGGGATTAGTGAAGCTAACACACTAATCTATATGGATAGTATAGAAGAGGATAATGAAGTAGGAATTTTGCTCACTTTAGAAATTTATTTCTCACTATTTTTCATCACATGAATAAATCAAGAGAGCAAGAATATCAAAATGAAGAAGAAGAAGAAGCTCAAGCTCAAGTGAGAATGAAATTATGATGAGGTTAGAAATGCAACCTAGGGTTAGTATCATGGCTTAACCATTGCAGAGAAAAGACCATGGTCAGTGATTAGGGTTAGGTTAATAAATAACTTGGAAAATATCAAGAGAGTGGACTTGGTCAACTAAGAAAATATCTTAACGATTAATCCACAATTTTGAATTTCCAAAATAAATATAATTCCAACCATAATGACAAACCATGGTGTAATACTCATAAACCTTAGTTGCATGTATAACCTAGCATGTTACAATTATACATTTCACACACACACATATAATTTTGTAACAAAAGAAAAGAATACATTTAACATATATCACATATATATCAATGCATCCTAAGTGAGAAAAAGAATCATTTAAGTAAGCTTATATTAGTTAATGTAATATAATATATAACATATATATTTATACATTAAATTATTAAATCAATACTTGATTTAATAATCCGGCTATATTCCATATAACCGACCAATATAATATGTATCATTTTATCGAATCAACACTTGATCCGATAACCCGGCTATATCACATATACCCGGCCGATATCACATATCGTGAGAATGGAATACGGTATCATATACACGTATCAATCTCGGTCCCGTACATATCACATATGTGCTCCTACTCCGTTTTGCCTGAGCCAGGAAACCTATGTGTAGGACTCTAAAGACTCGTCAATACGCCGACAGTAGGTGATGATCATATCAAACACCCACAAGCTGCAAGCGGTCAGCTAAACGTAACAGCCACTCTGGTATTGAGCGATTAGAAGATCAACAAGCAAGCCTGTTCACACTCCTGTGAATCCAATTAGTAACATACCGTACAGTCAGGCCTCTTCGTTTGATATGTCGCATATCCACTCTAGGGGTGGTTAATGTCAGACCCCAGTAACCGATAAGTCGTGTCGATGTGAGGCTCATAACGGGTCGAGAAACTACTCATAACACTTACCAGTAGATCTCCATATCAGCCCTGGACAGGGACTTCCAGTTATAACCAATCGAACACAGCGCAATATCAACCCTCAATACCAGGAGAGACGAAACCCCTCCTATCGCTCATTGCCTCCATGTGATTCGGGACTGTACCCAAAAGCCACCGTTTTGCACGTTCTCATGAACGTGGTAAGGTGGAAATCAAAGCACAGTGGGAGTCACACAAGACTCTATGACGATCTCGGGTCTACAGACTAACCTGTACCAGTGTCACTAGAAAACTGCTATCTGACGATAGGTATAATACCATCTAGGAGTTCTCGGCGAGTCCGTTCAGTGTACCCAGTCTTCACTGAGTACCCGTACACCATCTTTGATGTCAAACACCAATGGATAAGGGATCATACATCGCCCATCATATGGGTCAAGATGCGTATACGCTAGTCTACTCTGGAGTATCGATGCCCTATCTCGATACACCCTCGACTAGGAACAATTATAGGATGTACTCGTGGACTACCCTGGCCCTATTAATATGATCTGCATCATAGTCCTAGTAGTCAAGTACATATCTTAAGGGCTTTATCAACATGTGAGAGCAAGACAGTAACACAATACAAGTCAACATGTTAAGACAAAGAATAACCAGATAGCATACTATCTTATCGAGCAAGAAAGTACTCTCTATATATATCCAAGTATCCACTATAATATACATCATATGTACAACATTGTCCTCTAGGGCATATATATAACTAACAATCTCCCACTTGCACTAAGGTCAACTGTTGTAGTATCTCATACCCAATATCCCGAAGAGTCTCTCAAATTGTATCTGGGGTATAGCCTTTGTGAGTGGATCCGCAGTGTTGTCCTTCGTGTCAACTCTCCTGACCTCGATCTCGCGGCGATCAACTATCTCCCGGACCAGGTGATGCCGCCTCAGAATATGCCTGGATCTCTGATGGGACCTGGGTTCCTTGGCCAAAGCCACAGCTCTATTATTATCACAATACAAAGGTATTGGATGCTCAATGGACGGAACCACACCAAGTTCAGTTATGAACTTCGTCATCCAGACAGCCTCTTTAGCAACATCGTTGGCAGCGATGTATTCAGCCTCCATTGTCGAGTCTGCCACGGTTTCCTGTTTGGAACTCTTCCACACACCGCCCCTCCATTGAGGGTAAAGACAAATCCTGAGTGCGACTTAGAGTCGTCTTTATCACTTTGGAAGCTCGAATCGGTAGAGGACTCCACCTGGAGCTCTCCGTTACCATACACCAAGAATATCTCTTCAGTCCTTCTTAAGTACTTGAGAATGTTCTTCACAGCTGTCCAATGACTCTCTCTTGGATCTGCTTGATACCTACTCACTACACTTAGTGAGTATGCTACATCGGGTCTGGTACATAGTATCGCGTACATGATAGAGCCTACTGCCAAAGAATAGGGTATCCCTTGCATGCGAGCTCTCTCCAAATCAGTCTTAGGAGACATCTCTTTGGAAAGAGTGAGTACAGAGATCGTGGGTAAATTCCCACGCTTGGATTCTTCCATACTAAACCTCTTTAGTATGGTGTTAATGTACCTGGATGGGATAATCCCAGTATCCATTTAGATCTATCTCTATAGATCTTAATCCCCAAAATGCAGGAGGCATCACCTAGATCTTTCATTGAGAATCTTTGTGATAAGAAGAGCTTCACCGAGTGCAGCATAGGAACATCATTTCCTATCAAGAGTATGTCATCCACGTACAATACGAGGAAGACAACCTTACTCTCTGCCACCTTCTTGTAAATACAAGGTTCATCTACGTTCTTGATGAAGTAAAACTCTTTGACTACTACATCAAAAAAGATGTTCCAACTCCGCGATGCCTGCTTTAACCCATAGATGGATTTAAGCAGCTTGCACACCTTTCCGCTGCTTCCACTGTTTACGAAGCCCTCTGGCTGAGTCATGTACACACATTCTTCTAAATCACCATTTAGAAAGGTGGTCTTAATATCTATTTGCCAGATTTGTAGTCATGGTATGTAGCAATGGCAAGTAGGATCCGGATGGACCTAAGCATAGCCACTGGAGAAAAGGTTTCGTCATAATCCACACCTGGTCGTTGACGAAAACCCTTTGCAACAAGTCTAGCTTTGAAAGTCTCAACTTTTCCATCTACACCAAGTTTCTTCTTAAAGATCCATTTGCTCTCAATGGGTTTTACCCCTTCAGGAGCAACTTCCAAAGTCCATACTTTGTTGGTGTACATGGATTCCATCTCAGATCGCATTGCATCCAGCCATTTCACAGAGTCCCCACTCGTGATGGCCTGCTCGTAGCTATTCAGGTCATCATCTTCCATGATGTAGTCCTCGTTCCCACCATCAATGAGAAAACCGTAGTATCTCTCAGGTGGATGAGGAACCTTACTAGATCGGCGGACCGGCTGAGATTCGTCGGGAACTATTGAATTCTCTGGTTCCACTAAATCTTCAGTTGCAGTTTTTGCTGCTGGAACTTCTTCCAGCTTTACCTCTTCGCCACTAATTTCTTTTACAAGAAATTCCTTTTCTAAAAAGGCGGCGTATTGAGAAACAAATACCTTTTGTTCTTCAGCGTGGTAGAAAATATATCCTTGTGAATTCTTCGGATATCCCACAAACTTGCATAGAACCGATCGTTCTTCGAGTTTGTCCGGATTTTGCCTTTTGACATAGGCCGGACAACCCCAAATCTTAACACGTTTAAGATATGGTCTCTTCCCACTTCATATCTCATATGGTGTGGTAGGTACAAATTTAGATGGAACTTGATTCAATAGGTATGCTGTTGTCTCAAGCGCATAGCCCCCAAAGGAAATAGGCAACTCAGCAGTGCTCATCATAGAGCACACCATATTCAATAGGGTGCGATTCGTCCACTCCGATACACTGTTGTACTGTGGTGTATATGGAGGAGTAAGCTGAGAGAGAATCCCATTCTCTTTTAGATAGTCCAGAAACTCATTGCTCAAGTATTCTCCTCCTCGATCAGATCGAAGGATCTTAATACTTTTACCCGTTTGGTTCTCTACTTCATACTTATATTCTTTGAATTTCTCAAAAGTTTCAGACTTGTGTTTCAACAGGAATACATGTCCGTATCTTGAGAGATCGTCAGTGAATGTAATGAAGTACTAAGAACCATTCCTGGCACGTGTAGACATGGGATTGCATACATCACTATATATCAGTCCCAAGAGTTCCGTAACTCTTTCTTCGTGTCCACTAAACGGAGTTTTGGTCATCTTGCCCTTGAGACATGACTGGCAAGTATCATAAGATGAAAATTCGAACGGATTCAAATATCTATCCTTATGTAACTTAGCTAGTCGTGTCGTATTGATATAACCTAGTCTACAATGCCACAAGAAGGATTCGTTCATTTCTGAACTCTTCCTCTTGTATGTGTTCTGTACATTAAGAACTGTGGTTTGATTTAGAACGTATATGCTATTATTTAACAAGCCCGATCCAATCAACTTTTGATTCAGGAAGATATTCATAATATTATCCTGTACTACAAAATTATATCCTTCTTTACTTAATAAAGAAACTGATATAAGATTGCATATCAGGGTCGGAATGTAATAGCATTCGTTCAGAATCAATGTATTACCATTTGGTAACACAAGGTGATATTCACCAACTGCTTTGGCTGCAACATTTGCACCATTCCCTACTCTTACGGAATGATCACCCTCTCCCAGTTCCCTACCTTTCCTCAGCCCATGTAACATATTACATATGTGGGATCCCGATCCGGTATCTAATACCCAGGACGTAGAGTGAACTGAGAAACAGTTCCCAATAACTAACACACCCGAAGAAGATGCATCAGTATGCTTGTTCTTCATTTGGGCGGCGTGAGAATCCGGATATTCCCCTATTTCCTGCTCAGTCTTATAAAAATTATAAGAAAGAATGGAACCAACGTTCCCCTGCTCAGTATAACAAGCGGGTTCGATCAATATATCCATATTATTATCTTGATTAAGACCTGACAAGGTCGCTACCTAGAGAGAGAGAGAGGAAAACACTTTAGCTTATGCTCTTGCATGATTAGATTGGTTATTATCTTATCTAATCAGGATGGCTCCCACTGCTTCTTTTAAATCTTCCTTCAAACCCTAAAAGGTAAGACTAGCCGGGATTAATTACACCTTACAAGTTCGCCAATCTTTCGGCCAGGCCAGTGTTGGTACTTTGAGGGAGGTTCCACGTGCTTTCGTACGGACCTAATTAAAATAAACCTCGTTTTCTTAGAGGCATAACCCCGTTAACACCTTTCTAGACACCTACTTGATTGGCTAATTGTGATGTGTAAAAGTCTCCCAGGAGTAACTCTTACTCGCAGTGGGTATCGGGATGCAACTATCTCATTGCAAATTTCAACACTTGAAATTACCGATAATACTTTTGCCCATAGCAACTTATGATCTTAATATAGTCAACAAATCATAATTGCTAGCCAAATTCACCCTACCCGCACGACCCTTAACATAGTCAACAAAGTTGTACAACTACCCTAATCTAATCGCATCTCATGCTTTAGCAGATAAACACTAATTAGCTACCGCACACTACGCCTTAACGTAGCATGAATACTAAGGAGGACTTATCTGAAATGACGGAGGGCTATGACAGGATTTTATGAAAAGCTTTTGCGTAATCAACTTGATATCGTTGTAGAAACAAGTGATTTTGAAAAGGAGTGTTTTTGAGGATTTTACTAGTTTCGCTAAAGAGGTCACTCCCGGTGAAGGGATCTCGGCTATTTCCTTATCGAATAAGGTGCAGGATATTTCACAAATACCACTATGCAAAGCAAGAACTATAGAAGCAATCAAAAACAAAATCGAGCGAGTTGTAGCATCTGCTAGTTTTACTAAAGAGGTTACTCCCGGTAAAGGGATCTCGGCTCTTTCCTTATCGAGTAAGGTGCTGGATATACTACAAGGAATACCGCTATGCAAAGCAAAAACTAGAGCTACCTTTTTTGAAAATTTGATTCTACAATATCTTTTTAGGTTTCTTTTTCTTTCATTAATCTCATTAATGAAGTCCCATCAATTAAGCTTCCTAAGCATCACAGAAGAAACGAAAATACAACGTACGCTTATGCCATCCGCATTCGCCACAGTATCCCGTTATGCACCGTTAGGTTACTTAACTAATGGCATACCGGGGCGGGACTAGCGCAGATGTAAAATATAAGCAACGTTTATTATATATCATATATACAATAATTAAGCATTCGTCTTACACATATAAAATGATCACATTAAAGAATATCAGCAGTAGAAGATAACATATGAAATATTGGATATACTAGGAGGTCCGTGTTTTATTTTGAGTCTGTATAAAACACGGATTCCATGGTCGTGATGAATAGCCAAACCCACATCCCTAGACCCCTACAAGAGCGGCAAGCAACCCTACTAATTCGAGGGTTAAGAGACCCGGTCTCGACTACTCGAGATGGCCTCCCACTAGACCCTAGAACCCGGTTACTTGTGCTCCCCTCCTTGGGTCTATCCTAATACGGAAAAGTAAATAATATACAATGGTGACATCATCCTCAACCCGGAAGTGCCCAAATAAAATAATATTACATACAATGAATTTTACATGAATGAAAATAAAAACCCTCATCTCACATAAAACTTCCGGCTATTCAAATCACGACGATCCAATATAACATATCACAGCAACACATAACATCACATGTCATCAACGTAAGTAAATATACGTATCCCAATTGTCGTTGATGTATAGCAACGAAACCGGCGATACACTACATATTACACTTACAGTCGCAGGAAAGAAAGTGAAAAACTACAACATTTGGAATCCACAATCACCTTAGACATCATAAACCCGAAATATCACATATTACGGATTTCATGCCTAACTATATGAATTCCACATATTGTATCACATTCCAGATAACTAGACAATGTTAAACTTTCCGATCGAATAAAAAAACACCAAAAATTTCCCAAATAGCTCAACACTTGAGCGGAGTTCAAAAGGTCCCAGAACAAGCCCCAGCTCCTATGAACCAGCCGTAGAAGGGTCAACCAATGCCTCACATGTGGCACTGCTGAACTACCACAAACCCAAGGGTTTAGTGGTGATTCTGACGGTCGCATAATCGAGTTAAGGTTTTGTTCTTCTAGAGGGTCCACAGAATCGCTTGCATGATTTTTTGAAAGTTTTAAACTAAGGAAAAATCTAACACTTGGAAAAATTTCCAGTAAGGGAAAAAGTGAGTTATTGATATCCGTTCGAACTTTTTAACACCGTCTAAATAACCCGAAAACAAACTAGAATTACGAATATGAAACAATCCGAATTGCCTCTGTAAATAGATAAATCACATGCAAATTTAGCAAAAACAAACAACACCTGAATTACCAAAACCCAGAGCCTTAAACACTGTAAAAATTTCAACCCTAAAAGCTTTACAAAAACCGAGGAGGCCGGAATTTTCATGCCTGTGGCCGGCCAAAATCCGGTGGGGGGGTGAAATTTCTACTGTGTTCATGTTATATCACATACAACATTCTGCAGTCATTTAAAATTTTTTTTGACTCCTTAAAAAATTTGACAAAAACTAGGGTTTCGATTCGGGTGTTTCAGTTTCGTAATCCTACACAATCCGTTTAATTCTCTAGCTAGGCTCTGATACCACTGTTAGGATGTCTAGCGCGGCATCAAGGTTTCGAGTGGCATCGTTCATGCCAATTTAAAAATTTTGCCGTTCTAGATAACCCTAACCTAGAATCGATACTAGAGAATCATGCGGAAACTTAAAGCAAACAACTTTACTTCTAAGTGATAGGGATTACAATCTTTGTAGTCCTTTCCTTCATTTCATAAGCTCCGAGTTGTGGTCCCTTCGCTGTGATCATCAAGTTTCTGGACTCTAAAGAAGCTCCATGAGGTGAATGATCCATGCTTGCTTGAAGTCTTCACAATCCAAAATGATCTACCTTGAGGAGTCATAAACCCAAGCTATCTCTTCACTAATTAGGGATTAGTGAAGTTAACACACTAATCTATATGGCTAGTATAGAAGAGGATGATGAAGTAGGAATTTTTCTCACTTTAGAAATTTATTTATCACTATTTTTCATCACATGAATAAATCAAGAGAGCAAGAATATCAAAATGAAGAAGAATAAGAAGCTCAAGCTCAAGTGAGAATGAAATTATGATGAGGTTAGAAATGCAACCTAGGGTTAGTATCATGGCTTAACCATTGCAGAGAAAAGACCATGGTCAGTGATTAGGGTTAGGTTAACAAATATCTTGGAAAATATCAAGAGAGTGGACTTGGTCAACTAAGAAAATATCTTAACAATTAATCCACAATTTTGAATTTCCAAAATAAATATAATTCCAACCATAATGACAAACCATGGTGTAATACTCATAAACCTTAGTTGCATGTATAACCTAGCATGTTACAATTATACATTTCACACACATATGTATAATTTTGTAACAAAAGAAAAGAATACATTTAAAATATATCACATATATATCAATGCATCCTAAGTGAGAAAAAGAATCATTTAAGTGAACTTATATTAGTTAATGCAATGTAATATATCACATATATATATTTATACATTAAATTATTAAATCAATATTTGATTTAATAATCCGGCTATATTCCATATAATCGACCAATATAATATGTATCATTTTATCGAATCAACAATTGATCCGATAACCCGGCTATATCACATATACCCGGCCGATATCACATATTGTGAGAATAGAATACAGTATCACATACACGTATCGATCTTGTCCCGCACGTATCACATATGTGCTCCTACTCTGTTTCGCCTGAGCTAGGAAACCTCTGTGTGGGACTCTATAGACTCGTCAATACGCCGGCAGTAGGTGATGATCATATCAAACATCCACAAGCAGCAAGCGGTCAGCTAAAAATAACAGCCACCCGGGTATTGAGCGATCAGAAGATCAACAAGCAAGCCTGCTCACACTCCTATGAATCCAATCAGTAACACTACCGTACAGTCCGGTCTCTTCGTCTGATATGTCGCATATCCAGTCTAGGGGTGGTTAACGTCAGACCCCAGTAACTGATAAGTCGTGTTGATGTGAGGCTCATAACGGGTCGAGAAACTACTGATAACATTTACCAGTAGATCTCCATATTAACCCTGGCCAGGGACTTCCAGTTATAGCCAATTGAACACAGCGCAACATCAACCTCTAATACCGGGAGAGACGAAACCCCTCCTATCGCTCATTGCCTCCATGTGATTCGGGACTGTATCCAAAAGCCACCGTTTTGCACGTTCTCATGAACGTGGTAAGGTGTAAATCAAAGCACAGTAGGAATCATACAAGACTCTATGACGATCTCGGGTCTACAGACTAACCTGTATGAGTGTCACCAGAGAACTGCTATCTGACGATAGGTAGAATACCATCTAGAAGTTCTCGGCGAGTCCGTTCAGTGTACCCAGTCTCCACTGAGCACCCGTACACCATCTTTGATGTCAAACACCAATGAATGTGGGATCACCCATCACCCATCATATGGGTCAAGATGCGTATACGCTAGTCTACTCTGGAGTATCGATGCCCTGTCTCGATACACCCTCGACGAAGAACAATTATAGGATGTACTCGTGGACTATCCTGGCCATACTAGTATGATCTGCATCATAGTCCGAGTAGTCAAGTACATATCTTAAGGGCTTTATCAACATGTGAGAGCAAGACAGTAACACAATACAAGTCAACATGTTAAGACAAAGAGCAACCAGATAGCATACTATCATATCGAGCAAGAAAGTCCTCTCTATATATATCCAAGTATCCACTATGATATACATCATATGTACAACAATGGCCTCTAGGGCATATACATAACTAACAAATCTATCCTAACCTATCTTTTATATCAAGGCGATGGACTCTCCGAACAATACCAGCACAAACGTCAATGGTAATACTCCACCGTCTACACCACCACCACCACCAACCGTTGGAGCTCCTATCAATGAGCAAACGGTTTTGCTTGAGGCTATCAAGAGCCTATTGGAGGGTCAGCAGCAGTAGACTACTATCCTCGTGCACCGTCCGAAGCTGAGGCACTCGAAGTTAAGCAGTTTTGGGCACTGCACCCAAAGAACTTCTCGAGTAAAGAGAGTCCGCTTGAGGCAGAAGAATGGGCTCAAGCGATCGAGGATGACCTTGCAGCAACTCAAGTTCCAGAGATAGCCTAGGTGAGAGTTTCTAAGTTGCAACTGATAAATAACGCTAGGGTATGGTGGAAGGCTGAGGAGAGCCGTCTCGCGCAACCGATAAAAGGGAGAACATTCCGAGACCTCTTCGATGCCAAGTATTTCCTGGAGACTGCCCATTTTGACATGGAGCAACAGTTCATCCATCTATATCAGGGCTCGATGTGGGTCAAGTCGATAGATGAATATGATGCTGAGTTTACCATGCTTAACAGGTAAGATATAGTCTTAAATTCAAATTTTCTATCTCACTTACAACACTGCTAACACAAAGTCATAACAGGTTCGCTGCACAACTTATTCCGACTGCTGAGATCTGGGCATGACGATTTCAGTAAGGATTGGGCTCTGAAATCCAAGCTGCACTCGCTACAGGGGATTTTCCAACCTATGAACTTGCTTTAAAGGCTGCCCGAAGATATGAGACAATTTTGAAGAAGAAGGGCAGGCCACAGACTGCCAGTGTGAAATGCCCTGTGCACTAGATCACAGGAGGGGCCTCTTCTAGGACAGCTTTTAACGGACCATCTCGGAGGCCAGTAGGTTCGTTCGCCAACAACATGCCAGACTTTTGCATCTACTGCAAAAGAACAGGGCATCTCATGAAGAACTGTCGCAGGGGGAATAACTTGTGCCTGATCTGTGGGTCTTTTACTCATGCTATTGGATCATGCCCCTAAAACAGAGGACCCAACAACTCTCTAGCTAGACCGGCGATCTAAGCTCCTCCTACCCGGTTGGCTTTACCAGCTCTAGCCTCCCGCACTCAGACCACTCAACCTCAACACCGAGTGTTTAACCAGGCACAGAGGAAAGTGCCATGACGCCAAGTATTCACCATGTCGGTCGAAGAGGCCGAAGCTACGGGTCAGGTTATCACTGGTAAATCTTTTCCTTATTCTATTTCAAGTCCTCTCAATTCATAGTCATCTTATATTTGCTATACCTAAACCTATCCCACACGACTTACGTACAATCTTAGTAGCCTCCCTACCTACACTCGTGCTCTTCGACACTGGGGCATCACATTGCTTTATGTCGCTATGGTTTGTCCGACCTCATGCGATCCCAGTTAAACCACTCGTATCCAGCTGGAATGTCAGTTCAGGGAATGGCGTTCTAAAAGCAACTTTGGGATACGATCTTTGTCCAATGGTCGTCTGCAGTCGAGAATTTTATGCGGACTTCAAGATACTGGACATACCAAACATCGACGTAGTCTTGGGAATGGACTGGCTAGGAACTTTCTTCCCTACCATCGACTGCCACCAAAAGAGGGTAGTGTTAGAAATACCAGATCATCCAGTGTTCTACTTCAAGAATGGAGACCGAACCTTGGAGCCTAGCATCTACCGAGCAAAATCAAAGCAGGAAGAGATTGCAGCGTTGCAAGCGGAAGAATCGAAGCCAGAAATAGTTCGAGAGTTCGAGGATGTATTCCCGGAAGATATATCAAGCTTGCCTCCTGATTGAGCTCTAGCGATATGTGTGGATTAATGAGCTCTGAATGAAGTGACAGTTAAGAACAAATATCTACTACCGCACATCGATGACCTTTTCGATCAGTTAAGTGGGTCCTGTATCTTTTCAAAGCTAGATCTTCGTTCGGGTTACCATCAGGTAAAGATCAAATAGTCCGACATGTTAGTTATATGTATGCCCTAGAGGTCATTATTATACATATGATGTATATTATAGTGGATGCTTGGACATATATATATTTATAGAAGACTTTCT